>CM052809.1:48384234-48566836 GCA_028533885.1 Nasua narica | reverse complement strand
TACTATGTAGCCATCAAGAGAAACGAAATCTTGCCATTTGCAACGACGTGGATGGAACTAGAGGGTATTATGCTAAGCGAAATAAGTCAGTCAGAGAAAGACAATTATCACATGATCGCTATGATATGAAGAATTTGAGAGGCAGGGCAGGGGGCTATTGGGGGGGGGTGGGGAAGAGAAATGAAACAAGATGGGATGGGGAAGGAGACAAACCATAAGAGACTCCTAAACTCATGAAACAAACTAAGGGTTGCTGGGAGGTGGGGGGGGGGAGGATAGGGATATGGACATTGGGGAGGGTATGTGCTATGGCAAATGCTGTGAAATGTGTAAGCCTGATGATTCACATTATATAACATATAATACATTATATGTTAATAAAAAAATTTAAAAAAAAATCTGCAATGAAGTAAATATTAAAGGATGTCAGTCAGGGAAAGGGAAAATGATAGCAGATCGGGATCTACAAAAAAGAAACAAGAGAACCAGAAATGGTAACTGCACTGGCAAATATATAAGATTATTTTCTTATTAATATAATAATCTTCAAATGATAATTCACTGTTTAAACAAAAACAACAACAAAGTGTGGGGTTATATTAGATATATAAATTCTATGACAATAATACCACAGAGGTGGGGCGCCTGGGTAGCTCAGTTGGTTAAGCGACTGCCTTCGGCTCAGGTCATGATCCCGGAGTCCCGGGATCGAGTCCCATATCGGACTCCCGGCTCTGAGGGAGGTCTGCTTCTCCCTCTGACCTTCTCCCCTCTCATTCTCAATCTCTCGCTCTCTAATAAATAAATAAAAATCTTTAAAAAAAAAAATAATACCACAGAGGGTGAGAGAGAATCAGAAGTAGCCTATAGTAAGATTCTTATACTACATGTGAAGTCATATAGTATCACCTGAAGCTTGAATGTGGTAAATTGAACATGTATACCATATGCCCCAAAGCAACCACTGAATTAACAAAAGGTTATAACTACTCAGCCAAAGGAGATAAGATAGAACAATTAAAAATATTCAATTAATCCAAAAAAAACACATAAAAAGAGGAAAAGAAGAATCAAGAACAAAAGGGACAAATACAAAACATTACTTCACAAAGCTCTAAATAAATGGAGAGATATACCAGGCTCGTAAGTCATAAAATTCAGTATTATTAGCATGTCCATAGTCCCCAAATTGGTCTATAGATTCAATACAATCCTAGTCAAAATAAAGCCAAAAAAAAAGCACTTATTTATAAAAAATTAATAAACTGATTCTTAAATTCACATATAAATATAAAAGACTTAGAATAGTCTAAACTACTTCAAAAAGAAGAATAAAGCTGGAGAACACCATCCGATTTCAAGAGTGATTATAATGCTACTCTAATAATGACAATTTGGAATTGAAATAAAATAGACAACTCATCAGGGAGCAGAATACAGTCCAGAAATAGACACCCACATAATAGACAACCGATTTTTTTCCCAAAGATATTTATTTATTTGTTTGTTTGTTTGTTTGTTTGTTTGGCAGAGAGAGAGAGAGAGAGATTACAAGCAGGCAGAGAGGCAGGCAGAGAGAGGGGGGGAAGCAGGCTCCCTGCTGAGCAGAGAGCCCGATGCGGGGCTCGATCCCAGGACCCTGAGATCATGACCCGAGACGAAGGCAGAGGCTTCAACCCACTGAGCCACCCAGGCACCCCAACAACCGATTTCTGACAGAGGTACAAAGACAATTCTGTAGAGAAAGGAAAGTATTTCAATAAATACGATGAAACAATTGGATATCCATATGCAAAACTGAACTGGAATCCGTAACTCATACCACATCCAAAAATTTTTTCAAAATATCCAAAAATTAACACAAAATAGATCACGGAGGGGGGGGAGCGTTAAAGTTAGTCGAAGCCTAGAAATCTTTAGCCATTACTTTGCATTGGGACTAGAGGGTTGGAGAAGCTCTAAGCACACTGACCTCCCCAAAAGAAGAATGTAGAACCTACAAAAGCATGGGGTGGGGAGGGAGGCATAGCACTTGCCTCTGGGCAGGCCATATGGAAGACAAGGAGGCTCGAGGAGGTTCCAGAGTCTGACACCATGACTCTTGCAGTTTCACGGTCCCAGGATACAGTACACTGGAGAAGGAACTAGAACTCCTTCAGGAACTAGAACTAGGAACTAGAACTCACTCAGAGGCTCCTGCTCCCTGCTGGGGCAACCACGTGTGTCCTTCAGGGCTCTGTGATTGTGAGAGATCCACAGAGCAAAATAAGCGGTGAGTATGTAGGACCCTAGGCTATCCTAGGTATCCCCAGAAATGACTAAGGGAGAGACTGAGTGAGATAGCACTGAAAATCCCAAAGTCTCCATTTCAGCTGCCAGGGAAGAGCCAGCAAACGTACTAATTTTTTTTAAAAGATTTTATTTATTTATTTGAGAGACAGAGAAAGTGAGAGAGAGCATGAGAGGAGAGAAAGTTAGAGGAAGAAGCAGACTCCCCATGGAGCTGGGAGCCCGATGTGGGACTCGATCCCGGAACTCAAGGATCATGACCTGAGCCGAAGGCAGTTGCTCAACCAACTGAGCCACCCAGGCGCCCCAAATGTACTAATTTCTAAGAGACTTCATACGAACCCATAAATTGGTGAAGCAGGGGCTCATCTGGGTGAAAAGAAAACCCCAGAAAAACTTTAGAAGAAAAGAAATCTGTATTATCAGTTATTATCTTTAGATGGTGAAGTTCTCGGTGATTTTCTCTTCTTCCTAATTTCTGTATTGCCTAAATGTTTTCCATGTATTACCCTTTAGAGTCAAGAAAGCAATAAAGCTATTTTTAATTTATTAAAAATCTCCAAAGCAAGATCAGAATTTAAAGGACAGTATAATCCCATTTAGTGAAATACAAATTGAATATAAATGTACAGAAAAGAAGAACGGGAGGCAATACACCAAAACCTTAATGGAGATTTGAGTAGTAGAATTACTGTTGTTGGGTAGTTTTTTCTTTTTGCTTTTCTGTGACTTTTTTTTTTCCTCATTTTGCTCCAGTATTTGTTTGCCACTTTTATAATTAGAAATGTTATTAAATTATTATGATTATTTTAAAAATCTCATTAATAGAAAAGAAGGCTGGCCGGACAGGTAAATGTATACTCATCCATTCAGCTTTCAGGGATCTCTCTCTTTTATCTTATAAAATGAGGTTGGACTAGATGAATTTTAAGGCCCTTTTCACTATGAGAATTAATCTATTTTAAATGTTCAGAGATTACACATGAACTTGGGTTCTCTTAAGTTTAAGCTTAAAAATAAAAAAAGAATAAGAGAGGTTTTTAATTTTTCCAAAAGCTTTCCCCTTCCTCAGATTGTCCACTGAGTTGGGCATTCTGCCCTAGATTTCCTTCTTTGAAACTGAGTCCTTTCTTTATTGCTTCAAATGAGATTAATTCTGAAGTTCAAGACTGCTAGGCCTTCATGTTTATTTATAAGCTCCTTATTGAGGCACATAACTTGTACTTGCTCAAAAACTGATGCAGCCTTTTCCATGCCATACTGCCCATAAATTATCCAAAGACTAAGTTTCCAGATTGATTTTTCTCCTTCCCTCCTCCATTAAATCATCATATTAATCACTCCGACATTTTCTTTCATTGAGGATGTTGATGAATGGGAAGTAAATTATCTGTCAATTGCATATTCACCAAAGTATGTGAGATTATTCCAGACTTCTTAAAAAGTAGCTATCCAAAACTGCCCCCTAGAAATACCAGGAGTCTGATTTCCATTGAGTTATGGCAGCAGATGTGCTGGACTCTCCCTGGAAAGGCTAATGCTCAAGTAATCACACAAGTGCACATGAATTTGATTTTATTAGTTGCCATTATTATTTATGGTTTGCTGAGGAGCAGTGATGCATAGCTCTTTGTGGGCTCACACTTTAGGTCACTTACCATGGAAATACCAGGCCCAGGATACAGTTTTCCTCTTCTAGTGCCTTGTCCTTACAGGCATCGGTACACAAACTCAAAACTGACATGAAGATCTGGAGCAACTGCAATATATGGTGTTTCCCTACCCCTCTTATAGCTGTTGACCTCTTTTGGTGGGGGAGCACACTTTTATTACCTTTCCAATATGGGTATCCTAGAGGCTATTGGGACATACCGCTCATTGATGTGGGAAGCAGACGGCATCGTGATTTTAAGTGTGAGCTTTAGAGTCACACAGATCTGGATTAAATCCTGGCTCTGCCACTTACTAGCTATCATCTTCAGAAAGTTACTTAACCTCTTGGGGCTTCTCTCTGCTCAACTGTAAAATGGAAGTAATAATAATACCTATCCCAATGGGTTATTAATGAGGATTAAAAGAGCTAAGACATTGGAGGCCCCCTAGGAGAGTTCTTAAAGCACAGATAATATCCAATAAATTTTAGCAAGTATGATTAAAAAATGAAGATCATGGCCTGCTGCAAAGGTTCACAGTGAACTGCAATTTCAACTTGTTCCAGAGAGGCCACCTGACTTACCCAGGCGGCTAGTCTAGTATTCTGTGTCCACTGGGTTTCTTTTTCCGCAGGCAGACCATTTTTGTTACTGTGTTTTCTGCTATTGTTTAGACAAAGACCTCACAGCTGCTTTTATGTTCTTTTCTTACTGCTTGCTTAGTGTCTCTCCATGTTGACAATCTTTCTGGATACAAGTTGAGGGGGTAAGGGGAAGACCGAATGATGCCGTTTGACAAGATGAGCCCTAAAAGCAACTCCTTCACTTCCAAACACTTTAAAACCATTTTTAAAAAAGGATAGTAAAAGAGAGGGAAAAAATAATCTATTTAACTTGTGATAGTGACAGGGGGAAAAAATCTGAGCACCTTTCTGACTGAAAAGAAAACCACAATGATGATAGCTTGCGTTTTCCTTATCACCCTGTTTGCAAAACTATTTATTTCACTGCATTTTTGTAGAAAGGAAGAAGATGGACAGAGGTATGATACTTTAAACTGGTTTTGTCGACAACAATGTTAAGGCAAAAAGGAGGTTAAGCAACATGTTTTTCTGCTGCAGCTGGTCAGTAATTCCAGACCAGTAATTCTCCGTGCCATGAATCACTTTCTCATTTAATGTCTTCCTCTCCTTTGGGGAGACCAAAGGCTTCCATGTGAAGTTTACTGGAGCCATTCTAATTATCATCATCATCACAATGATAATAATAACAGTAATAGCTAAAATTATGGAACTCTTATTATATACCAGATGCTGTTCAGAATTTTTTACATGTGTTAAATCATTTAATTTTTCAACAACTCTGTGAGATTAGTATGATAATTGCTCCCATTACTAACAATGAGGAAAATGTGGTACTTGTTGGAGGACACACAATTGTATAGTATCATGGTCAAGAGCCTGGGATTGGCAGAGTTAACCTTGATGAGCAGCTCTCGAGACCTGTTGATTCTCATCTCACACATTTGTCTTTCCAACCCTGCTCCTCTGCCAGTGTGAGCTGTAAGCATGGCATTCTTTCAAAGGCAGCCACGTCATGGTCCACAGGTTGAATAATACTTCTTTAAATGAGAGGGATGTGAAAAGGAAGTTTGGGACATTGGCTTATATCAGTTTCCTTTTGTAAACTTCTATCATTTCTTATCCTCAGTCATGGGTGATAAGAAGAAGAAAGAGGCAGACCATAATTCAATGGTCAACCTAAACAATGAAACATTTGGAAGACTATTCAATCCCATGTAACTGCACCTTGAATACCATCACTAACAAGCCAGAGTCCCAACATATCCAGCCTTAGAATGTCCTTGGACCTCGTCATCAAATGGACATGTTGAATGTCTTAGAGCTACACAGAAATTGTCCTAACTTTATGGCCGTCCCATCATTCAGAAGAGATCAACTTAGAACAAACTGGTGCCAAGTGAGAGCAGGAAGAGGAAATGGTTCTATTTCATTGATTGTCACAGGTTGGAAGTAATTGAAAACATGAGTGGTTATACAACTCCAAAGCCTGACATACATTTGTGAAATGAAGCCCTTCTGAGAAGGGCTTCTGGAAACCTCTTGAGGTAGAAAACATTATGTTCTGATGCAAAAATAAAACTGTACCTTCCTAGGTACAACTCCTCAATCAAACGATGAACTCACTGCTTGATGGTGGAAGCAGGAGAAAAAAGAAACTGGGCAGGAGGTGAAGGGACTCTTTTATTTTCGGGCCAGCCATAAGACAAAGCACAAGCTCAGATCTTCATTTAAGGAGGAGAAAAAGTTGGGAGAGGGTCCAAGTAGGTGAGGAGAATGTCACCATTAGGAAGCTGGCTGTCCACCCAGCTCCTCTGAATCACAGCATCACAGAGATTCTCCACATGAGCCTGCTGCTATATAAGAAAAATGACACATCCCCAGAGTATGCATCATGGGGGATATAAAAGATGTGGAAAGAATAAAATGAGACAAAGAGGCTGCCTTCAAAGTTTGCTGAGGATTTGGATTTCCTTGGGGAATTTATTCAAGCATGGGCTTTTGCTCTGTCAAACAGATGGGCTGTTTACATTGCTCCTCTCCCATTAGGATTCTTTTTTTTTAAGATTTTACTTATTTGAGAGAGAGAGAGAGAGAAAGCACGAAAGGGAGAACCAGACCCTCTGCTGAGCAGGGAGCCCGATGCAGGACATGATCCCAGGACTCCAGGATCATGACCTGAGCCACAGGCAGTCACTTAACCAACTGAGCCATCCAGGTGCCCTTCCCATTAGGATTCTAAATTCATGTAAAGACATGGCAAGAGAAGATAAAGAGAGAACGTATTCTAATACCTAAATAAAGTTTTTGGGTGTTAGATGTACTCCACCTCCGCAGAAACATAATGTATTGTGCCCTCCAAGAGTCCTGCACCCACACACAGTCCAGAAGATCAACCACTCTGAGAGGTCATGAGGGGCTCACAGGAGCAGATGGGCAGACAGCACGAGGCAGAAGATGTCACAGCGAGCATCATGGCCCGGCAGAGGGAAGACCAAGGGCTATGCCTCGCATTTGCTGTTGTTCACACATTTCACATATCATATTGTCGGTCCACAGTTTTTGTTTTTTTTTTTTTAAGATTTTTTATTTATTTATTAGAGAGAGAGACTGAGAATGAGAGGGGAGAAGGTCAGAGGGAGAAGCAGACTTCCCGCAGAGCCGGGAGTCCGACATGGGACTCGATCCTGGGACTCCGGGATCATGACCTGAGCCGAAGGCAGTCGCCCAACCAACTGAGCCACCCAGGCGCCCGTCTGTCCACAGTTTTAACATCATTCCTATGCTCATGGATTACTGGGTTTTCTCCTGGCACTTATTTATTCATTCCAAATGCACCAAGACCCTAATATACAAATGGAAAATTCATAAAAGAGAAAACATAATTTAGAAAATGATAAAATGCCAACTATCTGAAACTCAGTCAAAAACCATAGTGAAAAAGCATTTTTCACTTCTCAGATTGGCAGTTTTAAATTATAATACCCCATCTGGCAAGAATGTTATAAAAAGGGGCACCTGGGTGGCTCAGTGGGTTAAGCCTCTGCCTTTGGCTCAGGTCATAATCTCAGGGTCCTGGGATCGAGCCCCGCATGGGGCTCTCTGCTCAGCAGGGAGCCTGCTTCCCCCTCTCTCTCCCTGCCTGCCTCTCTGCTTACTTGTGATCTCTATCAAATAAATAAGTAAAATATTAAAAAAAAAGAATGTTATAAAAGGAACCCTCTCTTGATGATGATCATGATGATGAGAGCTATGAGAGCTCTTATACCTAGTCAGTGCTCAATAAGGTATGGATGAATGAATGAATGAGAAGTTCAAGAAATGTTGCCTTCCAGTTCACTTTGGACTTAGCCAGGCCTACCCACACTTGTGATGGCTTTTCCCAGCAGAACATCAAAGTCACTGCAAAGCCTCCAACAGACAGCTATTTTATGAAGTCCTATCTGCTCTAGAATAGTTTCTTTATCATTCTGACAACCTCAGGGTACATGGCTGTGTCTCCCTTCACACTGAAAATTCTCCTTGGCCCTGGTTGAAAATATGATGATGAGTTTTGCAATGGACTTGAAGTTCAAAGTGTGATTCATGTTCTTTGAGAGTAATCTGTCAAGAGAGCATTCAACAGTATAAACTATCCTCTCCAGGAAGGCGTGGCTACTGGTGTTTTGGTTTAATGCAAACCCACTTGGTTCTGTAAATACACAGGTAAGCTACAATAGTAGTACTAGGCTACCACCATTTGTTCATCTTGCTAGGGGTGTGGTAATCTAAGGGGTTGACTCTCCCTAAAAGGAATCCTCAGAACACATTTGGGTCAGAAAGAGCGAAATGTGAGCAAGTATTCACACACAAAGCACAGGATCCCAGAACCATTAGGACGGACTTGCTCTTACTGCAAATGAGAAAAGTGAGGCTCAGAGAGGTTAGGTAAGTGCCCGACATTAAACAGCCAGTACGGGAACCCTGAGAAACTGGTGCCCAGTCATGGTCTTCTTCCACTTGAACTGTGTGGGTCACAGAATATTTCATGTAGCAACAATTCTAGAAGATTTTCCATAAGGCAGAAGGGAGAAGGTAAGAGAAGTTTTTGGAGTGGTATAGACTTTCTTCACCCAAAACCAATCTCAAAAAAATGGTTAAAAATTACTACAGGACCAAAGACAGAACCTCAGAAAGAAATCAATAACCTCCTCCAGGAAACCTCCTGATCTGAAACACTGGGAAGGACTGTGTTCCCTCTATTCTTATTCCTAAATCCTGACTCCTTCAGAAATACTGTGAGCTAGACTATTATTTGTCCATCTGAAATCTAAGTTTTACCAGCATTGTCATTATGCTATTTCCAAAGCTCCTGATGAGCTTTGCTCCTGGTTTGGGTAGAGTGGTAGATGTAATGTATCCCACAACCACTGCCCAGAAGAGATGACCCCTCTTAGTAAATTGCTACTTGATTATTTTTACAAAAGCTTCCTTTTTAAATAGAACGAGTTTTTGTATTTTCTGCATTATGGAACTTTCCCTTAACTTTAAATAAATAATTAAATAACTTTTCAAGTTCACTTCATGGGAATTAACTATCATGGGAAAGAAGTTGAAATCCCCAAAGGGATATCTTCCAATAGCAGAGTATCAGAGAACTCTGTCTAGGTAACATGTTTCAGAGTTCAGAACGTACTGGATGAAATTCAGGCCTCTCCTAGACATTCTCCCTCAACTCTAAGATTCTGAAAAGCATTTCAGCTCTGTTTTATTAAGAAGCACTGGATCAGGTATGGCTCATTCATTCTTTTCAGCATAATCACTTCTCACCCTGGAAAGTCCCCTGTTGGGTCCTCATCAAACTAGCCTTGAGATTCTCGAAGCCCATTTCTGCCTCTAGTGTGTTCAACTCTCATGAACAGTTGTGAAACATACTCAGAACTGAGCATGATCATACACAGTGCAACTGAGTTTCTTTTGAGGATCTCTGCCCTGCTTCAGAGAACTGCACCCAGGGCATGGATTATACACCTGCAAAGAGTGATGGGATGGGCAGTTGTGGGTGAGCACAGCTTGCACGTGAGAAAGGGCTCAGTGGCTCCTCTCAGGAGAACTGAAGGACAGAAGCTGAGCCAAAAGCTTAGCTCAGGGAGGTAGAAAAGTAGAGAGGAGGCAGGGGCAGAGAGGAGAAATGACTTCCATCCCAAGCATATTCTTCAAAAGTGGTCCCCTTTCCTAAATATTTTAAGGTAAGGTACAGATGTACAGTTAGTAAGATGTGAGTCTTCGTGAAATATGTGATTAAATGACCATTGGCTGGATCTTGAGATACAGAAACTGAAAAATGTTTCCCCCCCCAGCCCTAGGCACAAAGCCCCTCACACTCCAGCAGCCTCAGAAAGGTGTCTCAGACATTCTATTAAGCCTCTGCATAAAAAAGCCTGAAGGGTCTTTTCTTTGTTGCTTGACCACTCAGAATGGAAATGTTGTCCCTTTTGACTGAAATGGGTTCTTGAGTGTATCTAACTCAAGTAGCAGGAAGTTCTCTGCTCCTAAAGCTTTCAAATTCATTTCTGATGGAGACTATGTGGGACCCAGACGTAATCTGTGCACAAACTAGACAATTCTGCCTTCTACTCTGGGCACCTGAGAAGCAACAGAAAGCTTGACAGAGTTGAAAAGGAAGAGGGATCAAGAGATTTATGAAGAAAGATTAAAGCAATTAAAGGTCAGATGCCTGAACAAGGCATGACAAAGATGGAGGGGTGGTTAAAAGTCTATAAATATTTGCATCATGAAAAATTTTGTCTCACACACACACACACACACACACACCAACACCCCACAGATGGGGTTGAATGCCTTTCCTTTAAGAATTTTTAAATAGGGGCACCTGGGTGGCTCAGTGGGTTAAAGCCTCTGCCTTTGGCTCAGGTCATGATCTCAGGGCCCTGGGATTGTGCCCCCCATCGGGCTCTCTGCTCAGCAGGGAGCCTGCTTCCCCCTCTCCCTCTGCCTGCCTCTCTACCTACTTGATATCTCTCTCACACAAATAAATAAATAAAATCTTAAAAAAAAAAGAAGAATTTTTAAATAGACAGGAAGGAAAATTACTGAATACCTGAAAGAGCCTAGTGGTTCCTCTCAAGGGAATTGAATCCAAAGGTTATGGGGTAGGCAGAGGGGAATTAGTGGCAAAAATGGGAGTGATTTCTGTCCCAAGTACATTCTCTAAAGTGGTGTTCTCTTTTATGGGCAGATATGATGGCAAAGAAGCAGGTGTAGGTCAACTTTGGGATTTATAATCATCTCTTACTATAATTTGGTGCTTTTTGTGCAATAAGACATGGATGAAGAAATAATTTGAGATAATAAGCTACTGTCATTGCTGTGTGCCTTGAGATAATGACCTATTGGCTGCTATTGTTGCTTGCCATTATGAAGCCAGAAGACTTGATACAATCTTCATTGCTTCATTTGAGATTTGCAAAACAGTACCAAAACAGCCTCTGATAACTATATTGTATGCCCACCTTAAGAGTACAGTTACTGGCTGCCATTCTTGCTCAGTTTTATATTCCTCAGAAAATCATGTAGCATTCCTAGTCATTCTTCCAAGGTACATGAACTCTCCTAAGAGAGGTGGGGTTTTGATAAGAAAAGATGACGCCTGCAAGGTTGTTAAAATACAAGACAAGTTCTTCCTGGGTGTGTCCTAAGACACTGGAAAAAACACTGACTGGCAGGATACAATGAGAGGTCATCCACAAAGCCAACAGATTGGAGCTGCAAAGCACAGCTGCTGCCAAATCCTTGTTTTATCACCCACCTTCTGAGGAACCACACATTAAATAGTAAGATGTTTATTTCATAAGTAATACACATTCACAGTGGCAGAGATTAGAAAACACATCTAAGTTGTAGCTGACTGCATCATAGTTACCAAACTTTCCCACTGCCTGTATTCATGCCATTTGCAATGACTTTGCAGATCCTTGCACTAGAAACAGCATCTATTTTCCTCCCCCAGTGATTTAGGCTTGGGCATGTGGACAGAGTGGACTATGTGCCAACTCCAAACCAAAGCCTGAAGAGCTAGCATGTGTTTCCCCTTTCTCCTTTGCACTTCTGCCATTGCCATGAGAAGAACATGCCCTGGAGCACCTGGGTGGTGCATCTGGTTGACTGACTCTTGGTCTCTGCTCAGGTCATAATCTCAGGGTCATTAGATTGAGCTCTGGGTTAGGTTCTGCACTCATCGAGGAGTCTGCTTCTCTCCCTCTGCCTCTCCCCCCACTCACTCTTCTCCATCTAAAATAAGTCTGTTTTTTTTAAGATTTTATTTATTTATTTGACAGAGAGAGAGATTACAAGTAGGCAGAGAGGTAGACAGAGGGAGAGGGAGAAGCGGCTCCCCGCTGAGGTTCAATCCCAGGACCCTAAGATCATGACCCGAGCCGAAGGCAGAGGCTTTAACCCACTGAGCCACTCAAGTGTCCTAAAATAAAATAAGTCTTTGAGGGAAAAAAAAAACCACCCTGGTTAGCTCACTGGCCCAAGGAAGATGAAATACATAGAGTAGACCTAAAACCAATGCACAGCTTGCAGCCACAGCTAGCCAAGTTGAGCCCAACCTAGAATGGCCTAGATAGACACATGGCTGTGTGTGAGAAAAAGTGACTGTTGTCTCAAGTTACTGAGTTTTTGGGGTGCTGTTACAAAGCAGTGCTATGGAAAAAGCGATGATCTATAAGTATAAAAAGAAAATAAACACCCATAATCCTACCATCCAGAGATAACCACTATTTGGTTTGTACTTTTTTCCAAGTATTTCTTTATATACCCGTATGTCTGTGTTTGTGCTCTATGTATATTAACTTTTATAAAGCAATATATAAAATACATCGTGCTTTGAGACTTTTTTCACTTAATTTGGAATTTTTTCCAATCAATAAATATATTTTAAAACATATTGAACACAATTTAATGAATAGTGTTCTGCAATATTGATGTTGCATATATATTTTTAAATTTTAGTTGCTGAATTTGCATGGCAGCTGAATATATTTTCTATTGTAAACAATACAAAAATATATAGACTAAACTGCAAGTCCTACTTTAACACTCACCCTCCCTGATATATATTCCTTCCCTCCCCGGAGATGAGCACGAGTAAAAGTGTGATTTCTCTCCCCTAGGGCCTTTTTACTATGCATTTATTGCAGGTACAAATACATGCTACACACATGTAAGGTTTTTAAAGTGACTGGTATTATAATCACCTGAAAACCGGCCATTTTTTCACTAAACAGATTCTTTTAGAGATTGTGCACATCATCATATAGATTTACCTCATGATGTTATTAGATTGCTGAATAATACACCAAAATGTGGACATGCCCCAATTTACTGAAGTACTCCACAATGAACAGACATGTGAGTTGTGTCTAAGTTTTTGGACAGTTTGGTGAACATCCTTCTTCATGCCTCTTTGAGTATGCATGCAAGTGTTTCTTCAAGATCAGGACAATAAGTGCAACTAATGATTGTTATAGATACTGTCAAAGTATACTCCAAAAGGCTGTATCCAATTTACCTCCACCAACAGCACATGAGAGGACCCATGCACACCAACACCAACCAAGTCCTTTGCATTTATATCCAATAAATTTTGCAGCTTGTCCCAGAATTTCAGCTTCTTAATCTTACATCATGTTATGAAAGGAAATGAATTAAAAACTTACCACTATTAACTCTAGTAGCATGGGTCTCATTTTTCTCCTCATTGCCTGCTTACTCTCCTCCATCTCAGCCCACTATGCTTCTCATACTCATACATTTCACACATCTTCCAAGGTCTTCCCCATCTTTTCTAATTCTCCAAACCCAAATTCTCACTGCCTTTCAAGGTTAATTGCAGGTCCCTCCACCATCATGTGGTTCACTGGCCATTCTTTTCGACTCTCATACATGTCCCTACTGCGCCTTTTTTTAACTTAGAATTACCAGCCATTTAATAATAATGTTAAAATGGATGCTACTTATTGATTCTTAACTCTGTATGAGCTACTGTGCCCAAAGCTTCTGTAGACATTATCTCACTCATCATCACTACACTATTATTATTCTCATCTTACAAAGGAAACTCCAGAGGCTCCATTAGTTTAAATACCCCACTCACGGCCACAGGTAAGTGCAGAGCAGAGATTCAAAGCTACATCTCTATGCTGCAAAGCCTGTCATCAACCACTCTGCAATGGTTGCAACCACTCTGCTGACCCCTTCAGGAAACTGGAAGTCCATGAAGACAGAGGCAAAACATCTGCACTGACTTGTCAACATAACACAATGGCCTGCACAGGGTGACACCCAATGATGGTGTTGATTGGTTGAGTCTCTACCTTTCAAGGTTCACATTTCAGGCATGAATCATCAATCATTCCCACGATGGCACATGTCATCATCTAAGTCTTTGGGAGAGAGTGAAGACTTTATTGAGCAAACACTGCTCACTATGTACCCACCCCTTCTACAAGAGCTATTGGGGCTACCCAAGAAGTAGATCATACGGCCCCTTGGCCTCAGGAACTTTGATTCCTATTTAAAGGATAAAATGTAGACAATTGGAATAATTATTATGAATCAGAATGCCCCAAAACACCTACCTAGAGAAGAAGACCTAGACCAAATCAAGAGTCAGAGAGCATACAGTAAGTGTTTGGGAAGAGAAAATCTCCACAAGGCTGAGGTCATGTGAAATGGCCTTTGAAGAATGAGTGGAAGGGGGCAAGTGGGAGGGAGGACATTACCAAGGTGAGGAATAGCCAGAATGAGGTCATGGATCCAGGTTCCCAAGTCCTTCTTCTTTCCCATGCTCTGGGCTTCTCTGCTCCTCCATTTCCCTCTATAAAAAGTGGGGATAATAATATAGTATATCACTTGTATTTAACAAAAATAGTAAAAATGATCTAATTAGGCCATGCCTGTAAAGCACTTTGAACTCTACTAGAGAAAGGAAGTGACTATAAAAAGGAAAGTCATTATTAGTGTGAATGTGGAATAGCCTCCCCCCCTTTTTAAAACCAGAGCAATTCTCCTTTCATAATTAATTTCAGTCCTAGAAAGCAGTGGCCTTGCAGATTCCTGCATAGAAAACCTTCTCTATTTCTAGGTTTCAGACAAAGACATTAGAGTGAGAATAAGAGTTCCACCTGGAAAATGGAAATGGTCAAATATGATGAGGTCCCACTGGTATCTGAATGGGTAAAAGATTCTGTATGTAGGAAGCAACTTAAATAAGCCAGGTGATAAAGATGATTATGAACTAGCAGTTCAGTTGGAAGCCTGAAACGTGGCCAATCTGGCCTTAGGCTGAAATGACCAAATCTCATACTTAAGTCCATTAGAACATGTTTGCACAAAACTGTTAAGCAATGCTGGTTGGCTGTAGCCAAAAAACAGTCCACACAGTAAGTGCATTGTTCCCAGCATAATACTAAGGTCTTTCAAGATTGGAGCATTTCCCTCTGGAAAACAAATTCTGAAGAGGACAAAACTGCCAACCTCCTAAGCAATGGGTTTAGGGACTATTTCCTTCTTGTGGAAAAGGATGTGATAGTACTCCATGTTATAGTATCAAGATGGCAGGACCGTGGGTAATTTGTAGATGTGATTAAAGGGAGGGAGATTTTAGATTAACCCAGAAAGGAATGTGTAATACTTAGAGCGAGCGCAGAGTGAGACAGGCTTCATCTTGAGGTGCTGATGTCCCAACACCGGAGGTATTCAAATGCCAAGAGAGAGACAAGGGAAGGGGTTCCTAAAACAGGGAAAGTGAAATGGGATGCGGGCCAGCTAAAAGTCCCCTTTGCAAAATGTTCTCCGCCTGCAAATTACTCAGCATCAACGGTGAATACTGAAACAGCCCTGGCTTCACCATTTCCTGAATGAGAATTAGCAGAGTTTGGAATTTGGGGATCATTTTCCTCTTTCCAAAAAACTTAAAGAAGACAACTATACTATGATCTGACAGGAAATGAAGTGTGCCCTGCTCTGGATTGCATCTTTTTCCAGGATTCTGTTAACCCAGTGTTACGATGGCCCAAGGAGCCCAAGATATGCTCTCACCAAAGACGCTGAAGGATGTAGTAATAATCGTAATATCATGGCAATAATGACAATAAAGATAATAAGAAGAACACAACACTACCACTGAGAGTATGCCTAGTGATGCTAATGCAATTCTAACTAGATAAACTCATTTAATCCCATTTTACAAAGAAGTGGAGCCAAGCTTTGGAAGGAGTCCGTTTGGATCCACGTCAGCCATGTAACCATTACGCTACACTCTTGACATTTTAGATTTCTTTTTCCTTGTAAATATGTTTCTACATCATCTGTTTTCTATTCTGTGTTTCCAGCACCTTCTCTCTGCCTTTCTTAGAATGTGTGCTCTTGGAATCCATAGCAGTAGCCCTGGTACCAGGCAGATCGAGTCCTGTCACCTCTCATCTGTGTTACCTACAAGATATATAACCTCCTCATTCTTATCAAGCCTGCCCTCTATCTATAGACCCGAAGTAATAATATCTACCCCTTATACTTACTTTGAGGATGAAGAATGGCTGTGTCTGCAATGGCTCTAGCATGATGGCTAGCACAGAGTTTGCCCTCCATACATGAACTTTATCAAGGAGGAACACCCTGAAACCACTGTGTCATCTGCTTCCAAATGTGGAATTTTTTACAGGGCATCATGCTATGATAGAAGTAGCCATTCTGGCCTGTGACTCTAGGTCACTTGCCAATATCTGGGCCTTTAAGACACCAGCCCAGGGCTGGGGAGGCAGGGTCCACCAGAAACCTGTAGTTTGATTGATTCAACACCTGAGACATGTCAGAGCAGAGACCAGTCTCCTTGGTGTTTACTACAAAAGCTGCCAAACATGCTCAGTGAGCAGGAATGACTGTCTCCCTCTCTCCATGGCCAGATTCCAGAGCCCGTGGGAAGTCAGTAGCAAACAAGATTCCATGAAATCCAGTCAAGATGCTTGAAGGGGGTTGGGTGCTTCTAGAAGTTATATATTAATAGGGGTAAATTCAGACTTATCTCACATCACTTGTAAATTGATGGGAATCGGAATCCTAGGACACTTCAAAGAGCCCTGGTAATCTTCAGGTGTTGGGAATTACTTAGTGAAAGGCAACGGGAAACAACAGGGCTCTCAGCAAGTCTTTTCTCAAATAAAAGGTCCACAGAATGTATCCACAAAGCTGACGGCTGCTTGCATCATTACAGACAATAGTTATGCCCGGCACCAAAGTGCAAAGCACAGGGAACACAGGTCTTGAAAGCAGAGATGGGCATTTGCTTTGCAAGAATTCAAGTGGAATGGAATTGTGATGATCTTCAGAGCATGTGGTCGTAAAGTGTACAAAGAGAAGTTTTGCAAACAGATCCGTTTCCCATGGATAGAGATCATCATTTAAGAACTTTATTTTTACTTAACACCTGTGCTATTTTAGGGTGACCTACTGCTCCATGTGCCTGGGACTGAGGGCTTCTCGGTCATGGACTTTCGGTTGTAAAAACAGGAGAGTCCATGGTAAACTGGGCTGAGTCGGTCACCTCTTAGTGCTTCCTAATCCTTTAGATGATGGCCCTTTCTCCCCATGCTTTTCTTCTTCCCCCCCATCAACTTAATCAGTAGTTCTTCGCCAGCACATTAGACCCCTCTGGGGAGCTTTGTAAACTCGCAATAACTAGGCCAGATCCATTATATCACATTTTATCACAGCTCTGTCTGTAGGACCCAGGCATTGGGTCCATTAGAGTTTGGAATCCCTGCTTGAAGCAGGCACCGTATTAGGTCGTGTGGGGATGTGAGGGCCAATGCCTACTCCTATTTAAAGGAAACACTCTGTAAATCCAAACTCCTCATGACAAGAATAATCTCCAGCTAATTGGTTTGATAAATTTGTATCTTTCTCTCTTCTAAAAATAAGGCCCACCGGGAGCTGCTCATGTGCACGAACTCATCATCTCTAAGCATTTTAGAAAATAATTGACATTTATAGTTTTATAATCAACTAAGGTTGAACAACAACAAAATGAATTGCACTTGGATGTCACTAAAAGGCTCTTATCACTGAGAATGCTAGCAATCTTCATAGCGTTGAAAATATTTTTCTTAACCTGATTCCTGATTTGTGCTTCAGGGCATGGAAGACAAAAAAAGCCTGGGTACAAAAGGCGGACAGACCAGGGTTTGAATCTTTCCTCTGCCATTTACTCCCTATGGGAAGGTCATTGCACTCCTCCCTCAGTGAACCCCGAAGTACTGATCTATAAAATGGGAGTGATAATGTCTTCTTCAGAGTCACGAGAAGGTAAAATAAGAGAATGAGTATATTAAGTTTCAACCAGTGCCTGGTACTTAGTAGCACTCAACAAGTGGAAATGTCTTCACCCACCTAGAAGGAAATGAAGAAAGTGTGTACCTACCTGATAAATGACTGCTAGTTTGTGTGGGAAAATCAATATCTGTGAAAAAACAAATGGCTTTGAACTAAGGGCTCCCCTTCTGAGCCAACAGAATCATTCATCCAGAACATCAAGCAACTGAAAGTCTTCCCTACCCATTTACACATAGCTACTCCCAGATCTCTGGAAGATACTGTATTAAGATTTCAGCCACGGGCTTTGGTCAGTGCCTCCCCGAGCTGTTGTTTTTGATGTGGGCTTAAAAATCCCAGGTCACTGGGAATAAAGTCCCTTTCACCAGCAGAGACAAGAAGGAAAGGAACATGTGCTCTGGGCAAGGAACCAGCTCAGAGTTTAACCCAGTGTGGTCAGGAGAGATGGAGAAGGGGAGGGCAGGGAACATCAGGATACAGATTGAAGCTTCTCACTCGGTGAACTGCCTATGCTTGGCATACGGAGCAGCTGGAAAGAGGGAAGGACTTACGCCATCCCCTCTAAGGTGGGGCCTCGAATCCAGCTATGCTCACCCTTGCTCCTTACTCTCCAATTCTGCATGTTAGATAGGTACTGAAGGAATAATACTTTCTGATCACTACTCTAATTTTACAGAATGTGAGGCCTTTACCCAAGGCTTCTCTCACTCATTCACGGGTAAACAAATTGGGTTTCTATTGTCTGGCATCCTCTTATTAAAGAATGATTTTTCTCCAGTCTCCAGATGTTGTAACCTCGTGGAACAGTATGTGCACAGGGCTAGCTCATTTTGTTCTTGTCTTCATTCCAGGGAAGGTTGAGGGGGGCAGATGTTCCAGAGGAAGGTAATGTTTAGATAGTCACTCTTTACAGGCTCAATCTCCATTTTGTTCCTTGGAGAAACAGTGATTCTGATGTAGTGGCCCCTTTATCTGTACAATTATCAAAATCAACCAGAGAGCTTGATAAAAATCCAAATTTCTGGGCTGCACCCAGATCTACTAACTGAATCTCAGGGGTATATGAGGGAGGAATCTCCAGATGGAGAGTGTCAGAATTGAATTGAATTCTAGGATGCCCAGTTGATGTCTCGGAGAATTGCTTGTGGGGGAAGAGGAGAACACATATATTTGATGACCAGAAGTATAAGAACTAAAGTGCTCTCTGTGAACAATAAAGAGACACATAGGACAAGTGAGTTTATCCTTTACAGTTGTACACAATTGAAAACCAGGGATAATCATTTTCATTTTTCTCCCTGGATTAGTCTCTAGAGTAAGGCACAAGGCCAAAGGCTCAGACTACCAGTAGAGTCTTCCTCAGACTTCTCTCTAGGCTCAGCAGACTCACTTTTCTGCTTTTCTTTCTGACCCCTGCAAAAACTGGCTTTTTGCAAAAGACCAATCATTCCATTTTAGGCTTCTTTTTGCTGAAATCCTTTTTCCAAGCTGATGAAATCAACTGATTTCTTTTAGGATATGCCTAAATGTTTCTTTTGAATTCAGCTTTTGAACTTAGCTTTCAACTATACATCACACTGAGAACATTTTGGGAGTCTACACTATTCAGAAACTAATCATTTCCAGCTCTGGGAGAAGTAATGAACAAATCGTGATTCTTGGTTAGTCAGATGAGGTCTTTTCATTATGATACCAAGGTCTTGAAAGAACAACTGACCTTCCCAACTAGTCCTAAATAATCCCAAAAGTCATTCAAAGCCCCTTCCACTGCCAGAGGTAGAAGGCATGGGCACCTTAAAAATACCTTTTATGGACACACTGCTATAATAATATGCATTTCAATGACAATTTGGAAAGACACATAGGGGAGAGAACATGAAGGGAATTCTCCATTCTGAGGAGGATAGGAGGGGCAGGGATACCCATGAGATGAAATTACAAATCTGGATACAAACTCTATCTTTACTGCCTTCTAACTATGTATTTGTTCGTCTGATTCTTTTGGTTTTGCTGAATCTCAGTTTCCTCTGAGTAACAGCAGTAGCAGTAATGAGAGTTAATATTTTTGGAGAGTTTACAGTACCTAGCACTGCTAAGACTTATATGTGTGCTGTCTCAATCACCATAGAAATCTGTGATGGTAAATTCTGTTATAACCCTTCCTCCCCATTTTATAGATAAGAAAGTTGAGGCAAAAGACGCTAAGTGAATTATCTGAGACCACAGGTAGCAAATCTACCTCCAGAGTCTGTGCCCCTAACTCCCAGGCTTCACTGTCAGTAACTTTCTCAGGCATATTGCCAGATGTGTAGGAAAGGACCCCTTCCATCTTCACCCCATTCTCATGCAAGTGATGGCACATGATTCCTCTTCTAAGGTCATCACCCCGTTATTCATGAAGCTCAGAATTATCTTTTCACATCACTCTGTTTCCAGGGCCGGATATAACCTGTGAGCAAAACATCTGGGATATGCCCCTTTCTGCCCAGACCCGCCACACATGGGTTTCCTACATGTTGGAATCCAAGGGTGGAACCAAAGTCAAAACTCCTCAACAATAATTACACAAAAGTGACCCTTTTTCCCAGGTTTTATCCTTATTTTAATAATTATGATATAGCAGGAAGAGTAGAGACAGCAGCAGCAGCAGCAGTTACCATTAATGAGTATTTTATATGAGGCACACCGTGCATACTGAATCACTGCCTCGTTTAATCACTTCAAACACTTTGCAAGGTTGATGTTACTTTCTCCATCTTAGAAATGAGAAAAGAAACTCAAGGAGATTCTACCCAAAGCAATAGCTAAGTTACTGAGCGAGGAATTGAACCAGGCGTATGTAATTTCAAACCCATTCTGTCAGTTTCTACGCTTTGAAACTAATCATGTGAAGAAGGCTTTTCTTGAGTTCCCACTCACTGCCAATCACTGGATTGTGCTCCCGTTTTCTCCATTATACATTTAATATGTTCTGTTTATTAGGACATTTTTTTATTTACTGTCTCATTTCGAAAATCAAACTTACTGTCTAATTTCTAACAGCAAACTGAGAAAAAGTTGAAATAGCATTCTGGAATGACATCTGAGGCTCTGGGACTGAAGTGTTTTCTTACCCAAGGGGTCATAATAATATCTCGCAGATGGTGCTTGCAACTCATCATCATCTCTCCCTCTCTGCTGGCAGCTCATCTCCTTTTTAATCTCTCTCCTACTCTCTGCCTCCGTACCGAGTAGCTGTTTATAAAAGAAAAGTGTTATAGCATCTATCCAGTACTATCAAAAATATCTCACTTTGTCTTTGAAACAAGATGAACTGTATCTGAAAAAACGAAGAAATGATGCTGAGGGCACTTGAGTGCTCTGCCCTGCATGACAGTGGTGGTACCTGGCAGAAGCAGGATTGGAAAAGCCCTTTGACAGCAAGTCCCTCAGGCATGAAACCAAGTTAGTCCAGACTGATGGGGCCCCCTGCTGCCTGCCCGGGGTCTCCTCTCACTTGGGGGAGGATACTATGCCCCACATCAGTCCCTTTCCCCCTCTTCCTTTGCTCCCCATTCAGACAACATTGTACAGAGCAGGCTTTGGGGCCTGAAAGACTGGCTTTGACTTAGTTCCACTTCTCAGTGGCAACTTCTTTTTTTTTTTTTAAGATTTTATTTATTTATTTGACAGAGCAAGAAAGCACAAGCAGAGAGAGCAGCAGAGAGGGAGAGGGAGAAGCAGGCTCCCTGTTGAGCAGAGAGCCCAATGTGGGGCTCTATCCCAGGACCCTGGGATCTTGACCTGAGCCGAAGGCAGATACTTAACCATCTGAACCACCCAGGCGTCCCTCAGTGGCAACTTCTGAGCTTCAGTTTCATCTGCTAAGAGAGGGTAAAAATAGCCCCCCCGCAGTGTTCTGGAGGATTCAGTAAGATAGTGTGAGAACGTACCACTGCACAGGGCTGGATATTATTAGCAGGTGCTCATCAGATATGTGTGTCTTCTATCAAAAAGTGCTATTTCTCCTTCTGTATTTACAATGCCCACCTACTTAAGCAAACAAGAACTCACAGTTTCTTTCTCCTTTTATGCCATTTAGGCATTTGACTATAATGCCACACATGGAAGTTGAAAGCTGAGTTGCCAGCAATATACTGGAAAAGCGGTACAGAGCAGTTATTAAGAGTGAGAGGTCTGGAGTCCAGCTGGGTGGGTGGCTCTGCCATTGACCAGCTGTGTTGAGCAAACAGCTTCTAAGCCTCAGGCTCCCTCTCAGTCAAAGGAGATCACAGTACCTGCCTGATAGTGATGATCCTGTCTCAGCACTTAGTGGGCTTCCTGGTATACGGCAAATACTCAATACCCTACAGTTGTAGTTATTACTGTTTATGAAGACTAATATTTATAAATAATTTAAAGAAATCAGTCATGCTTCAAACTTAGCCATATAATAATGTCACTTTTTCCTGCATTCTAAGAGGAAGCGAAAGGAGCACAGCCATGGGTACAAGCCAAGAAATGCTCAGAGTCCTAAGAATGCACAAGGAGTGTCAGGTATGTGAGTGGCCTGTGACATCTGGTGTCCCAATTCAAGTAACAGCTAACATACAGAGTGTTCATGATATGTCATGCACCATTTTAAATGTTTTACACATATTGATTCATTTCATCCTCACCCGTATTCCATAAAGTATTATTATGATCATCGCCATTTCATAAATAAGGAAAATTGGGCATAGAGAAGCTAAAAGACTTTGCCTAAGACTACACAGTTAGTGTCAAAAGTCAGGATTTAAACCCAAGCAATCTGGCTACAAAATTTCCCCTCTTTCTTATACTGCCTTTAAAAAACTGTTAAAAAAAAAAACAACCCACTAATTTTAATATTGAGTTCTTGATTAAAGAACTTAAATTCCAACAATGAACTGCCTAATTGAGCTTCAGAGCACAGCCAGTGTGCAAAATGGGGATTCTTCACACTTTCTGCATTCCATTTGAAATTCCATTTGTATATTCATTTAATCAGATAAATCCCAACTGAAGTGTAAGTCCTTGGATTCCAGTCCTCTCTGGAAGCTAGGTCTTGGAAGAGCAAGAGAAGAAGAGCCCCTTCCCAACTTCTAAGTGTAGGCAGAATTCTAAGGTGACCACAAAAGGTTATCTTTTGAACAATCCTATCCCCTTGTGTATAGGCAGTACCCGCAACTGGCTCTAGCCAACAGAGGATGGTGAAGGTGATGGAGGTCACCCCTGTGATGATAGTACAGACAACGGGTCTCCTGCTGGCCTTGGAAAGGAAGTCGCCATGTTGTGGGAAAGCCTGAGAGGGCCCAGTGCAAGGACCTGCGGAACAGCCCCCAGCGGACAGCCATCGAGAAAGCCGGGCCTCCGTCCCACGGCTGCTCCAAGCCCAATGCAGCCAACAGCTCTGTGAGCTTGGAAGAAGGCCCCAAGATCCAGAAAGAAACGAAGCCCGCTGACAATGATTCCAGCCGTGTGAGACCCTGTGAGTATAGGACACAGGTCAGCCAGGCTGAGACTCCTGACCCAGGGAAACTCTGTGGTAACAACTATGTGTTGCTCAAGCTGTTAAGTTTATGATCATTTGTCAGGCAGCAATAGAAACTAAATATGCACTGCCTTTGTCATCATGTAGGTGGATAAATTGCACTTGACAAGAATAGATAATGCTGGAGGGATTAAACACAAACCTTCTAAGTCTTCTAACTCCTGGACACAGGAAAGTCGTCTAGGCATTAAATTAAAAATATAAAAGAAGAAATACAAAGAGAGTAGAACTTAAATGTTCTCATCAGGAAGCAAAAAAAAAAAAAAAAAGATGTAACTATGTGAGATGATGGATAAGTTATTTAACTAGATGGGGGGAACCTTTTCACAATGTACACATATATCAAGTCACCACAATGTATACTTTAAATATCTTAACATTTTATATGTCAATTGTACCTCACTAAAGCTGAAATGAAGAGGAGGGGGAGAAATAATACAGGCAGATTCCCTAGCAGGGATAAAAAAAATACCAACAGAGATGTTTTATCCCTTTGAGTTACTTTTTTCTTCCCAACAGGGCACTTCCTTCTTTTGCAAGGCTGTAGGCTAGAGGAACAGAGTGCATCTCAGAAGTCTATCTCTTTCATTCCCCTGGCTCCAGGAAGGGCCCCACCTAAATCAAATGTAATGAAGAGGTGTCTACTCTTAAGCTTCTCCCCTGACATTCCAATGACTTAAAACCTTCAACCTCAAAAAATTCTTTCTATCCACTGGCCCCTCTAGGAGTGGAGGAAAGCAGGCTGTCTGCATCTTATGCACAGCAACACTTCATATATTTGAAGACAGATAAATCCCTCTTAATGCTTGTCTTCCTGAGGCCCAAAATCCCTTGCTCCCACCCCATCTCTCCAATTCCCTGATGTCTCTTACAATGGCTTCTTGCTACCTATGTCCCTCTCTTAATAGAGTATATGAAAACCCAACCACAGGAGTCCCAATTCCCTACCAGGATAGAAGATCAGAGACCCTATTTTACCACAATATAGCTAAAGAGAGCCCCAAAGATTATAGGGAAGTAGAAAGATCAGGAACAAGAAATGGGGAAGTTTTAAGAAACCAGGAGCTGGTGAAAATTTTTCTTAGGGAATTAAACAGGTGCCGGCAGATCCACGTAGGAATTATTTCAGAAAGAGACTTTATTGTGGGCATTGCAAAGAGAAGAACTAGGAGTCAAAGACAGAGATGATTTGAGTAGTTTGAATCAGTGGTTCTCAAAGTGTGATCCAGGGCCAGCAACATCAGCATCTCTGGCAATATTTGTTTCCTAAGGCTGCCAAAATGAATAATTACAAACCAGTGGCTTCAAACAGCACAAATTTATTCTCTCGTAGTTCTGAAGGGAAGAAGTCTCAAATCAAGATATAGGCAGGCCCATGCTCTCTCTGAAAGCACTAAGGAAAGATGTGTTCCATGCCTTTCTCTTAATTTGTGGTGATGCTGCCAGTTACTGATAGTCCTTGTCTCATAGACTCCTCACTCCAATCTCTGCCTGTTGTCACATGTCTCTGTCTCTGGGTCCCTTCTTTTCTTGCAAGAACACCAGTGAAATTGAGTTCCTGGCCCACCCTACTCCAGCAAACCTCATCTTAACTAATTACATCAACAGTGTCCCTATTTCCAAAATAATGTTTTCTCAGGTCCTGGGAAGGATACGAATTTTAAGAGGATACTATCCAATCCAGGTACTACTTATAAATGCAAATTCTTGGGCCCCACTCAAGACCTACTCGATCAGAAACCCAGGGGGAGGGGTCCAGCAAGACATTTTAACATGCTGCCCAAGTGATTCTAACACTTGGAAGTTTTGGAAAACACTGATTTTGATACAACCGAGACACTTTCCAAAACACACCAAAGTGACCGTGACTCAGATTGTAGAAATTCAAAGAAACAGGAAAGTATCCTCAGCAACATGCAAAGTTACCAGGAAAAAACATCTGGACCGCTTTCTCTGAGATTGGGTCTGTGAATTTATTTTAGTAGAGAAGTGTATTATTTTATTGGGAATATATTTAGAGGGTGTCTTGCACTTACCGATCAGGAACCAATGTGTGACTGTTTTCTGTCATCATACACTCAGAGACAGTCCAAGAAAAGACTGGAATGGAAAAAAGATTCTGATACTAAATCACAGTTAATAAAAGGTCCTCCGTCCCTACTGAAAGGACTCATCTTTGCCCATAACAGTACAAAGGATCCTGAGGGAGGTAAAGTCCATGATCCAAACAGAGCTCCAGGAACTGGTCTGAGATCCAGAAGTGGCAAATCAGGGCTCAAGGCAGTCCAGGAGGAAAATACACCAGCTCTTAGAGCACAGGAAGGAGAGAAGCCACCCCCAAAGGAAACATTTCTAGCTTCTCCTTTACTGAATAAACACACCTGCCTGGGATGCTAGATGAAGCTCCCGAATTTTAGTACCATCAGCAGAACTTCCTGGCCGTCTGGGAAGCTTCACACTATATCCTTCAAACTTGCTGAGTTTTTATTGCAGAGTGTGGCCTGGAGACTTTGCCTGTCTCTCGGGGCGCAGTAAACGAAGGGACATGAAAAGAAAGTAAGATAGCATTCAAAAAAGTCCCTTGCACAGTGTGTAATGGAAAATAATCACACTGAAAATAAATGGCAACGTGTCCTTTGGGGACTCTGCGCTGCTGCCTGGTGCCTGGGTTTCTATTCTTCTGGAAGGAATTATGCAGTGATGGCAGCTTCTGCACAAGCTGCGGTCTCAAGTTTCCCAGACAATATCCTGACTATGGATGTATGTCTCCGCAAGATATATGTCCATCGGCTTGGGACAGCACGATAGCTGCTTGGTGGCTTGTTAGAAGAGTGAATATATTAAGCAAGGCAGCAGTTTTTTATTTTTAAAATTCAGGCTCTTTCTGACTCAAACATACCTGAAGGAATAATATCATATACAGCCTTATTCCTCCCCAAAGCTTAAAAGCTTCCTGAGAGAGAAATCAGGCCACTTAGATCATCAAATATTACTCATATTCTGCATCTATAAAATAGTTTGTTTTGAGATTTGGGGACTTCACATACCCCTTGGGTTCTGTATTTAAATAGTGTGGATGTCACTGGTTAGCTGCCCCATGTACAGGCACATTAGAGGGGTGAGGGTTGAATGGGACCCTTCAGAGGTCAGGAGAATTTGATGAAACAAAACATTATGTAAATAATACCTTATCACCCTCTCCATATGCCATTCACCTTGCTAGCCTCCTTTCACTCCACCACCCCTCCCTACCCAACCAACATGTCCTTCCCCCACACCTACCTATTTACCTCTCCTCCTTCCCCTGCCCCTATCAACACCCAACCAATAGGCCAGGGGGGCTTTATACTTCCCCTGCCCCATAATCATGGCTTCTGGACAGCACAGATAACAGAGTTCCAAGTTCCATTCCCAGAAGATGGACACACCGAGGGACAGAAAGAGAGGCACGTCTCCTAAGTTCACCCTCAACCCTCACTCCTCACAGGAGGAAAAGGCACTTAGTAATATTCCTAGGGCAGAAGAAGGAAATCAAGCCCCATAGAGGACTTCCCTGGAAAGTAAACGTGCCCCTACGAGGCAAGGCTTGCTAGACTCTAACTGTGTGTTCTAAGTACTCACTCCTATCCTAGCCCACTGTAGGGTAGAATCCCCAAGCAGCTCTACTAAAATAGAGAAAACACTTAGCCTGTGAAAAATTCACTAAAGCCATGAGTTCTGAAATGCCTGGAGGCATCTAGTGAGAGATTAGCCATCAATAACCAATGTCAAAGCCAAGCAGACCTAAAAAATGGATAAAGAAAAAAGAGCTCCCTAAGAAAAAGCCCAGCACGCACACTTCCTGTTCACTTCAGCATCAACAGAATATTCAGCCAAAGGGGGTGGGGGAGGGGGGAGATGCTGGCAGGGTAGGAGGTGGTGAAGAGTCAGTCTGGAAATGTAGCCCTGTTAGGTTGCATCTGTTTTTTAATCAGCTTTATTAATGAGCAGATTTATTTAGATGCCACTAAATTATGGTATAGCAATAAGTGTTATGCAAACAAAATATGTAGCACCTGAAATCTTTCTGGTGGTTTTGCCAAATGCTCGCATAAACACTGTCAACATACAACATCTGGAACACTCCCATAAGGTATAATATGAAAGATAAGGGGGTCCCCTTTCAACTATTATACACAGCTTGAGGAATCTTTTTAATTAGAAAATATGAAATGTAATGAATGCATAATGTCCTAAACGAGGTCCCGCCTGATGCAATATTACGTGTAGACTTTTTTTAAAAAAGATTTTTTTTTGAGTCTCATGTTGTTCTTGCTTCTTTTGCCAATAATTACTTAACATCTCTCTTTTGTTCCCAGTCTTTTTGCAAACTTTTTTTTTCCTTAGCACTCTTACAGGCTTGTCTCTCTCGTATTTCCTGTCATGGAGTAGGAGGATACATTTTTATTTTGTAATAAGGTTGCTTAAATCACTTCCTCAATCTCTCTCTAGAGAACAAGGTTTCAATAAAAACATTTCATGGGCTCTGAGAATGTCTTTCCTTTGTTGCTCACTGCTAGGGATATGGGGGGGGAAATGGAAACCATTGTCATGGATCTGGGCCCGGCAATGAAAGAACATATATGTCTAGAGAGATTAAGTACAAATTGGAAGAGGAGGGTGTTCTCTGCACTTTCAATAGCGGCCATCCGCCCACCTCCCTCCCTCCCTCCCTCCCTGGGGGCAAACAGGAAAGAAAAGTGTTAGGTTGCCATCCCACACTCCCTTGCTGGCAGTTTAGCTCCTTCTCAGGGGCCCATTTGTGTGCAGGCAAGTAGCAATAGAGTCACTTCTTTTATCCCCCTTGAAAATATTTATGGCTAAACACTGGAAACTGCCCTGGGAAGTAGCCCTATAAATTTCCTCCTGACCCCCACCTTCTCCTATCTTGAAACTCAAGATAAATCGATCCCAAACTGAAAAAAGGAAGGAAGAACTTTCAAGGGTGAAATTTGATAGCAGTTTCTTATCTTATGGGCAACTCTGTGAGTCTACATGAACCACTTTGTTTGGCAAGGGTGACTGACTAGGGGCTGGGAAAACACAGTTCCTGCAGGAAGCTTCCAAGCCTCGGCTGGAGCTGGCTTCAAGCCACTCCACCCTGTCTTGCAGAGAGTGACACCTCATTTTGCAGACTGATAAGCATGTGTGCCTGACATGAAAGGAGGTCACCCCCTCCAAAACACTCTGTGGCAAGAGGTGAGCCTCTGGAAACTAAACGGGCGCACTGGGGCTTTGCTGGGATTTGGTGTAAGGCCTCCTCTGCCAGGCATGTGAAGTTTGGGAGACTCCCTCTCAGCAGGCTTCTGGGCCACTTAGGTCCAATAATCCGTTTCCACTCAGAAGTAACTACACTGCAAGAGGAACAAGAACTCAAATCAGTTGCCAACTCAGTTGCCTTATATAGAAGGCCGGCTGGCTCATCGAAATGAAAAAGTAGGGGGATCGGCGATCAGGTATGGTTCAAACAAGGTCCCAGGGCTACACTTTGCAGTTCTCTTGGCTATGGGTAGTTATGAGATCTCCATGGATAGTTTTCATTGTTAAGCTATTATCAAGACAGCCACAAAAGTTATGAACTTTATATCTACATATGACAATGTCCATGCTAATGTTCCAGGCAAGAGTCCGGAGATTTGTCTTGAATGGATTGCTTGGATCATGTACTTCCTCCTGAATAGATGATCATGATCAGGAAAAAGAAATGTCCTCATTAACTAGGAATGACTGCTGGAGCATGAAATATTAGGTTCAACTATCTGAAACTGCAATAGTCAATAATGTCTTACTCATAAAAATAGTAATTTCATATAGTTCAACCTAACACATGGGATATGTACAGAAAAGGAGGAAAGCTAAATGAAAATCCAAATTGTTCAGAAAACAGAATTGTTTTGTTCAGAAACCAACATGTCTAATGTGTGACCACTGGCAGTGGGGGCGGGGGGCAGGCGGCAGCAGTATTTCCCTGACTGCAGTTTTACTCTATGGTAGTTAAGGGAAGTTTAGGTAAATTTTCCAATTTCTCTGTGCTCTGCTTTCCACATTTATGAGATGGAGATTACGATAACATCTACCTTGAAGGGTTGTGAGGCTTCAAGGAGTTAAACACAATTTTAGAATAGTACCTAGCTCTCAGTAGATTATAAGCTTTTATTATTACTGTTGCGGTCATTTCTGGACAAATCCAACGGTCTCCGTTTTCCCTCACCATGGGGCTTCATGCATACTTGAGTAATGTGCCATCTTGAAACCAATAGCGATTGTTGCATTTCCAGGGCGTTAATGTTCTGGTATTATTAAAAATTGGAGCCATCATTCAATTACATTTCATCACACTGAGAAAAGGTTGTTTTCATTTGTGCACTTACCCACAGCAGCTCTGCAATCACCACACTCTCAAAACCAATTACAGTCTGTGAATTACCCAAAGACATAAAATTAATGAAATTTTCTGACATAATTGTTTTCTAGAAAGCACGGAGTGGCTAGAGAGGCACAGACCCAAATAAGATGACTGGTTTCATGTGCTTCTCAGTCCCAAAGGAAACGTCAGCTTGCAGATTCTCTCCCACCCCTCCATAAGGAGGGTGACTTTGTTGTTTGGCTATTTGATTATTTTTAAATCCTGGGCCTCAGTATTATCGGTAACGTCCTAGGAAAATTATCTTGATTTACCTTTCTACCTTGAGCGTGAACTGTATCAAAACCATCCCAGGCTAGATGGGCAGCCACACCACCCAAGGGGAACGGCTCAACCCCTGCAAGAGGCTGGCTGTCTGCTATTTCCTCTGCTCTGCCCTCAGTGGGAACTGGGGCTGCGTGACGGAGTAGCGGCAAGGGGAATGCCAGGTGGCTGTGGTGGAAATGGAGGATTTGGGCAGGGGAAGAACTGTTCTAAAAGACATGCAACACAAGTCAACCACTCCCCAGGCTCCTGCCAACAATCTCTGCTGTGAGTGCTGGAGCATGAGCAGAGGGGAGCAGATGTCTTCTTCCATAAAAATAAGGTGTTTACACTGCATGGTGTTTAATCACGCTCAACTATAAAGTTCTAGGACTCAGGGGTTTGAAGGCTCTGGTGACATCCCTCCCAATCAGTTCTAGTCTAAATTTCCAAGGGCACCATCTGTTAACACATTTTATCCAAGGGCAGATGCAGTGATAAGCTCCAAAAATACAAAACCACAGCAGGCCACAGCCTGCTTTGTGCCCACCAGAGTCTTCAACAGGAGTGCCTTCACAAAACCATCAAGGTACCATTTGGGCTAAATGTGGTTTATACTGATCCACTTGGTTAAAAAGGCTATTGTGGAGGAACCACCTTTAATTCACATGGTCTTTTGCATAACGCTGAGTTGTCACAGCCAAGATACCACCAGCCAGCCTTTGATGTGTGGGGATTCTGTACCAGGCAACTAAGCTCTTTGCCTGCATTATCCCACTGTACCCTCATAACAATCCTCTGAGGAAGATGTACTAGCCCCTTACTGCATATGAAGACATTGAGGTTACGTTCAAAAAGTTTAAGTAATATGCCCAAAGTCATAAAGCCTAATATGTGATGTAACAGAGACAAGACTTGAGCTAGGTGTCTGCTGTCTGCTTCCACCATAAATCTTCTTCTAGTACCTGAGTTGCAGGCTCCTTGGTGGGCACAGAAACAGATCACTTACATTTCTCTGGGTCCCCTCACAGTACCCAGCACAGATCTATACACCTACAAGAGCCTCACAAATCTCTTTTATTTGCCCTTCCTACCTATGAGGTTCAGTTGAACCCCACTTCAGACTTCCAACAGCTGCCCTGTCCCTTTCTGGCCTTCGCCCCATCTTATAATTCTTGTCATAATATCATCCATGACTACTGTGTACCAAACAAAAGCAAGAACTATTAGTTTTGGAAACCATCACAGGTATGAAATGAATTCAGAAAATTTGGCTCTCTGCCTGCTGAAACTTGAGGAATCAAGCAAGCACATGTTGTTGGTCAAGTTTGGGGATTTTTGTGAAGACGTGTGGCTCCCTTAGCTTTCGTTCCACATTCTTTGGGTGCTTGAATGGATGTTCCATGTACAACATTAAATTTAATTTCCCATCCCTGATAACATCCCAGAGTTGTTAAATGCACCAAGGCACTTGGTAATTTATCTTACGTGAAATGTTCACAGCTCAGTAAGCATGCATTCATTATCATAGAAATCACTTTAATATTTAACAAACATATCTGGCATATTCTCAGCATTCATGTTTTCCATTTTCACCTAACCTGTCAAGAAATAAGCTACATGTATACAAATAAACCATTCATGTAGCGATGAGTTTTCACTGTGTCTGAGAAAAGACATTCCATTTTCAGATTCTCATAGGAAAGATGTTTCTCATTCCTCAATAGGTCTGTCTTTGACTGAGTAGCTATTCGCCTGGTGGGGCCTCCTTCAAGATCCTGCTGAAGATTCACCCCCTGCATGAAGTTTTCCCTGAGTAATAACACATCTACTTCTGTCTCGGGATATATGTACACAATTTGTGCAACACTCCCCGTCCCGAGTTGATAGTCTGGTTGCTGTTCCTCATGAATTACTGAGTCACATGAGTGTGGTCCCTTCCATTAGACTGTAGGGATTTACCACAGTTTCTTCTGTTTCTTTTTGTTTTTCCCCACACTCTTTTGTGCTTCTCACAGTGTTGTGCCCTCTGTTAACACTCTATAAATGCATGTCAGTGTTGGGCACCAGGGTCTCATGTTTCTTTGAAACTATCCTGCAAAGACCCACCAAACAGCCACAGAGAAGGTATCTTAAGGAATATGAAAAAACACAGGCTGCTCCTTTCTTTCAGGCTACCCATAAATGAGTTGAAAAGTTAAGATTTTATTGATGAAATAATAACAAACAATATAAGTTAGCGTGAGAGACTCTTGGTGTTCTCCAATGTGCATTTTTCATGAGCCTCCCTCATGATATGAGGTACAAACTGGCAACCAGCCAAATCATACAGGCATACATGTAGAGCTTATCCTACACAATGCTGCCTCACAGAGATTTAAAAATTCATAAATTAGCTGCCAAGAAATTTGTAAAAATAGGACCTATCACAAATTTATTTCTAGCTTCCCTTTAAAAATGAAATATGTTTCTTGTTTTGGAAAATGAAGACAATGCTGGATCCATATTTCCATTTCAAAGATCCCAATGGATGGAGTGTGAATGGTCCATTTTTCCATAGTACTCATCATTTTCTACATTTTCCCTAGCACTTACCCAGAGGTCAGCTAACATTTATCATTTTTCTACTTTAAAAAAAATATTTAAAAAAAATATTTTTTTCAAAAAACAGGAAAGAAAATAGACTGAGAGGTCTATTTTGTTTTGTTTTTTAAAGACGGGGGACAGGACAGTTCTTGTGAAAAGGACGACTATGACCATGTGTTTAACATGAAAAAGTATGTCTGAGTTAAAGAATACGGCTTAATGTTCCATTATGAAATAAAACATGATCAGAACTATGATCAGTGAACCTGTCGGGAATATATCCCCACAAGTCATAGAAATGCAAAAAACACTGGCTTAAATAAGTAAGAAGGTTAGCAGCTCCACAAAGCTGTCAGAGCCACAGACACCTTTCATCCTTCTGTTTTACCATCTCTTGTGTAGTTTTTATGTTCAGGGTTGGAAAGTATTTTCCATATTTCAAGCATAAAGAAGGAAAAAGGACAAAAGGTAAGCCTCCCACAGACTTCTGCCTATGTCTCACTGGCCAGAACTGTCATGTGTCTACTCCCAGTTGCAAGGAAACTGGGAAATCAGGGGTAAAGACAAGGGAGAAGGGGTTCTGAGCATGTGAATGAGCCTTTCGATGTCATTACCATAACCAGTAATGGAAAGCTATGTTTAGAATAGGACAAGAATGGAAATGTCAATAGAGTGTATTCATGAATGTCAATCAATCACTCAGTACCTGGTCCTGTAAGCATAGCATGTGAGGCTGCCATCCTTGGTCTGTGACCTATCGTATTTTGGCAAATGCAAACTTGAATCATTCTATGTGGGAGCCTGGTATGTGCAAGGAATCCTTTAGCTGAATGGTGAATACCAGTATAATCCAAAGCATCTACCTCAAAACTGGGCTTCGTTTCTGTCAGGGCCCGTGCAGTAATAATGTTGAATTAATAAAAGTTTGTTTATTTTTAAGAAATGGCCCCCCAAAGAAAGCAAACCAACTTTATAAGTAACGTAAGTCCTACATGCACAGTCATTAAAGGTCTAAAGGTACACTTAAATTTTTCTATCACATTTTATTGCATTGTGTGGGGTTTAGTATTATGTTATAATAATGTTTACAATTTTGAGGATTTGCTAATGCTTTAGAATATACCTCTGGTGAATTCCAGGGGTCTACTATGTAGAGTCAACTACTGTGTGGTAGACATCAAAGTTTTACCCTTAGGGACTCAGGGGATGGGAGGGAATTAAAACGGGCAGGACTGTTCAGGAAGACTTACATTATTTGCTGCTGGAGCTGAAAGACACACTAGCAGACTAAGTTAAAGTGATAGATTGACTGCCCAAGATTACAGCAACATCTCAATTACCTAGAATTCAGACATCTTGCAACTCCTTCTATCTAGAACTTTTCAGGACAACACCAAAAGAAGCATGAAAGGCTACAAGAATAGCCCAAAGAGATTTCACAAGGGCCATGTACTGAAATGTAAATGTTTTATTCCTAAGAAATAGGAATACTCAGAGACTATTTACTCTTGCTTTACTTCAAATTTCACTAAGATTAGTTATCTGGTCTCTTAATCCCATATTGAGTAAGAGCAGCTGATTTAAGGAGAAACCAAAGAAACAGGCCCACTGATAGAAGCAAGAAGTTACACCAACAGAATTACAGCAAGGAAGGATACAAGAAATATTCTAAAGATCAGAACTCCAAAGACAATGCCACCCAAAGCCATGTCATGAAGGGACTTCAATAACACTTTGGCCAGGATTTTTTTTTGTTTTTTTTTGTTTTTTTTTAAGATTTTATTTGCCAGAGAGACAGCATGCATAGGAGCAGGCAAAGGGAGAAGCAGGCTCCCCACTGAGCAGGCAGCCTGATGCGGGAATTATCCCAGGACCCCAGGATCATGACCTGAGCCAAAGGCAGATGCCCAACAGACTGAGCCACCCAGGCGTCCCTAGGCCAGTTTTTAAATCAGTACAATGACGGTGATGTTTAACACTCACTCTGACTTATCAAGAAAAGGTTAACTTGTGTTAAGAATCACTATTTAGGAAGTCAGAAAAATATGTTTTATATTTAAAAAAGATTGTCATTACATGATCTCTCTGATATGAAGAATTCGAGAGGCAGGGCAGGGGGTTATGGGGGGGGGGGGAAGAGAAATGAAACAAGATGGGATGGGGAAAGAGACAAACCATGAGACTCCTAAATTCACGAAACAAACTAAGGGTTGCTGGGAGGTGGGGGGGTAGGGATATGGACATTGGGGAGGGTATGAGCTATGGCAAATGCTGTGAAATGTGTAAGCCTGATGATTCACAGACATGTACCCTGGGGCAAATAATACACTATATCTTAATAAAAAATTTAAAAAAAAGATTGTCATTTAAATGATTAAAATATATATGCTTTTACCCTTAAAGGGAATAAGTTTCAGTTACCTGGAAAATTCTTACTGTGGAGGACTAATAATTGGAGAGAGTGACTATGTTGTATTGATACGTACAAAGTTATGGGTATATGTTCAATTTGTAAAAACGTAGAAAATAATCAATGTTCAGGAGGATAATCATTCTTTTAAAATTACAATCCACTTTGAGTCAAGCTGTAAATATTGCCATACTTAAACGCAGAATGAAATATACATGCTCAAGAATATTTATTGACCTGCACTAACTCCTTAAGTCAATTTGATTCCAATACAAATTGCCCCCAAAGCACTCCCAGCCCCCTCTCTTTCACATACAACACAGGCAGGACTGGACATTACAAGACAGAAAACAGAGCAACCGAAGTATAACACTCATTAACCACAAGCATATGGAATGCTCCAGCATGTTTTAATGACTGTGGTCCCACTGAACCACAGTACTGAAATGTATCACTTCCAGTAAACGGAAACTAAATATTCTCCATTAAAGAAGGATTGAATAACAGTCTCAAAATCTGGCCCTTCCAAATTACTCTTCGATTCAATAATCCTACTGCCTAAAAGGGTATGCATTATATTGCGTTTGATACCCCAACAGGAAATAATATAGAGCTACTTTGCAGTTGTTTCTTCTCCTATCACTTTGGTGTCAGAAAGTGTGCTTTCTGCTCCAACTCGAAGGGGAGGACAGACTGGCCTTCATCAGGTGCCTTCTCTCAGGTATTCCTGGTCAGCACAAGCAGCACCATCTGCCCCGGAAGACAGACAGACAGCCAGGGAAAGAACACTGCTCTAGAGGTCATGTGAGAAAGAAAGAGTATCTTGTCTGCCTCTATGAATCCAGGCTGAGAACCAGCACCTGCAGGAAAACCAAGGTTTTTGAAAAGCATCTGGATATTGAAAGGTTAAACATAGAGAAGTAAAGAAGGTTTCTGAGGTTAAAAATTAAAGCATCATTTTTTGCTACTCAAACTAGGAATCAGCAGCATCTTTCTTATCATTCCACATACCATTTTTTCAATATTTTGCATGAATGAAACCCTATGCTAAGCATTTTACATAAATACATGATTATTCAATCCTGTGAGGTCGCTATTACTTTCCCACTTGTACTGCTAACAAAACATAAGAGCAGAGAGACAGACTTAAATGATAGAAAGTGGTAGAAATGGGATTTAAACCCAGGCATCTGACTCCAAAGCTCATTTCTTAAACCACTGGTCAATGTTCTTAGGCTCACCAAAGTAACCATGTCACCATACAACCTCTCCCATAGAGTCAGACTCTGGGAAATTCCCTCAGTCCAGCTTGGAGGAAGCGGCCCAGCCCAAGAATGGTATCAGTTTAGAAACGGAGGGATTCTAACCCTCTGGAGCTCAGATTCTTATCTTTATTGCTCTCTGGACCCTGCCACACCCAATTAAAATTTCTAGCTCCTATTATCCCCAAAGTGTCCTTTTACTGCCATGTCCCAGCTGTATGACTACAACCCATCCATGCAGTTATACTTGAGAGAAAGGAAGAATGATTCAACTGTAGGCAAAAAGCTTGCCTTGATGTATCTGTCCTTAAACATGGATAAGATCATCTTAGGGCTACCAGGTATTAAAAAAGCCTAAGTTTACATATCACTTTGTGATTTCCTAGTAGCCTCCTCTCAATCATCCCAAATATATGTCCTGTGATCCTTTTCATTTTCCAATAAAGCTGATTGGTTTCTCTGATGAAATCTTTCAGCCTCACTCTCCTTTGGGTCCTTGTTCTGAGATCTTTAAAAACTTAAACCCTTTTAATTAATTAATGACTCAGAGATGAAGCCAAATGCTTGGGCTAACCAAGAGGAAGAAATGTACCACTTTTACTCAGAGAAGAAAGAAGGCCTAATACATTTTCTTTTTATTAATATTTCATTTATTTATTTGACAGAGAGAGAGAGCACAACAAGGGGAATGGCAGGGAGAGGGAGAGAGAGAAGCAGGGTCCCTGCTGAGCAGAGAGTCAGATGTGGAGCTTGATCCCAGGACTCTGGATCATGACCTAAGCTGAAGGCAGACACTTAACCAACTAAGCTACCCAGGTACCCCAACATTTTCCTTTTTGATTAAAACTGTGGAAATCAGCTTCCTCCTCCTTCCACGTCTCTCCTTAATGGCATCATCTGCTGGTTTCTTTTGCCTTATTGGTGGTTTCCTCTGACAAATAAGCTTTTAAGTGACTGGCATACTTGGGTAGCCAACAGAGCTAATTCCCATATCTTTTCTCCCTTTCTCCCCACCCACCACCCACCATACTTTCTCACTATAGTTTTCCTTTCCCTGAAACCACAGCTACCAGATTCTGATGACCTTTGTTAGAGATGCCTACTCTCCAAAAAACTCATTCCTACTTGTGGGAACCAAACACGGTTAGCAAATTTTCCTGCCTCCTCCAAACTTATCACTAACACCTTCAAAGTCTGTCCTTCCCCACCCACACACTGGGAAACTGGATCAGCTGGAGTCTGGAACAGAAAAGTAGCTGGCATGGAGAACTGGGAACTAAGGGAACATCAGGGTCAGCTCCAGGGTAAACAGCTGTCCAGGTGGGGCTGGGCCTGAGAGCAAGAGCCAGAAGCCCCAGAGGGCTGAACTGAAAGCAAACGTACATAGGCCCAGAGTGAGGTGAGAGGTGGGAACCAGGAGAGGGGATGAGTCACACAGAGCAGCCTGATGCCCAGGTCCAATGCAAAAGAGAAGCTGGGTCAAAACAAGTCATGACAAGAGAAGCACAAGTTTGAGGTGAATCCAAGGACAGGAATAGGAGGCAGGAACAGGGCACAGCTGAAGGCAAGCAGAAGAAAACAAAGAGAATGGGGGAAAGGAGTTTGGTATGATATCTAAGGGCTGAGTTTAAATTCCACCATTTAGACAATATCCCAACCATGTTGGTTTCTGCTCTTTCCAGAAGCATATATAGGTCCATCCACCATAAAGCCATCAAAAGTGGTTTCTGATGGTTTATGACTCCTTGATCTGAAGCATTGTTTTCCAACAGATGCCAAGAACAACTGAGCCAAACTCCTGCTCCACAGACTATTCCCTCACCTGTTAGTTAGGTGGCAGACCCAGACTCAAGTCCCAATTTTGCTAGTTAAAACAAAACCGACCTGTATTTGACTGGTTTTGACCTATAAAATGGCATTATCATATGGTTCAACCTAAAATCACATGAAGTTGGACAGGTTACATTACTTCTCCAAGCCTGTTTTCTTTTCCGTAAAATAGACACAGTAACACCTACTATGCAACACCTACTATGCTGAAATGATTAGATGAAGTCATGTATTTTAAAGTTCTTGGTACAATGTTTCACACCAAGTAAATACACCATAAAGAACTGCTACTATTATCCCTAGTTTCAGAAATAATAAACATTTTGGAAGTGAATTTGATAGTAAAACACTCAAACACCCCCTGAGCAGTCAGCCATAGACAGACATGAAATGCTTTTCATATCCTGTAGTACTAGGTCCATGAGGAGCTGCTTTATCTATATCTAACTAACACGGCAGTGGAACATTTGCTGAAAACCATCCCAGACTCTGGAGTCAGTCAGACAGTGCCTGAATTATTCCTGGCTCCACCACTGAATGACTTTGAACAAATCATGCAACCTCTCTGAGCCTCAGCCTACTTATCAGTAATCTGAGGATAATAACAGTACTTGCAGAAATACTGCCTGTGACACTTTAGCAAGATACACGGTACATCATGAATGCTCGATGGACGGGAGTCTTTACATACTGACTGGATCTCAGTTCTGACATAGGCCTGGTCATTGATTCTAGCCCCCAGCAGGAAGCCACACCAAGTCTTGTATAGCAAGGAGCATTAATCCTTTTTAATGTGGATTAAATAATCCTTCCTTCCAATTAATGTGAAGGAAGCCCTCAGATCCTTTGTCTATTTACCCAACTCACACCCAAATTCCAGACTTGTCTTGCCTAGAGGTGCTGTCTGCAATTGGGCAGTCTGGTGTGATGGCTAGCTGTTCTATCGCAGGCAAATCCTGGAGCTTTGGCTTGGTCTTAGAACAACTCTTACTTTGCTTATGATTTCAGGTTGGAAAAGAATTCTTGGTAGGTGGAGACGTCCTCATTCAGAATAAAACAGCTTATTTTTTTAAAAAGATTCATTAGCTTTTTGGGACGTCAAGTGGCTCTTATAAAGGAGAATATTAATTGGTTGTCGCAGAAGGGTCATACAGAAGCAGAAAGAAAACACTTCCTTCTTCACACAGATGAATTTCAGAACTTGGTGCAGAGAGCCAAGCAACGACACATTGGGTGCAGTTGAGGCCGAAATGTCTGCAGGCATTTGGCCGAGCCTGGTCTGCCTGCCACTTTTCCCAGTGGGAACCTGAGCGACACCAACAGCACTGCGGCCAGATTACATGTTGCTGCTGGGAATCATGTTACATCCTCTCATAGAAAAATCTGCACAAACATGCATTTTCTTCGGTAAAAATCAAAGGCCCCATCCTCTCTTTCATCTTCCTGGTTCTACACCTCCCAGGCTCCAGAGATGCTACTCTTGGCTCGCTCTCCACATTGGGATCAGCAGAATTTATCAGTTCCAGCAGGGCAAGCAGTCCACACTGCATAAACAAACTGCAGGGAAACAAGCAAAGTAGCTAAGTACACAACATCCTAATGTGGGCACGGCAGGCAGAAGTAACACGGGCCATGGGACAACTTCATTTTGGTTCAAGAGAATGAGATCTTTGGACCCTATAACATAAAGGAATGATTGTGTTTGAGTCACTGGTTTAAGAAAAGGTACTGGGGGAAGAAAAGGGAAAGGTACTAAGTTCCATTAATGAGTCAATCAAGGTTTTGAGAGTAGACAACCTACAGATTTGAGGTGGTCTTCCTTATGGAGTCTGTGCGAACATGTGGAGGTCCAAGAGGAATTTTAGATGGGGATCCAGTTGGCCTCTAATGCATTTGATAAGATTTAGGGGATTCTATGTGTCATTCAGGAACACATTACTCTGGGCCCAACAAACTGTACCTGAGAATCCACTGGGTCAGAAGGCAGAACCAACAGAAATTCCTATGGTACCTAATTATGAGACACCTAGAAGCCTCAACCCTTGGAACATGGCTCCTTTCTCTCCAAGTCTATCGTGGAATATGTTAATCTTGGCTCAGGAAAATGGATTGAAACTGAATTAGTCTTGGGAATATTGTGTGTTAATTTAACAGCCAGTGTCCCACCACTCCCTGGGTAATATACTAAGACAGTAAGGTCAGATTTGTAGTAATATTAGGCATCTTGCCAGAGATAGCTTCTACCAAAGAAATGGCAAATACTATCCCCTTTTGCTCTGTGAGTTTTTTTTTTTTTAAAGATTTTTATTTATTCATTTAACAGAGAGAGAACACAAGCAGGCAGAGAGGCAGGCAGAAGCAGAGAGAGGAGCAGGCTCCCTGCGGAGCAAGGAGCCCAATGCGGGACTCGATCCCAAGACGCCGGGATCATGACCTGAGCCAAAGGCAGTTGCCCAACCAACTGCGCCACCCAGGTGTCCCTGCTCTGTGAGTTTTTGTGGTAATTTAAGCAGAAGTTCCTGAGTAGAAAACTGAAAAGGTCATAATTATCTCTCAAGTGATGACAACTTGAGACTTTCTTCATTCCCTCTTCCCTTTATCCTCTCTACTTGCGGGTGGTGAATTAGTCATCAGCACTTCCCAAGTGAAGTTACTAAGTTCATGAACTCAACACCCTGGTAAAAAGAGAGGGACCATAGAAGACCAAAGAGCCAGCCAGCTAACGATGACCTAGGCACATACAGCATTTCCCCATCTTTGATAATCGTGCTATTACAAAAACCTCTTTTTTTCTTCTCCACTGTGGAAAAGTGGCAGATACCTATTCTCTTATCTACTGCTTGATAATGTTGTAAGAATTAATGAGAGGGTCTACAATCTACTTCCAACTTCTCAGACCTCTGGATGAAAGTCATTTCAAGTGCATGGTGGGGATGGTGAATACCATCATAAAAATGAAGTATCTGAAAGTAAGCTCTAATAATGGCTATTCATAAAATCATAGAGGTTTACTGAGAGTTTTCTACGTACCCTCTAAAAGCTTCACATGTACATCCAAATAACCTTATGGGGGAGACAATATTATTATCTCCAACTGACAAATGCAAAACTGAGACACAGAAAGGTTAAGCAAGAAGTCACTAAGGCCATATAAGCAGTAAGCAGGAACCCTGGGCCTCGCACCCTAGATAGTCTGATTCCAGAACCCAGACTTATAATCACTATTCTATACTGTGTTTTGCATTCACCTTGAACTAAGGCCCCTGGTTTAGCTTAAATACCCTATTTAAGCTATTTCTGTGAAGTAGAGAAAATTTCTTTCTGCAAGGCTGTGATTCTCTCTGGCACAGTGCAGCCAATGAGCTCCCTGAGTTTGGGATGAATTAATCTTAAATTACTTCTCTGCACCCCCATACTTAGTTGGCACCTCCAGATTGCTCCCCCTAGAGGAATACTTAGAACTTCAATATAAATTCAGTTGAATACAGTGAAGGTAAGATATCCTGGCAACATAAACCCCAACACTGTACATGAACAGGGCCAGCAATGGAGTTCTGCTCATTGGAGTTTTGCCAGCCATTCCTAGATGCCAATTTGTAACCTGCTGTTGCCCAGAGGAGTCCATCAGTAGGCTTGTCACTGGCAGTAAGACTTCCATAATCTCCCAAAGCCCTTTCTTCCCTTGCAGTCAGGGCTGGCGCAAAGCGTGGAAGAGTTGTGCCCAGTGGGCTGCACAGAGCCCAGCCAGTATGCAGAGCCTCTGGCAATTAGCACAGTTCCTACAATTCCTTAAACGATGTTGATGGACCCTTGTCCTTCATCAAGCTGCCTGAAAGCCAGTCTCTCTTGATGGATCCCAGAGGGAAAATCAAGGAGGAAAGAATTTATTTTCAGACACAGCTGAACAACAAGCAACTAAAGAAGCACCTAAAAAAATTATGATTAAATATTTCTCCAAGGAACAAATTAAGATAAATGCCCCAAGAGTTACTGACAAAGATCCGTTTAGAAAATGTCCAATTAGGATAAAACACACCACATTTCAAGTACTGAAAGGACTGCTCCGCTTCACCCCCTTTTTGCCCTAGTTGATAGATACACTGGGTTTCCAAAGGAATGCATTATTATTTTTTTTAACATGTTCAGGACAGCACATTGTCTCAAGGGAAGGACCCATATTGGTGACACAGTGTCTTGTTCCCACCCTGATTACAAGAGTCAAAACAGAAGTTAATTTAGACCCCTGAATGGCACCTAAATAAAAGGACAAACCCCATCGTTGACCAAATTTTGTGCCTACTGATGTTACTCTTAGGATAGCCCTCATGTGCTTTTTATCTCCACGTAACAAATGAAATGAGCATCCACCTTTTCTGAAAGGGAACTCAGGGTTCTCCGCTATTTTATTGGGCTCCCACAAGTGCTCTGTCCACCTGACTTCCAGATAAATGTCACCTAGAGCAGTTTCATTCTGAAGGATTTAAACTTATCTTGCAATTGATCCTCAAGTTAAGTCCTCTACAAGTCTCCTAATCATCTGTGAGAGGATGGACCATATTGTGGATGAGGAAAACTGAAGTACTAGAGTTTTGGGGCAACCCAGAGGGGCCCGAGCTCTGCTTTCAGCCCCAGCCCCTTCCCCTTCACAGCCTTCTGATTATATGGTGCCTCTTAGCAAGACAAAGTAAGCACACTTCCCAAAACAGATGATACATTTCCAAATGAGGGTGGGTTGAACTTTCTGATCTAAGCTTTTTGAACCTCCCACATCTGGCAGGTCAAGACAGGATCAACCCACTTAACTAATTTTTTGCTTGTCTGTCTGCAAGGCTGCGGTGTCTAAAGCACATTGGGAAATTTTAAAAAGCAACCATTAGTGTCTCTGACACATGAAATGCCTATCAGGGTCTTTTTCCTGTTCGTTATCAAGATTAATATGAAAATATGATACAGCGACCAAAGAGTAGCAGTATTTGAATGACTTTTAGTCTTAATGCAATGCAAATTCCTGCAGTTCAAACGCAAAAAGTGCCTCAATTCTTTTGCTTTTGGCCAGGAATAGATCATTTATTACCCCTCACTAGGAAGACTATGGCAGAGCCCTCATTATCTCATATCCATGCTTTCCAAATCAATCAGCTCCCTGCTACACTGCTGGGCTTTTTAATTTAAATGTCAGCTAAAGTTAGAATGTGTTTTATAAAAATGTAAGAGCCTCATTAACTTCAGTTTTGTGTTGGTCTTGTCTCTCACTTTCAGGTGACAATGTTAAGGAAATTATTTTTCTAAGAACACCTGCACTAAGGGTTCTCTGAGTTGTCATGATACTCTCCTTAAAAATCTGAACTCTGGTGAAAAATTAAGATGCTCCAAATAACCAGTATCTATGCAGAGTCACTTTTGACTAAGGTATAAAAGGTTTTAAATGCTTTCCTGCCTTGATATTCACATTGGAAATAAATAAAACACTCTAAATACTGAAATTTGATCTGTGTTTCTCAGTGGACTTTTGGAATATGACTGTCCTACTCATTGCAAGATTTCAACTTCCCTTCTCCTCTCCACTAAACGCCAATAATTCTTCCCAGTTATTGTGACAACAACAAAAAAACCCTCCACACATTTCCAAACAGTTCCTGAGGCAAGTCGTTGTCTTCGCCCTATTGCGATGAGATTAGGCCACAAATTTCAAAACCCTCACGCTGGACAAAAACAAACCAAAATACTCACCAGCCACAAAGTCCTCACACATCCCTTCTCAGGAGCCTCTCCACTTATTTCAACACCTAAAACTGTATGCTGGAGCTGCTCATTTCATTTTGGGGATTTACTGCTTTGTGATGCTGGCTGAACTATACTGTTCTCTTGCTGCTGATAGAGGTCTTTACTGGCTTAAATGGTGATCTGCTAAAAGGCAGGTAACTAAGGATAGAGATCTTGTGTTCTACATCAAGCAGAGGCCTGAGCATGGCAATGTTTATACCGGATGGATGGATAACAGGACCTAAATCCTAGACTGGTGGCCAGAAATATAGAATAGAAATATAGAATATTCTGTCTCAATGCTTCTTATTTGTCCTCACAGCTTGCTAGGGTTCTGGATCGTGTCTACAGCACAGTGGCAACTGAACTCTTCTGCCCTCATGGTAACACGTGGAAGGACACAATAGAAAGAATATTGTAAAATCTGTTGCTGGGGCAGCAAGTATATTGAAGTGACCACAAATCATGTGTGTGTCTACAAGCACAAAGAATACATGCTAACCTTTAACAAGTATAAAATACTTTCCCAAAATTTGAGAATTTAAGGGAAAAGTCAATTTTCCTCTTGAATAAAGTTTCTCTATGCCCCTACTTTTATTATTTGGTTCAAGGTTTCCATTGCTGCTCTTCTACTGATGCATTTAACAGATGTCCTTCCAAAGGTGTCAAACTACTATTGCTCTTGTTATTTTCTTACTCCCCAATTTCCTTTTTCAGTAAACAAATTACAAAATTACCAACCCCCCCAAAAAACAGAATATATCTCCCCTTTATCTGTGTATGTTGGGAAGAAGAGAAAATAGAGAATTTTATTTTTAATGGCGATTTTTCTTTTTTTTGTCAGGTTTTTATCTAAACTCTAGTTAGTTAATATTTGCGGTAAAATTACTTTCATGTGTAAAATTCAGTGATACGTCACTTACATACAACATCCAGTGCTCATGATAGCAAGTGTCCTTCTTAATACCCATTACCATTCAGCCCATCCCTCACCCACCTCCCTCCATCAACCCCCAGTTTGTCTCTACTGTGAAAAGTCTCTTGTGGTTTGCCTCCCTCTCTCTCTCTCTTTTTCCCTTTCCCATATGGTCATCTGTTTTGTTTCTTAAAAGGTGATTTTTCTTATCAATAACCACAGACAAAGAAACAAACTACAGTCAATTCAAAAAGCAAACACGAATTCTTTCTATTTGCATAGCCTCAGTAAGTGCTTTCTTCTATGAGATAAATGGAGATAATCACCAGATCAGAGGAAAGGTGAAAAATACAACAAATTTAACAATCAAGTTTAAGAGTGAGTGAACAGCTGGATGTATTAGTGTTGTGGATTAGCTGGATGTATTAGTGGGTGAGTGGCCACAGGTGGAGAGGACAATGCAGAAGAGAAGTTGCAAACTTGAGTTTTTCTCTAGGATAATTCACACTGATCTAATTTGTCCCTGTTTCCTATCTCCATAGCTCACAGTAACCCACAAGTGTAAGATGTCTGACCTTTGGTACTTAAGGTACCTGACTTGGTACCAAGAGGTACCAGGGCTGCCTGTAGCTTTCGTCTCTTCAAAGGAAAGAATCTCATTCAGAGGCTGAACCAAGATAAAATCAATGGCATGGCAAGACTGGGCAAAAGTTATGTCAGGCAACAGCTTTGTCTTTGTGTGTCCCTCCCTGCCCCCAGGCCTTGCAGTTTCCCACTACCTCATTCCATTCTGCCTTACCTCCATGGTCTGGGGGTCTGAAGAGGTTGAGTTTGAACCATTAGGACACTGCCCCCTGGGAAACAAAGTACTTCTGTGATGCTTTCTGCTTCCCCATTTTCAGAAAGAAAGGAAAAGTAAACAAAAAAATCAAGCTTTAAAAGCTACCAATACTGGTCAAACTGTTGCCAGTCCAGCAGGAAAATCTTAGCACAATTTTAATGCATTATCTCCTTCCTGCAGAGCAGGAGGAGGCAACGTGGGGACATGACTCACTGGGGATTCACTAAGCAGGATTCACATGGAATCTAATTTGCTGAACTTGAACCTAAACCTAATAGTAATGTCATTCAAGAGAAAAAAGAAATACAGTGTTTTAAAAATCAACAAATTTCAAACCAAAACAAATATCCTCCAAATTGAACCTGAACTAGACTGATGTTTCATTAACTTTCTAATCTTAAAGACATTCCCCTGGCAATTTCTCCATGGCACTGGGCAGCCAGTCTCTTCATTGGCTGCCAGGTCACAGATGACAATACTCCTGAAGGGTTGGACAACTAATACAGTTCCAGTCTGCAAACTTGGCTTCCCTGCCAGGTAGCTTAAAAACCATTTATACAGTCCAGTTTGGTAAATTTTGAGTGTGCAGACAGATGGGTTATTTGAACCCACTGAGCTGAGGACCTGTTATTACATATTCCTATGCCTCTTATAAGTCAGATCCAAAAAGGAATAATGGACGAACTGCTTGGCCATTTCAAGCAATTATTCTGTCCGGCATGGATGGGGGAAAAGACAGAGTCATGTCAGCAGAGTTATCAGCAGTTACTTTTTACTGGAGGAAATGTTACATGTCCAGTGTCAAGCACATCTATCTAACTGCTTTGTCTCTGATTGTCTGTTTTTTTCCTCCTCTCTCACGTACACATGTACTCTCCTTAATTACTAGCAGAAAACAGTGCATTCTGCACACTTCACAACATCTGTTCAGGCCTTAATTAATCTGATTCTCACATGGTCTCCATAGCAATGATGCCTAACAGGCTCAGTCTATGCATTCAAAAATCTTCCTCTAAGTGAATGACTCAAAGCACGGTCCTTACCAAAATAATTTTACATTAATGCTGGTGTTAGATATAAAGAGAATTTTGTGTAGAGGGTGTTTATGTGGAAAGACCAAGTTCTGATATCACATTCAGCATCACCATAGTAAAATCAACGGCCTCAAACCAGGAATACATGTTAAGTGTAATTTTTCCAAGGTATTGTTGAAAAAAAATCCCATTACTCCCTTTATGGCACGAGAAATTCCTGTACTATGGAAGATTAATTACTACAGTTATCTTGATGGAGCATACAGTTACCGTATGTATGGCAGTTAGAAGAAGCAGAAGTGTTAAAAAAAAAAAAAAAAAAAAGCTCATCAAAAGGTATGCTTTCTTAAAAAAAAAAAAAGGTGTGCTTTCTGAGCCCCTGGCTTTACAGAGCTTAATTAAAAGCCTACTGTCCTTTGCTGGCACCTGCCAACTCCTTACCCGAAGTACAGTTTGCCAGCAACACAGAGGTGGACTGAGGCTTTCAAAGAGTCCATGAATGCTGCCAAGTGAAATGTCAAGTACATTTCTGAGACTCTGTTTTAGCTCTGTCGCCTATACAGATGCTCTCCTTGATATTGACTCTATTTGTATTTCTATTGGAAGCTATAATGAGCAAGACTGTAAAAATAAGCACTGATAACTACCCAGAAAACCTGCTCAGGTATTATACATGGTGTTGGAGGAAGGGGAGGGGAAGTAAGTGTAAAGAAAGCAGAGAAGACTGAAGCCAGGTATTTACCCCAAATGGCATTTAAATCCATACCCACTTCTGTCATTAAATGCTTGACTTGGGCACTAAGAAGAAGTAAACCATATCTCAGTGTTCTAGCCCCCTTTCCCCTTCATGGCTTCCTTCTTTGAATAGGCAAGCAACCCAAAACCAGCAGAGAAAAGAACTTAGACAAACTCTTATGTAGGTAGAAATGTACTTTCGTAGACACATCAGATCACTTCTACGCTATAAAATGGATCAATCCAATGAGCTCCTGAACAAGGAAGGACAAGATCTTCCCAAACCTTCCCCAATGACTGGAACTCTGTGGAACCTGGGTACATGGGCCCGGGGGACAACTTATCTCCAGGCTGCCTAGGGAAAGAGCCAAGGAGAGCCAGGAACTTGGGGTTGAGGGGTAGAGGGACCCCAGTCCTATGAATAAAATAAAGGGGGTCGCTGGAGGATGTAGGGGTGGCAGCTCTTCCAGGAAGAAGGGCCAGTTCTTTAATGTAACTATAGTTAACTACTGAGATGAGCAGAAAAAGTATAATCTTATTTTCTTACCAAATTCATTCTTTGTCTCATGCAATTGTCTGCATGAGACTCTCGGCTGTTGGCAGTATCCAGAACCTCTGACTTTTAGGCAGACAACTAGGATTCAATTAATGGCAATGTTGGCGTTTCTCAGCCATGAAGCTTCTATAAAACTACCAAACCATGGTCCCCCTTCAAGTTACTTCACCCAAAACGACAGTCAATAACCACCTCGAAGTGATTGCTTTCAACTCACAAGCAAGAGGTCAAGAAATGGAATGGAAATGGGATCAGGGTTCTAGCTCAAGTTCTGTCACCTCTTTGAACTTAGATTTCCAAAGACTCTTGTTCATCCTCCCATCCCTTCATTCAATAAGTATCATGAAGCTCTTACTCTGAGTGCAAACATCATACCAGGCTTTGATCCTGGATATCTCTAAGGGCAAAGGAAAATGGACTGTGGAAAAGTGAAATCATAATTCCCCAGCTATTTTAGCTCCTGAGCATGCCCATGCTCACCGTCTTTGGACTCCTATCACTAGCATGTAACAATCGCTATCCCATTTAGAGTAGTCACTCCGTGGCATTTAGTGCACTGGCCTTACTAATTCACTTAGTTCACACAACAGGCCTGAAAGACATGACTATTATTATTACCTCCAGGTCACAGATAAGCAAACTGGCTCAGAAGCAACGCCGCAGGACTGTACAACTCTTAAGATATTTCACTCACATCGGATTTCCCGAGCACAGATGCTCTATGGAGCTCCCCGGCATTGTGCAACCCTGTGGACCCGGCGGGGCGGGGTAGGAGTAAGCAAAACCCAAACCTGGTTGACTTTGTTAAATCCTTCTACTGCTTTCACATTGGGCAGAGGGACATCCATGCATGAGAGGTAGTCAGGAAAGAACATGATGAACTCATGGTGTCATTCTGTAATATTCCTTCCATGAACTCCCCTCTACCTAATTTTTTTCTTTTCCATTCTCCCGAAAGCCCTAAGTGCTAGACTAAGGTGAGGTGAGGGGCGGCAGCATGAGAACTGATTAAAAAAACAAAAAACCAGAGGGGCTTCCAAGATGGTGACTAGGAAAACCCCGAACGTACCTCTTCCATGGACACGGTCCACAGCCACATAGGCAACGAGTCCCTCTGCCAAAAACCTGCAGAGTAGCTGAGCAGCTGCTTCACGTGGCAAACCAGGAAAGCGCCTGGTTTCCTGACGTTGATCCAGTCAGGAAAGGCTGAGAGGCAGTCTCACCAAAATTCCCACTCCAAACGCGGCAGCACGCAAGCGGGAAAAACAAAGCCCAACCGGTCTCCCTGAGGAGGGAGGAGGTTTGTGCCCCACAACAGGCACCCCAAGTTTGGAGACCTGAACCTGAGAGAGGAACCCCCATAACTCCCGGCTTTGAAAGCCTACAGGAAGAGGTACCCCAGCAAGAGAAACGCTGAAGGGAGCTGGCGCCGGCTTTTAAAGAGTTTTGTGCGCGTGCGCGCGCGCAGGCGCCTGGGAGGCACGCGGACTTTCTCTCGAGATTCATTGGCTCATCTTCCCGCATGGGCCTAGGGGCCCGAGCCTTGGCGAGATCCTCTCCAGGATCTCGTGCTGGATCTCACACACGTGCTGCTGCCGGCGGCGTATTTGTTCACCCTCCCTCTACCTGACTGAAGTCCCGGGCGCCATTTTGTCTTTCCTCAGAGCCTGCAGTCTTCTCCCCCAGTTGGCGAGAGCAGCGCCCGGGCTTGCTCTCTCCTGCTCCACAACACGGGTATCTACGCGAGGGGAGCTTTTGCACGAGTCTGGTGCCCCCCGGGGTTTCACAACTGCCACCCAGGGCACACCCCCTTGATCACCCATCTCAGGAGGCCGGGGCACTTGCGTCCCTGGGTCCCACTGGAATGTAACAGTCGGAGAGACATTTCTTGGCAGGCTGCCGCCCCCTCAAGGCGCTGCACACACCTAACGCTGAAACCCAGCAGTCTTTCCGAGAAAGGGGCCTGTTGGCTTGTCCCTCGGGCCTAAGGGCCGGGCTTCAGGTGGGGCGCAGAGTGAGTGACCTATGGAGGTCTTCTCAGGGAATTTAGGCCAGGGGATCCCATCTTGGCAATTTCCCTCTGCCTCCCTGCAGTTTACAGGTACTTCCCAGAAAAGAGCTGAGACGCTGGTCTCTAACCCTGATTTTCCCAACTACCGCCTGGTCTAGTGGCCAACGGGACTACGTTTGTTCCACAGGATTGTGGATATCTGACTACTTTAACAGCTGCTGTCTGAGGGTCTGGATTCCAGTCAGCCTCAATCTAGAAGCTGAGATCTCCTTTTGGGGTGCTGAAAGGTCTGTGCACAGCCTTAACTACCTTCCAGACTGGGAGAGGTGGCTGTTTCATCTAATTCATAGAAATCAACTCAGCCCAGCAAAATGAGGAAACAGGGGAATATGGTCCCCTGTTTAATAAATGAACAAGATAAAACCTCAAGGAAAAAAACCTTAATGAAACAGTCAAGAAAACAAAGGAGAGCCAGGTGAGTCTTCCCCCTCCCCTTTCCTCTAGTTAATTCTGCTTTGGCTCATGAACGACTTCAGTTTATCCCACAGAAGCACCCTGAGGCATCCTTCTGGATCCCTCTGTCCCAATAAACATCTTCAAGTGGTCCTACAGCCCCTTTACTCTTGGTTTCTTGTGGCTTGGGATCCAGCAGGCAGACATCCACTTGGGCAGAACCCAGTTCCTCCTATGGTAGATGTGAGAGTAGAAGGGTGAGAGGATGATGAGGAGGCATATTCCTCCATAACCTGATTTTCCGTGGAACCCCATCAGTTAGCAAGGCGAGAGCAAGAAACTTCCATGTTTCCTCACAACTCGTACGAGAGTGTTTGAAAGAGGGGAAGGTAGATGGATGTTCTCCCTGGACAACTTAATCTGGAGGGGAGGAACTTGTTCTGCAGTACCTCCAGGTGCATGGTCCAGTGTCTCCCCCGGCTTTTATCTCATGTCTCTGGACTTTTGCTTGGGTTGCCCTCCTTGCTCACACTATCTGACCCCTCTCTGACTTGCTACCTATCCGTCAAGCCTCAGGCATCTTCTACTTTCGGACAACTCCACATATTCCTGGCCCCCAACATGCTTTTCTTATGAGCTCCCATAGCAACCTATACTTCTGGTCTGTTCTTGGGTTTGCTTCTCCAACAACTTGCAGGCTAATTATTCTTTATTTTGCTCCTAGCAGATTGGCCTTTAGCAGGCAGTCCACCCGCTACTGAATAAACTTGCTGAATGAAAGTTTTGAGATGTAAGCGAGTTGAAAGCTGACCTTAGGAAGCCTTAGTCCAGCCTTGTAATTAGCCACCTCCAGGCATTCGACTTCTCTCTTCATGGTTTCTGGCCATGCAGGCAATGATCTGCCTGAGGACTGGCACCAAGCTTAGCAATTATTAAAAGATTATTTAATGATTTAATAATAGCTAGCATATATGGACAACTATGCCCAAGGCTCTGTTCTAAGTACATTGCATAGATTAATCATTCACGTCTCACAGTTCTATAAGGTAATCATCCCTCTTCCATAGGTGAGGACACGGAGACCGAGAGAGGTGAAGTGACACACTGGGGACACACAGCAAGCGAGAGATCCAGCTCTAAACTCCACGCTCTCTGCTGCTGTACCTCTCATGAGAAAGGCAGAGAAGGCTGAACACTAAAAACCTCAGGTTGGTTCTGAGTTTGAAAGGTGGTCCGAGGTCACAGGTAGGAATACACATTCCTTTTTATTCCTTTATCTGGCATTGCAGGATTTAGTCACACTCACCTTTTTCCGCCTTACCTAACTGTACATGTCATCACAGCATACACACATGACCAAGACTGCCCCTGCAGCCAGTGTTTTTGCCCTTCTCTGAATGAATAGGGCTCCAATTGTAAGTGGGCTGGAGAGGTGCAGGACCCCTGCAATGAGGCAGTCCTGATGGAGCGCAGGGTAGTCTGGGCAGGAAGGGAGGGGGGCACACACATTCCTGAAGCCTGCAAAGGAGAGCAAAAGTGTTGCTGTTCTTTCCATGACCCATCTCTAAAGGCAGGAATGTTTCCCTGAAGCTCTTCAGTTGCTGGGAAAAGTAGATCCTTTAGAGGAAACTTATTTATGATGCTGGAAAAATAGGGTGGTCTTCTCCTAGGATTGATGAATTTCTGTTGGAGCCACAGAGACCCCTATTGAGATCTGAGCCCAGTGCACAATGAGGACTAGGTGAAAAGGAAGAAGTTATCAAGAAAACTTTCCAACTTAGCTTCAGGTTAAAAGCCATAATCTTAACTAAGACAATTACCAAGAGGAACCTACGACTGTAGGTATCTCACAAGATGCTAAGGCTTCCCCAGGGTAGCTTCATGAAGACCCAAGGTTTGCAGGCCTCGACAATCAACTGAGCACAAGTATTTTTAAAGAACTGTGTGAGGATTCTGAATACCTATTCATATTTTCACATACAGATATTTCTATATCCAATGTCAGGAGAAAAGAGAGGATATTTATAGATATGTGAGCAAGGATTTAGACTGAAATATCAGTATGTTCCTTATTCAAGGGATACAGAGCTCTGGACTAAGCTTTGTTGGAGAAACAGCAGGAGGGAAGACAGGTTTTTCTCTTCAGATACCTTTAGGAATGGAAGATGCATCTCATAATGTAGGAGTTCAGCTTGGAGGTGAAGTGATTGACTAAAATTTTAATAAGCTATATTCATTCTTGAATATTAGTCTCTTAATTTGTTATTATGATTGTGACCAAAATGTCCAGAAGCGGCAGGACTCAGAATGAGTACCCCAAACAAAGGCTCTTTTTAAAATTACAATTTGACTTGCCTATGCCTATGGGTATTCAACTGGCCAAACAATGGAATCTGGATGAAATTTCTTCCCTTCCTTTCACAGCCCCCTCCTGGTAAGTGTTGCAGTTCTGGGTGACCTTAGTACTCCTTGATCTTCACGTTTAGTAACAGGAGATAGTGTTTGTGTGTGAAATGTCTATTTTACTAGGGTCTTACACAGTGTTCAAATTTCAAAGTAAAATAGTGAGATGAAAGATATTTTTTGACAGAGCAAAATATATACAACTATTTCTGAAGAACAAACTGAAAACATTTCCTGGTTTATTTTCTTACAAGAGACCCATATTACTCAGACAGGATCTGTGAGCTTTCCCTTGTGAGAAAGCACATACAGTCAGCAAAGCTTCACCCAGAAAGCGATTTTTGTCCTTAAAGAACTGCAGGGCAGAAGTCCTCCTAGCAAGTGGTAGTTGTTCTAGCTCCCAGGGAGCTAGGGAGACAGGGCCAGCTGAGAGACCAGGGCACTAATGAAGCCTCACTATTTACATCAAAATGGACTGAGTGGGGCTCTCCCTCTGGGCTATGGTGAATGATGGTGTTCAACTGTGGCTTGAAAACCAACTAGCATTAGGACCAAGAAATTGAAGCTGCAAAGCATGTGGCCCAGGTCCTAGGAGTCCAGATTGTGTCCATAGCGGAGTGGTTGCCCAGCTGGAACAAGTGCCCAGACAGGACATATTGGTTGCACGGTGACTGTAACAGATCACCACTGCGAGCGAGCCCTGTGACTTACTAGCATGTAAAAAATGAGCCAAGAAAAGGTCCTTCCCACATCCTCCTCTGCCTTTTGGGGCCCTGACGCCACTCTCCCTAATTAGCTGCTGTGGTTGGGAAACTTTGCCCCATCAAGAATATCACTCTCCATTCAGATTGCTTCTTCTAGATCTTAAAAAACGCATTTCCAAATCCAGATGATCCAGTAGAAAATGCAATATGGACTTTTACTCTAGAGTCCTAACAACTTTGAAAATATTTCTGCTTATTCAAGTGAATTTCTCCTCCAGAACCTGAAATTAGGTGGGATAAGTTAACAATTATACAAACAGAACTGCTTTCAATAATTTAATTGGACTCATGCCCCAAAAATGAACTTGCACAAAATATTAAATATTGCTCTTAAAGCAATTTGGACACAGTCACACATCAGGAAAATTCTCCACAAAATGCCAGTGTTTTGTTTTGTCTGGAAAAATTATGACAACACAATTAGAGGTAAACAATATTTTCTTCAGCTCCATCTCCAGTTTCCCCGTCTTTTCTGGTCAGTGTCTGTAGATTTAGCTTTGCTTCTGCCATAAATGTCTGCAGCTGAGAGCCATGTGGATTGGAGTCATGGGGGTTTGGGAACTCAGTCTGAGAGATGTCCAGATCTGCAAAAGACAGACAGCACAGGTCAGGAGAATCAGCTTGAGGCCTGCAAAGCAGGGGAAGCTAGGACTCCGAGCTCTGTCAAAACCTAGGAAATGCAGGGCCCCTATGGTCAACCACAGACAGAACCATGGAGTCCCATGAGAAAGGAACAAAATGTAACTAAATCGAAGGACTGAATCAATATATCATTTTTTTTAAAGATTTTTTATTTATTTATTTATTTATTTATTTATTTATTAGAGAGAGAGACTGAGAATGAGAGGAGAGAAGGTCAGAGGGAGAAGCAGACCCCCCGCAGAGCCGGGAGTCCGATATGGGACTCGATCCTGGGACTCCAGGATCATAACCCGAGTCGAAGGCAGTCGCTTAACCAACTGAGCCACCCAGGCGCCCCTGAATCAATATATCATTAAGATGTGATTGGCTCTGTGTACAAATGTCTCTTCTGGCTAAAAATAACCTTCACAAAATAATGCCACTGAAGTGTCAAATGAATAAGGACTTGTCACCATTTGTGGGCGGGTAAAACATTGCTACTGCTGAAAAAGGGTGCCCACTGACTTTTAAAAACAGGTTCAAGGTCTTAGAAATAGAGTATACACTCTAGCTATGGGCAGTGAACTAAAGGCATCTGCACAGCACCTGCCCTCAGAATATCTCAAAGTCAAGGATTGACCTCAAGACTCAAATAACAGGGGCACCTGGGTGGCTCAGTTGGTTAAGCGACTGCCTTCGGCTCAGGTCATGATCCCGGAGTCCCAAGATCGAGTCCCACATCGGGCTCCCAGCTCCATGGGGAGTCCGCTTCTCAACCTTCTCCCTTCTCATGCTCTCTCTCACTCTCTCTCTTTCCTAATAAATAAATAAATAAAAATCTTTAAAAAAAAAAAAAGACTCAAATAACAGAGCTGGGATTGTACTGATGTGGGCAAGGGGCAGGGAGAATGGAGTTGAAGGATGGAGACCCTCCAGTTGACCATTCTGCAAATCTGTTAAGACTATGCAAATCACTTAGCAGGAGTAGCCAGGTTCCTAGGGAAAACTGTTCCAATATTAACTATGGCTGGCTTTTTTTGTTGTTGTTGTTACTTAGCAACAGCAGGACATATTCTTTTCTCCCTTTTTCTGGTAAAACTCTCTAATATATGGTTTAAGGGAAGATGAAAAGAGTTTCATATTTGAAGAAAAGAAAGGCTCTTGCTGCAAACTATTTTCTTTTCCCTTGTTCTATTGACCACCCTTCCTGAGGCTCAGCTCTATGGCAAAATCATAAAAAACTGGCTTCAGTCAGAGCAAAAACCCAGGTGGGAAAGATGTATATGGCTAGAGCCCACCTGCTCCTAGGTCAGTCATTAATAAGAAGTTATTACAATCATTGCCACATTTTATTCAAGGACTCCGTTATTTAGGTGAATACACATAACTGGTAGCGTTCTAACAACAAAAAAATGCTTGTAACTTCTGCCTTCCTGACAAGGATGTTTAGCTGTTAGAGAAGGCAGGAAGCAGGCCTGGCAGGAATGAGGGTAAAATGCCCTCACCTTGCTCGATCTTCAGGCATGTGGTACCCTTTGCTAGATCTTCTTTCATCACCTCCTCCAGTAGGAGGCAGGGCCACTGGGAGAAGGGCAGCCAGAGCCACAGAGAGCAAACATGAGTCACCTGGAGGAGCTGACCTGTGCCTCCAAAGATGAGGGGCCTAAGGGGAGGAGAGGGCTGGAGGAGGTAAGGCTGCACTCCACAGCTCTGCCCAAAGCTCTAGATGCCAGTGGGGCACAAAGAAGAAAATACATTTACATTTGGGTGACTTGATTTTACTAACCTTGATTTCAAATCCTATAATTTAAGTACTAGGAACTCACTAACTACTGAAAATATAACTACTGAAGATGCTTCTATCTACCCCTTGCACTCAGAGAATGGGCACTCTCTGCCTTTCTGGGTACAAGAACCGTTCTGGGTCTTTTACTATCCTCACTCTTTAAGCCTCAAAATGTTGTAACCCACATTTTACAGTTTGGGATACTGAGTCTCAGGCTACTTTAATTCCTTGCCCAACATTATGCAACTAAGAACTAATCTAGATTTGAACTCAGAGGACTATTGTCACTTGCTCATCTGATCAAGATTCTCACAGTTCCCATTTCTCATGGTGATGGAAAGGGCTTAACCATCTTGGCTAAATTTAAAAGACCTTGAATGTTTAATACTTATCCTCCCTAAGTACCACGTATTGAAGAGTCATTTAGCAAAAATGAAATTAAGAAAAAGACATTCCAAGATCCTAAAAATGGACACAACAATTATTATAAAATTGCAAGCCTCCTTCATTTAATCAGGTAAATATGAATCACCACCTCTGGCAATGATTTCTCCATGAGGGCAAGACAGATCAACCTAAAATGCACTCTGTGCTATTTTATCACATTCAGAGATGAAGTATGTCTGTGGTCACAAAAGACGTTCATGCTTTCAACTGCTTTCCCCAGCCATTGAATGAATAAAGCCATTTAACCTCTAACAACAAATATTCTCAGTTTCAGTACTCACATTTAGTATTACACAACCTAAAACACATACACTCACAGCTCAAAACTTCCATCTAGCAGAGGCTGGAAGACTGGAGCATGGTTCATGTAAGCCAATCTAGTGCTGCCTCCTAGCCAACAGAAGGTCCAGCCAGGCTATAAGAAATATCACATGAAGAATGAACAACCATCCATTGAATGAGGTGGTTGAGAGGTGATTGGTGACCAATGTGGCCATGCCAGACACAGTGGAAGTCCTTAATCCATGTAAGTTTCCTGACTCTGGGGGTGTGAAACATGTAGCAGAGAACCCAAAATGCTGGTAAGTCTGGGTCAGGCAAGTCATCTTAAATGGTTTCAAGAGAAGGCATGCTCAAAAAGAGCCAAAGAACCGAGTCTCAGGCTCGAGTGTATATCAGAATTCTTTTTTTTAAGATTTTATTTATTTATTAGAGAGGGAGAGAGAGAGAATGAGCACAAACAGGGGGAGCAGCAGGCATAGAGGGGGAGAAGCAGGCTTCCCGCTGAGCAGAGAGTCCGATGCAGGACTCGATCCCAGGACCTTGGGGTCGTGATCTGTGCCAAACACAGACACTTAACTGACTAAGCCACCCAGGCACCCCCAGAATTCTTTTATCTTAAGTTAAACTGTAGGTTCTAGTTCAGGAAGATAGAGAACCAAGAATAAATGGGGGGATGTAGTTTTTAATCTCTTGTGCATAAGGGAATACAGAGGTTTAATGAGAACTTTTTCAGATAAGAATAAAAATACGAAGAATATCTCTAGGTGAGAAACAGCTTGCTGGACCCTCAAGTGACAGACTCACGTCGCTATCCCAGACGAATGAATGGAGTTTGTTGTGGTTGTGTATCACCTGAAGGGTAACTCAATTTCCTTCTCCATGTTCTTCCTTAGTTTCCACCTTAACTATTTAGGCAAGGACAGACAACCTTCTTTGAAATTAGAAACCGTTCAATGAGTTCTGATTTTATTATTCCATTTCAACCCTGAAAGAACTCCAGCACAGCAACTGTATACTTCTCAAGGTCAGCCACCTTTTTCCACACTTTTTACTCTAGAGAATATGATCATTATAGGGAACCCTAAACTGAAAAGACATTTGTTAAAATAAAACCTCACTAAGGCAGAATTCTTGAATAAAAATCATCCAATTTTCTGATCAAAATCCCTATAAATTGCTGGACATAAATATAGAATACCTCATTTTTTTAAAGAAGAAATAGTAATTTAATAGAAACATAACGTTGTCAGCCATAAAGCAAGTGCTATTATAATGAAACAAAACTTCAAACTACAAGGAAACTTTCAATCTAGTGTCTCAATACAAATTTCCTTCTTACTTGACCTAAAAGATAAAATTTGATCTTTGCCGTACTCCTGGAAATTAAACAGAAGGAACATTGTTAACCTTAAAATAAAGACAAATAAGCTGAAACACATAGAAAACCCCAAGACCTGGGCTAAACCAAGTGAGGAAATAAAGTCTTCGTGCAGGATTTTCTGCTTAACTTTTTTTCACACCCTACAACTTCATCCTTAAGAAGAAATTTCCTTAGATCCACTGTGGGGTCTAAGTCAGCTTGCTAATGAAGTTTTAAAAAATTCTAAGCCTCCACATTTTGACTGGTACTATTCCCTTTCTCCTGTGAGTAGGGGGTAAAAAGCACCCATGCTACCAAGGGACATGTACAGCACTGTGCATGGAGATCCACAGGCCAGACAGTTGCCTAAATTTCCCTATTTTCAGCCCTCAGTTGCAACCTGTTGTTTGACATTTGCATTTATCATTTTCACAACTTGCTCACCTGCTGCTGGAATCAAGGAAGAGGATCTGGGGTGTAGGATAGCTTACAATCACAGAAATCAGCTCCTGAAGAGGTACACTAGCAAGAAGCAAAACCAGCCTTCCCTCCATCGGCTTACCACCATTATAATTATTTTGAGCCAACTGGATAATTGGTTTAAGACCAGATTATAAACTCAAGGTGTACAGTGCAACCATGAGCCATATTAAAAATGAATGAAGGGCCCCCTAAGCTTAGAGTTGAAGGTACTCTGTAAACCACAAGGTAAAATGTCACCTTGGGCAAGTCATTTCTCTGCTTTGGGCTTCAGTTCATGAAGGATTTAACTGCAATCACCATTCTGGCCTCTTGAACACATCTACTGAGAATTTATATATCTGTGTTTTCGCTTAGTGATTCACCAAGTAATAATCTGAGAGAGCAACAAATGAATGTATTTTTTAAACTGCTTTATGCTCAAGAAATGCAAATTTATTACCTTAAGTTGCATCTAAGAAGTGTTTTTAAGGTAATTTCCAGACATGTCCCACACCTCTAACTTCATTCTTCCTAACAACCTATCTGAGCCAACATAGAGTCCTCAAAGGACAGTATTTGGAAAGCTACCTAATTACAAGATAATGTCCATAGTCAAAACCTGCATGTGATCGTCTCTTTGGTGAACAGCAAACTTAAGAGTAACTTGTCATAATCTCAGGGTCCTGGGATCGAGCCCCTCATCGGGCTCTCTGCTCAGCAGGGAGCCTGCTCCCCCCCCCCCCGCCACCTGCCTCTCTCTCTACTTGTGATTTCTTTCTCTCTGTCAAATAAATAAAATCTTAAAAAAAAAAAAAAAAAGTAGCTTGTCATGAAGAAACTGTGACAAGTCAACAAGGGTCTATCATTTAAAAATAATGTAATATTTGCCTTTTCTGGATTTTCTGAATGGAAAGGCACTTTATTTATTTTTAAGATTTTATTTATTTATTTGACAGATCATAAGCAGGCAGAGAGGCAGGTAGAGATGGAGGGGAAACAGGCGCTCAGCTGAAAAGAGGACCTGGGATCATGACCTGAGCCAAAGGCAGAGGCTTTAACCCACTGAGCCACCCAGGCGCCCCAAAAGGCATTTTAAATCATGATAAATTTGAAGCTTTATTTAAATTTAAAAGCATCAGTGTAACTTTCATCATAAATATCAACTGTGAAGGTATAGACTTTAACTCTCAACAGTATGGCCAGTGGCCAGGCACCAGCAGCCCAGTGCTACAAAAAGCACATTGAGTCTACTGTTGAGACGAAGACTTTTTCAGCCCTCTGCGTCTTGTCCCATCCCATTCTCCCAAACAAAACTCATAAAACAGAGCTTCATATCTTCTGGGTCTTGGCTCTGTTCTTGTTTATTTTAATGAAGTGTTCTGACTTGTGCTTCTTATTACTGTATCCCTTGTGCATGTTCCTAAAATCAAAATTCACACTTTCCTAGAATAACTCCACCTCAAAAATTTTTTGATTCATGTTCCAAGTCTGCAAAATAAGTTGTATTCCCTACTTAATGACTGATTCATGGTTATACTGTGAAACATTTAAAAAATCATTTCCTGATGGCATTACTGGCAATCACTGTTTTTTCTCAGGAGCCTTAATGCACAGCATTTTTCCTCTAATGGAAAACACTTATTGTACAGAGCTTGAGGTAGCTTCAGAGCAAAGGAAAATTGGTCTATGTCACTAATTTTGCCAGACTCCACTTTCCACAATGAGGCACAAACAGGACATGAGCCTCTGCCATGAAAACAAACCCAGAGTTTGTATCTGAAGACAATGATCTCAATTACTGGCATGATTCCTTCACTACTCCTCATGTACCAATACTGCATCTGAACTCAAATAACAGTGCTCTTGAGGGAGTCTGCATGCACCTGTGGGGTGCAGGAAGAAGTTTGTAACATATAAAAGCAAACTGTTGTAAGTTTTTTAAGTTTTGACTGTTACAACTGGACTTTATTTTCTTATCAGTAATTAACATACTTGGAATCATCTGTGAGTTACATAGGTGACACTGACAAGAAACAAAGCAATTGGAGCCATCGATACAATGAATATTAACACAAGATGTGTTACCATACACCAAGCCTGTTATCCGAACTTTGCTTTGCTCTCATTTTCCTTTCTCCTCAGAAGGTGGTAATGGTAAGGACTTGTGACTTTCACATTAGCAAGCCCCACGGGAGGATGGGGCAAGTGCTTCTACCTTCCCCTCTTTAAGAGGCATTTCAAAGTGTTTCTCTAAACAAGATACTAGTAGGTATTAATGATAAAAAAAAAAATACAGTGGTCAGGTAAGTTGATGCAACTCTGGGTAAATCAAGTTTATTAAGAGATTCTTTAGAATGTTAACAGGCTCTGAGAGAGGAAAAGGGGAAGTGGCATCCCCCAAACTCAGGGAGACTTGTCTCACAGGGTGCTTGGCAGTGCCATGTTCCAAGTGATCTATTTTGGGCAATAGTACACTAGAGAAAGATAAATATATTATAGCCTAAGAAAAAGACAATCAATCACCAAGATGCCAAAATAAATCAGGGACAGGAAGGTGAAAATAAGTGAGGTTTTCCAAATTCAGAAACTCTTAACCCTGTATATAGTGTGTGATGGTAGACCCAGGCAATTATCATCAATGGCTGCTAAAGTTAATAGGAGAGAGGCAGAGGGGAAATTTATAATTAATGGATCAAGGTGACAATATCTGAACCCACAGATCAATTTAATATCATAAAAAGAGAAACAGATATGGTAAGCCTCATGATAGGATGCAAGAGGAAATGTACACTATGTATAGTATAGGAAATCTACTATACTATTTTAACATGTCAGAAAAGCCTCTATCTAGTCAAATATCAAATACCTATACCCAACTATCCAGTTTACAGGAAATACAGGAGGAGAATAATACGTTAAGTAACACTACAGAAAAGCAATCAGCAAAATTCAGAATGTAGGACATTAAAAGATTTTTTTTCCAGAAAAATAAAATCTTTTCAAATAAACAACTTAGTCTTTTCAAAAAATTATAAGACTTTTTTAAAAAGGGGCAGAGAAACTTTAGATTAAAAGAGACTTAAGAGATATACAAACCAAATGTAGTATGTGAAATTATTTGGATCCCAATTCAAACCAAGAGGAAAAAACTGAGACGGACAAATTCAAGTACTAACGGTATGATTTTGAGTAAAAATTGTTAGTTTTTTTAGGTGTAATAATGATATTGTGGTGGTGTTTTAAAAAAAACTCATCTTTTAAATAAAGAAACTAAAGTATTTTGAGATGAAATCATAGGATGTCTTGCATCTCTCATGAAAATAGGAAAGAAAAAAGCATTGATAAACACAGATAAGATTGGCTTGTCTGTGTGTTGATCATCATTAAAGCTGAGAGTTCATTAGACAATTCAACTTTTGTGTACATTTGAAATGTTCCGTGATAGTTTTTTTCTTTTAAGATTTTATTTATTAGTTGACAGAGAGAGACACAGCGAGAGAGGGAACACAAGCAGGGGGAGTGGGAGAGGGAGAAGTAGGCTTCCCTCTGAGCCAGAGCCCGATGCAGAGCTCGATGCCAGGACCCTGGGATCATGACCTGGGCCAAAGGCAGACGCTCAACGGACTGAGCCACCCAGGTAACCCCCATGATACATTTTTAAAAGTCCATAGCTTTACATATATTTGGATTATAAAATTATAAAGGGTTCTATTATTCCAATAATGTAGCTTCTGTACATCTGATATAAATGGAACACTGTGGCAATAAATTAGAATCCTCCTCTGGATGAGGAGTGTGTTTTGATCAATTTTTTTTTCACTTTTCTAATTGAGTTTTATTCCAGAATGAATGGTTTTACAACGAAGCTGATCTTAAAGCCATGTTTTGATCAATTTTAATGCAACTGTATGACAAGTTATTAGCAAGTATGTGTATATAGGTTTATATCTATTTAGAAAGATACACAATTTATATGAATCTATTCCGTAAAATAGATGAGGTTCATTTGAATGTATAGCTACCCATAAAAAAATTATACAGATTCAAGTATGGTCCTTTGTTTTTGCCTAGAAAATCTTACATTTCCTAAGTGAACTATAATTCAGAATAGATCTTTTATACTCTGGATGTATTTGTGGATGGCAATGAATTGAAAAGTTTTTTTGTTTTTTGTTTTAAAGATTTTATTTATTTATTTGACAGGGAGAGAGAGAGATCACAAGCAGGCAGAGAGGCAGGCAGAGAGAGAGAGAGAAAAGCAGGCTCCCTGCTGAGCAGAGGACCCGATGCAGGGCTCGATCCCAGGGCCCTGAGATCATGACCTAAGCCAAAGACAGAGACTTTAACCCACTGAGCCACCTAGGCACCCCAATTGAAAAGTTTCTCTTGGAATTTAGGTCTCTATCCTTTAGCCTTTTGAGTTTACCTAAAACTAAAATGTACATTTAAGAAATAGAAAATAAAAAAATAGAAAATAAATGCACTTAGTATATTAATATCAAAGTAAATTTCAGTTGTAATAGTAGGTATAAATATATATTGTCAAAGGAACTAGTGAATATGTGATTCAAGAATTTTATCTACTCAAATTAGTCCTGAGGATCATCAATTTGGAATTCTTATGTGTAGGAAGTAGCTTAAAATTTCACTTAGTCTAGGCCGCCTGGGTGGCTCACTTGGTTCAGCATCTGCCTTCAGCTCAGGTCATGATCCCAGGGTCCTGGGATTGAGTCCCACATCAGGCCCCTTGCTCAGCAGGGAGCCTGCTTCACCCTCTCCCTCTGCCTCTCCCCCCTGCTCATGTGCTCTCTTGCTCGCTCACTCTCAAATAAAATCTTTAAAAATTTTTTCATTTAGTCTAATTCTTGTCTTCTCAGCAGAATCAAACTCAGTGTGTAGTTAAGTAGAAGTTCATTATAGGGCTCCTCTTTTTAAGCCACCAATGTTATTTGACCTTAGTTGACATACAACTGTCACACCAATCCACAATGGTAGGTCTATTATGGAATATGAGTGGGAGAGCCTAATACAAATATGGACACAAACCTAAGTTGAAAACAGAACTCAAGAACTCAGGGTGGTGGGCACCTGGGTGGCATAGTCAGTTAAGGGCCCAACTCTTGTTTTCAGCTCAGGTCGTGATCTCAAGGCTGTGAGCCTGTGTTGGGCTCCACGCTCAGCACAAATCTGCTTCACATTCTCTCTCCTTCTTCCCCTCCTATTCATGCGTGTGCTCTCTCGCTCTCTCTCTCTCTCTCTCTCTCTCAAATAAATAAATCTTGGGGCACCTGGGTGACTCAGTGGGTTAAAGCCTCTGCCTTCGGCTCAGGTCATGATCCCAGGGTCCTGGGATCGAGCCCCACATCGGGCTCTCTGCTCAGCAGGAAGCCTACTTCCCCCCTTCTCTCTGCCTACTTGTGACATCTCTCTCTGTCAAATAAATAAATAAAATTAAAAAAATAAATAAATAAATCTTTAAAAAAAAAACAACCTCAAGAACACAGGAGGTTGAAGAAAACTTCCAAAAACCATAATTATCTCCAATAAGTATTGAAAAGAGATTCAACTATAAAACAAAAACACAATTCCATAAACTATCAACTATAAGAGAACAAATTTCTTGAAATTAATATGCTAGCCGATTAAGAAAAAAAACCAAGAGCACCTGGGTGGCTCAGTCAGTCGAGATCCGACTCTTGATTTCAACTGGGGTCATGAGCTCAGGATAATGGCTTCAAGCCCCACATTGGGCTCTATGCTCAGCAGGGTTCTGCTTGAAGATTCTCTCTCTCTGCCCCTCTCCCTACTCACTCTCACACCCTCTAATAAATCCTAGAAAAATAAATAAATAAATGAATCAATGGACAAGTAGGAGGTTAAGGACAAGAAAATCTCCCAGAAAGTGGAACAAAAAAAATGGAAATAGAAAAAGCAGAAAAATCAGAGGACCCAAGAGGTCCCACTTATAACCAGAAACAGTTCCAGTAAGATAATAGTGAACAGAAGCAGATTTTAAGGAAAGTTTCCCAGAATTGAAGGAAATGTCTCTAGATTTAAAGATCCTAATGAATAACTAGTAAAAATGGCTTTAACAAAAGACCACACTAAGGCATATAATACAGTTCATCCAGGAAGGGATAAAAAGAGAATTCTAAAGGTTTCCAAAATTGAGAACAGGTCACAAAAGATTAGAAATCAGATGCATCAGACTTCTCAATAGCAACAACCTGGAGAAGTAGAAGAATCCTTCAAAATTCTGAAAGAGAATAATTTTCCATCTAGAATTCTAAGCCTAGATATCTTACAAAAACCAAGTACAAAAGTCGCAAAAATAAATGGAATGAAAAGGACTTTTCAAATTAGTTAATCGGGAAAAATGCACTTTCACGACAACTTTTCTTAGGAAGTTTGGAGGTCAGCACCATCAGTTAAAGGAATAGGTCATAAAAGATAAAAAATGCGACTGAGGACATAGGATCCATCACAGGAGGGATATGAAGGTTGTCCCAGGTGACACCTGCATACCAGGCCTGGACCAATAAGGACATACTGGAACAGGAAGACAGAGGATCCTAGAAGGGAAATTTCAAGGAAGGAAGATGAAGGTGATAGATATTGGATGTGCTGAGTATGTGTAAACTAATATTGGTCAGTTACTGAGAGGTATCGGAAATTTGGAGGAAGACATAGTGGAAGGTAGGAAAAAATAAGCAGATGAAAAAGGCAGATGGTTAAAGACCCAAAAAGATAGAACAAAATAGTCAAAACCAACATTATATTAAGTAGCTTCTGCATGAGGTTGATTTTTTTCCATCTTGAAAGAACTCAGATCTCACAAGTGTCCTTTTCCAATCTTAACGTGTCCACATATAACTGTAAATATGATTTCTGTGAAAATTGTTTCTCAAAGTACAAAACATACTAAACCCATTTGAAAAGAATAAATGTGCCTAATGTGCATAAATAAGACTAAATACTTGAAATTTCAAAATCTGCTGTTAGGAAAAACACCTTTCTAGTCAATTCACCGAAGAGGAAACCTAAAAAGCAAATAAATACAAAAAGCTGGTAAATCCCACTAGTAATTAGGGAAGTAAAAATTGAAAGAATGTGAGTTACCATATCATACGCATGATACTGGCAAAATTTAAGAGCCTAACAATACTGAGTGTTGGGGAAGTTCTGAAAACCTGAAACTCTCTTATATTGCTGCTGAGAATTATATAACTTTAGGGAGAAAACAGTGATACCAGCAAAACCAAAGATATCCCGACCACTTTTAGGTGTTATCATGTAAATAAACTCTCACTCATTTGCACAAGGAGAATGCATAAAAGGAAGTTTACTGAGAATCATTTGTAAGAGAAAAAAAATTGGAAATATCCTAACTGCTCATTAGTAGGGTAATGAACACACTGGCGTTTACTCCTGTAAGGGAATAGCATACAGCAGTTAAAATGAACTATCTGAGCTACATATATGAATATGCACATTTAGTGAAAAAAAGGTTGCATAAAGGCATACACATTATGTATTTATATAGAAAAATAAAAAATATATAAGTTATTTATGCACACATGCATGTAGTGATAGCATAAGAACATACTATAGGAAGTATATGTACCAATTAAAGTATATTGGTTAGCTCTAAATAGGAAAAAAAGGAAAACTAAGAAGCAACATTATATCTAACATTCTAACAAAAGAGCAAAGAGAAGCAAAGATGGCAACAGGTTAACATTTGCTAATTTTTTTTCTAAATTTGCACATTTTTTTTCTATACTTTTCTGGAAGTTTGAAATTTTTCTTAATTAAAATTTTTAATTAAAAATGCATTAAAATACAGGTGCCTGGGTGGTTCAGTGGGTTAAAGCCTCTGCCTTCAGCTCAGGTCATGATCTCAGGGTCCTGAGATTGAGCCCCACATCGGGCTCTCTCCTCAGCAGGGAGCCTGCTTCTCCCTCTCTCGCTGCCTACTTGTGACCTCTTTCTCTCTGTCAAATAGATAAAATCTTTTTTAAAAAAATGCATTAAAATACACAGCAACCAATTATAATATGTAGTCTTTATTTGGATTCTGAGTCAAAAAAAGAAACTAGGAAAAGTACACACACACACACACACACAAAACAATTAGGAATTTAAATAGTGACTATAGGGGTGCCTGGGTGGCTCAGTGAGTTAAAGCCTCTGCTTTCGGCTCAGGTCATGATCCCAGGGTTCTGGGATCGAGCCCCCCATCGGGCTCTCTGCTCAGCAGGGAGCCTGCTTCCCCCTCTCTCTCTGCCTGCCTCTCTGCCTACTTGTGATCTTTCTCTCTCTCAAATAAATAAATAAAATGTTTTAAAAAAATAGTGACTATATGTTGATACTTTGGAATTGTTATTAATTTTTCCTTTGGTGTGATAATAGTTTTAAAAGCGGAGCCTTATCTTTTAGGGATATATACTGAAATGTGATAGATCAATAAATGTTGACACGTGATTTTTAGATACTGCTTCCAAATAATACTGGGTGTGCTTGGGGTTAAGCTACTGGATAAAACACGACTGGCCATATGTTCCTAAGTTTTTCAAGTTGGGTAACAGTCACTGTGTAGTTGTCATACTCCTGTTCAATTATGTCCATGTTTGAAATTGTCCACCATACATTCAAACAGACAAAAAATGTTAAGCTCAATGTTTACATCAAAATTAAGATATGCAAATTCCAGAGTCCCTGTTAAGAAATAGGATCAACTGTTTAAGAGTGCACTGAATTACATGACATGTAGGTCTCCAGCTCAGGGACACAGCACTATTTTCACGGCTCTGAAGTCCTCTAAAAGATATAAAGACCACGGATTCCTAAGTACCCCATGCCAATTAGGCTGACTTTCTGGAAACTGTCTGCTTCATGATCCTACCCACACTGAAAGAGTTATGCCTCTCATTTTGCCGAGAGAAGTGAATTCATTTTTCTGCCAGGTGAATAATGCAGGAACTCAACTTAGGAATTTTAATGCTGCATTTACTTCTTCCTGACTCAGTAGAGAGAAAAGCATCTGTTAAAATTCTTGAGCATACAAAATCCAGTGTTTCTTATTAAAACAGAAAGCAAGCAATTAAATCAAATACATCCAAGCTAATTTGTTCTAGCTACTTCTTAATATTATTACTGGACTTCAAAAAAACTGGTATCCAATTCTTTAAAGGTCTACAGAAGGGTGTACCTTTTTTCTTGATCAGCTACAAAATTACACAATGTCAAACAACTTACATGTCTTTTCTGTTCTGAGAAATTGGTATTTACAGGTTTCATAGAAACATAACATTTTTCCTATTTAGAAATGAGAAACATTATTTTTGTAATTCTATTTGTTTAAAATAACATTTGTCAAGAAACCAAATCCCAAAATATATCATCCAACTTTTACCAAAAACAGCAATCAAAAGAAAACATATGTTTCAGAGGGTAACTGCTCTATTCATTGGAGCCATCTCCCTCCAAAGGAAATTATTTTTTAATTGTCTTACGAATTCTAATGTCATATGAAGCTCTTCTAACTGTTAATATTTGTGCTTGTTGACATATGACTAACACTGGAGCCTAAGAAAGCTAATTTCTCTATGTGTGAGCTGTATCCTCCTCCTTCTGGATAGAACTCTCTTTTCTAAACAACTCTTTGCAAGAAGGAGCCAGAGCCTTACCATACAAGTTCTCATTAGTGGAATCAGCCACCAAGAACAAGTATCACAAAGAGTAGCCTCAGCTCGTGACCAGCAGCCCTCATTCCTTACAGACAACTGAAGGCCACTAAGCACACCATCCTGACAAAGCCTGTTACTATCCTTACCAAAGATACAGACACAGAGAACTGTAATAAAGGCAAGACATCCTGCTCAGTGGCTGATGAATACAGTCCACAGCTCAACACCACTTCCCAGACCCTCCAGAGAGTGAGCTTCCAGGTTTGGCAGCCAGCACAACTTCAGAGAGGACACGTCTTCACTGAGCCCTGAAGGCTGACCAGGATGTCAACAGAGAGAGATGGCCTCGCATGGAGGTATTCCAGGTAGAATTTGCAACTCTTGCAAAGGGGAGAAAATGCTAGATGCTATCAAATGGAACAGTTGTCAAGTTTGGCTGAACTCTGAATGTGTGTAGGTGAATCCAGGCGGGGGGGATGTGCTTCAAACAGTAGCCCATGGAGGGCCTTGCATGGAAGTGTTAGCAGTTCTTACATGAGGAGTGAGTGTGGCAGCTACAGGGATCCAGGCCCTTGTATGGTTGCCCATCAATCTCCACACTTGGCTTTATACCTGCACATACTGGGCCCCTGCAACGACATTGTCTTCCCCCGGGTGTGTCTACCCAGACTGAAACCACACTTAAGTCAATCAAGTTTCCATTCCTTTGATAGACATTGTTTGTCAATTAGTAGAGAGGGCGTCATAATGAAAACTGGTTTGAGGGGCTCCTGGGTGGCTCAGTCGGTCCAGTGTCTGCCTTCGGCTCAGGTCATGATCTCAGGGTCCTGGGATCGAGCCCCACCCTGGGCTCCCTGCTCAGCAAGGAGTCTGCTTCTCTGTATCTCTTTCCTCTGCCCCTCCCCACTGCTCATGCTCTTTCTCTTTCAAATAAATAAATAAAATCTAAAAAACAAAAACAAAAACAAAAAAACAAAGAATGAAGACTGGTTTAAGCTTCTTATCCATTTGTTCTTCACTCAGCAAGCACTCAGTGCTTAGTGGGTGCTCTGCACTGCTCTGGCCATGAGGGAAACCAAGTTGAGCAAGAACTTGACTCAGCCCCCAGGAAGTCTACAGCATGTACAATCACTGTGAAAACTTTCAGTTTCTTAGAAGTTAAACAGGCGCCTATTCTAGGAACAATTCTACTCCTAGGTATTCATAAAAGTGGAAGGAAAACACGATTCCCAAAAAGAAACCTTGTAGAGGAATGTTCACAGCAGCTTTATTCACAGTAGCCAAAAATGGGAAGTAAACCAGGCATCCATCAACAGAAGACTAGGGAACTGTGATAAATTCATCAATGCAAGATGACTCGGTAGTAAAAGGGGACCAACTACAGATTCATGCAATGCTATGGATGCGTCTCAAAAACATGTGAGTGAAAAAAGCTGAACACGAGTAAGGTTCATAGTGTCTGATTCCATTCCATTCTAGAATAAGCTAATTAACCTATGATGTGGAAAGCAGAGGAGTAGTTGCTCCTGGGGGTAGGAGTTGGTTGGAAAGGAGTAGAAGGAAGTTTTCTGGAATGATGGAAATATTCTGTGCCTTGATATTCTTTTCACCAAATAGACTGAAGAGAGTTAACATGTGAGCATTTCACTGTATTGTGAATTATAACTCAAAACTATATAAGGCATCCTAAAGTCTAAGGGAAAACAAATGCAAACATTGTAGAAATGAACGAAAGAGTGTATTGGACACATAGGATTACATAAAAGAGATTCCTAACCCAGACAAAGGGGGTCTGGAAAGACATCTAGAAGTGACCCTGGAGCTCAGGCTTGAAAGATGAGTAAGAGTTAACCAGGATGCCATTTGCAACAAGGTAGATGGAACTAGAGGGTATTATGCTAAGTGAAATAAGTCAATCAGAGAAAGACAATGATCATATGATCTCACTGATATGTGGAATTTGAGAAATAAGGCAGAGAGAGGATCATAAGGGAAGAGAGGAAAAAATTGAAACAAGATGAAATCAGAGAGGGAGACAAACCATAACAGATTCTTAATCTCAGGAAACAAACTGAGGGTTGCTGGAGGGGAAGGGGATGGGAGCAATGGGGGGGCTGGGTGATGGACACTGGGGAGGGTATGTGCTATGGTGAGTGCTGTGAATTGTGTAAGACTGATGAATCACAGACCTGTACCCCTGAAACAAATAACACATTATACGTTAATAATAGAAAAAAGAGAAAAAAGTGTAAGTGAATAACATATGAACAACGACAAAAAAAAAAAAAAAAAGAAGTTAGCCAGGATGGAAGGAAAGGGAAGGAAAGAAGATATTCCTAAAAGAAGAAGTAGATGTAAAAAGGTGGGGGGAGACAGGGGCCAGGGGCTGGCCTTTCTTGTCACAGGGAGAACTTCTGATGGCTGGACCACAAAGTGAGAAAGGATGGAGGAGGAAGAGAGGCAGCGAAGAGGTTTAAGGCCAGACCTGGCCTCTAGGCCCAAACACAAAACCTCCTGTGCTTCTTCAGGGAGGACCCCAACTCAGCACATGGCACCTTTGAAAAGGCCCAAGGAAGCGAACCCAGAACATCTCTAAGAAGACTGGACGCAAACCCTTATCCACAGGCCTGAGAGCTGACCTGGGGGCTAAACAAAGCTCAATCTTAAATTCATGTTGGATTTGGTTTTCAAAAGACAACCCAGCTGGTTAATCGTGTTGGGATCTGCCATTTGGATTTCAACCATTCCCCAGGGAGAAAAAAATGTATTTGAAGGGTGTGCTGCAGGCAATGAATTTATTTCAACATCTACTTACATCAAGTGTTTGCTCCACTATATTTAAAGGAACAGTAGCCCCATAAGACGCCAGGCCGAACAGGAGGAGGCTGTGGTTAAATACGAAGATTTGGGAAGGGACGCTTCTGGATACATGTGAGCACAACACAGGCTGTGAAAAAGCTGGGTAATTGCAAACCCAGCATTTCCAAATATTGTTGTTATGAGACCTGTCCCTCATGGAACACCTAGTGACAGCCGGTAGAGTTGTGGAACATGTTTTGAGACGGGCCTTCTTAGGTAAAACCCAAATGAGATCCAAGTCTTTCAGGCCCCCAGAGCCATCAGCTGGAAGCAGTCCAGCGGCTCAAGTCTTCAAATGCACTTCTTCATGATTTATAGCTTTCTTAACGCCAGGTCTAGTAACAAGTGATAACTCTGTCTATGGAGTACCTCCAAAGTTCCAGATATTTTATGCTTTGTCTTATGTAATCCTCTTACTACCTCTAAAGCGGATACTATCAGAAGTCCAATTTTATATGCAAGGAAGCAAACACACCAAGTCATTTGAAATATGTGCTTAAAATTTCATAGGTAATAAATGATAGAGCTGGAATATGAACCGAGGCATAATTTCCCACCCTTCTATCTTAAGCACCATGCCAGTCAGCCATTGCCACTGTACAATATTAACCCATCCTTTGTGCATTCATTCATTCGTGTAGTCATGCATTCAAATCCCTCACTTAAAAATGAAGTGTTGATGAAGTCATGTCAAGGTCATTACATTGGAAAATCTATTTTTAGTCTATGTTGGCTGAAACTTGGTTTAGGAGATGGGAGAAGGTGGATCCTTTATTTTCTCATTTTTGAGTATCAGGAGAATACCCTATCACCTACTTTTATCTCAGGAACGGATCTGGTCTTGGTCATTCTGGCCAAAAATGGTATTGCCAAGCAGGTTTCAACCCTAGTGGCTTTTCTGGGTCAGGTTTGATTCAGTCATTGAATCAAGCCCTCTATGAAACACATTTTCTAGAATTTTCCTGAACCATAGATTCTCAAAGCTGGCCAATGGACTCTATATTTAAAAACAAACAAACAAAAAAACCACACACACACACCCCAACCCCGAAAATAATCATCCCCCAAAAAACTAAAAGTCCTCACCAATAACCATCACTAGAAGTATTAGTAAAGTTGTAGAAGTCCTTTAAGTTTAAGAAAACAAGTATTTTACCTTTGAGCCCCCCTTGACTTATAAAAATAAGAATTTAATTATGTCCCTCTGTGGGTGGGTGGGTGTGAATCTATCTTAACTAGTAGGTAAGAAATTGAATCTGACAAATGTATCTGCAACACCTACATATCAATATATCTGTATCTCTTATCTGACAGTTATCAAGTATTTTAATTTGCTAGCAGCACCATTTGCAAAATTCCTCCCAGACTCTTACCAGGACAGATGACAACTTCTCGGAGTAGGGTAATTTTAATGAGCTTTCCCCCAATACTTCATTTGCTCTCAGGCTCATCCAGTTCAAATTCAGGCTTTGTCCCCCAAGTTCGTTAAGGCATCTCAGAGCAGAGGAAGCTCACAAAAGATGAATTTAGTATCTGATCTTTCACAATGCTTTACCCTCAGGCTACTTAGTCAGCATCAATAACTACAAAAAAAAATTTTTTTTAATGTGTAAAGATAGTTCAGTGCAATACCCTAAAAGAAAGCTACCAGCCACTCCCCCAACCCCTTTCCATACTGCTGCATTCTCCCTTTCGGGGGATGTGATTCCAGTCTGCAGTCCCCAGAGAGACATCAGTGTGCAACTGCACTTTTCCACACTGGAGACTGAATGCAAAATATGACCTCATTACTATAAGCCGACTAACAGACCATCACATTTTGGCCAAAATGTTTCTTACATTTTCTCCATCTGATCTATGTGCCAATGAAGAGGAGTTTGCATATGTAAAACCCTGTAAGCGTATTTTAGAGCTCATGCTGAACAGAAGCATCAAGCATCTAAAAATATAGGATGAGCTCTACTTGTGTATAATCTATCATGCCAATCTGGATAATTTAACAAATAATCAAAAATAGTAGAGCTTTGGGAGGAATAAATTTGTCAGGAGTCAGAAGTTTAACCTACTCATGGGAAGTAATACAGCTCTGAAAACTTCAGTTTCTTAAAAGAGGGTTCACTTTTAATCAGCTGGGATATACATTAAGCTTCCATATTCTTGTTATAAGAACAACCTCAAAACATAACCATATGGAAGCAAGTAAAGACAACACAATATACATACATCCAAGAGTTTAGGCTTATATAATTTCGAGAATGTTTAATAGTTCCATATTTACTATGCTAAAATAAGAAAAAAAAAACACAGCAGAGCTAAACAGTTAACTGCAAGGGCACATCTGAAATGACAAGGATATAAGCTTAAGATCTTAACTACAGATTCCAGAAGCTTCTGGCAGAGTCAAGTATGTGAATTCTCTGACTTGTAATATCACACCATCCCATCTTCTGCCATCTGCCTCTAGCAAATGTCAGTGTATTCCCAGGATGGAAACAAGCTTCCTTTCTGAATCATTCCTCCAAAAACTTCAAAAATACAGCCTACTGCAGTTGAGCATTATTGCTTTGAATTCAGGATAAAAAATGAATCCATAGCCTCCTTCAGGAATCCGGAAGAATCAAGAATTCCCTCATTTAAGTGACTAGTGTATAAATTGAATGAGGCAAAGACTCCCATACTGACAGCCCAGTGAAGGGCCAAACTATCTTTAAGAAATGGAAACTAGAGAACTCACAAGCTACAAGAAAGTACCGAGGCTTCCAAGGACACGTCAGAAAACAGAACGTTAAAATCACCTCCCCCCACCCCCAAAAATCACCTCCCCATTTGGGGTTTTTCACGAAGAGGCCTTCGAACATGCAATTTCTGTTTTCTGTTGCTGGTGGATTTATGAGGCTCTCAAGAGTGCAATGCCCTTACTGCAGTGTTACAACATTCTATATGATTAATTGATGGCAAATCATTGCAGAGGGTGCCAAGATCACTGGTAGGAAGCAGGTCATTAAATAAAATTAAAAGTCAGCCAATGTTTTGCTTGTAAACGTTACTTCCAAAGCCTTACAGCACAGCACAGTTCCTTACAAAATGGCCTCAATTCACCAGAGAGCAGAGTGTCCTATATTTTTGGCCAATGATCCAAATATTCTATATTTAATCCAAACACCCAGCACGTTATCTTTGAGGAAGAAAAAGCTGTACTGTAATGAAATTTGCACAAAGAGAGCTATGGAAAAGAGTCATCATGAAAATAATTAAATTTTGCACAGCCTTACTGTGAAATTGTTCTGTGAAAGGCCCAGAGTCCTATCCTGCATAACTGGAAACTTTGCAAGATTACATTTTTCCTTAGGTAAACCTTTAAACTAAGCATTAATGTTTCAGATTAAATTGAATTAATATGTCATCCAGAGAGAGAATGGAGACCATGGCCCCTTATCTGAAGAAACTCAACAGTGATTTATCAGGGCAAATTGACATCTCCACAGATCAAAACTTGGGCCCAGTGGATTCTTTTTTTTTTTTTAAATCTGGCTCAAATCTGTGCAAAGCAACAGGACAAGACTTCTCCCCCTCAGCCAGCTGTGTCTGGGAATTGACCAGCTGAGAATATGTAGGTACTTTGCAATTCTCGTAGAGTAAAGCAAAGGGATATATTTCTTAAGGTGCCACCACACTTAATTTTAAGATTGCTATCATCAATATGTGATTGTTCAGGCAGTATTTTAAGTCTGACCAGTTAGAAAGTCCTGCCAGGGAAAATGATTCACATTCTAGGCGTATATTTAACTAAACAAATAGTGTTTGTTTTGCCTGGGGAAATACGTTAGACTGTTAAGTAGGATTTCACAAAAGAGAAAGGGTTAAAGAAGTTACTTCACTGATGTGGAGCTAACTGCTCATGTTTAATTCACTGGTGTTTGAGCTACTATATGGTTAAAAAAGAAATACTTCAGTGAACAAGTTGACTAAGTTATTAATAAAACAGTTAAATGCTAAGTTGCTTATATGCCATCTTCCTAAAATGATAGGGATGGATTTGTTTCTACTTGTTTAGAATAAATTAAAGCATTTTTATGAAGAACACATTTTAAGTTTTCATTTGCCATGCACAGTTACACGGGGTTATATATAATGTTCTAAATGGAAAAATTAATCACACAAAGAGATGCTCTCTAGAGTTGTACAAAGAGTACCTATAGCAATGTGTTAAACAGGACTATACATCGGTAAACAAATTTACTTCAACACTAATTATATAGGAAGAAAAGTTGATAACTGTTAAAGTTTGCTGCCTAGAATCCAGTTAGGGATTAAAGGCAGACAAACTTGCAGGTACTCTGGTATTTTAGGAATGCCATTTAACATACGCCCATTTTACAGGTATTGAAACTCAGCGGATCCAGTGAGCTAGCCTCCTCTAGCCTACCCGCGTTAACCCCCATCACACCCCACATAACTGTCAGTTCTCAATCTCTTCCCATGCCTCGCTCCAGTCAAGCTACGTGGCTCAAGCTCACTGGTGCTGTCATTTCTGCTAAAGAGTATGGACCTTGACTCCTTCATTCACATCATAAATATTTATCAAACGTTCATTTTATGCCAAAGAGTGTGCTCGGCGCTTCTGAGAGAGCAATTAACAAAGGAGACACATGTAGCTTCCCCACCCCTATGAAGCCTGTACTGGGGCAGGCAGACATTACATAAATTATTACACAGGTAATTAATTCAAATTATGGTAAGTGCTAATAGGTACGTCCTGGCAATTCTGAACCTCGATTTTTATCAGTCTATCCAGGACTAATAAGAACAAATTGATTCAGAGTAACCAAACTCAAAAGGAGACTGAGGTCATAAACCAGAGCACAATTTTTAAACCTCAGAGTAAGGAATGGTTTGAACCAAAATAACGTTGGCCATTGTCAACATTTTCTCTCTAGTTGAAAAACCTACTCAGGGAACTCAAGTACAATTACAAGATTTCCTGGGGATACATTGACATAATGTAACCATTTACATAATGTAAGCAGTAAGGGTTGGAAGTTCTATAGGTTTGGAAGCCCTATATGCCAAACTGAGATGTTCAGTCTTGTTGCCAGAATACTTCTTACATTTGGTTCTGGAAACATAGTTGACTGATGTAAATTGTTCCTCTAGGGAGAGGAACAAAGGCAAGCTAAGACTGTTTCGTTGTTGAGACTGCCTCCCAGGACAGTTGTGGTGACACAACCAACACCCCCTCTCAGACCAATACAGAAAGGCAGTTCGGCTTTCTATTAGAATAGATTTCCATTCTGAGTTAAGGAAAAAAAACTTACCCAGTTTAGTTCTAAAATCTAAATCTAAATCTTACCGGCTTTAGTGACCTTTAGGAGTCACATCTTTATCAGCACACCACCCCTGAATCACAATCAGAATTAATTACTTCCAGAAGGTAGGAAGGAAGCAGATATTCCCCGGATCCCACGGCATGCCAGGCATTTTTTTTCCCCTTTAGCTCTGTTAACACTTCCTTCCAAATTGTACAGATGGGGAATTAAGGCTTAGGAATCATGCAGCCTTCGGAGCCAGAGTTAGTTTTTGAACTGAGGTTCTTGAACATCAAGCCCAGCCCTCCAGGTTGGCAGTGCAGGGACAGAGGACAAGGCTCGCTGCTTTGGAATCACCTAAGGAGAATGTTAGACACACAAATTTGTAGGCCCAGCCATGTCCTACCAAATGAGAATCTCTGAACAGAGGAGTTCATACTTTCATTGCATTTCTCCAGAAACCCTGAGGTGCAGTCAGCTATGGTAACCACGGTTCCAGCAACCAGTCCCTCCCATGACACCTTCCGTCTCGTCAGCCTCACAGTTAGATGGCAGCCCTCCATGACACAACCACGGGAGTTTGAATCTGGAGTTGGGGGTGGGGGAGGGTCCCCTCCAAGTATTAAGCCACTGGCCTTGAAAACTCCACCCATTCAACTCTATTTTTCTAAATTCATCTTTTCGCAGAGACCAAACAAAAAGTAAAAGAGAAAAGTTGCCTTATTTGAAAAACCCTGTGACAATCACTGTCATTTGACAAGATGGCTGTAAAGAACAAATGAGACCATGAAGTCAAATGTGTTTTTAAATGGCATGAAGTACCATATACCATTTCGTTATCAATTCAACCCAAAGGGAATTGGGATAAAATTCCCCAACCAGGAGGAATACAACTTTCTCTCAGTTTAAGTGGATTAAACAAACCAAACCAAACAACAAAAAACAAAACCAGAAGAACAACAACAACAAAAACACACTTTTACAAATAAACTTTTACTATAACACAGCCCATCTCATTCTTTACACATTGTCTATGGCTGCTTTTGTGGTACAATGGCAGGCCTGACCATACACGACCAACACCTGATAGCCTGGAAGGATGAAAACATTCACCGTGTGGTCCTTTAAGAAAAAGTTTGCCACCCACTGGGCCGGACGGCCATATTCTTCTTAGACAAACATAAATTAACAGTCTTTAGCTGAACACTTCACTATATAAACAAGATCTACAAAATGGAACCTCCATTGCAGGATGAACATAGAGGTGAGAAAGGAGTCCCAGATTCTGATCTGTGGAAGGGAAGATGCTTCCTTTCCCAGTTTTGAATCATTGTCTCATTAAGTCAATGCAACTGATAGGAGCATGCCTTACCCTTCAAGCATGTTTGGTACTAAACGGTTGCGAACTTTTCTTCCAAATCTAACCCTTAATCACTTTAAGAATAAAGCCACACGAGGGGTGCCTGGGTGGCTCAGTTGGTTAAGCAACTGCCTTCAGTTCAGGTCATGATCCCAGGGTCCTGGCATTGAGCCCCGAATTGGGCTCCTTGCTCTGTGGGGAGCCTGCTTCTCTATCTCCCCCACTTGTGCTTTCTAGCTGTCTCTCTGTATCTCTCAAATAAACAAAATCTTAAGGAAAAAAAAAAAGAATAAAGCTACACAATACAGAAAAGGCCAAATTGTAGTCCATAGACCACATATTTACATGAATACACACACACACACACACACACACACATACACACACACATACATATATGTGTATATATACATATTTTTTTTTCTTGTTTTAAGCTAAGGATGACCCAAGGCCAGGCCAACCTCTGGAATCATTCATACCAAATGGACTCTCACTTCAGCAGCTTGTTGAAACCAAATTGGAACCCAGGGTGGGAATGAACAGGCAGCCACACGGCTGGCTGGCTGCCTCTGAATCCACCCACCCGCTGGTTTTCCTCTCCTGCTGTGTACTGGGCTCTGTGCACTAAGGCGGGCTGGCCGCGGCCCAGCTGGCTCCCAGAGTCAACCTGCCCCCAGAGAACTATGCAATCAGGAAGCTGGCAGTCAGCACCGGGGGCTCACCAGGCCCTACAAGCAAATGCCATGTTTCCCTTTCCTGGTACAAAATCTGCAAAAGGCAAAAGTCAGTCATCTACACTTGTCAGTGAGAAAGATTAAAATTAAGCCTCTGAGCCCAATTCTTTACACTCTTGCCATGACGTGGATTACCAAGAGCAAGTAATACCATGATTTCCTTAAAAATGTTCCCAAATTGATAGTCAAAATTCCATAGGAAGAAGAGTTGCCCAGTAACTTCCCAATAGATGCATCTGGACAAAAAGCTGAGGTCATTACGAATGTTCTCAACCCTTCGGTTTTTAGTTCACTTAAGCAACTCAAAATAAAGGCATCTAATATCCCTCCCATTCAGAGAGAGAGAGCTCAAAGTTCCCAAAGCTCTTTAGTTAGGGCCTAGGTTTGGAAATATGGTCTAGTGAGTCTACGGACTCAATATTATCTGCTCCACTCTCTACATGTTGACATATAGGATTGATAACATATCAATAAACAGATATAGATTATTTATCACAATTTTACAAGTTCAGCTCACTTCCATAACCAAGTAAAAAAGATTCGCAATGTAGTTATATTACAGTTCAACTTTGGTACATTAAAAAAAAATTTAAGTTTTCATGATACCTAAAAATATTGCAAGGAGAAAAATAATCATTTTATCCTGTGTTAAGGGCTAACCTTTTTCCCCTACCAAATTCATATAATCAACTCCTACCTCCCATTACCTCAAAATGTATTTGGAGATAGAGCCTTCAAAGAGGTAATTAAGTGAGGTCATTAGGGACCCTAAACCGATGTGAATGGTGTTGTTGAAGAGGAGGATGTTGGACACAGACAGGTAGGGAGTGGGGGATGGGGGGCGCCAATGAAAAGACACTGGGAGCAGACAATCATTTACAAACCAAGGAGAGAGGCCCTCAGCAAAACCAACCCTGCCCACACCTTGATCTCCGACTTTCAGCTTCTAGAACTGTGAGGAAATAAATTTCTGTTGTTTAAGCCTCCTAGTCTGTCGTCCTTTATTATGGCAACCCCGGGAAACTAACACATTCCCCTTTTCAAATACACTTTTGTCCTTGGAGTTTATGGTATCCAATGCCAGTTTGACTTTTGTGAGAAATTGCCTGAAGGTCCTTGGCAAAGCTTCTTTCCACACAGATTACACAAATCAGGTGCCCATTTCTGAATTATAGAATATTCTAAAAACATTAGAAATGATCACATAGCCACTTCTTTAAAACTGTTACTTAAATACTAACTACAGCGTGGGTTTTTATTTGGAAATTTTCTATATTCTTTCCATACATAAAAAACACGTCAATGGAAGTTTAACAAAGCTGTCTGTGTTAAAAAAAAAAAATACCAAGATGAAATATTCTGAATACAATACTTTGAATTTTGACAATATTTTGATGGGCACCAAATCCTAATATGTACTAAAGAGAAACATTCAACACTCTTTTGGAATCCAAATTTAATAAAATTATTCTTCTGCCAATAGCTACATGACTAACACATAAAATTGGGCTCTTGATAATTTTATCATATGCATGGCAAAACCATGATGCTTTAACTACACTGAAGAGGAACTTTTTAGGCAACCTTCAAATACTAAGGTACAGATAAAAATATAACTGAAAAGGGAGACTAAGAAGATTTCAGAGCAATTTCCATACCATAAAGTGTTTTGTCTGGTGTTTAAAGACTAGGTCACATATAGACTCATGGATGCACTGTATAAATAGTTCTAGAATTCCAAAGCTAAGAGGGGGGAAAAATCACAAAAATAAAGTATTTGTTTTGCCTTTACGAAGAGTAATAAAACTGAGCATTTCACAGGTCCAGTTACATAGCAATTGTCCTATAGGGACTATATTGTTTAAAGAAATTCAAATTTTCTATAGTCTTATAGTCTTTTTGTAGTCTGTGTCCCTTAGACGAGCATAGATTAAGATCTTAAAACAACTCTCTTCCACTAAAAAAAAAATCAAACACCAATTTGGATTTAATGCTCAAATACCCAAGATGTGTGTTCATGAAACAACTTCTAAAAGTGGAGAGTAGAGTTCTGTAAAGTGCTACTTTAAATAATATTTACAAGTAAGATGGGGTGATAATTAGGTGATATTAGAGAAACAAACTCTATTTAAGAAATGGGCCTTGTGGGAAAAAAGTGAAGCTAAAGGGTATTTAGGATATCTGAAGATGCTCAGAATCCATACAAGCAATGGCCACCACAGTCCCAAATATTTAGATATCTCTTCGAATTGGTAATACCAAAAAAGGGAGGATGGGGAAGAAAACCACAAGAAACAACAACAACAACAACAACAACAACAACAACTGGCCCTTAACTGTGAAAACCCTGCTGGGCATCACAGCAACATTTATTTCACTTCTACTCCAACTGCTACAAAAAGTACAATTCAACAAAGCTTTCTAGAAATCCACCACATCAGTGTCCTGGTGAAGAGCGAGGGCTCCAGAGTCAGTCCTCCTGGGCTCCATCATTGACTAGCCGTGGAACCTTGGACAAGTCACTGGACCTCTCCATACCTCAGTTTCCCCACTCAGATGGAGAGAAGAACAAAGTTGTCCCTGTGGACTGTTGGGTTGAATGCATCTCTCCCTGGAGAACTGCAGCATAGGGCTGGAAATTCAAGATCCTGCAATTGTCGGCGGTGACATTGGTGGTAGAGTAAAGGAAAATCCAGTTACAACCCGAGCACAATAAAATAGCTGGGGACGTGGGACCGAACAAACCCATGAAAAGTCTACCCTGTGTGACATCTAAACACATTCAAGAATCTAATTTACAAAAAAAAATAAAATAAAAAAAATCTAATTTATACACAATTTTCCCCATCAGGTGTACCATTCTAGACAGTCACGTGTCCACTGATCCCATGCCCACAGGACCGGACCGACAAAAGAATGAACCATTCTTTAAGGAGCTGTCTTCACACAGCTGACCTGGGGGCCTATGGATAAAATCTTCAGCACAGCACTCACTCACCATGGCTAAAGGCACATTTCCCCCAAAACATCAGCCAAACACACCAGAGGCAAATTGCTGAGTCTGAATATTGCGAGCCACGGGTCCTCAGGAGCGGTCTCTGAGTAACCACTAGTCCCAAGATGCAGCAGCAGAATGCGACAGTGAGCACCGACACGGCCTCATCCTGGATTCCAGCACCTGCACCAGCAGGGGGAGGGGGGGATGGGCGAAGTCCGGCAAAGATCACCATCAGCAGCTTATTTTGCGCTACTTTCAATGTTAAAAGCTGTGAACACATCATCCCGGTTTGAACAAGCCTATCTGGCCTTCGCCACCCTCCTAAGAACGTGTATCCAATTTTCATGCCACTTCTCTATCACCTCCTAATCTCCTTCTATTCTCTCCTCCAGAAACTGCTTAGCTTGTTTTGAGTAAACAAACATCAACAGCATTTTCTGACCAGTTGCAAAACTCCAGTGCTGAACAGCACACAGTGCGTTCTGATCTAATCCCTGCTTCCACACACCAGGATGTTCCTGAGAGATTTAGCCCAGAGTTGATTTTCCTCTTTTCTGCCAATGTCCTCGGTGTCCTTGGCCTCCGCTGGACACACAAGAGCTGAAGCCTAAGCACATTTTCTCAGCATTTCCCTCGGCTATCTCTAATTCCTTACATGTGGTGAGACTGGTTTTGGATATAATCACTGTTTATTTCCTTAGTACACTCTCTATCTCCTGCAAGTGTGCTGCCAAATGTTTAAAAGCTTTATACTTTGAAGCCCAAGTCAACAGAAGAAGATGGGGGACACACAAAAAGAGAGAGATGCTTCTTTTAAACAAAAGCTGAACGTGGTTTAACTCAAACTGAGTTTTTGAATTCTACCAAAGCCAGGATGCAAAAACCACCCTGACAAAAATATAAAAAAAAACACCGTGAAGAGCAACTTAATGAACCAATACAGCAAAGCAATATTTACCTAGAAAAAGCCTCTGGCGATGTGGTCTCCACTGTACTAAAGCTGCAAGATAATAGAGGGGTTATGTTCTTTAAATTCTGCCTATTTTAAAAAATCCTGGTGAACCATCCCATTTTATTTTTTTAATTTAAGGAATATTTGAAAGGAAGCTTTGAGGAGTGATTTCATTCTCTTCCAGATGCTGACAAGAAATAAGAATGTTCCAGCAGCGATCAAGTCATGCAAACAATTAACCACTACGAAGAATTTGCATCTCTTAGATTAGTAATATATCAACTCTCAGGCAGGGTCAGAATTATTACTCTCTGATTCAGAGTAGCTGAGTACCTTCAAAACTTTCTGTTGCTGAAAACTCATCCCGCTGACAAACTGAGAATATACATGAAGCATGGCAACAAATCCGTGTCAAGTTCTGAAGATCTCTAGACTACTGCTTGTTTTATGTTTCTGAACGATTTTGCTGTCAGTGATTTATTTCACATCCATGTGGCCAGCCATTTGTTTATTCTATTGCATGCCATCTGTTTTTTGGTAGAGAGGTTTCAAGTTCTTCTCATTCCCTACTTCATATCCCACAGAAAACAATTTATAATAGACACAGATTTAAATCACTCAGATTCATGTGGCATTGGTAACTCGAGCTGCCTTTCATTTATATTTGGAAAATGCTTTAATGGGATTAGCAAATTGTGTTATTATGAGGTACTTAAGGAGATATAACACTTTTTTTTTTTAACAATGACAAATGATGTTAACAGTTTCATTTTGGGGGTGTTTAATAGCAGGAGAGTTTTCACTAACATTAAAGGAAATTGCCTTTCCTTTAAAAAAGACCACAAGCCCTGTCTCTATGCTGTATTTCTGAGAGCCAATGAGTATGCGTACCAGAACGTGGTAGAGTCTACAGTGAAGAATGACTCTCCCCTACAAGTGAAGCAACTTGATAGTTACCATTTAACGCACAGATCTGAAAATGCTGTCTGGTCCTTACATCTTGGTGCCATCCTCACAGCCCTCTAACCATGTTCCAACTTTTCTAGAAGTTGGCCCCAGACTTCACCAAAGAGAAGTTTATGCCACAAACTCCAGCTCATCAGAACCAATTTATTCCCCTTCTAGGACTCACTTCGACTTGCTCTGAAGAAGAGCCAACCATTCAGAGAAAGAGCTTCTTGTTGAAACATACAGATGATGTTTAAAGTGTTAATTACCATTTTTATAAGAATCCTTGCTGCTTGGGTGGAGAGGGGGTATCTGATGGCAGGACCCAGCGGCTGTCCACAATTCATGGTTGACATCCAAGGGCTGAGAAACGTCCAATGGGAGGTCTACTTGATTTTCACTAGTCCTTACCAAATCAGAATTAGCTATATTCTGGGGATAAGTGGCATCCTGATGGACACCTGATAGAGTCGATTGGTTGTAAGTGTTAAGTGACATTTGTACTAGAGCTTCATTAACGAAGAATGAATTTTCATGACACAAACTCTCAGATCGATTAAGTTCCATTACCTGTGCAAGAAAATACAGGAAAAAATACAGTAATTTCTCCAGTAATTTATACAAGTTTTAAAAAGTATTTATTTCTAATAGTTTTATCAATCAAGATTTTTAATAAGTCTTATACCCATTCTCTTTTAATGAGCTAGCACCAAAAGTTTGATTTGCTGTGTCTAGCCTGTCTTTAAAAACAAAACAAAAGCCGGGGCGCCTGGGTGGCTCAGTGGGTTAAAGCCTCTGCCTTCGGCTCAGGTCATGATCTCAGGGTCCTGGGATCGAGCCCCGCACTGGGCTCTCTGCTCAGCAGGAAGCCTGCTTCCCCCCCTCTCTCTGCCTGCCTCTCTGCCTACTTGTGATCTCTCTCTCTCTCTCTGTCAAATAAATAAATAAAATCTTTTAAAAAAAAACCAAACAAACCTAGCAGTGGTTTGTACACTGTTTGCACATACACCGAAGTGTTTCCACTTTGAGAGCAGCATTTTCATTTTTGCTGAATAAAATGTTGAAAATATATGCATGAGGTATTTGTAATATATGCATGAGGTGTTTGCAATAAATGTAATTTAGCCAACTCAAAAGGAAAATCAGATCCAATGCAGACCTTTCTTATCATCAAGTTGTATAACTTCATGCGATAATCAGTAAAAAGCATTTTTGTACTCAGAGCTCAGCGAAGTAAACTCCTGGGGTAAATGGAACTGTCAAACATGAGTAGAAAAGGTACCAGTGGAACACAATCTTCAGAAAGGTTTCGATATCCCTGCCCAGCCACTCATTAGTATACTCACATTAACTACTATTATGTAATAGAATAGTACCATACTTGCTAAATCCAATACCAATGAATACATATTAAAAGCTAATTGATCGGCTAAAAGGTCTATCTATATGAAACCCTGAAGACTAGATCACGCAAAGGGGTCCTTCAAGTCCAGGAAAGGTAGCGTGGTCCCAGCGAGCAGGGCACGGGGACAAACTTTGCCTTCCTGGAGGACTCCCTTCCCGTGTTTCTTCCCTCGGGTAAGGGCATCACAGAGTATACAATGAGCCCCTGATCCAACAGGACCTAGGTCTTCCAAATTCCCCTAAGGGTGAGTAAAGACACATATGCACAGTCTTGGCAGGTTCCCAGTTTCTGCTCCCTACACTTTAACTCCTGGGGGCTCCTAACACAGCGGGCAAAAAGACAGCCATCGGGTCAGTATCCCCGGAGTGACCAGGACTCAACTCGTCCTTAAGAAGCTGCCTCACAGGCCACTGCCGCAAGCATAGAAGATCCGTACCTCTGTGCTTCCTGGAGAAAACGCCGCGGGAAGGCTACTCTGCCGCCCATGTTTCCAACCACACAGCAGGATCTGCTGGGCCCGCATCCTCTCCCTCTCCCTCTCCACCAGGCGCTGGCCCTCCCTCAGCCGCTCCAGGTTCTGCTGGTACTCCTGGAGCTGCTGGTCCAGCTCCCCGCGGTTCCTGAGCAGCAGCTCCTCCTGTGCCTGGCACTCCCTCTCGCGCTCCTGCAGCCGGCTGGCCTTGGCCTCCTGCTCCCGGTGCTGCTGGTCACACTGGCGGTACCAGCGCCGCTGGTCCTGCTGGAACTGGGACTGCAGCTTGTGGATGTTGGCCAGCTCTTCCCGCTGCTTCTCCAGGTTGCGGTACTTCTCCTGGTCCTGGAAGGGGCTCCCTCGGAAGGACGGGCCGGGGGAGAGGCTCTCCTGCTGCTGGAGAACCAGCCTGTGGACCTGGATGTGGCTGTCCTGGATGGTCAAGGCGGCCTGTGAGAGCAGGAGAGGGGCAAACAGTCACGGCTTCGTGTGCTTGTGCTCCGGTTCCGACGACCTCCGCACGTCAAAAGCACGACCCCATTCTTTCCTCTTAATATTTCTGTCCTTTGTCTAAGTTAGCTCCCCAGACTGACCTTGGCATTCCGGAGAGGCTTATCCCACATTTTCTAGCAGGATGGCTTGGGAATTAATATATAAAAAAAAATAGCACAAAAGCAATACTCATTCCCTCTTTTGGAAATGTGTTTCATGGCTGGTTGTTGGGTAATATTTAAACAAGTCTTTTGAGTAAGAATTCAGTGCATAAATTCACAAGACTGCATTCCTGGTCTACGTCTCATTCTCTGAGGTCTCTCCACTCAATAATTCATAAGAATTTAAGATTCTATAAAAACCTGGTAGTATCCTTTATTTGAGTCCCAAATCAGAAATTACTTAAGCTATATTACATACGTGAAAACATAAAAATAAAAGTCAACCACTTGGAGACTTTTGGTAAATAATCTTTTTATAATATAATGCCCAAGGATAGCCGTTGATTTCATATTGAGGAGTGCGTAAGTGGTAAAGCTATCTCGTTACTGTTATTTCTTTGTATTACAGAAGGAAGATCATACATAAAGTCCTAAGGTGAAATTCATTTGTTTAATAGATTGCTAACAGGAGGCTGGAATGATTAAGGGCACATAGATATTCTAAAGCCCAGAGGACATTACCAACCAGATTAAAAAAACATTTGGAGTTACGGTATCTGCCTATGAAAAGTTTGGCAGCATCACAGGCAATAATTGCCAAGATTTGGAAGGATTCCACAAAACCAAAAAGAAAGAAAAAAAATCCCTGTGACTGCCCTTGGAAGCTTTTAATTTTGTAAGTTCCCATTCAACAAAGAAACACAAAAGGGACAAATTGAAAATGGCCACATACTGGGTATGTATGTGTGTTTTGACTCGCTATGAGAAATTATCACTCTCCCAGGGATAGATTCACATTTTTCTTTCCTAAGAATTTTTAAAACTGTCCATGTAACAGATGCCTGGAACATGGGGATTTGACTAGTAGTTCTTTGTTAGATCAACAGTTCCCTATACTTTTCAAGGTTAAAGAACGCAGGGAATTTTTAAATTAGTACTTGTCTTAGAATAAGATTCAAAAATGAATTTGCTGCAGCCTTTCAAAATAAAATTCTTGTTTTCAAATTTGAAATCTTACTTTAAAAATTCCAAAACTCACATGACTATTTAATTAAGGTCTTTTAGAAGTCATTTAGAAGTTCCTTTTAGAAGGAACAATGATTATCATTGAAATTAGGTACTAATTATGTTTAAATACAAAATAATTAGCACATAAATAACCATTCAAGGCTCTGCTGACTGGGCTAGAACAAACTGTAGACTGCATATTTATTAATTCTAATAAATTTCAAGGGCATCAGTATAGCAAAACAAACAAAAATCCAGCATTTTGTATATCAGAACTAACATGGGAGAAGACAACACTCATGAAAAGTCCACAGTAGGCTAAAAGTAAGTGCCACCATGAAGCATTCTTCATTTCTACCCAACATGTGAGATGAGACCACTCTCTTCTCTTGCATAGACTGAAGACTGGATATTCATTTTCACACTTACACTTGATACTTAGATCTAGGAAAAACAATAGCACTTGCTTTTCAAATTTAGGAAAATTCCCAATTTGCTCTCTCAACTTGTGTTTTCTCCTTTCCACCTCCCCCTCATCTCTAACTCTGCTCCCCTAATATAGGGATCAAATTTCATTGGCATCTGATTTGAAAATGCATACGTAAAAACTTCAATCATGCTTAAGAGATTCAGCTGCAAAAGAGATGAATGCCCCATGAATAGACATCTTCCAGAGCCCACATCCTCAGACCAGCTCAAAAGCCATGGTTAAGAGAATCCACAGTAGAATTTGTTATCTCCTTTCAATCTAATGTGGTGCAAAAATAGATCATTTCAGTGAGCATCCCAGAACCCTGAATCCACAAAGCATGGCATTCAACATTGAAAGAAAGAGAGAGGACCTGTGAATATTTTCATCAGGCAACACAAGCTGGGATACTCAGTGTTTTCATTTCCTAAAAGTTAACGAACTACGCTCAAACTATATCCATTTCTCAGTTAAAATGTCAAAGAAGGAATGTTTGTTTTCTATGATAAATCAACTCTAAGAACATCTACCCCAGGCCAGCATGTTTAATGTCAGACACCAAAGGATTCCCATTAGATCTTGCATGAGACAAGGAAGCCTGCTATTGTCACAATTACTTACCACATGCCTAGAAGTAAGACAAAGTAAAAGCCAAGAAAATCAAATTGATATAAGTATTGAAGAATAGGCATAATATTACCTTTAAATTTTAACTTTCTATCTGGAACAGTCCAAAGAATAGAACTGTTAAATAAAAACATCTTTCTTGAATCTAAAGTAAGAGATGACAAACAGCATGTTCTCCAACAAGGGGATTATTTACTGCAAAAGTGATTCTCTCCAATTTTGTTCATAAATAGCAAATTTTAATTTACCAGTCCTGGTACGAGGATCAGAAACTTGTCAGAGTGATTCAAATCTCTTGTGAAAGAATATACAGATAAGCATAGAAAAACAGTAAGAGCAGACTATCACTGTCATATATTCAAATATAACCCAAAACTTTAACTATTAAGATAGAGGTACTAGAGCAATAGGCAGATGATCAATAAAAGAAAGAAGTCTTGATGCAAAGTATAAATAAGAAAACATCAAATGCAGCATGACTTTACATCATTTTCTGGGGAAACTTAAAGTCAGACTTACTTCGAACCTTCTTTTAACATTCAACAGGTCTAAGATACAAAGTATGAATGGCTAATAAACCAGGGGCAGGGGGGAGGAGTTAGTTCCAACAGTAACCAAAGAAATGAAAAAATAAGGTAATCAGATCCTTTGATCTATTTTCAAATTGAGGAGGAAAGAGGGATGCTACTGAGTTTGATTATTTGGGGTAGTATCTATTAAAAACCTAAAAAAAATAATTCTAACCATTTATCCTAAGGAAACACTCAGCTATGTTCAAAGAGATTAGCATACAAGAATATCTAACAGATCTAATTAATACAGAACTATAGCTACAAAGAACTGGATAGAGATTTGAATATTACACAGCCACCAAAAATTGTGCTACAGAGTAACAGTTGAATGCATAGAAAGATACGTGTTAAAGTAGAGTACGTATAAAATGATTCTAAAAAATTGGAGGGAGGAGCACCTGGGTAGCTCAGGAGGTTAAGCATCCAACTCTTGATTTCAGCCCAGGTCCTGATCTCAGGGTCATGGGATCGAGTCCCCTGTCCAGCTCTGCACTTGGTGTGGAGCCTTGCTCGAGAAATCTCTCAACACCCTCTCCTTTAGCCCCTCCCACCACTCACGCTTTCTCTAAAATAAATAAATAAATAAATGGCCAAATAAACAAACAAATAATAAAATCTAAGGGAAAAAACTGGAGGGATATATACCAACATAACAATAGTAATTCTGTAGAATCACAAGCCATTTTATTTACTTACATCCTCAAATTTTCCCACCAATTTATACTTAACACTAACATTGCTTTCATCTCGTTCAAATGCTTTTAATTCATATATTGAACTACTGAAGGTATGTGGCCTCTCTTGTGCATGAACTAAGGGATCATCCCTGTAATCCTAAACGCAACCACCATCCTTCTCTCTGTGAAAGACCGTAAGCCATTCGATGGAAGGCTTTGTGGCCCATTAGCCTTTGTGTGCTCAGCCCTTAGCACAGTGCCCGGCACAGAGAGAGCACTCAATAAATGTCAGGTGGATGAACAAACAAAAGAATGAAGGAACTCATGAATTACTTAACTGCTTTAAAGGCCCCCAGTCCGCAGGAGAAAGTGGAAAAAGTTTAGGTGCGAATTTAAGTTTTCACCAGAAAATGTGAAGTCAGGCTATGCTCACCTAAGAGTTTCATTGTAAACTTCAAGCCAGATCACAGTCATCCATATTTTTTAAAGATATGAACTGTTTTATGGTTTCAGAGAAGAACGGTCTAAAAAGCAGGAGTCTTGCCTCATGATTACAAAACCAGGTGAAGTTCCAAGCAACTAGTGGAGTTATACTTTGGGAACTGGCACTCTTTTAAGATCATTCGCCACCTCTCAGACATTCTAATTTTTAATGTCTGGGAATCATCTAATAAAATGAATTGCATTAAGAGAGACGTTCCCAAGGTCAAAGATTAGAGGATCCCAGTTACCTGAAGGCTATAGAGGAGACGGGTTAAGTTCTGTATCGCCTGTATAATCTGGAAGATAAGATCATAAGTGTCAAATTCTTGAAAAAGTGCTCATTATCCAAAAATAAAGAGAGGATGATGATGTATTTCAAGTGTGTAGAGCTCACCTCTGACTGTGAAGAAACTGGGAAACTTCTATATTCCACCTAAAATACGTAAAAAACAAGAAAATGAATAATTGCTCTATTTTTGAAAAGCTGCACTTAGTGTTCCAAAATGTATGACCTCAGGTAAATCACTTCACTGCCCTCTATAGTGACCCTCTCTCGGCCCAGAAATCAAAGCCTCCAGAATTAAACAACCCCTCGATGAGAGCCCCATCTGTGCAAACTCTGGATTTGAGATGCATGGCAACTTTGCACCCAAACATTCCTTTAAAAAAACAAGGGATGACAGTAAGGAAGCCCTGCACTCTCTCAGTAAGTGACAATATTTACCTTGTGGAAACCACATGGTCAACTGAGCTCTCTGTGCCCAGACTGAAGTTGGCCAGGCTGCCTCCCTGCATCCTGAGTCCAGATTTGGAAGCTCAAGGACATCACGCCTGAGTTCTAGCTCCCCGTCTCCATGCTGAAGATTCACAAAGCCAAAACACCCAGTGGTTGGGAGAGGAAACCCAGACCCAGGGGTGGCCCAAGGGTCAGCACCTAGCCGGGCTGCTCCAGATCCTGCTCTGAGCTCACTGGTAGCATCTGTGTTTGCCTGAGAAAAAGCACCCTCGGCAGAGGCCACGAGTGGGGCTGGAGACCATCTGCTCCTGGGGGATGGGGGTCTATGTTTCATTCTTTGTCTCCCTAATGCACGCATCAGAGGCACATGTGGACCATGAGGATTTCCAGTTTCCAGGATTGAACTGAACATTTGTCTATTCATTTATTGCCTATCTTCTTTCACTAGGATGTAAGCCCATGAGTAGCAGGCCTCCTTAAGTGTATCTACAAATGTAACAGTGATGCCCAGCATCTAATGGACATTCACACTCCATTCTCTAAATAAATATCGTGCACCCACTGTGTATTCCACTCCTCGTGCTATGGGACATCACCAGATTCCCTGCCTTCCTAGAGCTCATAGTCCCCTGTACATTGCTTGCTCTTGTCTGAGCAGCTTTAAACTGAAGCCGCAAGAAACGGTCAGCTGTGGTCATGTTCTCAGGTAACTCTGGACTTGTTAAACTCTGGACTTGTTCAGGCTGGTGAAGCTTTGAGGAGATAGCCAGATCCCTTCTGCCCATCCCTCCCCCACACTCTTCCCCATACTGCCCACAAAAGATTTCTTTACTGACCAGAACCTCTAAGATAGGAAGGACAAAGGATGGAAAAGGACATGAAGTTTAGAGTCATTAGACCTGTGCCCAGAACCACACCCCCCCACCCCCCAACCATACTGGGCTAAGAATCCCCATTTTCTAGTGAGTTCTAGAGGTCTCTCTCCCCTTGTGGCTCCGTCCCTGCTTCACAGTTGTTACCTTTGTAAAAGGAAATCATATGCTGTAGGACTTTTATACTCTATGCAAATTGGAAACATAGAAATGAGTTGAATTATGCTACATGTGGTTACTTATTCCCCAGAACAGCTAAGTTTGATACCAGAGATGTTTAAGATCCTATTTTTCATGGAGCTGGTCTGCCACCTTGTGGTGTGTGTGCACATAACTGCAGCTGGTGATTGACACAGGGGGTATCTTTCGCCTGCAGCACTTTTTAAAATTCTTTCAGAAAAATGTTTTTTAACCCTTACCTGATTAAAGAAGTTAATTACAAAATATCCATCACACACTTTTTAAAAAGTTTGATTTCAGGTGATCCTGTCCTATTTGTCAGTTTTTCTCAAATGCCTTATTAAAATTCTTCCAGAGAGGTTCACCCAACAAGGGACCAACGCATCTCATTTCACTTACCTGTGGCTGAATCAAGGAAGGAAAAAAGACCTTAGGGGTGGGAGCCACCATGACTTCCATTCAAGAAAAAACTACTAACTAACCAGCCCTCCTTCTCTCCGTCCCTCCCTCTAGGACAAAGCAGTTGGAAGCAACAGACTGAAAAGTGAAGTTCACACTGAAAAGGAGGAAAAAAGTTGGAATGTTTTAAGAAGAAATAAGTCAGAAAGCTTTACAGAGTAAGCAGAATAAAATACTGCATTCCTGTTTTTATTTTAGCTTATGAAGTTTTTTTTTAAAAAAAATACTAAGTCACAGCCATATCTTCTATGGATTTTTAAAAATCTTTGGACTTGGTGTCTCAGTCATATGTAATAAACGCAAAAACATAATACATAAACTATTACATAAATATATGACGTATGTCATTTTTCCACATTAGCACATACTGGTATCTGGTAATGAGTCTCATGGGATTTTAGATAAAACTGAAACTTTTTTTTTTTTTAAACTGAAACTCTTGAGCCCCAGCCAACCCTGGGGAGGCCAACTAGCCACCTCCCAGAATCCTATTCTTATTCCCAATTTCTGACATTTCAGGTTCACTTGAAGTGAAGAGGAAGTTTCTTGCATTTAGTTTTTTGATGAGCGTCACAACCTACGTGTAAACTATATCCAAAAAAAGGCATTTGGAACCACTTTGCCCCAAGCAAAAATTGGCCAGGTTGACTAAAATGTCTCATAAAAAAAGTAGGTGACCACATGGGTGGAGAGAGGAAAACAATCTGAAAAGAGAGTAAGGTAACAGAAAGTGAAAACAGCAACAGGAGTCCAAGTCCACATTATTTCAGCCACTTAGCACCACCTGGCCGGCCGCCTTAAGGACACCGGGGGTTGCCAGGACCGCCTCCCGGCCAAGGGCCGCTAAGTGTGGGGGGTGACAAGCTAGAGCTTAGCAGGGAGGAAAGCAGAAGGGAGACCAGAAGTAAGAGGGCGCAGACACACAAACATTCGAGTTTTAAATCCTTTTAATAACATTGAAATCATTTCTTTTTTTACACCTACATGATAGAGGCAGAGCAAGAACATTTTGAGGAAATTTAAGAAAGGTTAAATAAGGGTCCGGAAATTGAGAACAATTGAGGAAAAACACTTGCATATCACTCACTGCCATGGACAGCCCAGGACCTGAGGTCACGTTACTACGCAAAGTAACTGGTGCCATTTACTAACAAATCAGTTCACAATACCTTCTCCCCTGCATCAGAGACCGCCAAGTCGGTTCCCACACCCTGGGTGCCAGGATCCACATCCCAACAGCCTCTTCCTCCTGTCCCTTCTGTGACTAGTGCTGGAGGCACACCAGTGAGACAGAAACAGAAAGGACATCATCAAACAGTAGCCAGCGCATGGGGTTCTTGTGTACACAGCTGACATGTATTTCAAAGTAAGAAACACAAAAATCACACATATTACATACTCTCATACAAGGGGCCGAAACAGTGCAGAGCCCAGCGTCCCTGCCCTCGGGGAGCTTACATGCTAAGAGATACCAAACTGACAAATGGCCTCAATTATCACCCATCTTTTACGTTTTCTTTCTTGCAGGGAGGTAGCGATATGGAGAGGTGGATTCTACATCTCACTTTCACTTACTAGGCAAAAGCCACTGGGGAGGAGGAAACTGGAAACAGGCACTGTACAACAAAAGCAAGGGCTGGCCGACCCAGGTCTAAGGAGACAGCTTGGTTGACAGGCTCCTTGGTGGCCAGTGTAAGAGCAGCAGACCAGGAACAAGGTTTAGAAGGAGGAATCAACAACAAGAGTGAAATATCTTTCTAAGCAACGTCAGGATAACTAATACTTCATGAGCTCGCAGTCGTACAAATAGGAACCTGTCCCTGTCTCCAAATAACTTTTTAAAAACAATTTCCAAGTGGTTTTTTTCTCATAATACTGCTTATACTCTAGATTAATAAAAACTATAAATACTATATATTTAACCTTTGAAACAGAAATATTTCTAAATCCAGAAATATTTTTAAGAAACACAGATTTCACTCCATCCATTAAATCTCTGCTGGTGCAATTTTCTTTGCCCATGGGAACTCCGTTAAAACTTACACTATGCTCACCTTACACTGGTTTAAACTAGACTTTCCAAAGCACTTTCACACACAGACTTATATTGGAACCATGTCCAAATGGGGCCCTGTTGAAATATTCACTGGGACACACGGTGCCATCTTGAAACTTTACTATGTTTGTTAGGAGGAACAAACCTGATGGAGGAAATACTTTTTATCCTTCTCTAAATGAAAATCCTCTAGGACTCTAAAAGCCACTTTTATTATAAAGAATTTTTTGTTTAAGTGGAAACTGCTTTGACTTACATCACCTAAAAATTAAGTTCGTTTTGCCCAGGCTGATCAATGCTTTTCACTTATAGTGAAGGGACATTTTATAGATATTTATCTGTCACTCAAAAAATCACTCCACTCCTGGGCATTATACTTACTTCTTAAGAGAGATACCCAAGGCATTACCAAAGAGTTAGCCATTGTCTAGCTCTCCCTCCTCCCTACCCCATGACACTGAGGACCATCAAATGGGTAAAGAGGCTGATGGTGAGCCAAGTGATCAGGTCCCTCTGTTCCTTATTCAGCTTCAGATCTCCAGAATTTTGTAAGGAGTAGATCATATTCGTCATCTAATTAGGTATATCGAGGACTGAAAAGAGAAGGCCTCGCTTGGTCTATGACTTCAGATTGGCATGGGCTTGACTTAGAAGGACCCAGTCCTGAAAGCCCAACAAAGAACTGACCCGGTCGGTGACCGGCCCTCATTTAGGAATCGTTTTTCGCCCCCACCAACCTTATAAAGAGAATCCAACTCTGATAGCCCCAGGCTCCAATCCAACCCAGAAACAAAGAGGTCTTCGGGGGGGGGGGGGTGTACAGGACCCTAGCAACACGCCCCTGTCCCCTCCCTACGTATATCCTGGTATCAGAGCACTGCAAACAGCCTCTGGACGGTTTTCACAGATGTCATGGGTGTCCCTGGGCCCTGTCCTCAGTCATGGGAGATACGGGTACAGACAAGGAGAAACTTCACTGACTGGTATCAAGGGAGGGAAGAGGCAGCAAAGTGCTCTGAGCAGCTGTAGGGGCTGCGTGGAGCCTCCCCAGCTGTCCCGGGGTGAGGCTGAGAGCAGCAGATCCCCCCACGTATTTTTAGATGGAACTCCCTCGACGGCATAATGACTTTCTTCTTTTAAAGGAAATCACCCAGGGCAGTACAACTCCCCTGATGAATCTGGGCTGTGTCAAAATGAAAAACATATGCAGACTTTCTGAAAATAGAAACACAGGACTGGATCAAGCAAAATTTGAGAGGACAAAACAATAATTAGTGCTGATCTCAAAAAAGTCCAGAGTTTTAAAACTGTACTGCTTCCATGGATCTTAATTAACCCAGGGATGTTGTTCAAGAAATTCAGAGATCATTTAGTCCTCCCGTCTCTAGCTACTAAATACATTTTGCCTTGTACATAATGAGGCCTGGTGGAAATAAGGCTTTTATCACCCAAAACAATGAGAAATATGCTCTTTGTGCTCTTATCTCAGCAACGAGGAGGGAATGAAATCTTCAGCTCATACGTATAACATCATTAGGTTCTGAAAAATCACCTAATTCTCTACATGACATTTTTCTGTACTTAAGATATTTTGAAACAGGGCCTTTAGTAAATGATTTCTGACCTGAACTGAAGTGTATGGTGACAAAGATCAAGGATTTTTTGGCACTTCTGCCTTTAACCACGCCACCAAACCATGTGTCTGTGGGAATGTGCTAGAGTCTAGCTTTCTGGGTTCTGTTTGCTCAGGTGATGCCTCTGAGAGTAAGTCAAAGGACTTGTTCTTTCGTGAACTGCAGGGAGTCATTAATAAAAAAAAAAACCCAGAGTTTAAAAGTTATTTCACAACCATATTCCAAACTGTACTCCGTAAGTCTTAACAAGACAGGCAGGGTCGGGTTTAGAGAAGATAACAAAGCTTGCCTGGGTCAGAGAGCAGTAAAACCCACCAACTGCTTTTGAAATCCTTGTCCTTGGAACAGCAGTGTCATTATCATATGTAAATTAGGCTAGCAGACTGATTCTCAGGTTTTCTCTAATTTAAAAAGTACAGTAAGTCTCCTCCAAATAGGAACAGAGTCACTGAATTCATTTCATATGACCACCGTATGTTCCAGAGGTTGTGCTCAGGCTCACGGCAGAGGCCTGAACTTTCACTTACAAGCTGGAGATGATCCTGGCTCTTCTGGGGGACTCTGTGTATCCGTCAAGGCAGATTCTCCAGAACCTTCCTCGGATGACTGATAGGCATCCCCCGCTTGTGAGGCCTTCACTGCAACTTGGAGGCTTTCAGCTAAGAAGAAAGAATACAAAATTTAAAAACCAGATACACATAGTTTAATCTGGATCAAGGGTTGGCAAACTCTCTCTGGCCTGTGTCCGGTTTTATAGTGGCCCAGGAGCTAAAAATCGTTTTTATATTTTAAAAAGTTGTTAAAATATACACCCAGGCACCCACACATGCACAAAGAAGAATGTGTCCCAGAAACTATATGTGGCCTGCAACGTCTGAAATATTTACTATCTGGCTCATTACAGAAGTTTGCCAACCTGCAATCTAGACCAATACTTTACACAACATTTTGTGACAGAAAATTAATAAAAAGATGCACTGTATTAAAAAAAATCTCAAATTTAACTTTCAGTGCATTACTGTGCTGAAAACTTTTCTGTAATTCAATTAATTTAAATGCGATTTTAGGTATAAAGAGTTTTAAATGTACTACTCAGAAATATGAGCTATTCTTTGAAAGATAATTTCCCCAACTGTGCCTAAAAAATAGAGATTCCCAGTCCTTACTTACACCTATTAGATCACATTCTCCGAGGGAAAAGACAAGGAATTTGCATTTTAAACGAGCACCAAAGGCTACTCTTAGGATCTGGTAAGACTGGTAAACACCACACCAAGAAAGTCGTGTTTTTATTTATGATTAAATGCTTTCAGTGAGCAGGTGGAATGGCATAATTTTGAGGGCCCTACAAATATTTCTAAAACATTGTGTCCAGTGTTTGAATTTAGCAAATACTCTTTGAGCACCCACTCTGTTCCTGGGGCCACTGGGCATCTGTAACTAACTAGGGGAGTCTGCAGTCTGGAGGAGGAAAACACAATATAGTCATAACCATATACAAGATAACACGTGATCGGTGTTAGGGTCTATCATCCAGTTATGAGAGCATCATAAAATGCTCCAGCAGTGCCAAGGAGCAGGACAGCTACATTCGCCAGTGGGATTAGGGAAAAGTTCTTAAAGGAGATGAAAGGTGAGCAGAATCTTGAAGGATGAATGGGAATCAAGACGTAGAGACAGGAGAGGAGAAAGGAGAGCAGAAAAGCAGTCCTGGAGAACAACCACCTACGGAGACCGTTCAAGGGGAGTTACTGAAGGATTTATCCCCCCCCCAAAGATAATGACCTCACCCTGATTAAGAATTCCTGATGGGTGGTGCCTGGGTGGCTCAGTGGGTTAAAGCCTTTGCCTTCGGCTCAGGCCATGATCTCAGGGTCCTGGGATCGAGCCCCGCATCGGGCTCTCTGCTCAGCAGGGAGCCTGCTTCCCCCTCTCTCTCTGCCTGCCTCTCTGCCTACTTGTGATCTCTCTCTCTGTCAAATAAATAAATAAAAACTTAAAAAAAAACAAGAACAGAATTCCTGCTGGATCTCTGAGTCCTAATCATCAATGACTCGGGGTGGATCAGGCAGCACCTCAATTGCTCTGTGGTCTCCTGAGCAGCTGGGTTCCCTGCTGTTTCCCAGCACCTACATCACATGATAGGCCAGAGGAATTAAATAGACGGATACAAACTGGGCATAAGTGACAGGTTTTGTTTTGTTTTTAGGATTTTATTTATTTATTTGGCAGAGAGAGAGAGATCACAAGCAGGCAGAGAGGGAGGCAGAGGGAGAGGGGGAAGCAGGCTCCCCGCTGAGAAGAGAGCCCGATGTGGGGCTCAATCCCAGGACCCTGAGATCATGACCTAAGCCGAAGGCAGTTGTTTAACCAACTGAGCCACCCAGGCGCCCTCGATGACAGTTTTGATGGGGGAAAGGGAGAGTGAAAGCCACTAGCTAAAATGGAGAGGGGGTGACTTACTCCACAGAAGCATTATCAAGGCCAATGAGAAGGTCACTGGTTCTCATCAAGCCATTTGAAAGTACTTCTAGCTGTATTACTAAAATGTACCTTGCACCTGTCCACTTCCCTCTACATCCACTGAAAATATTCCTGGGTCCAGACCAAAGCCCCAACATCCTCCATCAGCCTGAGTAACAGCTGACCAACCATCTCCAGGCAAACTGGTCTCCTCCTCTGCTCTCTGGCCAATAGCTCTCTTCTCAAGACATACAATGGTGCCACACCCATGATTAAGAGCACCCAGTAACTTTCCATCCGTTTGGGAATAAAATATCTATAAAATATCTATTTTTTTAACCAGAACTTGCAAAGATCTCTCTTTGCCCACCCACATAGCCTCACCTCATACGCTTCCCTGACTGCTGTCAGCCCGCCTTTCTTCTTCCCTTGAAAACACCGAGCTCATTCTACAGACAAGGGCGCTGCACTCACTTTCTCCCTGCCCAGGAATGGTCCTCCCTTTGATCTCCAGACAGCTGGCCTTCTTCTCATCTTTCAATTCTCATCTCAAAAATTCATCTCCCAAGACAAGTCTTCCCGGACTTCTCTAAAACAAAGCCTTCACATCAGCCCAATCTTATTGTCTTGTGACCTTTGTGAAATTATTTTGTTTCCTTGTTTATTGTCTGTCTTCCTCCACTATAAGCTTTTATTTCTCTCTCTCTCTTTTTTTTTTCATTTAAGTGCAGTTGATGCACAATGTTACATTAGTTTCAGGAGTACAAGGTAGTGAGTCCCCAAGTCTCTACCTTACGGTGTGCTCACCACGCATATAGCTACCATCTGTCGCCACGCAATGTTCTACGGTGTCATTGACTATATTCCCTACACTGGACCTTTTATCCCGGTGACTTATTGATTCCATAATTGACAGCCCATATCCTACTACAAGGTATAAAAGGTATTAACTCTTTCCTTAGCACCAACAGAAGAGCATAGGGCAGATGCTCAATGAATGACTGAAAATGAATGGATGAATGAATGATTCCACCAGTAGACCCCACTTCAGATAACCTCTATGCCCTTCTTAAGATCTCGGTTTCCCTATCAAAGATGATGGAATGCCATGATTTCTAAATTCGCCTCCAGAGCCGGTGTTCCAAGATTCTGAGCCAGAGCTTGGCAAACTTGGTCTGCAAAGGACCAGATCATAAATATTTTAGGCTCTGTGGGTCACGATTTCTGTTGCAGCTGCTCATCTTCACCACTGTAGCAAGAAAACAGCCACAGGTCATGGGTAAACAAGTGGGGGTGGCTGTGTTGTAATAAAACGATAGTCACAAAAACAAGTCGTAGGACACATTTAGTCCATGGTCTGGAATCTTCCAAACCTTGTAAGCATTCCCTGCCACTCTCCCAGGTGGGAGCTATTTTCTCTTTCAAACCCACTATCCCTACTGTCACTGCCAAACTATTACCCCTACCCCACCAACCCCCTTTTCCCTTTAATTTCGTGCCATCAGATTACAGCACTCACTACCCCTCCTTGTTGCCATTCATCTACAGATTCCTTGAACAACTTAGCAGCCGGTGCAAGTTCTCTCCCTTACCCGAACACTCCCCCCCTGTCAAAATTCTCAGGAATTGCCATTTTTATGAACCTAGTTCTTCCAATACCTTGGCCTCATGTCTCATTGACGTCCTCATTTCCCCAATGATCTTATCCTTCACCCTACCTCAGCCACCAACTCCCAAGGTTGTACCCTAAACTTGACTATTATCCATATTTGCACTTTGCCCCCTTATATTGTCCATTCTCCACACAGCAGTCAGAGGGCTCCTTTGAGAACACACATGATGTCACTCTGCTAACTCAAACCCTATAATGCTTACCACAGTGTCTCTCAGAATGAAATCCAAGCTCCTTACTTACCTCAGTCGGGTCCTATAAAGTGAGTGGTAGTTAGCTCTGACTCCTCTGTCACCCCACAACCCTCCCTTCACTCTACCTGCATGGTCCTCCTTGCTATTCCTCAGGATTGGCATGCACCTGCCTCCGAACCTCTGCGTATTCTGTTCTCTGTGTCTGGAACATTTTTTCCCCAGATGTCTATTTGGCTTTTTCACTTTCCTGTGTCTGCTTACATATCACCTTATGGAAGAGGCCTTTCCTTTTCACCTTAACTCAAATACAACCTTCCTACTCCATCCCTCTTTATTCCCTATCCTGTTTACCATTTGTTTTTGTTTTTTAAAGATTTATTATTTTTTTTTATTTTACAGAGAGAGAGCGCATGCAGGCAGGCACGTGGAGGGAGAAGGAGAGAAAGAATCTCAAGCAGACTCCCTATTGAGAATGGAGCCTGATTTGGGGCTCGAACTCAGGACCCTGAGATCATGACCTGAGCTGAAATCAAGAGTCAGATGTTTAACCGACTGAGTCACCCGGGTGCCCCCGTTTCTTTAACTAGGATTCAGACTTTATTAAAATCTTCATTGAAGCACTTGCCTTCTATAGTTTTCCAAATAAAACTGTCTTTATTGGTTTTTTATTGAAGTATAATTAACATAGTTATATTAGTTATGATCGTAAATATTGTAATTCAATTCTATGTATTACTCAGTGTTCATCATGGTAAATGTACTCTTAATCCTCATCACCTATTTCAACCCATTCCCCCATCCACCTCCCCTCTAGCAACCACCAATTTGTTCTCTGTATTTAAGAGTCTTTCTTTGGAGAGGAACCCTCCTATACTGTTGATGAGAATGCAAACTGGTACAGCCACTCTGGAAAACACTATGAAGGTTCCTCAAAAAGTTGAAAATAGAACTACCCTATAACCCAGCAATTGCACTACTAGGTATTGACCCTAAAGATACAAATGTAGTGATCTGAAGGGGATCATGCACTCCAATGTTTATAGCAGCCATGTCCACAATAGCCAAACTATGGAAAGAACCCAGATGTCCATCGACAGATGAATGGATAAAGAAGATGTGGTATTGTGTGTGTGTGTGTGTGTGTGTGTGTGTGTGTATACATACACAATGGAATATTATGCAGCCATCAAAAAAACCGAAATCTTGCCATTTGTAATGACATGGATAGAAGTAGAGGGTATTATGCTGGGTGAAATAAGTCAATCAGAGAAAGACAATTATATGATCTCATTGATATGAGGAATTTGAGAAACAAGACAGAGGATCATAGGGGAAGGGAGGGAAAAATGAAACAAGATGAAATTGAGAGGGAGACAAGCCGTAAGAGACTCTTAATCTCAGGAAACAAACTGAGGGTTGCTGGAGGGAAGGCGGATGGGAGCAATGGGGGGCTGGGTGATGGACATTGGGGAGGGTATGTGTTGTAATGAGCACTGGGTATTATAGAAGACTGATGAATACAGACCTGTACCCCTGAAACAAATAACACATTATATGTTAATTTTAAAAAGGAGTCTTTTTTTGGTTTTTCTTTTTTTAATTTGTTCATTTGTTTCCTAAATTCCATAGATGAGTGAATTCATATGGTATTTATCTTTCTCCATCTGATTTGCATTACGCCCTTTAGGTCCATCCATGTTGTTGCAAATGGCCAGATCTCATTCCTTTTTATGGCTGAGTGAGGTTCCATCGTAGATGTACACTACTTCTTCTTTATCTATTCATCTATTGAGGGACACTTTTTTGTCTTCATAGTACTTGACACCACCTGACACATCTATTTCCTTTCATTTTGCAATTTCTGGAATATGAATTGTAGCACAGCTGGAACACTGCCTTATTTTGCTATATCCTGAGCGTTAAAACCACAGTACATGGCACACAGAAGGTACTCAGGCATTTTCTGAACTTGTTAAACCAAATAGTTTTGGAAGCAACTTACCTTCTTTCAGTGCTGCGGCTAGTAATGAGGCTGCCTGGGGAGGCTCTCCTGGGTCAGGTTTAATGAGGAGGTGGGGCTCTAGATGGACATCCTCCAATCCACTCAATTCTCCAAGTTCAGCATAGATATGCAGCTTCTCCTCCAAACATGTGCAAATTTGTTGGTCTTGGTTACTGAGTATTTCTATAAAATAGTTATTTACCATGGAAGGTTATCAGATAAATACTGCAACTGTATGAAAATCCAAGCTCTAAGAGACAGATGTTGTTTGTCAGCAAGCAGTATGGTCTCACGGTCAAGTACAAGTTGTTGGGTGGGCCACAACCAGATTCAAATCCTAACTGTACCACTTAGTGACTACAGTCTCCGGCAAATGACTTAACAACTCTAGCTTCTGTTGTCTTTTCTGTACATTTACTGTACTCGGATGTTCGTTTCCTTTCCCATGCCCCTAATTCCAGAAGAACTTGCACAACTATTCTTTGTTCAGGCTGTTTTCTATCAAGAGTAAACACGAAGTCCAGGAATGAAAATTGAGGTGGCACTGTTCATGATGACTGACACCCACAAGGGAAAACAACGCAGAAGCCTGGAGCTACTCAGGCTTCAGCCCAACTTGGTTAAAACCAAACCTACTGGTTTCTGTTTTTGTTTCTAAACATCCAATTTCTTTGACCATCTTTGCATGCATTATTTTCCTCTGATTCCAACATATCACATGATTCTCACAGTTTAAAGGGACCTCAACCAGCATCTAATGTGGGGGTTCTCAGTCTGCCTCAGTTTCACCTGGAAAGAGTTCTAAATACTGACATCCGCAACCACCTTCCACAGGTTCTGAGTGAATTTGTTGAGCACAGAGCCCAGGCATCAGAATTTTTACAGAACTCTCAAAGTAATTCTGATGTCCAGCCAGGGATGAGACTCACTGAGCTGATCTAATTTCCTTAATTCACGGACTTGAAAACTGATGACCAGAGTTGATGGGTTCCTTGTCCAAAGTCACAACACTGTGACCTGACAGGGCCGGGACCCAAAATGACACCACTGGACAAGGACTCCAATGCACAGCTATACCATACTGCCCACAGTTCTTTTATTTTTTTTTTTAATTTTTATTTATTTATTAGAGAGAGACTGAGAATGAGAGGGGAGAAGGTCAGAGGGAGAAGCAGACTTTCCGCAGAGTCGGGAGTCCGATATGGGACTCGATCCTGGGACTCCGGGATCATGACCTGAGCCGAAGGCAGTCGCTTAACCAACTGAGTCACCCAGGCGCCCTGCCCACAGTTCTTGTTTCATTTGTATTTTGTTCCTTTTTTTTTTTTTTTTTGAAAATTTGTTATGTATTTTAAATCACTAAGGAGGAAGGGGGACAGTCATTTTATTTGAACACTCCTAGTGCCAATACTTCTTGGTCTGAAGAGTGGTGAGTGGGCCTCAGGTACATAGAGGTAGATTAACCATTTAATCACAACCTCCCACTCCTGACACCTGGGCTTTCACAGGATCCAAGGAGAACACCACAGCCAGGAGATCAGAGATGTCTGCACAGTACCTTGACATTGCTGAATTTTGGCCACTCTTGCTTCAGCTTTCCGCCTCTCTTCATCAGATTCACTTGTCCTTCCCCCTTCCTCTTCTGGGCAACTTTAAGAGACAATAGTCAAGACAGACAACTGAAACCAAATCCAAGTATCTTTAGGCACATTAGTAAGACATGGGGACTTGGCAGCAGCACTATTCAGAGAAGGAAAAACTCAGCAAAAAAGAGAATTGTTCAGGCCCTCTAGCCAAGATAACTGGTTTTCCTGAGTATATAAAGGAGCTTACACAATATGACATAGCTCTCAAAGTGAGAAGTACAGGGTGACTCGAAAATTCCAGCAAACCGACATATACACACATACACTCATGTGCACATGTGCCCACACCCCACACCCTACACTACCAACACTAGCATCGGGTCCAACTAAAATACGAAGTTTTGCTTCCTACTACGTTTGGGTACTTCTCAATGGGACAGAGGAGAGGGAGTTGGAGGGCACAGAGGGTCGGGTGCCAGGTTGGGTGTGGAGTAGTGGAGGTGGAAGAATTTTATGAAATACCATTCAAGATCCATCTAATCAAATTACCATGAAGAACGATCACCCTCACCCCATCTCATTTATAAAAACTTATAAAAACACAAGTAATGAGACTTGACTTAGAGCACGTAGATCCACCAATCGAAAAATGTTTATTGAACGATTCTTCAGAACTCGCCACAAAGAGAAACAAAAGGCACAGCCCCTGCCCTCGAGGAGCTTCCAATCTAATAAACACATAGATGCAAAAAAGCTAATAGCTACAAGGTGGTTTATGACAAGCACTGTGTCAATGCTTTAGAGAGCAGATGGTAAAGAATTTCAGGTAAGGAAGAGACCATCGGAACCGAAGAGGTCTTCGCAAAGGAGGGAAGCCATGAGCTGCACCAAAGACGAGCACGAGTCACACAGGCAGAGCGGATGTAGGGCTTTACATGCAGGGAGGTGCGGAGAACAAGGCTGTGGATGAGGGGCTATCGGAGGTGGGCGGAGGGGGCGGGGAGCAGATCCCCCTGGCTGAGGCAAGGTGTTCATGCAGAGGAAACATGGTTAGAATACTTTCCCAACCGAGTAAGTCCATTCCCTAGAGTGTGGACAGAAGAAAAGGTTACCTTTCTACTGCCTGTTGGATTCGTCTCATCCAGTTATTTCGTTCCTCCTTGGAGTTGGTATGAATTTCATACATCTCAGGACCAGCAGAGGAGGCACTGATTAGAAACATGCCTCTTTCCTCATTCGCAACTTCTCTCGCAATAAGCTTCTGAAGGGAAATAACGGATGGCTTCTGATCCTGCACAGAATAGGAAGATGTGCAGGTAAAACAGCATCCTACCAAAACCGAACGTTCTCACCAAACACATCAGCTAAGGAAAGCAGGAGTATTAGGCAAAACATTTCACTTCAACCTTTTTTTTTTTAAGATTTTATTTATTTATTTGACAGAGAGAGAAAGATCACAAGTAGGCAGAGAGGCAGGCAGAGAGAAAGGGGGAAGCAGGCTCCCCGCTGAGCAGAGTCCAATGCGGGACTCGATCCCAGGACCCTGAGATCATGAGCTGAGCTGAAGGCAGAGGATTTAACCCACTGAGCCACCCAGGCGCCCCTCACTTCAACCTTTCAAAAGCGCTGCACAAGTTGGTAAGCTCTCCAATGGAAAGGGCATGGTGAAGAGATGAAGAAAAAGGATATAGGAGAATGTCTGTCCTTAAAAATGAGTGGCTTAAAAGGACAACTTTTGAAAAAAGAACAATCAGAGCACTGAGAATCTCAAAATGCCATCGTCCAGGGCTCAGGGGCTTTTCTAGAAGGGCATGGGATAGAAAATAGCTTCTCAAATAGCTCAAGGGGACTGAGGGGGTTGGAGACCTAAGAGTCCATGGGATTTAGCAGTATGTCGGGTAGACTGTGAGAATGACAGTGAGGAGGGGGCACGACCTCAGATTCCCTGAGCACAAGAAGTGTTTTCTGCTACTGTAGCACAGAGCACAGCAACTGAACTCCTGTGGTTCTGTCTGCGGAGGCCTCTTCTTCCCACCAATCATGGGAGCCTTCGGTGGGCAGGAATGGGTTGGAGTCATCTTTGTACACCCAGGACACTGCTTTGCATAGAGTAGGCTTTCAATAAATGTCTGTAGAAATGGACTCGGCATAATTCCATCAGAACGGAATAGGAAGACAAGCTAACATTTGGCGTACAAGCCATGACAAAATCACCTCTTCTATGTGCATTTGCTGTGATCTTTCAAGGTCCCATTCCTAAGCACTGGGGATTCAATGATGAGTGAGAGAATAAGCCATAGTTGAAATAATAACCCAAAGAATGCCTGCAGGAGATAAACAGTTTGGGGGGCTAAGTATGAAGAATTTTCTTTGGTTTGTGGCTTTCACCACTGTTGATAGTCAGTAGCAGTATGTGGTTTGGCTTTCCCTTCCCGGACTGAGTGATGGCTTTGACCTAGAACTTGCCACTACACCCCGCACGACTGACTCCTTACTGTACATATAAAGTTGTGTGCAAGGGTGTACCCAGAAGACCTCTTCAGCCCATTCTTCTCTGAGCAGCAAAAAAACAAAACCAAGGGGCACCTGGGTGGCTCAGTGGGTTGAACCTCTGCCTTCAGCTCAGGTCATGATCTCAGGGTCCTGGGATCGAGCCCCACATGGGGCTCTCTGCTCAGCAGGGAGAGCCTGCTTCCCCCTCTCTCTCTGCCTGCCTCTCTGCCTGCTTGTGATCTCTCTGTCAAATAAATAAATAAAATCTTTAAAAAACAAAAAACAAACAAAAAAACAAAACCAAAAAATGACAACAACTTTTTGAATACTGCCCTCTCTAATTAGGGTGAGCTCTTAAGCACTATTAATATCCTTCATTCAGGCATGGATCTACTACCTAATTTTTTTTATTTGCTTTCCTTCTTTCCACACATAGAGTTAGGCTCCTCAGCTTACAAGGTAAATGGCCTCTGTATATAAAAGGAAGAGTGGGTTTAAATTGCTTACACCATTAGCAAGGATGGAATTATCTGAGCCTGTTGGTTAGTGCTGCAAAAGGAGGTGAGGTGGTAAGGTCAGATATTTTTTAAATGAAAAACAGGTAAGCAGGTAGAAAGTAGCATTCATTACATCACCATCAGGGTATATGCTATGGTGAGAAAAAAAATAAAAATAAAATTTAAAAAATCACCATTAGATGAGGAGACATCAAGGGCATGTCCATCATTATTCACATTAATCACACAAGAACATTAGAGATGATTAAGAATTCAAATTAAACCTCTAGGGATGGAAGTAACGGGTCTACCTGAGAAACAGATGTTAAAAATTGGTCATGCCAAAGCCTAACCCAGCCTGCAGAGACGTTCTGCTTGTGCCACAGTTTTTTCGAAACAGATTTTTTAACAGTTGCCAACATTTAAAAACGAGGGGATTCTCCCCTTTTTAAAAACTGTAGACGTGTGGGTTCTTGGAAAAAGCAGACTGCCAATCCTGGGCCCATGGACTCATGTGAACGCACCGGGTGTCGCTGAGAAATCCCTGCCCTCCGGGAGACAGGCCGTGTTCTCACCAGGTCACTCCAGTCTCTAGCGCTCGCTATGGGATCTTTGATGGCAAGTCCACTCCCAGTTCCCTCCTGTGTGTTTCCAGCCAAGCCCTCAAGGTGGCCTGGACCCCAGGGGAAGAGGCAAAGGAGCTGCTACCTTCAGCCCTGTTGTCAGCCCGTCTCCATCTGGGATTCCACGGAGTGGCTGCCTCTGCTAGTAATACCATGAAAATCCCACTGGGACAACAAGACCTTCAGACTGTTTCCTATTTTGAACTGGAACTTGTACATCTCCATGTTCCCTTGTCTTTTTTTACTGTTTTATTTTGAAATTACCTTCTTTAATATTTAAGAGATCCTGTTAGACTCAGTAATCTAGGATTTAATCAATTTCCTAGTCATTCCATAGATTTGGGTCCCACTCCCAGTTCCAGGGGAGTCCTTTTTAAAAGCAAAATTCGCTTGTAAGGACTCCATTTTTCTGCTATTTTCAGCTGCTCATACTCTGGCCATGTTCAAATTCATCACGTCTTTTTTGACATGTTGCAAGTTAAGCATTTCCTAAAGAAGTTTTTCTAATAGCACCAAGAGCAGAGAAACATACCTGTGGGTATTAGCATGAACTTTGTCTAATGCCAAGGTGAGAACCAGGAAATCCAGACATTTGTATAACCCTAGCTAATACAGCAATTCCCTCAAGCAATTCCCTCAGTAGAGTGTAAATAAGATATTTACGAGTGGAGGGCTGTGCTAACTAAATGTCTATGGGGCAATTCAAAAGTATATGCTTGAACGGTACAGTGCCCTTGAGTTCTTAAGGGTAATGCTTTCTCTTTTGCTCCTTGACAGGGACAGGGGCTCGGCTGGCTTTTCTGAAAGCTGCTACGTATCAGGCTAGCAACTCCATGAAACAGTATCAGCATCATCTTACTGATGTCCACAGCCAAACCCCTTCTACCGAGAGGAGCAAAGCTGTGGCTGCCTTCATCCTGGCATTCGGCGGACTGCCTTCCTAACGTCCAGCTTAATGGCAAATGTGGTCTAAGGCAGACACAGATAACTCTGGAAGAGGTCACACAGGAGGGACAGATCCATATTTTAAGTGGTGACTGTAAAGTGAATGTCACACCATCTTCTCAGTCCATATGCTATGTTGTCCTAGAAAATCAGATAGTTGTCTTTATGCTATGTCTAATCTTTGACCCATAAGCAGGTCATCTTGGCCTGTCTTAACAACCAAGAAGGCACAATTTGCTTCTCTTTCAGCTCTCTAGTTTTGACCAAACTTTGGTTTCCTTAAAGGTATGGTGTGAATTTGTTTTCTCTCCTAGCATGCTCCTCTCCTCCCACAGGACAAGCATAATGGTTCCATCTTCCCACTTTCTTTCTCTCTCTTCACAGCAACCAAGAAAAAAGCACACATAGGCTGCTTGACAAATCAGTGGGTTGTCATGAAATATGCCATATAGACAGTTCAAATCCCTCGGAGCCACGGGGACTTGTCTAAGGCCTCTTGCTATCCTCTGGGGGTAGCCCCGTGAAGCAATCTCTGAACTTTATGCAACCTGGCATCGGCGAGCTGATGAAACCAATGTGCTTAACAGGGTGAAGAAACCTACTGGGCCCAACATGGGCAGGGGAGGCACTCATTACCGACCTCTTCCTCCCCCAAATCCATCCCAGGCAGGCATGCTTCTTTGCTTTCTCTGAATGGCAAAACAGAAACTTCAGTAAGCTTTGAATGTGCTAACACCAGCTGGAATTGATGGCATCTGCTAGTGGTACCCGACTGTCCTATCTATCAATGGATGATAAATAAGAACCATTGTAGGGAGCCACCATTATAACGCCCACATTGGTACTGCATCGTGGATTCTTTCCTTTAACAGTGCCTAATGCTCCATGAGGCTGACAAAGTTAATTGATGACATCTTCTTAAGTGAGTCATTTTGGACCACAAGATGCTGTACAAAAAATGTTATAAAATTCTGGTTTTACTTCGAGTCTAACTCTGTGCCAGCCATGAGATACATTCATGAACCACACTATAAAGATAAATTTTACATGAATAATCTTAGTAATTAGTAGTCATTATAGTAGAAACTATAGTAGAAACAAGAATCTTCTTTAAACTTTAGAATCACAATGATGTTCTCTTGTTTGGCAGAAGGAACATCACAATAGTTATGAATGGGGCTAGCAACAGGTACACCAGGGATGGACCAATGGAAGTAGAACAAGATTCTGGAAGAGACCCGCTGTTCCCAGAATTAACATCTGAGTGGCTGGGAAGGCGTGGTCAGGAAAGGGGTGGGAGAGATCTGGAAGAGAGACCAAGATGGCCAGACAACAGAGAGTCACTTGAGGGGCTGAGGCGAGTGCCTGTCCATAAACCAGTCCCAACGTACTTCAGTATTTTTACATTAACAATTGACAATTGAATTAGCAATTAGCAACTGGATTAGCTGACCACCACTCCTGGCTATAAATCAACACTTTACATGCTTGTTAAACCAAATGAGATGCTTCTTAGGAACGCGGCATTACCAATACTAATGGAAATATAAGGGGTAAGCTCTTGCCAAAGGCTCCTTCATTTTGCAAGGGCTTTCAGGCATTTTTCAAAGATATATGGGACTCAACTCTTTAAAATGTGCATCACATGACCGTATACTTACAACAGCTGCAAAGATGTATTTCTGATCTTTTTCTTGTAAAAAGAGCAGCACGTCGGTTAGAAGTAGAGCCAGGATATCTTCAAAGAAAAGATATTGCCAGTATTAGTGAAGCAAACCACAGTTCAAATGCCCTTATCAAATACTCTGATTTCATGGTGGAAACCTAAATCAGTTTATTAAAAATAAGAAGACTAAGATTTAGTCTAATTGTGGAACTTTTATAAAAATGCCTGTATGTATGATAGCCAGACAGAAACTCTACAGACAAATCAGGTTAGCTGGGCTTAAGCATGTATGTTTGTGTAACTATAGGTATCGCTAAATCTCCAGCAACATTTACTACAGGAGCTTTCAAAATGGAAAAGAACTATACAATAAACAAAGGCTCTAATAGAATGGAGCAAATGCTTACCTTTAGAAAAAGAACCTTAATCATAACTGTTAGAAGGCAGCTTCTGCCTTGAATTATGCACACAAATCTGTTGAATCATTCCATTTAGACCTGAGCAGAGTTTGAGATCTTGTATGTCCCCCACAAGTCGCACACAGGAACCCACCTTCACTAGCCCACTAAACATCTAACACAGACTTAGCAAACTACTGATGCGATGAACTAGACCAAGAGCAAAGGACTTGTAGTGCTGGGATCTACAGACTGATTAATAATTTAGCTTGGTTGATGTTCTAATTGTGATTCACATTGACTTGCAACATTGCTGATCAACAAATCCCATTTTAGTCGTTAGCTGCAAATACCATGAAAACTTCACAATCCTCCAGAGGGTTACCTCTGAATTACTTTGGAGTAAATGGAAATTAACAACCTCTTCCTCTCACTTATCTGAGGACGTTATTAAGATACATTAAAAACAGGGTGAGCAGACTGGTGGTTCTTAACTCTGACGCCACGGCAGACCCACATGGGGGCCTTTGAGCATCCTGAGGTTTGGGCTTCATCCCCAGACCAATAAAACCAGGATCTCTGGAAGAAGACTCGAAGATTGGCAATTTTTTTTAATTTTTTTTTTATTTATTTGAGAGAGAGAGAGAAAGTGAGAGAGAGCATGAGAGGGGAGAAGGTCAGAGGGAGAAGCAGACTCCCCACAGAGCCGGGAGCCCAACGTGGGACTCAATCCTGGGTCTCCAGGATCATGACCTGAGCCGAAAGCAGCCGCCCAACCAACTGAGCCCCTCAGGTGCCCTTGGCAACTTTTTTTTTAAAGCTCCTAAAGCGATTCTATAGTGTGTGGTCCAAGCTGAGAAAGCTACAGAAAGCTACCTACAGAATCAGTCCTTTAGAACTAAATAAATGGTTTTAGACTCTAACTAGATTAACAGAGTCAGGTCAACGCCGGTTAACGCCAAGCGGTAGCACTGAGGAAGAGTTTGTGTCACTGCGAGCAGGTATATTTCTGCATCTTGTGACTCAGTAAGAAACACGACATGCAGAGCTCAGTTCTCCTCCCACTGGTGTGACAGCCCCCAGCTGGCTCGGCACACAGACCCTAGGTGTGTAGGCCTACTGCCTCATTTCCAACACACTACATTTGCCAGAGTAATATTTCCGTGCCAACAATTAGCAGAACTCTCAGCTCCTTTGATTCCAATATCCCAAATTGCAAATTCATAAAACCTATAGGAAGGGTTTTTGCTTGGGGCAGCAAACTCCCACCAAAGATACATAGCATGTGCCTAATGAAGTTCACGACTTGACCCTCCCCTACTTCTCCAGGGTTTGTGTGGTGCCTGCCATCCCTGAACCACTCTCCTTTTGAAAATCTGTCCTGCTAAATGAGTGACATATGTCAAAGGAGGAGAAACGATACCTTTGAATCGACCTGTCGCAGTTTTCCAGTAAACAAGGCCATCATGTAAGAGAGTCCTTTCTTTACTTATCAGTGCTTGCTTCCTAAACACATGGCCGTTTTTGAGCTTTGTGTAGGTTTTGTTTTCGATCTTGTTTAGGATCTCCAGCCATTTTTGGTTTTTCTCATACTCGCTGACTTTTAGGTCCACTGCTGCTATCACGTCTTTAATTAAGCACAGAGCTTTGCACAAGTCTTTATGTTCTTCACTTCTTTCTGCACGGGAAAAAGAAAGAACACTAGAGAACAAGCCAGAGTGCCGAGGAAAAATTTTCTTTCAGTTTTAAGTGCAATTAAAATCATATAAGGAGCAAAAATCACACAACAAAAATGTTGGATTAGGTTCAAATACCTCATTATTACTCTGCACCGTTCCTCACCAATAAGAACTGTTACAAGATGTAATTATAAAAGATTTTTTTTTAAAGATTTTATTTATTTATTTGACAGAGAGGAGAGAGATCGCAAGTAGGCAGAGAAGAAGGCAGAGAGAGAGTCGGAAGCAGGCTCCGCTCCCTGCTGAGCAGAGAGCCCGATGCGGGGCTCGATCCCAGGACCCTGAGATCATGACCCGAGCCAAAGGCAGAGGCTTTTAACCTCTGAGCCACCCAGGTGCCCCTAAAAGATTTATTTGTCAGATATGCTTCAGCTGAAATACTATCAGTAAGATGTCTGAGTTCTAAAGACTGGCCTGACCTGCCCCAAGAACATGTTATGTTATATACTAACCTAGGCTTTCTTTCCACCTTCCCAGACACAGGTAATCAAGTAATCCCTTCACTGAATTTCTTAGAACTTGGCCAAGCTGCAGGCCCAAATGAGGGTCCTTTCATGAAAGGGAGCTGCAGGGGGACCTGAACAGGCCCCAGACTCATTTGCCTTCCTGGATCCCTCCCTCCCTAAAAAAAAATATTCAAAATGATATTTCAACATATTTTCACCCTAAACCAACAGGACAAAGGCATTGTGCCTAGTGGGTCAGTCATACTCATAGCAAGAGTAGATAATCACTGATTCCAGTTGTTACTCTTTAAAACACTGGTCACCTGCTCATATCTCTCAATTATCTTAAGAAAAAGCCCTGGAAGAGTTTCTGGAACAGCCTCCTACAACTCCAGATGAAACTGAATGTAACTATTGTTTTATTGGATGATAAGGAATACCTAGTTCATGCTTACTGAGGCGAACCGAAGGGAAAGTTTCAAGAGGTCCAAAGGTGCCCAAAGGAAAGGAGAACAGAAAAACTGGCAGAGAAAACCAAAGCCTAGAGCAGCAGAAATCAACACACAGAAAGAGCAGTCAAGTGAGATGAGAATAAGTCCTCAAACAGTCTGACCATTTCCAGGTTCTCAATGTCTTCCATGCTTGAAGGTTGTTCCAGAAAATCAAAGAACCGATCCTGTCAGGGATCTTTCACAAGGAAGATACTTTCTTTCTCACTGTCTGTGAAAGTATCCTCTTTACTACCTCTTTACTTCCCAACCTGCAAGAGGCTCTTCTTTCCAAAGAGCGTATTTCATAAATTGGAAAGAGTAGTAAAGAAAATCAAAGCTGAGTTACAAGGTAACTTGGTCTCTCGGTGAGACCAAGAAAAGGCTCAGTCTTTGACCTTCAGGGACAAACTACTGTCTTCTAATGGCAGACTACCCTAAGTGATGCCGCATCGGCCTCACCTGCGAGTCTTGCTAGGTCTCCTGGGTTTGCACCTCAGACCTTCCTAAAACAGAATCTGCATGTCAGCAAGTTCTGCAGGAGAGGACGATGACGAAGAAAGTTTGAGAAGCACTGCCATAACCAAGCCACATAAACCAACGTTCCCAGGTTCCTGGTTCCCAGGAGCCAGAGAGAGTGAGAACAGACCGGTAGTGAAGGTCTGACCTAAGGAAGCTGTGCCCATTCACTCGGTCACGATGACAGCTATACCTGGAAAGCCCCAAGTCACACTTATCGTTTCTGACACACAGCAGGTAATGATTATTCTTGTCTACCAGGAATTTGGTGTGGGATGATTCTTAGAGTAGCAGTAGCTGACCTAACACAATCTGGCAGATTTTAGTCTTTAGGGTATTGTATTTAACTCTACCCTTAAGACAATATGAACATCGTACAAACTGAAAACCTTAATTTTGTTTTCATTATTTTTTTAAAGATTTTATTTATTTATTTGAGAGACGGAGAAAGTGAGAGAGAGCATGAGAGGAGAGAAGGTTAGAGGAAGAAGCAGACTCCCTGTGGAGCCAGGAGCCCGATGTGGGACTTGCTCCCGGAACTCAAGGATCATGACCTAGCCGAAGGCAGTTGCTCAACCAACTGAGCCACCCAGGTGCCCCTGTTTTCATTATTTTGCTGTGAACACTTATGAGGCTTTTCTCCTCATATTGTGCTTCTATTTTATGTTGAATTACAGGAAGCACTAAAAATAGGATACAAGGAACAGAGGCCACCATTCATGCCTGAACTTCGTTCTTAATGTGACTGAGAAAAGGAAACACTAATTCATGCATTTCTACATGCCTAGACCGCATCCCAGAAAGAGGATGTTAGAGGTTGACTCTTTTAGAGGGAGTATTTAAGATCTCATTACCCCTTTCATTACCTCCAAGTCAACTGGTCATGACAAAGGGAATAAAAACAGCTCCCACTTAGTGAGTTCTTTGTTTACACGAGGCTCCGCACTGGGCTTTTGATGCAACAATCTCATTTAATCCTCACAACAATTCCCTGAGGATTATTAGTCTCACTTAGTAATGGAGAAAACCGAGGCTCCTTTAACAAATGTGCCCAACAAATGAGCGGCAAAACCAAGTATATGCAATGGCAATGCAAGTTCACATGATTCCAAACCCAAGCCCGGGTTGACCTAACACACTACCATCAAACAGAAAATTTACTCAAGATCAATAAGCTAGCTGGAGGAACAGGCATTTTTATTTCTTCGTCTATTGCACTGGGATGTTTTTATTTCTTGATAGCCTCTTCTGTCTGTTCCAGTCACTGCACTAGGCATTCAAGATCCAGTTGTGAACCGGACAGACACGGGCCTTCTTGATCCTTCAAAGAGCTTATGGTCCAGCCATGTGCATTACTAGCTTCTTAGAAGATGCCTAGATGTTACCCCAGGACCTTGATGAACTGACAGAGTAAAAAAGAGCTCCCTCCTAAATCATTCTCAATCTAATAATTCACTGCTTGGAAGATGTGACATCTGGCGATAGGATCCATGGGGCATGTTTCATCGGACTACTGACAAGGTAAAAGGAAGATGAGGAAGCAGAGGTATTTAGAAGATCTGGACACAGGGAAGCTGAAGAGGGGATAGGAGGTCAAAGTATGAAGAACATTGCTTGGCTTAGGCTGCCTGAAGCAATTCAGACTACTACCCAAGCTACATTATAAAAGAGAGCTTCTCAAAAAGGATCCAAATCCTAAGGCTCTAAAAAGTTTTCCCCTAATCAACAATCTTCATGAGTCCCAGGCCACAAGAATTTGTATCTCTTAATGACACCTCGGCTATGTTTAAAATTAAGGCAAGAGACACATGTTCACCCCGGAAGTTACGACTCACCCTTTGTGTACTGCAAAATCCTTTCCACCAGGACAGGATACTTTGTGATGCGCTGAGTGACTAGCAGAATGCATTCTGGGATTCCTCGGCGTCGAGCCAGAAGATTACTATTTCGAAGCTTAAAAATATATATATACTTTTTTATATACACAAACTGTATTTTCTTTTGAGGTCTGAGTTTAATAATACAAAGAATCGGCCTCCATATCATTCTATTCCAATACAACATAATATGCATTATCATTAATTAAAACTTGATTCATTGTCATTAAATCGTATGCTTTACCATTAATCTCTCAATAACATAACTCTCCATGATTAAGAAGCTTCAAGTTACACTGATATATTTGCAGTTAATTCCAAAAGTGAGCAAGTTTCACTGAGTGTTAAGATTTATAAAGAGCAAAAGTTCTGAAAAATAGTTACAAATCAAAGTTACATTTTGAATGTGAGTTTGTAAATTAACTGTTGGTTTTTCTAACTACTCTTCCTCTACATTTGTTATTATTCATCACAGCACTTACAGTTCCCTCTAATCAGTTTAACTTTTTTCCTAAAAATTTCATAGTATTCTTTATGTTTTCAAGTTCTCGATACTCATGTATGCGGTGTGGGGGAGGGGGAGAATCTGCTAACATTCTCAAGATAAAAGAAAAAATGTAAAATCCATGGAACTCTAAAGGACAGATTTCTTCAACAAATAAACTGGACACCAAAAAATAAATAAAGGGATGGGAACATCCAAATTAAAAAGAGATTTAAAAGATATAACTCTGATATACAATACGTAAACTTTAGTCAGATTCTGGCTTAAGTAACCCAATTTCATTTCATTTTCTAGGGAAATCTGAATACTGACCAGCTGTCTAAGGATATTAAAGAATATTTCTTAATTGTGATAATGTTATTGTAATTTTTAAAAGATGCATTGTTTAGAGATACATATTACTACATGCCAAATTATATAATGTTCTGGATTTGCTTCAAATGAATCCAGTGGGGGTGGGGTCAATTCCGTATTTTTATAAGGTTCTTCTGATTTATTACATCTCAGGACATGTAATAACAACCCAGGATTTTACAAAGGTGCTCAGAAGGCTGGGTGACACTTTACAAACATAAAGATACAAAAGGAAATGATTTGGGAGAAATATTTTGCTAAGACAGAAAAAGAGACTTTCCATCTTTGCCACCAAGCCTATCCTTTTCTTCTCCTTCCCCTGAAAATCAGCACCTAGATGTGAAACTTGTTTAAGGTCATGTAACAAGAAAGCATGAATTATTTCCCATAGGGGTTTACCACTTTGCAATAGTTTAAAAATACTTGCCTTAATAAAATTCTGAAACTTTTTATTTTGTTGAAGTTCTTTAAAGAGGCTGACAGCTTCTTTGTGATGGCTACAGAATTCTCCATATATTTTCTTCATTTGATTCGCATTTTCTTCTGAAAACTGAGAATGACATTTCAATGATATAGTTTATAAGTTTAATTAGTTCTAAACACTGAAAAGAACATGCAGTTTTCATATACTTCAATATATTCTTGGCAAATAAAGAATAAACACAAAGTTTCTAAACACAATCCCTTCTTTTCCCCAGACACCTTTTAAATTAAACTAAAAAGTTGCCAAGAGGTAAGGGAAAGACGGTATTGAACTAATTACACTGTATTGAACTAATTCAATTATCAGATAGCCAAATGCAAAACATTTGTTACTTTTTATTCTTTTTTAGGTGTTTATGCAACTTTATCATTTCAACTTATTGTTTTATTACTTTGTGAGACTAAAGAAAAGCTATGTTGAAAATTTGGGGGTGCTTAAGAAGCTTTGACCTCTCATGGTCATTTTCATTTACATTTGGTGAACTGACCATGTCCACAGACTCAGTTCTCAATTTGGAATTTGATCTTTGTCAATACATCACAAATGGGTCAAGAGGCAGGTAAAAGTCAAAGATGAATACTCAGAATGCCGCTTTATTAACTGATGGACCAAAGTAGAGATATGGGAGGGGTATGTCAATAAGCTTGACCTGTGGAAACATCTCTGTTGAAAAACCTAGATGGGAACCAAATCAGATTCATAGGGAGGTATGGAGGGAACAAACTGAATTACCTGAATGCCAATGTCTTACCCTCTGCCACATACAATATTATCGCAACAGAAACCAGAAAACAGCCATCCAGCCCCTGATAAAAATTTCAACTTTATATCACCCTCTCTGATCTTTCCATCTTTGCTTATAGTTTTATCTATGCTCTAGGCCAGTATGTCTCAAGAGCTGATTCTTAAATTATCTATGATTGCTAACAAAACAAAACAAAAACAAAAACAAACAAAAACTTAGATACTAAGCTAACAAAGTACTCACAGGCCTTCTATGCTGACAACTATACAATGCTGGTGAAAAAAATAAATCAAAGATGTAATTTAATCATTTTCATAGATCGGAAGACTCAACACAGTAAAGACATCAATTTTTCCAAATTGATCTACAAGTTTAATGCAGTCCTCATCAGAATCCCAGCAAGTTTCTTCTTTTTTTTTTTTTTAAAGATTTTATTTATTTATTTATTTATTTATTTATTTATTAGGAAAGAGAGAGAATGAGAGAGAGCATGAGAAGCGAGAAGGTCAGAGTGAGAAGCGGACTCCCCATGGAGCTGGGAGCCCGATGTGGGACTCGATCCCGGGACTCTGGGATCATGACCTGAGCTGAAGGCAGTCGCTCAACCAACTGCGCCACCCAGGAGCCCCCAGCAAGTTTCTTCTTAAGAATACATACAGACAAGATTATTGTACAGTTTAGATGGGAAGAGAAAAGAATAGGTAAAAACAATTTTGAAAAAAAATAAAGGATTCAGTCTACCCAATTTGAAGATTTATTACATAGCTACAATAATTAAGACTGTGTGAAAGGATAGACACACAGATTAGCAGAACAGAGTTGGAGTCCCAAATGCCCAATGGACTTTTGACAGAGAGGCAAAAGCAATTCAATGGGGGAAGGATGGTATTTCCAACAAATGGCATTGGGGCAATAAGACATCCATAGACCAAAACCAAAAAGTGAATCTTCACATGTCGTTCATATCTTGAACAAAAATAAACCCAAAATGGATCACAGACTTAAATGTAAAACATAAAACTGTAAAACTTTTTACAAAACTATATAGGAGAAAATCTTTTGAGATCTCAACTAAACAAAAAGTTCTTAGACTTGAGACCAAAACCATGACCTTTAAAAGGAAAACCTGAAAGAATGGACTTCCTCAAACTTAGAGAGTGAGAGAACAAGTTTCAGACTTAAGAAAATGTTTGCAAATCACATAGCTGACAAAGGACTAGGATCTAGAATATATAAAGAAATTCCAATATTCAACACTAAGAAAACAAACAATCCAATTAGAAAATGGGCAAAAGTCATGAGCCAACCTTTTACCAGAGAGGATATACAGATGGTAAATAAGCACATGAAAGATGTGGAACATAATCAGTTATGGGGGAATTATTATTTAAACCACAATGAATTATCGATATATGTCTTTCAGAATAACTAAAATAAAAAATAATAATAATACCAAATGCTGATGAAGATGCAGAGAAACCAAATTACCTGTACACTGTTGGTGGGGATATAAAATAGTGCAACCACTCTGGAGGGAAAACAGTTGGCAATTCCTCACAAAATTAAGCATGCAACTACCCTACAACCCAGAAATTATGACAGCCAGACATTCATCCCAGAGAAATGAAAATTTAAGTGTGCACAAAAATCTGTACATAAATGTTTTAAATTAGCTTTGCTTCTTTTTTTTTAAGTTTTTTTTTTTATTATTATTTAGTAATCTCTACACTCAATGTGGGGCTCAAACTCACAACCTCACGATCAAGAGCCTCACACTCTACCAACAGTGCCAGCCAGGCACCCCAACACAGCTTTACTTCTAATAGCCAAGAACAAGAAACAACCAGATGTCCTTCTACAAGTGAATGATGAAAAAAACTGCAGTACTTCCATACCCCAGACTACTACTCAACAATAAAAAGGAATGAACTACTATATGATTATACATACCATCACTTAGATGATACTTGAGAGAATTATGCTGAGGGGAAAAAGCCAATCCAAGGGAGAGTACACATTCTGTATGTAATCGACATATAAAACACATGTCATTATCTAACAATACTGAAATGGAGAATGGATTAGTTGTTACCAGCAGTTAAGGAGGCAGGGGCAGGAGGGAAGTAGGTGTGGTTATAGAATGGACAGATGAGGAATCTTTGTATTTGGGGATGATGGTGGAAAATTTCTGTATCTTTTTTTTTTTTAAGTTTTATCAATTTATTTGAAAGCGAGAGAGACAGAAAGAGAAAAAGCCGGCGGGGAGAAGCATAGAGAGAGGGAGAAGCAGATTCCCTACTGAGCTGCGAGCCCGACGTGGGGCTTGATCCCAGGACCTGGAGATCATGAGACCTGGAGATCATGAGTTGAGTTGAAGGCAGACACTTGACCATTTGAGCCACCCAGGTGCCCCAATGTTCTGTATCTTGGCTGCATCACTGTCGGTATCCTGGTTGTGATACTGTATTAGAGTTTTGCAAGAGGATGGCATTGGGGAAAAATAATTTCAGAAATTAAAAATTTTAAAATGCCAAATCCGAGGTCCCACCCCAGTCCTATGAAAACAAAACCACTGGGGCATTGGAACACAACAGTCTTCATTTCTACAAGCTTCAAGAGATTCTTAGGCACCTGAAGTTAGGAAACTACCGCTTTATACCAACCATGTTCCTCATATTCACAATTTCTTTCCCATACCAATTATCTCCACAGACTAAATAGGCATCATCTTCCAGGCTAGCCTTCTGAGTAAGGTTCTCCACGTCTAAAGAGTGAGGGATTTCCCTGAAGTCTTCTATCCTATGTTCCTTCCACAGCTAGTTCTTCCTTTGATCCCACAGAGTATCACACCCACATCTGTCATCTCAGGATTCTGCTCATTTGTTCCTCGGGAGACAACTTTTTATCACAGCGGGAGGTAGAACCCCCCATACTTTGTACGGGGGGCCATGGCATAGCCAACAACAGAAACACAAAAGCAGGCTTAAATCTTTTTCTCTGCATAACCAAGAACCTTTCCACAAAAGAGAAATGCGTGCTTCATCCAAAAGCAGCATACCGAGCTCGTCCTGTCCAAGAGCCAATGTCCCAAACCTTGTTCTCAATTTAAGTCCTGCTTTATGCCCAGCAATGAAACAAAAACAGAACTGGTAGAGGTGTAAAATATGTCAACTACGAAAGTCACTTACGAACAAAAGTGTTAGCATTAAAACACCGTACTTCTATCAATGAAAAAGATGTAAATAATTTCTTGGGGCGTCTGTCTTTGGCTCAGGTCATGATCCCAGGGTCCTGAGATCGAGCTCTGCATAGGCCTTTCTGCTCTATGGGAGGCCTGCTTCTCCCTCTCCCACTCCCCCAGCTTGTGCTCCCTCTCTTGTTATGTCTCTCTCTGTCAAATAAATAAATACCCCTGGTAGTGGGTATTAAGGAGGGCACACATTGCATGGAGCACCAGGTGTGGTGCATAAACAATGAATCTTGGAACACTGAAAAAAATTAAATTTATAAATAAATAAACAAACAAATAAATAAAATCTTTTTTTAAAAGATGTAAATAATTTCTAATGACAAAAATATCTTGCACTTCATGTTTGAAGTTTGACACATGTTTGAATGTGTAAAGTTCAGACACATTCTGACATTTTTAGTCAAAATGTCTTGCAAAGGACTTTACAGTCTCTTAACTTGGCACTGTATGTTTCCCATCAATTACGAGGCCAGAAGAGGTCTATGACTGTATAATCTGCAAAGCAGATTACTCTTTGATTAATAACTTATTACTAGGGGCACCTGGGTGGCTCAGTCAGTGAAGCATCTGCCTTCGGCTCAGGTCATGATCCCAGGGTCCTGGGACTGAGCCCTGCTTTAGGCTTCCTCCTCAGTGGGGAGTCTGTTTCTCCTTCTCTCTCTGCCCCTGCTCATGCCCCTGCTCCTTCTCTCTCTGCCCCTGCTCGTGCTCTCTGGGGGACAGGAAAGCTCGGGCTTTTCAGGCAGGAAAACTAAGGCTTTACTGCTAACAGAACTTCCTCGCTCTTCTAAGATGAGCCAACATCTGTCTTGGAGATATTGGCATGACTAAGATGGGCCCACAGAGGGAGCCCTGTTATCACAGAGCCACCACATCAAGAAGCCTAACCAGAATTTTCCTAAGAGATTTAGATATATGGCTGTGACCATGGAGAGAGGGCTAGGGATCATCCCACCAGGTCCCGAGACTCACAGACGTCAGTCACTGGCTATTAGAGCTGTCAGCCACCGGGCACACACAGGGGTATAAAACAGAAGAAAACCAACCAGTCCCACCTGGCAGTAATGGTAATGCAATTTCAGTTCTTCATAGGCTTTTGACCTTGTAAAGAGTCTGCAAACCTTGTTTTTGAGCTCAGGGCCTTTAAACCTCTCTTACCTGCTGTACTAGAATATCTCCAATTCGGTTGATGATGAAATTCCTGTCATCACCAGCACAGGACTCCTGCCTTCGCTCCTTCATGCTATAAAAGAAATGTCTATGGATTTCAAGTAACTCATCTAAGCAGGGGAAGATTTTATCCACGGTGCTGTGATCAAGTTGAAGCTCCTCCTTCATTCCTTTCCTGAAGATCTCAGACATGATGAGCAGGGTCTGAATATGATGCATCTCTGTTTGCATCAGCTCTGAAACACACATGCACAAAGAAGCCTTAACAACCAAGTACTCTAGTGACCGATGGTAAGCAGCTAAACATTGAGTGTTGTACAAATTAAAAAAGAAAAAAAAAAAGGAATGTTTATGAACAATGGTATTCCTCCACCATAAAAGTCGGATCGATTCCACTTTCTCCGGGAGAAAACAAAGTTTGATGATCAAGGGACATTGTGGATAAAGTGAAAAGACAGCCCACGGAATGGGAGAAAGTAAGTAAGGTCTTTCTTCAAGGCCTCCAGGCTTGCTGTTCCAGAGGCCTAAGATGTCTTCTTCCCAAACCCACCAGCTCCTTCTTAAAGTCGTCCAGGTATCTTCGAATATTACTTGTCTCTTAAGTCTCTCCTGTATGCCCTAACATTCCATAGCCCTTGTCCCCCTGTTTGATATGGCCTACTGCTCTATTTTTCTTTTCAGCATCTATCACTACCTACAACCCATTATGTATTTTACCCATATCCTGCACTACGCTGTAGGTTGTGTCCTCTGTCTCCCCGCACCAAAGTGAGTTCATGAGAGCAGAAAATCTGCACATTTTCCTTGCTGTTATTTCCCTGGTTTCCAGAATTAAGGCCTGGTATACAATAGGTACTAGTATTTGTTGGATAGTATATAATATTTTATTTCTCAGAACCAAGATAAGTAGATCTTCTTATCTGTACTTCGAGATGAATAAACTGTGCCCCAAGGTTGTACAGAACTTGCTCTAAACCTCAAAGCAAGTAATGGGGCTTCTATGAAAGAAGAAAAGGTGAAGGAGGGCAGTGGGCCAGTCTAAGGAGAGAGATCAGACTCCTTATGGGGGTAGAGTCAATAGACAGAAACTAGGGGAGAGGAATTTCAGATCTTAGCACAAATTACTAGATTGAAAATGCAATGTCTATGGAAAGAGAGTTTCTAGAAAATGGAAGTATTCAAGAAAAATGTGTATGATTAGGATGGGGGGCTACGGCAACAATGATTTAAATACTACAAGGAACATGGAATCAGATGTTTTTCAATGACCTTGCTTGGTTTTCAAATATCAATTTTTAATAAAGTGTGGCTGCCAATGACACTAATTACTAAGCTTCTACGGAAAAAGTAATGCTGGCATTTCCAGTAAAAGAACTGAAAAAAAAAATTTTTAATGCAAGAAAAATATCTCATAAGGGACTTGCATCCAGATTATAAAAACAAGTGTTACAACTCAAAAGTAAAAAGACAAAATGGGGCACCTGGGTGGCTCAGTTGGTTGGGCAACTGCCTTCAGCTCAGGTCATGATCCCGGAGTCCCGGGATCGAGTCCCATGTCGGGCTCCCGGCTCTGCGAGAAGTCTGCTTCTCCCTCTGACCTTCTCCCCTCTCATTCTCTCTCTCTCTCTCTCTCTCTCTCAAATAAATAAATAAATAAATAAATCTTTAAAAAAAAAAAAGACAAAATGAACCAAAAAAACTCACTTCAATATGGGCAAATGATCTGAACAGATGTTTCTCCAAAGACATATACGAATGATCAATGAGCACATGGAAAGATACTTATCATCATTAGCCCCCAGCAAAATGCAAATCAAAGCCAAAATGAGATTCCACTTTGCACACACGAGGCTAACTAGAATAAAAAAGATGGACACTAAGGAAGTGCTGGTAAGGATGTGGAGGAAGCGAGATCCTCAGTACGTCACTGGTGGGTGGAGAAAATGGTGCAGCTGCTTTGGAAAACAGTCTGACAGTTTTTACCATGGGGTAAACAGAACGTTACTATGTGATCCCAAAAGTGACAAAAGGACCAGCCACTGATAAAATGACCATTAAATGATAATCAAAGATGATAGGATATTTACAGTAAAATAATATAGAGCCATAAAAAAGAATGAAGTATTAATATATAACAAAGATGAACCTTGAAAACAATATGCTAAGCAAGAGAAGCCAGCCACATACTGTACAATTCCATTTATGCCAAATACTCAAATGAGGAAAATCCATAGGGATGAGCGGATGAATGACTGCTGGGGCTAACGAGAGAGAACACAGGAAGTGAATGTTAAGGGTACTGGGTTTCTTTTGGAAGAATGCAGATGCTCGTATTCATGAACATACTAAAAACTACTAAATTATACACTGTAATAGAGTGAATTTTATGGTATACGAATTCTATCTCAATTATAAAATGCATCATTAGAGGAAATAATTCATGATTTGTGGGAGCACCGCAAGTATAATTCTAGATTAGTATTTCCAGACTCAGATAGTAGGAAGATTCTAAAATATGAGCCATGGAGGGGAAACAAATCTCAATGTAGATTTATTATGTTATCATAAACAAAAATCTCTTTAACCCACTAACTTCAAGTTATTATTTCCTACCACGTTTTTCACACCTACTCTGTACTAAAGGCACTTATTCATATTCGATTCATTTAATCCTTTTATCTAATTAACCCTATGACCCAAAAAATAGGAATGATTTTTCTCATCCTTTAAAGAAAGACAATGAAGGGGCACCTGACTGGCTCAATTGGTTAATTGTTTGCCTTTGGCTCAGGTCATGGTCTCAGGGTCCTGGGATAGAGCTCTGCATCGGGGCTCTCTGCTCAGGGGAGTCTGCTTCTCCCTCTCCCTCTGCCACTCCCCCTGCTTGTGCTCACTCTGTCCGTCAAATAAATAAAATCTTAAAAAAAAAAGAAAGACAATGAAGAGTGAAGGATTTCCTCTGGAATACAAACCTCTCTGCCCCCAAACGCCATGTTGTGAACTGCACAACGTGATAATTCGTCCCAAGTGGGTCAGATGATTTTTAATATATGAAATCAAGAAGTAAGTGATAAAAAATTACAGTATAATATAAACTCCATGAGAAATAAAAGGGACAGCATCTTCCCAGCTATACAGCCCTGGAGAGATTTCCAACCAGGCTCGATCATCCCACCTGACCTGCACAACTACCAACCTGACACATATGAAAAGGAATCCTTGTCACCACGGACTCTGTGGCCCATACTTGCATTTAGTAAAAACTAAGAGCAAGTCCCATCTTTCACGTCGGGTACCTTCTTGGAAGCACTTCTGAGGCTCCACTTTGCATTTTAAAATTGTTTAAACTTCACTTTTCTCTAACTAGCCGATAATTTAACTTTCTCTAATTCAGACTGCCTCCACTCCCAACAGGAGGAAATAGTAAAATCTCAGAGCTGCAATTCACACTTAGGTCTGTAGAACGCAGGCCCATGTTGCTCTGACCCAGGTGCTGCCCATCTCACCGCAGACTACCAGCGGGTACCCGCTGGTGTGTGTGGGCAAGCAGCAGAGCTGTGTACCCAGCAGCCCTGGGTACATTACAATATGTGAACACTTACTGGGATTCTTAGAATGGAAGGCAAGAAGTATTGGCCATGTGTAGGTAAACTTGAAAAGGACCTGAGAAATAAAATTTGCTTTGTATCATGTACATATAATGCCTCAATTGAGCCTCACATTTTAAATGTGAATATCAATATCCCCATTTTAAAGACAGAGAAACTAAGATCCAGGTGAATTAAACCACTTGTTTGAGATCAAGTAACTAGAAAGGAATAGAACTGAGGCTTGAACTCAAGTCTGTATGATAACAAATTCTGTGCTCTTTCCCCTATACCACCCTGCTTCGGCCAAAGAGCATATTTTAAATGCTTACCGAAAATGACATCCTGTCTTTTGATGACATCTTTCTCCTGCTTACTGCAAAACGAGGGGTCCACCACCAGACTCCAAGATTCTGCTTCCAACTCCTGGGCGTCACTGCTGAGGTCACTCCACAGAGAAGAATCCACGACATCTAGCATGCATGCAGAATATAAAAGCCAGAAGTGAAGTAACACAAAACAAAGACCTTTCCAAGTACCCGTGTCTATGGATTCATCACACAAAATAAACCTGCTTTGAACACAGAAACAGCTAAGCTAAAATACTGTTGGGGTGGGGCAGAAGCATCTAGAAACCAAACTCTGGAAAGGGTCCAAATCAAAGCAGCTTGCAAGGGAAAGCAAAGAATCATTAAAACAGGGATGGTGTGTATATCCAAAACAAACAAACAAACAAACAAACAAACAAACAAACAAAAAAACCACCAAAAAAACAAAGACAAACATTTAATGATTCTTTCATTTGTTCTGGCACGCTCTATTTTAGTTCTTTTATTTTTGGTGACCTTCAGGGTCCTTAACAGGCTTACAGAATCTTGAACACACACTATCTTTTGCCCCTGGTTACTCTGCACTATTTCCCCAAATCTGAATTTTGTACCTGTCCACTTGATTTGCTCTTGACTTGGCTCCTGACCTTAATATAAACAAGAAAGCAGGGTATAAAGGCTCAAGTCACAGGTGAGTACAGATTTTTTGAGAGAACCTGACATCATACACACGTACTCCTTCCAGGAAAACTAAATCCTATTTGCCCAAACAGCACTCCTGAGAGACAGTCCAGCTCAGAGGAGTCAGCGTGAGACGATAATGGATTGGGAGACAATAATGGATTGGAAGACTCAAGTTTAAAATAAAAGCACTGAGAAACAAACTGAGGGTTTTGGAGGGAGGGGAGTGGGGGGCTGGGTGAGCCTGACGGTGGGTATTGAGGAGGGCATGTATTGCATGGAGCACTGGGTGTGGTGCATGAACAATGAATCTTGGAACACTGAAAAAATAAATTAAAATTAAAAAAAAATTAAATTAAAAAGTAAAATAAAAGCACTAGATCCCCAGGGCAGAGTCCACCCCTTTCTCTTCCCACTGCTCTCCCTTCTTCAGGTCCTCCTTCATCTACTGATACAGCTTGGATATAGCACACAGTTCACCAGATTAAATCCTATTTTACAAAATATGCTTTAAAAAATTCTTTTATTCACCTCGAAGTAGAGGGCAAAATATGGGGGGTAAGTATCTCAGAAATCTAGGCAAACCCAATCTTAACTAAGCGAAGTATGTATTTTTAACTTACAATCCTTATTCCAATTCATCAGTAGTTCTAAAACCTTGTAAACAGTAACAAGCACACAATGTATTTCATTCTCTTATCTTCATGCCACATGTCTATCTAATATATTGTATATCCTTGGCCACTACCTGGGAGTATTCAAGGGGGCGAAATTTTCATTTATCAAAAGAACCTATACCAAAAAGACACCATGAAACAGAATTCTTTAAAACACACACACACACACAGAATATGTTTGACCCTTCAGAAAATATTCCTTCTGGCAACTCCTCACAGAAACAAAGGTGTCTTCTCCTCACCTTCCATTAAGAAGGACTCCGTGGAGGGAGAAGAGCCCATGGACTGGAGCAGCTCATCAGAATGAGACCTGCTTCTCCAGGTGTTCCCGTCACTCTCAGACTCCAGGGATGGCCCCGACCTTCTGAAGCTGGAGGGAAGGAGGGAGATGAGTCAGCTCCCGCAGTGGCTCTGAGACGTGAAGGCTCAGGGCAGTTTCTCCTCTTACCTTTCCAGGGTAGTGCCTGGGACACTTCTAGACAATGGATGGGCCTGTGCTGAAGCTTCTCTCCTCACGGTGGGCAATCCGATAGGCATGGAGGAAGAAGGGTGCAAGGAGAGACCAGGTTGCGGGATGTCTCGAAAGGAAGAGTCTAGAAATCAAAATGGGTGCTTCATGCGATTTTCACAGAGGGCAGTAATTACAAGGAAAAGCCAAGAAGCAAAACACTCGAATAGCTGCTGCTAATATGTCGCATGCCCAGCTTTGACACCAGTCTCCTTGCCACATCCTGACACCTGCTTCAAATGTCCCTTCCATTTCACACCCTCCTGACACCCATGCAGCCGGCCTGCTTCAGCACAGCCACTTGGAGACTGTGGGCGGCTGGGCTTCTGCAAACAAGAAGATGGAATGGGGAAACACTGAGAGACCTCTCCCATAAACCACTGCTTGTACTCCTTCCAGCCAGCTTTAAAGAGACGCAAGGTGTTATTAACACTATTAGTAGAATGCGTATTGTATGTACCAACAATCACACACACACACACACACACAGAGCATGTCAGTGGATTGGAATGATGCTGGGGAGTCTGCACTTTTAGGGGTGAGAACTTCAGGCAAATGAAACCTGCAAGTCAAGCTGAGCTCTTCTCTCTCGCATACTGAAAACTACAAGGTGCTTCGATACCTTTTTGGTTTCTTCCAAACTCCTTCTCAACAATGTCTTCTCAATCGTTACGGGCATATATGCTTTTACATTTGAAGCGTACTATACATGACCCTCAGGAAATGTTTCAGTCCTTCAGTAGAGATATAGCACACACCTTCTCAAGCAGAAGAGGAGCAATACTTCCACGGAACCCCGGGATATTACAAAGGGTTTTATACATGTATGATTTGTTTTGATTTTCATGACTCCCTGAGAAGGAATTTTCTCGATTTTAAGGCCCTTTTATTTTCATGCTGAGCCTCATGAAATTGACAAGTGCTTCACAACTACAATCAAAGGGACTTCTGTCCAAGCAGGGGTGTAAACAATGTCACGTGACTCCCCGCACTAGCTCACCCTGTGTAACATCACACCCAATCGCTGGTCACCATGAATCTGCATAGTGTATTGTCCCCTGATTCAAGTGGTTTTGGAAATACTGGTCACACTGTGAGAGCATTCAAATGAAAAGTGATCACAAACTTTCAGATGCCTGCCACATGGCAAGCTATGCCATATCGGAGGCAGGACAAATTGTAAAGTCTCTTCAACTTAGGAGATGATGGTCTCTGGTTCCTGCACGCAATGTCAACTACTGTCAGAGGCTTCCAATTAGTGCCAAGAGGAATCGTTTTATATGAAGCAATCTATAACTCAAAGAGAAACAAAAGCACCAAGTTTAACCGTATGAGAGAAAAATGCTGGTGTGCCGCCAAATTCCACTGTCATCCTAAAGGAGCTGATGAGATCACAGTCTCAAGGCCAGCTAATAAGCAAGACCAGGTCACTATGATAATGGACATCAGGGACTGTAGACTCCAAACTTGAGGATTTTCTTCCTAACTCTGATTCTGAAGAAGCATGTGATAGGTATTTGTGTAGGTAAGTATGTGTTAGTGCTAGGAAAACAAAGTTATGTACACTTAATGTTATGTTCTCCTTTCCTCCAAAGGTTGTTATTAAATCAATCGTGCATATTATACTAGATCGTGTCTTAGAATTGAGGCAATATCCTAACACAGCCCCCCACAGAGCCCTCCCTAAAATAAAATACCATATAGTACATCCAGCACAAAGGCTATTAGCCTGGCATAGAAGTTTATATTATCTTGACCTCCGTGTGTAACTAAATATTACACTAAGCATGTGTTGAAAGAAGAAATATTTGGACAAAGGAGAAAACAAAAGGAGCAGGTATTTCACATTGGAAAAAAATATAGTATGTATGAAGTTGGCATTTCCACATCACTTACTTCCAATTATGGTCTGTGGTTTGTTCTTGTATTTCTCTTGGAATTTCTGGTAAAGAACATTAGAAACAGGTAAAATGAGATTAAATTCCATCTGACTTAAAAAATGTCCACCGAGTTACACAGGATTCTTATCTATATCATTTTTGTTATCTTATTCCAAACAAAGAAGAATTTAAAGCAAAAGACAATTAACGCACCAAGGAGGAAAATGTTAATAATGAGACGTTCAAGTTGTAAGAAGATGTGCCTCATGAACATGGATTGGGAATATCCCAGCTCTATGAAAAGTGTATGGGAACCAGAAACCTCCACCTCATGGGTCCAGACCGAGGCTGAGAGAGGAGTTCCTATCAGCGCTGCCTTTTCTCCTACTTGTTCTTCCTACTTTAGGCTATCCCTCCTGCCTACCAGCCACAACACCCTGGGGTATTGAAACATCACCCGTAACTATGTGAGCCGACACAAGGTTTGTTTCAATTGGCACAGAGGCTGGAGACTTCCAAGGTTCCCTCTGAAGCGTCACCATGCTCACTCAACAGACATTTTGGACGTGACTTCAGAGTGGGAAAGAAAGGAAGAGATGTGACAGATGTGTCCATTTCCTCAAGCCCACTCCGAGACTCAGAGACCCTACCTTTATTCCAGGGGACCTCACATTGTGGCCCCAAGACAGCAGGACCACCTGGGAACTTGTTAGAAATATTTGTAGAAATACAAATTCTCGGACCCCACCAAGATCCTACTGGATCAGAAAATAGAAGAATGGGGCCGAGAAACCTGGTTTTCAGAGGTCCTCCAGATGATGCTGGTATTTGCTGATGTTTGAGAATTACCGCTCTAGGCTTCACATACATACACTTGAGGTCCACACTGGTAAACCCTGGTTCTCGACGGAAAGACTAACCCACTTATACCTTATAACACAGATGGGCCACACTGGAGCTTTTCCTATTTCCAAAGGTGGATAGTTCAGTAAACAACTGTGCACTCTGAACCTGTGTGTGTGTGTGTGTTTTAATCACTATAATGATCACTTTAGAAACACATATAGACAGTAATAAAAGAATAAAAACCTAAACAGATAACAGGAAGCAACAAAGCTACATATGCGCAGGTAAAACAAATGACAGATTACCTTGGTACACGCAGGGGCAGCATCTTTACAACCCTTGTGTACGTTTGCATTACAATCTGAAAGACAAAAATGAGTAAGCATGGTGCTTTTACTGGTCATCATAAAAGTAGCACACAAAAATATTTAGAAAACAGAAGGAAAAATATCTAAGGCACATGTAGCCAGCCCCATCCCTGAGCACAAGCACATGGTTAACGTTTTCAATTCCTTGGGGATATTTTTCCCCTTCTGCAGAGTCTTACCAATTATAAAACCTACAATTCTGCACAATAGACACTTCTGCGTCTGCTGAGAACTCATGTACTACTATATGCCCTACATGGCAAGGGACTTCTGATATCTGGCTGGTGGCGACTGCCCACTCTCGCACCAGGCAGAATGCCTTGCAAGATGGAAAGAAAGAGAACAAACTCACAACAATGCTGAAAAAAGTCCTGTCAGGCTCCAGGAGGAATTCCTGCTAACTACAGGTAGCCACCTTGAAGAAGACAAGTTAGCTGCTAGCTATCTTCCTCCATACAACATGTGGCCTCAATTTCACTCAAAGAAGGGAAGCGTTTGCTTGCTCCTTTCTGCCCCCTGGCTCAGAGAACCAGGCTGTCTTCACAGAAAGCCACCCCTGTGTGCAGCGACTGCTTTCCGCCAGGCTGTTATCTTCCTGCCCTCCATGCCCTCCAGCCCCACCCTGCACGCCAACACTCTCTGGTCCCACACACTGCGTAGAGAGAGGGGCCTGTGGCTTATCACAATCTTCATTAGTAAGAATCCTTTCTCTTAGGTAGAAGATCCCATTTAGGTGCAACCCAGCCGCACTGGAAAAGTGCCTATCAGTCACTGAGAAGTGAACCCAACTTCCTTCTGCTGGAGGTCTACAGAGGCATGCTGGCCAAGGCCTTAATGGCCAACAAGCAGAGGTCAGGATTATCCACGTGCTGGTCCTGCTTGGCAAACGTGGAAATCAGACTGCTCTCTCCTCATTGCAGAACAAATGAATGAAAGGAAAAGGGGAAAAGGTAGACACTATGAGATACCACAAAGTTAAGACAGAAAACTCACAGGAAAAGCCATTCACTGATTATTAACTCTTGAAACAGAGAGGAAAAATTTAGATATTTGAAATGTGTTTTCCCTCAGAGACACAAAATAGACATAAAATAGGACCAAAAGGCCATGAAGGGAGTAGAGGACCTGACATCAGGCCAGCACAATGAGAGGGAGATGGAGCTTTGGGGGACAAGAAGGCCGAACTTGGACCCAATGGAGAAGAATCAATTTAACCAAAATATCAAAGCAGCACTGGGAAATTAAACTTGAAAGATTCCCTCCTGAATGTAGAGAAAAAGGAGGGTATAATTATAAAGTAGATGTCCTACAAAAAAGGTAACAGAGATCACACTTCTCCAAGGAAGAAATCAGAAAAATTATATCAGAAGCAATAGTCAAAGCTACAATTGACAAAAACTTTTATCAAAGTAAAAAAGAACTACAAAAGGCAAATCAAAAGGTCTCCCTGTTTTCTAGGAATTAAACGACACCAGTCTGTAGACACATTCTGACAATATCTGTATGATTGAAAAATTTAAAGTTCTCAAGCATCTAGGCAGACCAGGTTACCAACAAAGAAATAAGGTCAGACAAGGCCCCAAAACTTTTCCATTGTAATAGTCAATGCCCAAAATTCATGGAACAATGTTGATAGGGTCCTTGGGGGAAAGATTTTGGCCTAGGAATTTATTTAGCCAAGTGAATCTCATTTTTGTGTGTGAAAGAAGGAAGCAAAGATATACCTCCTTAGATCCACAAAGTTTCAGAAAACAGATCACTCCAATAATGCTTTTGAAAAAAAGATTTACTTGAAATCCTACTCGAGACTCTTAAGGGCAGAGTCAAAATTAAGAGTACAAGAATTGATCAGTTTTATTTTAAAAAAGAAAAGAGAAGAAAGCAGTAAAATCAGCTAAACAAAGAATCATATCTAAAAAAATTCTGTAAGCAGAGACAGAAAAATGAATACAAATATCAAATCACTCTTGAAACAGAACACTATTCTTCCAAGATTAAACATACGACATAAAAATAGTAATTTAATAGTTTAGTATACCAATAGTCTAGGGAAAAGAAAGGTAAATATAAAAGAAAGTAAAGAACATCCAAGTATAAGCCTTAAAAGTTACCACAAGTAGATATTACAAGAGCTTATCTTGCCAAATCCCTGAGAATATTAAAACCCAACAAAACATGGTATAAATAGCTAAATCAGACATCAAGAAAAAGAGCAAAGAACTATAAAAGATAGTTGGTAGCTGTAAAATTAAATGTAAATAAGGAAAAAAAAGCCTTGTTATAAAATTATATCTCTCAGTTACAGATTAACTACAGCTAAATTAAAGACACACATCCCAAAATGAAAACACAGAAATTTTAAAAAATAATAAAAATAAAAACACAGAAATAGGGAAAATACAAAGAAACAGAAAGCAAGCGGAATGTTAATTTTAGAGAGGGTAAAAATCAACGGCAATGAAAGGCATTAAAAGGGTAATTTTATATTTATGAAAACTAAATCTGCAATGAAGATGTGATTTGTGAACTTCTGTGCACCAAGTACTGTAACATCTAAATATAAGCAGGGAAACCTATTTATAAACAAAAATAATTTGATAGAAATACAGTATTTGTAAAAAAAAAAAAACCACACACACACACACACAAAAAACTAGCAACTCAGATTTTAAAAAAGAATACAAACACCAGAATTTTGAATATCCATATTACATTGTTTTATATATCACATTTTTAAGATCAGACATAGTAACCTTCACAATTAAAAACAAAAACACACACATAAAATAGGATTTACCAGTAACATCTGAGTTTATAAATGTCAAAATCTCCTGCCCCCTGTAAAAAGGCTTAATAACCAAAGTTTAAATCCCCAACACTCCTCTTCTTAAAAACTATAAATCTTAAACTTTTTAAAAACTGTGTGTTAAAGAGGAAACGTATCATATTCTCATACTGATGTTAGAATATAAACAAAGGGTTAGAGGTAGGAGAACACACACGGTAGGAGATAAGGACAATATGCCTGGCAAGGCTTCTGGCCATAAACCAAGGCTGAAGAGAGAACCAACGGTGGGATTACTCAGCACACAGGGAGCCAGAGGAATCTATCTGCGAAGCGTGGGCTTAGTTTTGTTCCAGGAAACAAAAAGAGAGAGAAATCCTTGAGTGGATGTGAGCAGATGAAAGTGGTGTTTTACAAAGAGTAATGTGGTACAAGTACTTATTTAGAATAAAGGAAGTGAAGGAGTGAATGGTATTGGGTGGGGGGACAACAGGGAAGAGGAATCAGCATGCCCAAGGTATGAGCTTGCACCATTAACACAGAAGGAAGCCTTCTGGCATGTGGATTGTGAGGTTGCTTTTTGTCCCATTGGTCTGGGAGACCAGAAGTCTCTGAGCGATGATGGGCACAGGATGGGTTGCTCTGAGTCACTGGTGTGAGCCAAGCATGGGGTTGGTCAGGAAAGGGCTGACTGAGAATGTGTTATCTGAACAGACCTGAAGGAGGTGAGGGAGCAATCAGTCTCCGTGGTTGATGTGAGGGAGGAACACTGCAGACAGAAGGAAGAGCCAGGAAAGGCCTTCTGGCGGTAGTATGCCCGCCATGTTGAGAGAACAGCAAAGATGCCAGAGTGACTGCAGCACAGGGAGTAAGGGGGAGAGGATAGTGGGAGAGATAATGGGGCCTCACACCACTGTCAGGGCTTTTGCCTTCCTTGGGGGGTGACAGGAAGCCACTGGAGGATCTGGAACACAGGGATCTGTGCCTTCGCGAGCTCACTCTGGTCAATATTTTGAGAACAGATGTTTTTAGAAGTGTGCTATTCATGCTAAAATGAAACCAGTTAGAAAGCTATTGAAATGGTGGCGTTAAACCAGGGTGATACCAGCAACAGGGTGAAAGGTGGCTGGATTTCGTACATATTGGAAGACTGAGCCAAGAGGATTGCTGAAGGACTAGATATGGGATGTGAGAGAGAAAGAGGCATAAAAGACCCCAAGATTTTTGCATGAGCATCTGACTGGAGCACTAGAGCTGCCATTAACGGAAAGGATCAGCCCACACATGGGCACAGGAGTGGGAAAGCAGAGCTCCGCTTTCGACATGCAACTTCTGAGAAGCTGTTTAGATGCCCCCGTGGAGCCATCAAGTAGGCAGTGAGATACACAGGTCTGGAGTTCTGGGGGCTGTCACTCGTGGACAAAGAGCACTGACTCTAACCATCAGGGGTCACTGCTCAGTAAGTTGTTAAATCACACATGCAATGCTGCACTGAAGGCTTATGTAAATATGCTTAACGATGGTCCTACTCTCCAGGCACCCCGGACGGCACAGTCAGTTGAGCATCTGACTCTTAGTTTCGGCTCAGGTCATGATTTCAGGGTCATAAGATCGAGCCCCGCATCAAGCTCCATGCTTAGCAGAGAGTCTGCTTAAGACTCAATCTCCCTCTCCTGGGGAGGGAGAATTTATCCCTCTACTAAAATAAATAAGTAAATCTTAAAAAAGACAAAAAACAATGGTCTTATTCTCCTGTTGCTTATTGTCTGCGGACACAAAATGCAAAGACAGCACACGCTGGGCCCAAGAACTTACTGGAACACTGGAATGACTCCTTCCCCAGGAGCGTTTTATCACAAACTGAACACTGCAGAACCCCAGAGAATGTTCCAGGGACAAACTGATGTCGGCTCAGTTTCTCTTTGTCTTTGGCATCCTTGCTTTTTGTCTTCCAATACAACGGCAACAGCCAGGTGGGGAGAAATGAGAAAAGACAAATACTGAGAGCCACGTACTTGCAGAAGCCATACAAAGTCTCCACATTTTCTGTCTGAACGTAAGGACTGCACACAGAGGAGTACTGTAACGCCAAAATTAATCGTGGCCAGCCTACCACTCTGTCTTGTACTTGCAACGACTTAGACAATATTCCATAAGAAATGTAGAGGTCTTCAAGTACATGTGTACAAAATCTAAGACCAGTGATTTTAAAGGGCAAGTGAAAACTATACTAATTCCCAAAAAAACGGAACCAGCTAATTTTAAACACAATGGGCAGAGAACTTTAATTACCTTAGATTTATTCCGAGGGCTTGTCATCCTATTCATGAGGAAGCTGAAAGTTCGGCTCACTTTGTATTTTTCAGACTCTGACTTAGCAGGTATAATGTATTTATCCCATTCTTCTTCCTGAATTCTACAAAACGAATCTGTTACCACGGCTTATCAGGACTTAGAGGGAATAAAAAACAACACACACACACACACACACACACACACGTGTGTGTATATACACTTTTTTCTCAGGTTTTAATGGTTATTCTAAAGATAAAGATACAATCGAATAAAAATATATCTTATAGATGGATAACGGTAGATGTATGATAAAGCAACTATCTCACAATGTTATCAATTATAAAATCTAAGTGGTAGAAATGGGTATTCAGCATATAATTCCTTCAACTTTTCTGTATACTTTAAATTTTTCATAATACAACCCTGAGAAATAAAGCAAACCTTAGACTTACAATTTTACTCTGCAAACATTCATCTCCCTATTTACTATGACAACAGAAATTTCCTAGGGCACAGAGAAGGCAAATAATCAGTAATACGAAACTGGATTTTATTTATTTTTGGAACATAGAGATAATACTCAGAAGCTACACATTTCTTTCGATAATACAGCTTGAGAAATAGACTGCCTGCCTCTTGGTTCAGTCTTTCCCACTCAACTAGGCTATTTACAATCTGAGATTCCCTAGGTTGTAAAAGAAAGAAGGCTGTTGATAACTTACCCATCATAAAAGGCAAGCTAAAGATAATGCTATCCCATCTTTGAACACACCAAACATTTTTTTTTAAAGATTTTATTTACTTATTTGACAGAGAGAGAGAGATCACAAGTAGGCAGAGAGGCAGGCAGAGAGAGGGGGAAGCAGGTTCCCCACTGAGCAGAGAGCCCAATGTGGGGCTCAATCCCAGGACCCTGAGATCATGACCTGAGCTGAAAGCAGAGGCTTTAACCCACTGAGCCACCCTGGCGCCCCAAGCACACTGAACATTTATTTTCCCCTAAGCCATATAATCATTCTTTAGAAAAAAACAATTCCCATCTTTGAAAAGTTCTATTTCCTCTGAAACTTTCTGACAGCCTTATATCTCTAACATTATTACAGACAGAGACAGAAAAAAAGAGAGAGAGAGGCGAGGGAGAATATATTAAAGATCTACCGAGTTATCATGTAAAACCAGGTAACACTTCTGTGGAACATTCTATAGCAAAGTCTCTCCCACCTCCCAAACTTCTCATTAATCCGCATTAGTGGGTAACACATTCATCTCTGGGATATACTTTTCAAAAGCTATCATATTACTGCTATGCATCAAAACATATGATCACATTTTGTGACAACGAGTTCGGTGACAAATCCTAGGCCTTCAGTATTTTTCATCTGATTAATGACAGGCTTAGACTTACACAATTATTTCTAAGGCCCCTTCCCACACTTATGTACTTATCTGAAACATTATTCAAATGAAACATTTAGTTATTTATATTAGATATAGATTAAGATATAATTATTTGTGTAAAATAACCAAGAGTGCAAACCTATGAATGCATTTAGAAAAGATGAAAATGGCTTCAGAAATGCCTCTTGGTCATGCAGATCTAAAGGCAGAGGCAGGACGGCATATGTCCCGCTAACTGGAATTCTGCATAGTAAGTGAAAGTGAGTTTGCTACTTGGAGAACACAAAGGAAAGCTAGAAAAAAGCTAGAAAGGAAAGAGGACGAATGGAACTGAAGGTACCTTATGATGACTCAGAGTGACAAAAGGAACTTAGACTTTCTTATTTCCTTTCTACTTCTACAACCACCTCCTTAGATAACTGACTAATATATTTATAAATTTCCATACCTCTTGTTTCTTAGGCATCCTAATTTGCAAAACTCATGACATATTATTCAACAGATTCACTTTTGGAATGGAAGGGAAAAACAAATTTGAGACCTTAGAAAGAATGATCTCCGGAACATCTTTTGTGACCCCAAGTGCCTTCCAATGTCTATGACAAGAACGATCTGGTGAGGAAACCTCAGTCACAGAATTAAAGAATGCTAAGGTCGATGTGGACTGTGAGGTCAAGAAGTCTTCCCCCCACTAAGCACAGAAACCATTCAGGGGGCTTGATCTCATGACCCTGAGGATCATGACCTGAGCCAAAATCAAGAGTCAAAGCCTTAACCTACTGAGCCACCCAGGTGCCCCGCTAGTCTCCTAAATAAAAGAAAATCTATTTAGCCATCTCTTTTCCCAGTTTCCCATACTACAGAAGACCATATAAAAACAATGTTTCAATTTTGATCTAAAATCTTTAAGTGGACCACAATTTTCATATATCCTCTATATTACTATAAAATGATGTAAATCATACCACTTACTCTTTAAACTTAAAGGTTGAGAAGACCTGAGACATGACCAAGTAAACAAAAAAATACTGAAACACTCAATATTAAAAACTAACAACAGCCATCCTATATGGTAGAAATGTGAATATCATGGACATGATCCACTGTCACATTATGAAAATGAATAACACAGTATAACCTCTGGGCAAATGCAGAAGGCTGGCTGATTCCATGTTTCAAATCTAACGCTATATTCACCTATGTAACAGTCAGTCACATTAGGGAAGAACTAAGAAGGGAAAAATCTCCAACTAATTTCACAACAGATTTTAAAAAGCTTTTCATTTTATAAGAATCTGGAAAAAATTAATTTAAACTCTCTTCAAATCCCAGAACAAGATGCCTACTAAATTCTATTATCAATTTGACAACCAATGAAATCATCCTTAATAAAGTTTTACAAACCGCATTCCTCAGAGATTCTCATGGCATTACCTTTTTAATGAAGATATTTTAAGTACCTTCAGAATATGGATCCTTCTCATCTTAATCTTTAAACCTATAATACTTATAACTTATTTTTTGAAGAAATGAACATCTAAGTATTAAAAGGAATTCCCAATATCCAAACTGAAAATAGACACAACAAGACTTTTCTGGACACTCAGATGTTCATATTTTTAAAAAAATGTATCAAGTAATAAATATAACACATTTAAGATAGATGGTGTTAATAAAATTACAGTCATGCCATATAATCGTTAAGAAGTTGGTATACCCTGTAAAAAAATTTTTTTTAATTTTAAAAAAGAAGTTGGTACATCCTGAAACTAATATTACAATGCATGTTAACTAAGTGGAATTTAAGTAAAAACTTAAAAAAAAGAATTATATAGTTACATTGAAAGTATTAAACAGTATTTGTCAGCTGCTATATAAACTAACATTTTTGGAGAATTAAATACTATTATATTTTGAATTTAAAAAAAAATTGACAGAAGTGAAGTGTCTGCTCCTACAGAAAAGATCCTACAAAGTCTGGAGTGAGCCCCCTTTCTCCTGTCTGCATACTTTCCCAGAAACCAAGCGATTAATATAAATATGAGAATTCCAAAGAAGGCAGGTTCCTCAAATACAATATGACTGAAGCAAAGCATTAACATTAGGATCCCTGGATCCTACTAGAACATCTGATAAGGTATGGGTTACAGACTAAGTGAAATGAAAGATCTACTCTACTGGAAACACCAGGGGATATGACTGAGAAAGTTGGATACTTTGAGGACGTAGACCAACACAGACTAAAGAAGAGAAAAAAAACAAAACAAAAAAAAAAAACAAAAAAAAAAAAAGAAGAGAAAAAAACAGAAGCAACAAAATAAGAAATAAGAATACTCCCTATACATACCATCCAAGTTAAAATATTTTATAGATTAATATTTAACCAATTAGGACACTGGCTTTTCTATCTTAAGTCCCTGTCCTAATGGAGAATAAATATTTGTGATTAAAAAAATTTTTTTTAAATTTTATATTAGTCCATTACTTCTCCGATAGTTAAAAAGATGACAGGGAGAAGACTGTTAACCAAAATGACAACCAGGATGATGATCAAATTCCACAACTGAGTTAACTGCCTACATGAGTACCTTCCCTACCAGTGTACCCAATGTAAATGTAAAAACACCCAATGGGTCAGTTTTTGCTACTTTCGCTATCATCACTGTTCCCATCATGGCCATGTCCTCTTCATCATCATCCTATCAGCAAAGGGCATCCTTAGTCTCCCTCTTTGTATCATTTGAATATTTCTGTTCTGGTCTCAGAAAAATAGGGAAGAACAAATGGAGGCTTTTTCTTAGTGATACCTTTGTTTTTTTGGTAAAGATTTATTTATTTTTTGAGAAAGAGAGTCGGGGGGTGGGGGGCTGGAGAGAGAGAGAGAGAGAATCTTAAGCAGACTTCCCGCTGAGCATGGAAACTGATCCAGGGCTCGATCTCAGGATGCTGAGATCATGACCTGAGCCGAAATCAAAAGTCAGAGGCTTAACCAACCGAGCTACTCAAGTACCCCCTCTTTTTCCCTAAAATTAAAAAAAAATAGTCATATATATATATATAATTTTAGCATTATTAGGACCCAAACTAAAGCCATTTTCCTCTTTTTCACACTTTTCATACTGTCTCCTCAAGCCAAACATTTATTTCATTTCTGGCACTGGTTTTGCACATAACCCCAGGACTATTTCTCAGTGTGACTTATGAGCAGTTACTCAAGACCAGTAGAACCCAACAATCCTGCCTGCTTGCTGGGCAGCTTCCCAAGCCTGACTCCAGCAACAGTTTTGCCTTCCGGGGAAAAAAGAGAAGCTGAGATTTAAAGCTTTCAGACCTGCCTATCAACCAGAAAACTGTTACTGCTTAAGATACTTTCTCTATCACTTATTCTTTCTTTCAAAGTTAACCAACCACTCTAAGCCATATTCCAGAAGGAGATACAGCAGAGGTGGCTATGTGCTTTCTACGTCTGACCAGCCGGGGACCTGTTCCCATAGCAAGTCTTCTGGTCACAGCAGACAGATCTAGCAAGAACCTAACACCTTTCTGAAGCAGATGATCCTCACGCTGCTGCTCCCATTGGTCCAGGACAACGGAGGTGTCTGTCTTTGAAAATAACCCAAAAGAGAACACTCTGTCCCTAGTCCTGAGACCAGCACCTCTGGGGGCTCAAAGGAACAGGTTCTGGTACAGATCCCAGAGGAAGCAAAGTATTCAGGCAGCCTCATTACACAGAAATCTCTCACCAACTGTGGAACAGATATCAGACAGAATTCACGTGCAAACATTTCCAAAGACGGCAAGCAGACCCTCAGGAAATCTGGAATGGTTAAAATACCTTTTTTCTCTCGGTGGCTCCGGTAGGCTGTAAGCTCTTTGCTCTACAAGACACAGAACAACAAAATGAAAACTGAGGCAGACAAGCTAGCAGTCGTGTGTTAGTCTAAAGTGTGTGCAACCATATTTTATCATTATTCACACCAGCAGTTAGAAAGTAATGAGGAAACCAGTCATCTTATGTAAGTAGGGCATTGTTCTGGGTAGCTTTATCACTGTCCCTATTTTGGAGAGAATAAGGGGGTTGGGGAGGCCACCACTTGGCAACATTAAATGACTTTATGAAGCTGGCATCAGTAGGAGGCAGCAACTAGTTTCAGCACTGAAGAAAATTAGTTCTGTCTTTTTGGAGATTTCTCATCAGAGCGTCATCCCTTACTTGTAATACTAATTCCCTAACATACAGCATCAATACATATGTTGGCTGTCTTTTAGGGAAGCTCAAAAGAAAAGTCTTGAAGGCCAGCATAAGGAAGAGTCCCTTTTAATATGACTGCAATGCCTTCATAGAACCCTAGCGGCAGCCAGTTCAGAGATGTGTTTTGTGGTAGGAAAGGGAGGATCACTTTCCCCCCTGAACCTGGGGGCAAGGGAGATGGGAGACAGAAGGGCCAGTCTCAAGCAAGAAGCTGAGCACCATCTTATTTCCAGAACTGGAGCGTTCATTACAGGGATGGAGCAGAGACACTGATGCAGACAGTGAGAGAGCGTGAAGAGGGGAGAAGACACCGTGGAGCACATCACCTACAGGGCAGGACAGTTCCTTTACCATCACAGTCCAGAAGAGTGAAGAGGCAAAACCAGTTTGCAAAGGCAAGTGCATAAGACATACAAGGAGGAAAACTAATTGACACATATCCCCTGAAATGTGTAAATATCAATGTTCAACCTGATACCACCTTGTATGTAACAAAAAGTCTGCTTTGAAGAATTTGAAGGATTTTATTGCCACTATTAAATATTCCTCAAATTAATTCATGAGCAGAAATCATTATGCTTATTGTAAACATGCTGACATGCCAAGAGATTAAGCCACATTTTCAAGATAGTCAAGCTAATCAACTAATGCAACCAACCTCAGGCAACTGGACAAAGTCTAATAGGATTCCATCTAACAGTGCACGATGATTTTCAGAAGTACATTCACTTCACTCCTCAAATTCTTAAAACGCTTCTGTCCTTCTTGGTGAGGTTATAATTATTGAGAATATACCTGTCTATCTAAACACACAATGTACCAGAGGGAATTACAGGATAGGATTTTGTTTTGTATATACGAGCATTAAATAATGTTGCCACATCATTGTACCCTTCCTCCCCCCCAAAAAACGTGAGAAATGATAATAAGTAACCTCTTAAAAGTGACAAAGATGAGAAAACATCACAAATAAGAATAAAGAGGGCTAACCACTATTCTATTTTGTATTATCTATATTATAGCTCAAATACAGGAGCTTCCAACTGGGGTGAAAGGAGACTTGGTTTCTGTTCAAACAGAGAAAATTTTTAGGACTATTCCAAACACATCAAGAAAGAACTTAAGGTAATATAAATGTCAATTTACCTTTGATTAATCTAAATGAACTAAAATACAAAACATCATATCTTTGAACTAGTCAAACTTTCACTCTTGTGCTTTGATCACACACACACACACAATTAAAATTATCCCCTCCTCCTTAAGAGTGAATTTATTCTTCACATACCTAGGTTTACCCATTGAATCGTTGTACATATTATGTAGCTTCAACCTACATTGCCTATTTGTGATTCATACCTTCTGGAGATGAAACTTCATTAAAATAGCCCTATTTTTGTTTAATCTTTTTTTTTTTTTTACTTCATTAAAATAGCCCTATTTTTGTTTAATCTTTTTTTTTAAGATTTTATTTATTTATCTGACAGAGAGAGAGAGAGATCAAAAGTAGGCAGAGAGGCAAGCAGAGAGAGAGGGGGAAGCAGGCTCCCTGCTGAGCAGAGAGCCCGATGCGGGGCTCGATCCTAGGACCCTGAGATCATGACCTGAGCCGAAGGCAGAGGCTTTAACTCACTGAGCCACCCAGGTGTCCCATAAAATAGCCCTATTTTTAAATATACTGTCTAAAGGTAAGATTATATTAACAGAAAAGCCAAAAGAATTGATATTTTTTATTCTAACTCAAATGCGAAGATTTAAGGGTTGTATGTAAGGCAGACACCCTTCCTTATTCATTAAAGAATTCATATATCAGCATTCTTTTCCCTTATAAATAAATCAATTTCCTCTCGGTCATCTGGTCAACAACTTCAAACTTCTGTACTGACTTTAAAAAACTAGTCATACTACACATATAATGGCAAGGCTGCCATTTTGCACACTATAAAAACTTAGAAGCATTTTCTAAATAGTTAAAGTATGAAGTTGGTTCCCCATCAAGGACCATCAGTGAAAAGATGTCAAGGTGCCATTAAAGGAATCCCGACCTAAACCAAGGTTAAGGAGACCTGGAGATCCCAGAAAGACTCATGATAACACACACACAAACACACACACACACACACAATATATATCATATAACAATATATTGATTAATATATATTAATCATATTATATTTCATGTAATATAAAATATTACATATTACACTTTATGTAATATAATATGATTAATATATGTGTATTAAAAAAGAAAAAACAGGGCAAGTTTAATCCATCTTCTTCCTGTCCTCTCAAGGTGGCTGTATCTTTTCTTCCTCTTAGTGCTTTTTTCCATCTCCACTTTTTGAAAATTTAAACTGCTATTTATCAGTCTTGCCTTCTCCTCTTCCAGTAAGGATTCCCAGGAAGAAAAAGGAAAAACAACAACAACGTAGCACTTGTGTTTTGTGCTCTATATGTCTTGTCTAGTATATGGATTCAACAAACATCTCCCATATGTAAGTCACTGTTTCAGAATGGCAGTTCCAACCATAAAGATTCTGTTTTCAGTATTGTTTCAAACAGCATAAAAATGTCAACAACAATGTAATGAAGAATAAGTAAAAAAGAAGAGAAAGAAAATTGTGAAATAAATTCTATTTTAAATATTCTACAATAGGAAACTACGAATACTTGGGCACATCTGGCTTTCTGAGTCTTTCAAGACTCTTAAGGATAATAGACAAATTAAGCATTAATATACTAATAAACATTTTATTATAATGCTTTATATTATATATGGACGTGAATACTACCAAATATGCCTTTAAATATAATTACTACAAAATATGTACAGAAATATCTTTGTTTCAAAATAAGGTCAAAAATGGGAATTACGGCTGAAAGTAGCTACAAGGGCAGATCCGAGTTGCCCATACTATCTTTTCATTAATCTGAATTCAGTTTTGAAAATCTGTCAAGCTGTACGCTTATGATGTGCACCACTTTCTAAAGGAGTACTAATTAAACTTCTATTGTAGCAAAATTTTAGTTCTGTTTGTTACACTGCCCCAAAGAATGCTGAGATACATTAACTGGTATCTCAACTCTTTTTTATTTACTTATTGAGATTTTTATTTTTCTTTTACTGCAACTCTCTCAAGTCCCTTGCTAAATACAGAAAGGGAACAAATCTGTTTTGCTATGCTTTGCCTTTTAGTTAGATTTCAGCAATTTACACATAGGACAAATTAATTTTTTATGATTTCCTGAAAATTCTCTAAAGCTCTCATTATATTGAACCTAGAATAAATTCTCATTTCCACTGCCCTTGAGGGAAACACTTCGTTCAAAGAATAAAGCAACAGAGAGGTGTGTGCATATGTGTGTTTTCATCAAAATGAAATCTATAACTTGACTAATAGCCAATGACAAAAGGATTTTGCTAAGACTAGAAAAATCAATTAAGAAAATGGAATTGAAAATTCTTGCCTGCTGCTTTTGTGTATTTTATGTACTTTTGCTAACTGAAAACCTGCCCTGGAAAAGAACGCTCCCAAGGCCAAATGGTAAAGAACGCTTACCTTCACTAGAACTGCACACTGTAAAATCACGCACCAACCGCGTCTTTCCTAAAGAAATTTTGGGTGATGAGCAGGAGTAAGAACGTGAGCGGACTCCAGAAAGCAAGGATTCCTAAAAGAAATCATACCAAAGTTTTTAAAAAAACAATTCTGCAGAGGACTTGAAAGTATATGTTCACCACAAACATTACTAAAACAGCATCTCTGTAAAAGAGTCAATGTGAATCTTTCTGATGTAATCTCATTTTTTGTTTTTCTTCGCCTATCACAATTTTTAAAATTTTACTGTCTTTTGAACGGATCAGTAAACTTGAGGTTGAGGTTCCTGATCCATTTTTGCTTTAAAATGAATTATGACATTCTAATCAAGTTGGTTAAAAGTGAAAAATTATGTGAAATGATTTTTTTCTCTGAATATTCAATAACGAGTCACTTTTTTTTCACCTGTTATCAGGGATTTTTTTCGTATTTTACACTGTAGTATCCAAGCAAAATTCCATATTAATTGATATCTTTTTATTTTATAATTATTAGAAGTTAGAGGTATGGCTGCTTAACAAGAGCTTTTAACTCCCAGGCAGTTATTTAAATTTATAATATTAGCTGCAGCCTCTCAGGAAAAATCCATCAAGTCAATGTACAATTCCTCTCAGCCTGTGCCTATCTTTCAAAAAGCTTTCCATCTAGCACTTCCTTAGATGGTATCTGAATTTCACTGATTTATGTATCTTTAATTTTCTTTTAAGTGACCTACTATTTTTGCTGCTGTTTTCACAATTACATATTGTTTCTATTAGTATATTTACAACATATGTAACAATATAAGACGGCAAGATAATTAAAACATGGTTATCTTACATGTTCTGGAAAATTTAAATGAATAGGTGATAGAACACCAATAACGCCATTTATGGTACCTGACTCTCATCCAATAGGGATCTAGTGGCTTTTGGTTTGATCCCACTCATCTGTTTGTAAGATATCACTTAGAAATAAAGTAATGCCAAATTTGTTATTAAAATTAAGCTATTAGCAACTATCCTTCAAAAGCACTGGTAGCTTCTACTCTCCCTAAGTGAAAACACCATTTCCCTAAGTCCTCTGGTTTAGTTAATAGGCCTGGAGGAAAACTGAAACAGAAGCCTGCCATTGTTGCAAAGGGCTTTGGGCCTTGGCTCCTGAATGTCTTATTAGGGAGGGCCCACTGGTTCTAGACATCAGACAGTTGGAGCTGTCCTAGACCCTTAATGGTGACTAGTCACAGAGGGCCAGAGCCAAATGTCACCCTCTGCATTTAAATCATATCTAGTAATCCTTTTTCATAATCTTGGAACTTTGAAAATCAGCCAAAACTCTTTGGCAAAAAATTACACAGGGCAATTACAGAGGCAAAGCAAGATACCTCTTACGGGAGGGAGTCTTCCTGAAACTGAACAGCATGAACTGATTCACAAAGACTGAATTACTTTTTCTTCCATGTAATGAGAACTTTTTCACAATTCCACTCAAAATGCAAAGAAGTATCTACATTAACAACCATATCATGTGGAGCATAAGGAAAAACATGGAGGACATTGGGAGAAGGAAAGGAAGCGTGAATTGGGGGAAATCGGAGGGGGAGATGAAACATGAGAGACTATGGACTCTGAGAAATAAACTGAGGGTTTTGGAGGGGAGGTTGGGTGAGCCTGGAGATGGGTATTGAGGAGGGCACGTATTGCATGGAGCACGTATTGCATGAGCAATGAATCTTGGAACACTGAAAAAATTACATTAAATTTAAAAAAACCCCAAAACCAACCATATCCATTTCTCATCATCCAGAAATATCACATGACATTCAGGTTCAAAAGATCAGGACTGCTCTCCAGGCCTCGGAGCTGAGGGGAGGGATTCAGGAGCTGCAGTCAGAGGGCCTGGATCAAGTACTGAATCTACCACCAAGTGGGGGCAACCTGGACAAGACAGCCATCTCTCCAAAACCTCGTTTGCTCAAAAATTAAAAGTAATACTTATGTCCCAGCTAACAGAAAATTAGGTATTTCATACATGCATAACTCATATTTTGTATACTGCAGAGTACACTACAAAAATAAAAGCATTGTCATAACCATCAGATGTAAACAGTAAAAGAAGTTTTGGGCACAGCACACATTGTTTTACAGTAGTAAACTCAATTTAAAAAGAAAACAAGTGGACAGTAGAAATTGAAAAGGAAAAGGGGGTGCCTGGGTGGCTCAGTGGGTTAAAGCCTCTGCCTTCAGCTCAGGTCATAATCTCAGGGTCCTGGGATCGAGCCCCGCATCGGGCTCTCTGCTCGGTGGGGAGCCTGCTTCTCCCTCTCTGCCTGCCTGTCTGCATGCTTATGATCCCTCTCTCTCTCTCCTTCTCTCTGTCTCTCAAATAAATAAAATCTTTAAAAAAAAAAAAAGAAAAAAGAAAAGGGGGGCACCTGGGTGGCTCAGTGAGTTAAGCCTCTACCTTTGGCTCAGGCCATGATCTCAGGGTCCTGGGATCGAGCCCTGCATTGGGCTCTCTGCTCATCAAGGAGCCTGCTTCCCCCTCTCTCTCTGCCTGCCTCTCTGCCTACTTGTGATCTCTCTCTGTATCAAATAAGTAAATAAAATCTTAAAAAAAAAAAAAGAAAAGGAAGAAAACACTTATGTGCAAACACAAAAAGGCTTTGTCTACAAAGTTGGAAGAGTTCTTTATTTAAAAAGCAAAACACAAAAGTAAAAATAAATAAAAATAAAAATAAATTCAGACAGCCAGGGGCTCCTGGGTGGCTCAACTCGTTAAGCATCTGTCTTCTGCTCAGGTCATGATCCCTGAGCCCTGGGATGGAGCCCTGCTTTGGGCTCCCTGCTCAGTGGAGACTCTGCTTCTCCCTCTCCCTAAGCCCCTCCCCCTTCTTGTGCTCTCTCTTGCTTTCTCTTTCAAATAAATAAATAAAATCTTAAAAAAATAAATAAATTCAGGTAGCCAAAAAATAAAAAAATAAGAAACAAACAAAAAACAGCCATAAGAAACTCCAATGTGAAAATGCGTATGAGAGAAAAGTCCTCTCCTATGGAAAAACTGACAAAGTTTATAGTGTCCCACATTAATTTGTGCAGCCAGAAATGCCCAACAAATATCACCTTTGCCTGTAATATTATTCGCCTCATCATCTGAACCAAGCAAAAATGTATGCGAGCAAACAAGTTTTCTTCCTTTGCTTTAAGGGATGCTGGCAGAGATCATTATATAAAACAGTTTAATTTTCCAATATGTGAAAGATTACATGTACTGATAGTGAATTAATGAAACATAAACCAGCCATTTTAAGGACTATACAAATTAAACAGAGTGGGAGAGATTAAAAAGACAGTTTCAACCAGACAGCTCATGAGTCTCAAAAAAAAAAAAAAAGTTCACACACGTGAATGAAACATAATTTGCCCGTTGGATAGAGGTGGACTGTTTTAGATAACATAGCTTCCAAGCTTACAGTAAACCAAATTAATACTACTAATAATACCTTCAACTGCAGGTTACTGGATAAAGAAAGCGACTCTGTCCTGGAGATACTGAAATCTGGTTCGGTGCTGGTCTCAAAAGAGTCTAGTTCATCCCCACTAGGAATCCCAGTTCTTGAGGAACTCTGAGATACTGGAGTGTAGCAAATGTGTGACGGCTCGGAATGCCCTTCCCCTTCACTGTCGGCATCCAGGGCATCGAGGCTAGAACTAAAGCACAGAGGAAGTCAATAAATAATCCAGAAGCCAACAGACTGACCAACAGACTTGCTGGTTTCTCTTTCTCTCCATTTCCGTTCAAGTTCTCTCCTTGGCAGAAAGTGCAACAGATACTCATTGAAAACGTTTCTAACAAAATTTCTATCTAAGAGATTTTCAACTTTTTTTCCATCCCCCATCTCCTCTTTTTAAATAAAATGTTATGTTTCCCCAAACGAACATTTCCACCATAGCAAAAGCCACTGCGAGTACGCTAAGAAACAAAACCCCTGGCCCAAGTCAGTATTATCCTATTTGTTTTGTAAATGTAATTATTACAGGCCCTAAATAGTTATCCTTCAAATATTACAACCGCACAAGAAACAGAACCCCAGGGTTGTTTGGGAGGCCTCTGGGGGATGGCACGTAAAACTATGCAGCGGGGGAGGGGGGAGACTGGAAAGCTCGGGCACTGAGACGTGTTCGAGGACAGACTGCAAAGGTCTTGCCTCCGAGTTGATGGCAAGACCAGCATCAACGGGAGTCGGGTGGGTTCCCAAAATGTGTCCTGTTAGATTATCCTCTTTAGAGATTTTAGGTGAGCAATCCACCTCAGAAACAGGTAGTATTTTTGCTCAAAGACTGCTTTTCTTTGCTAATTTAACCTTAATAACCAGGAAATCAAAAGGAAAGAATGTGACCTTCCACATTCCTGGCTCATTCCATAACATTTACATTTTAAACCACTCAAACTCCGAGGCTAAGAGCATCCACAAGCATGTGAACACTGGATGCATTTTTAAGTGTATTTTTCTCTCATCGCTGCAGTTCTGGAGTTAAACTTTTTAATAATACTACAATGAGACCATTTTGATTATGAAATATAAAGCAGAAAGTGAAATTCTGAATTAACCCACTATGGTTATTTTTCTTAAAAAATCCGTAAGCTATTGAGTGCCCACCAAATATCCATGTAATAAACTATGACCCTTGTCAAAGAGACTATACTACACATGTCTCTAATCCCAACACTTGGGTTACTCTCGAATCCTGAACTATTGCATGGGTCCTCCGGGGCACCAGCAAACCCAGAAGTAAAGGCCACAACTGGCATCACTGAGGACTTCCAAAGTAGGGTCCTTCTCTTCTTAGAGCCCATTGAGGGACTTCACCTTGGTACTGAGCAGAGAAAAAACTAGAGGTGGACTTCACACTTTAATTCAACACATGAATGTTGAAGTCCATAAAATTATTTCTCATGAAAAACGAGAGCTTAGTGTGAAGAAACACCTTCTCGTGAATGCTGGTGCTCTGAATGTTACAGCAATGTAATTAGAGATATACTAAGGTGCTATGTGGTTTCCTTAATTCAGTCACAGTCTGAGAGTAGACAGAGCCCTAGGGTTGGGGGGACAGGGGTGTTAAAGGTCTCCTGATGCCCTGTGCCTCTGTATTTGTCTTTCAACTTGGGATCTTGTGATGTGTCTTTCAACTTTAATTAATACAAATAAACATAATTAGTTCAAATGGCTGGCTGCCTGCCATCATATTCTAACTTAACAGAAGTCTTTCCAATTACATACAGCATTTCTTCATCACTGTGAGTATATGCTAGAAGTATCAGGGGTTATTTTATTTTGCACACTATGCTTTAAAACACTTCTTTAAAAAAAAGTATTTTATTTTTAAGTAATCTCTACACCCAAGGTTGGGCTCAAACTCACAAACCTGAGATCAAGAGTTACATGCTCTACCAACTGAGCCAGCCAGGTACCCCTAAAAAATTTCTTTTTCTACTAATTTAAACCGGGCTACTATTTTTCCTCATTAAGCTATTAAAATAAGATATTTGGTATCATAAATTGTATTCTTCAGGATTACCTCTCATTTCTCATTTTACAATATCATTTTTCAAAATCCCATTAGTGAAACATGAAATCAATCATAGGCGGTGACCAAATTTTTCTTTTAAAATAGTATAGAATAGAGCCCAAGATGCCCTTCAACAGATGAATGGATAAAGAAGATATGGTTTATATATACAATGGAATATTATGCCTCCATCAGAAAGGATGAACACCCAACTTTTGTACCAACATGGACAGGACTGGAAGAGATTTTGCGGAGTTAAATAAGTCAAGCAGAGAGAGTCAATTATCATACGGTTTCACTTACATGTGGAGCCTAAGGAAAAATATGGAGGACATTGGGAGAAGCAAAGGAAGAGTGAATTGGGGGAAATCGGAGGAGGAGACGAAGCATGAGAGACTGGAGACTCTGAGAAACACACTGAGGGTTTTGGAGGGGAGTGGGTGGGGGGCTGGGTGAGCTTGGTGGTGGGTATTGAGGAGGGCACGTATTGCATGGAGCACTGGGTGTGGTGCATAATCAATGAATCTTGGCACACTGAAAAAATAAAATAAAAATTAAAAAAAATAATAAATAGTATAGAATAGAAAATATCAGAAGTCATTCCACATGTTATTTCATAAAACATTTATTCAAATGTTTTGTGTATTTATGTGGTGGGGTGTGTCATGGTGTGACAAGCATTTCTGACTGTGGATATTGGTAAAACAAAAAAGGTTTTCAAAATATAAGTTTTAGAATGAAACAAACTCTTCCATCACCTCATTTTCTTCTTATTGTGCAGTTTAAAATAAATGTTGCATTGCATATATTCCTTTTGGAGTTTCTCAAAAGAGCAAAGTTTCAGTAATATGGTTATATACTGTGCATATTTTACTTTCACCAAAATGTTTCAAACCTTAGAAAATTTAGGGTTTAGGTCTCTGTGTCAACCTCAGTTTTGTTGTTTTTTGTTTTGTTTTGTTTTAATTTATTTGACAGAGAGAGAGAGATCACAGGCAGGCTCCCTGCTGAGCAGAGAGCCTGGGGTGGGACTTGATCCCAGGACCCCGAGACCATGACCTGAGCCAAAGGCAGAGGCTTTAACCCATTGAGCCACCCAGGTGCCCTTTAACCTCAGTTTTTATTGTGTGCCCCCAAATTATTCCTCCAGGACAAGTTCTCAGCCTCTCAGCCCCTCAGCCCCTTCACTTTTCAATGAGCTAGGTACATTTCATTTTGAGCTCATTATCAGTTGTGTTACATGCTCCCAGCCTGACACCCACTGAAGGAAGAGTCCCACTGCCATCCCAGGGTCAAAATGGGGCTTTCTTGGGGATCACAAGTCTTTTGTCCTCATTCCTACATTTTTTGGAGGAGACAGAACATCTTTATTAGATAATGCCCAATTATTTTCCAAAGTTATTACATAATTTTCACTCCTATCAACCGTATACAGGTATTTTCATTATATACATTTGCACGAAAATATGGTAACTTTAAAATACATGCCTACCTACTAAGGGTAGGATGCTTTTTCACTGTGGTTTTCCTATATTATATTTTTGTCATTTTCATAAGTGTCTTACTTTCAAGTCAAGGAACGTAGGAATCTAAAAGGGGGCAATATTTTGATATAGAGATAAAAGTGATGGGGACAATAAGATATAATACAATTTCACAAGTCCAGCTACAAGGTTCTTTGATCTTCTACACTTCACCTCTGGAATAGAGAACCTTACCTTCTTTTCTTTAGATGACTCTGTTCCTTTTCAAATAGATGATGACCAAAGGAAAGATTATAATTGGAAGCATATGAACTAGATGGTGATTGGAAGGGGTGCTGAGCTTGAGTATTTGAGGTCACTTCCTTGTTCTCACTTAGTGGGCATTTTCCATGGCTGGTTTTGGCATCAAGGACACGCTTGCAGTTTTGAGGCCCCAGAGTAGAACCCATGGATTCAGGGCAGGCGTCTGGAGTGATTCCTTCTATATTAACGTAGTTAATATCCAAATCACCGACCTGGTAGTTGAAAGAAAAATATTTGCTGAGCAAAAGCAGGAAAGATCGGCTGAACTGAGAATAAAATTTTCCCAGTTGAACAACCTTCCACCTTATTTACCTTGTTTTGTTTGTTCTCATTTTGTTTTATGTAAGCAGAGAATTCTTTCAGGATGTTTTTGTTCACTTGGCTGCTAACCCATCATTTACAAAAGGAAGACCAACTGAGGGCTTTATCAAGTTGCTCTCTACTAAGAAACCCAAAACGGACTATGCTTTTTAAGATTTTGTGAGTCACTGATTCAAAAAGGTGATATATTTTAAACACTTGAGCAAAAACTAAAGAGTAGGTCGGTTTACTTAGAAAGTAGTTTATAGGAATCTGGATGACTGAGGTAGTGGTGGTCCCATCAATCTGACTCTCCAGAAAACAAAACACAACAAACTACAAACTAAAATAAGCATTAAACTACCTAAGATGCATGGACTTAACTAGAAGACACAACATGCCCCAAACTTCAGATTACCTGTAAATAGTAAAATTAACACCCAATCTCAGCAAGCAACCTGTTATACTGCTGCCATGAGCCTACGGACAGAATCAAAGTGGTCAGGAAATTTCTGCGTGGCAGAGAAAAGAGGGAGCTAACAGAGGGTCTGAGACCAACCTAAAATCATCACTGGAAAGAGAAAGTGCAGCCTACACCCGTGAAAACTGATCCTTGATTTAAGAAATGGGCTTTAAAATGTCAGTGATCTGAGGTGGCGGTCATCAAAGGCATCACTTCTGAGGGCGGAGACAGTACAAGAAAAAGGATGACACTGGTGAGAGAATAGCAAAGGGAGAAAGAAGCAAAAGGGGAAAATGTAGAGTCCTAAATCTTCATCATTATAATAATTTACCACAACAAAAACAATCAAAGAATGCCCAAACTAGTGGGTGAGAGTCAGCTCAGTAACATGAGATGTACCAACACTCAAACTCTCTCCTCGCAAGGCACTCAATACTTTAAAAAGAAGATAGTAATTTTACTGAAAACAAACATGGTAAATCAAAGATAATATCACCAGTAATGGGACAAATAATTTTCTTGTGCCTCCTGATACAATGCACTGAGAAGAACACATCATTTCTGTAATAATCCTACTCACCAGACAGAGCCTGAATCCAATCATGAGGAATTATCACATTCTAACAAAAACAAACAAAATCCTGGTCCATATGCTTCAAAACTATCAATTCTATAAAAGACAAATACTAAGGAACTCTTTCAAATTATAGGAGACTCAAGAGATAGGAGAACTAAATTTCTCTTTTGCTACAAAGAACTTTGGGATGGTTGGCTAAAATTGAGTTTGCAGATAGTTACTACAATATTAAGGACAATTTCCTGATTTAGGTAACTATAGATGCTTAGTAAGAGAATGACCAAGTTTTTTAGGAAATATACACCATGAAAGATTGAGAGACAAAAGGGCACCAAATTTTCAATTTGCTTGAAATGCTTAACATTATAAACTTATTTTCATCATTTGCATGTACAAAAACATATAATTCAGAGTATATTTCAGCTAACATGTGATCAAGCATTAACATTTGGGGAATTTTTATGAAGAACATATATGTATTTTTTTACTGAATTACATAGGTTTGAATTGATGTCCAAATTAAATGTGTTTTTTTTTCCAAAGTACTTTGTATAGCACAGTAATTTTCAAAGTAGTTTCTACCATGTATATCTCTTTGTTAGGTAGGTCAATAACTGAAAATTCATGGGAAATAGCATCACAAACAAGCTAGCCGTCTTTTTAGAGTTCTGTGCCAGGTTGAGGCAGAAGAAGGAAATCAGACAAGATTCTTCTCAGATATTGATAGCAATTATTTTAAATATGCAGAATTTGGACTCCTTATAACATCCTTGCTATTCAAATGGATGTAGAAACAGTAAAAGAAATCCTACTGGGGCACCTGGATGGCTCAGTGGGTTGGAGCCTCTGCCTTCGGCTCCAGTCATGGCCCTGGGGTCCTGGGGTCGAGCCCCGCAACGGGCTCTCTGCTCAGCGGGAAGCCTGTTTCCCCCTCTCTCTCTGCCTGCCTGCGATCTCTCTCTCTCTCTCTCTTTCTCTCGTCAGATAAATAAGTGAAAATCTTAAAAAAAAAAAAAAAAGAAATCCTATAACTACACTACATGGACAGAGTGAACTTTGTGATTTGTATCCACACTTTTAGTTTTATTTCTGTTTTCATTCCACAAATTCAGCAATTCTGTGCTATATTTCAGTTGATCAATTGGGCTGTTTGAGTTCTTTTGAAATGCATGCTTCCTGTTCTTAAAGCAATTATTTATCTCAAGATATTCCGAAACAGAAATTATATTCTGACCTCATCTTTGGTTTGGGAAGTTTGCATGTTTAATGTATCTTGGAACACAGTTGACCCCCATGTAATGCTGAAGCTTAAACAATTTTAGCTACTTGAGGTAAGTGAAATTTTTTCAGTATTCACTAAAGGCTAAGAGCGAAGAGATAAGGACTCAAAAAGTAGTTCCCTTAAATGCTGAGAAAATACAGCAACCATTAGAATCAGAAAGTGGCTAGACCACACCAAACCCAATTGCCTGTATCTCCAAAGAATATCCCCCAAACTCCCTATTTGTCCTAATCTCTCCTTCGACCTAGATTTCTAGAAGTAGGGCTGACATTCAGCTGCTTTATGCCAAAAACAATATCCCAGTCATTTACAGCTAATGTCCATTCTGACTGGTCCCTCTGTCATTCTCAATATCAGCCCAATCTATGCATTTTATACGATGCATTTGATGTAACACTGTTTGGAACAGAGAAGCAAAAACCAAGATATCTGACTCAAGGGGTGAAATTAAGATCTTTGAGATAGAAAAGTTTATATCACAGAAAACATCTCTAGATAACAGGGTACAATATATGCATACTAACAACAACAAAAAGGGTAAATTTCTTTGCTGCTCAATAAGCATATATATGGTGCATCTTACATGGGGAGTAGGTTTGGAAGTCTGTGGATAAAGCAAAAATTATGTTTTGTCAAAATCGCCCTTGAAAATCCCTAAAATCATCCATAAAATCGTGTGCAGAGTATAGAAACCTAAAACTATGTTTTAAGTTTTATAAATATTAAAATTTGAGAATCGCTGAGCTAGGCAAAATAAGGGCTAAATCCATATATCGACGCACAGGCAAACCGCAAGCCTCTGTGAGATCTCACTGACAAAGCTCTGTCAGAGACTGGGGGAGTGCATTCTGAAGGGCTCCAACTTCCCTGTAGTATAATGATATTCTCTTTTAATATTAAAGCTCTATAACCTTGGTATATGTTAATGGCTGTGTCACAAGGATTAAACGAGTAATTTATATGACAGCATTATATGGGGCTGGGTTCAAGCTCTTGCTCCTAATAACTGTTTGCTGAATTTGAACACAAATATTATTTAATCAGGTCATATACACACTGGCTTTTGTTGTTGCTGTTGTCGTTGTAGTTGTTGTTTGAAAAGCCCAATTGTCGCTTCCTATTTTGGCTCCATACAAGAGTTCTCACACTCTTCCCATTTGACAATGTCTTAAGACCCCTCCCTACAGAGGGCAGAGGGAGGAAGAAGCAGACTCTTGGTGGGGTAACCTGTGCTGTGCCGAAAAGGAAAACCTGCAAGTGCTCAAATGATGATCACGAGGGCCACCCGTGGGCTGATATTGTCAGAGCAATACAACAACGCTGGCTATATTTCTCATATACTCAGGTTTTGGAAACAGAGTAAGATCCCTCTGGTAACATCCGCCACGCCTTACCTGATCTATCACCATACAGTTCGCATAAACTTCATCGCCGCCATTTAGCACCTCCGAGAGCCGGTCTGCTGCAAAAAATGTTGGGGGATGCTTGGATTTTTTGAAGACGTCAAAAGAGTGATCTAGAGGAAAAATGACAAAAATGACAAGAGAACACATAAAAGAGATGGAATTTATCTTAAAGTCGAACTTTACCTCCTTTTTTTTTAGATTTTATTTATTTGAGAGAGAGAGAAAGAGAGAGAGAAAACAAGCGGGGGGGGGGGTGGGCACAGAGAGAAGGAGAAGCAGACTCCCTGCTGAGCAGGGAAGGAGCCTGATGCGGGGCCCATCCAAGGACCCCAGGATCATGACCTGAGCTGAAGGCAGATGCTTAACCAACTGAGCCACCCAGGCGCCCCAAAATCATTAGATTTCTGCTTTTAATTTCTAATACATAAAACTAAAATTCACTTCACTTTATCAATAACTTGGAAGCATTCGTGATTGTCCTAGAAGCCTCAGGGCCGCTGCAGTGTTCAGGCTCCGTACCCTTTACTAACCGACGGAAGACAGTACACAGTCTAGGAGCTCTGAATGAATATGCATACTCTTAGAGAGAGTGTCACTTCTTTTTTAATTATGGAAATGTTTTTGCTTGCTTTCATGTTGGCGGCTTTGTTACGAATAGATGATGTTGCTCAAAGTTGAGTCCCAAAGAGCTGTGGTGCCATTGGACTTGGAGGGAACAGGGAGTTGAAGGCAGCAAAACACAGTGGAGCCAGAATGTCATTTCCTGTGGCTCTGGCCCAAAACTTTTACAGAGTTTCCTCATCTATAAAAGCAGATTTTCATCATGCTTTCCCTGTCGTGGGGTATGAGGGTTAAATGAGCTCAAACATACAAAGCACTAAATACATGCCTAGCATTTAGCAAGAGCTCAATAAATACTTACTGTCACTATTACTACATTTTGTTATTAATAGTTATTTCAAGCATGTTCAATGTGAGGTTACTGATATTAACCATAAGGTGTTACTAATACTATGGTATTATTAATACTATCTTAGTGTTATAGTAATAATAGATTATCAGTGTCTGTGAATGACTTTAATAGGGTGGATTCGAAGTTGAACTTGTAGCAAATGTCATCCTCCCTGACATTCCAGCACGTGTTGTCGAGGAAAAAAAAAGGAATAGTGTTGCCTCTATTCTATCGGAAATGGCCCTAATCTCACCACTTGTCCTATGACATAGCATAAAATCCAGGTAACTCCATGGGAGTGAAACAGAAAATGAAAAAAGATCAGGAACTGTTGGGCTGATGTACTTCTGCTGGAAGACATTATAAAAGTTACAAAAATATATCAATCATATGAACCAAATGGCATCAGCTTCAGATTCAGTATCTTAACCTACTGGCTAACCACAGAATACCAAAATGAGATTTCATCGAGCTTCTCGAGTTAATATACAGTGGAAATGGAAACTATTTTCTTATATCCACAATGTCTTCTTCCGTCAATTTACACAGCTAGCACTATGACACACAAAGTCCACAAATACTTCGCAAGTACGACCTTTATGGTCAATTACTATACATTTTGATTGTAATTACACAAAGTAAAAGCACGTTCCAAAAATTATAAATCAAGAACCTGACAAAACGCTTTCACCATGTTTTGAAGAAAATACATGCTTAAATGTCATTTTATAGAATGTTTGAAAAACAGTCATGAGTAACTCAACATGGCCCTCCGAAACATAATTAATCCAGTTTAACTGCTCTACGATGGTTGTTTTGTTTTTTGTTTTTAAAATTTTATGTATTTGAGAGAGAGCAAAAGTGAAAGAAAGAGAAAGAGAATGCACACAAGTAGGGGGGAAAGGCAGAGGGAGCAGGAGAAGCAGGTTCCCAGCTGAGCAAGGAGCCTGATGGAGGCCTTGACCCCAGGACTCTGGGATCATGATCTGAGCCCAAGGTAGATGCTTAAATGACCAAGCCATCCAAGTGCCCAAACTGCTCTACGATGTTTTAAGTTTACACGCTCTAACACACCTGGCATTTCTGCCATTACAATTGGTAACTTTGGCCAAATTGGGGTTTAATTTGTTTTCTGCGTAATTTGATCGGTGTTTTAGAAAACAATGTTAATTTGTTAACAAAGATAGGTCCTTAATCCCTTATCTTCAATTCTGAAAATCAAAACTTTTCTTCACAAATTTGGCTCACAAAAATATTTGGTGCAATATCTGACCTGAACCACATGAGGCCATGTCTAGCTTTACTTACCTCACATGGTGTGAATATTTATACATTTTGCTGTAGAAATATTACAACACTGGATGATGGCATGGCCAGTCATATCATATATATTATAAGCACTATGCCAAAAAGATCTGAAAATTCTAAATTCCGAAAAAAATCTAGTCCCAATAGTTTCAAACAAGAGGCTGGATCTCTATGTTATTACAGCAGATATTGGACCACTATTTCCCAAGATTTTATCATTCCTCTGCCAAATTCAGAATTTTGCCATACCTACTCACTACCTGCATTATATTCTCTAGTACGTGTTTTTAGATACTTATCCTCATTATAAACAGAAAGCCAGTATTCCCTGTCAAAACTGGAAGAGAATTATACAGACCAAACCAATGAAACTGCTTTCTGCCTCAATATAGTTACCAATCAAAGCTGAGAGCCTACAAGGGCTACTTACTCATTGTCATAAAGGGAGATTCAGAGAGACTGGAGAGATATTACAGATGCAGGGGTGCTAAATGAACTTTCTCCTTGAATCAGTAGAAAGACCAAAACGAAAAAGAAAAGGAAATACCTGCCTTACTGGGAGATTCACGCCAACTAGTGTTAGGTGGGGATACCAGCTTCAAGATCAACAGAGCCCAGAAGAATTTACCCTACAATTTGGGAAAATGGCCTTGACCATGTCATCATCCTGTCACTTAGGTAATGACCCCACTGAGACAATCAGGCTTATTGGCAGGGGGGACATTACTGCACAAAATCTCAAAAGACAGTAGTGACAATGGAAAAATCTGTGTCTCCTCTCTAGATCTCTCATCCATAATCTGCCACATAGATTTTCTGGATCACTCAGTGCAACAGTTTATAAGATTGGTCCAAAAAGTCTTTTTCGGTAGAACTCTAGAGCATCCATAGCCTCCTCTTGCCAAAGGATACCAAAGGGTAATCAGATCTGCAAATGAACACAGATGGAAAACCAGAAGACAGACTTCTAAGACCTCCACTCCTTTATTAACTTCAACGCTAGTCACTGCAGCTAATGGGCTTCCAACCAGCAGAATGAGGTTCATTACAAAAAGAAAATAAATCTTCAAAAATACCTTCAAATAATCACCAGCTACATATATTAAAGTAGCTAATTTACCTTTGTCTCCCTCATTCAAAGAAAAAGAAAAAAGATATTCAAAGAAAAAGCTACAATAGCTTCTTTAAAAAAAAAAACAAAAAACTAATCTTTTCAAGATTTAAGATATATTTCCTTACTTCTGCTTTAGTAGCAGATTAAGTGAAAATTGATTGCCCCCCCCCAAAAAAATCCTTCAGGTCCTTTCTCAATAAGCATATACAAATAACATGCAATAAGAAAATAAAATCTCTGGATTACATTATGTTGTTTTTTAAAACAGTTTTTCTTAGCAAAAAGTTAACTTTACAGGTCTGTTGATAACATTTATTTTTAATATGTGGCAGACCATATTTCAAAGGCAGTATAAGAGGAACCAAAATTCAACTGCATCCAAATGGCTGGAAATTTTAAATCAGTAAAGAACAATGCATTACAGTCAGTAAGAGCAAGAGCCCTGGGCTGCGTGAATTCCAAGACCTACTCCACCATCTATTTGCTGTGTGACCTTGGGCAAGTTACTCAACCTCTCTACACCTCCATTTCCTGATCCATAAAATAGGGACGACAACATCCCATAGGATTGTTGCAAGGATTAAGCCATTTAATATTCTGAGTGGATATCATGTAACAAAAAGTAAGCCCTATAACAGCTTGCTATTATCATACCAGTAAATGAGCTTATCTAGTTTTGATACTTTACCATATTTTTGCTTCTTTTATCAAACGATTTCTACCTTGGTTAGAACTTCACATGTTTCAAACCAACCCTAGGAAAATGGAATGCATAAAACATTTCATGTGCTATATGAAGAGCTTTTAAGATGTAATTCTCTTATTTCAGACCTAGCTCACGTTAGGACATTTTGTAAAGTCCATCCCAGAAATGGTAACCAAAAAACAAAGTCAAACTGTCTGTAAGATTTACCTCCAGTGACTCGAGGATGAGCTCTCACGAAATGGGAGAGATTATAACAGAACCAACAAAGAATAAAGTCAGACAATCAGAGACTGTGTTTCCCAAGAACAAAGGGAGGATTTGAGAAACTAGGATGTCCCAACATGATCAAGTGGCCTCTGGCCAGGTTCTCACTACACAGTGAGTGCCTAGAGGATAAACAGCAACTCCAGGGGATCCCCAGCTCTCCTCCCTCCCATAATGCACGTTGCTCTGTAATGTGATCTACAGAACTCTTCAAGGTCTCCCCGAAGCCAAAATCTTCATCAGCGTGTCTTTGCTATTCCAGACCGCCTTGGTCAGGTAACAGGAGAGACAATGGAGAGTAAATGTATTTCACCCACAGAAAGAAGGAGAACTAGTAAGGGGGAGAGGGAAAAGCAGCTGCAAGTACCCACAACTACCCCCCAAAATGGGCAGGAAATAGTAGCACAGACTGGCCTAGGGCCTAGGCAACCTGGGTTCTGCTGAAATCCAACCCTCCCTCCCGAAGCCAAGGCCCTTGTAGCTTAAGGAAAATGTGGCCTATTTGCCTGGTTATATAAGAGACCCACACCCAGACATAGCCCAACCCAGCTAGGGCAGCCTTTTGCAAATGGCTGCTGACCTGGTTTGGCCTACTCTCGGTGCCAAGCCTTTCCTGCCAAAGTCAGGCAAGGGCCTCTCAGTCCACATATCTCTTTACAATGGCAAGGCAGATTGGTTTGTTTCTTTCATTCATTCATTCAATTGTGCTTTAAACCTAGCAGGCTACGAATGCAAAAGAAGGATCTGGAGATGGAGAATGACTAACCACCACAAGCTGGGTAGAGCATATTTTAGAGTTTAGTTCCTGACGTTCCACAGAAACTGTGCCCATCACGACCTACTGGTCAGTCCTCCCTAGGGCAGCATTTGATACTGCTGATGGCTCCCTTTTCCCCTTGGCCTCCAGGACACCTCTCCGCCTCTCTCTCTCTCTCTCTCTCTCTCTCTCTCTCTCTCCCTCTCTCTCTGCCTGGCCTTTCCTTCTCAGTCTCTATCATCTTCTCAATGTTAGTGCAGGTTACAGTGCCCCAGGATCAATCCCCAGACATCCCTCTTTCTCTCTCCCTCCTTCTCCCCACATTCCCTGGAGCAAATAACGTCATACATCCTTTTCTGATGATGACCCTCATAGTCCCCGAGTTTTATATCCACTCCAGACCTCTCCCCCAAATCACAACCATCTCCTTAACATCTCCACAGAGTTGTCTGGCGGCCACGAGCACAAAACAGAACTCTTGATTTTTCTCCTTTCTGCAGCCACTCCTCCCAGTCAAGGGCAACTCTGTCTCTCCCTGGACTGACCATGACTGTTCTCTTTTATAACCAAACGAATCCACATTCTGACCTTTTCTTATACTTCCAACCACTGCCACGCCGGGGCAAGCCACCACCATCTCCTGCTCAGATGACTGCAAGACCACTGTCCCCTAACTGTGCCCTTGTTAACTCGTCTTCCACGACATACACAAGGCAATCACGTTACAAAGAAAATCAAAACAACGTCTTGCCTCTGCAAAATTCTCCAATGACCGCCCCTCTCAATTTGAGTAAAAGCCAAACTTTACTACAACCTATGCTGCTTTACTAAAATGGCTCTGGGACGTACTTTTAACATGGGCAGTGTGTGAGGACGGTGTTTCCCCACACATCCAAGCAATTCTGACTCCGACTGGGTGTCTGACAATTCAGCTCAATTCTGACACGTTCTACCCAGAGATAACATCAGATTCCACAGATGAAGGGGCCAATCCTACAAGACTGCCCACCCCCATGTTCGGATGCTAGCCACAAGTCCAGGTCGTTACCTATATTTCTGACCAACTGGCTATAAATCGGAGGTTGCCATGAGTTTCATTTATTTCCTTGAGAGGTTCAGAGACTCAGAGTAACATTTTACCAATTAAATTACTGGTTTAATTTTAAGAGGCTATAACTCAGGAATAGCTAGATGGAAGACATGCATAGGGCAAGATATGAGGAGATTCCATGCTCTTCAGAGTGCAACGCTTTCCTGATACCTCCTCCTGTTCCCCCTCTAGAAGTTCTCTGAATCCTGTCCTCTTGGTCTCATTATATACACGTGATTGATTAAATCTTCTGCCATGGGTGATTGAACTCAATCTTCAGCCCATCTCCCCTCCCCAGAAGCGAGGGTGGGTAGGACTGAAAGTTCCAACTCTCTAATCACATGGCCAGTTTTCCTGGCAACCAGCCCCCAATTCTGAGGTCCAAAAGTCACCTCATTAACATAAAAAAGACACCTTTATCACACTCATCCCGTAGGGACCTTCCATGGGTTTTAGGGAACCCTATACCAGAAACATGAGAAAGACCAAATATGTATCTCTCTTTATAAATCACAATGTCATACTTACATAACCTGCCCCACATCCACCCTCACCCAACCTCTCTGAAGCCTGCTAACTACTCTACTCCAGCTACACTGGTCTTGCTGTTCTATGCCTCAGGCCATTTGCACTTGCAGTTTTCTCTACCAGGACTGTTCTTCCCCCCAGATATCCTGATACTTTGCTTCCTCACTTTCTTCAGCTCTCTACTGAAATGCTATCTTATCAAGGACTGTCTCCCAGTGTCTCCCATAGCATCTTACCTCCAAGGTCTGCTTTATTTTCCCTTATGCCAAAGATCATTACCTAGCATCTTATGTCTTCATTGTATATCGTGTTACCTTCTACTAAAATGTAAACTCCATCAGAATCGTGACTTTCAATACTTTGTTCACTATATCCCCAGGGCCTAGAACCATGTCAGGTACATAAAAGATTTTCAGTAAATACTATCTGAAGAAGTGAATACTTTCTCATCAAGAACAAAAATCTTGGGTGCCTGGGTGGCTCAGTGGGTTAAAGCCTCTACCTTCAGCTCTGGTCATGACCTCAGGGTCCTGGGATTGAGCCCCACATCAGGCTTTCTGCTCACCAGGGAGCCTGCTTCCCCCTCTCTCTCTGCCCACCTCTCTGTCTACTTGTGATCGCTCTCTCTGTCAAATAAATAAATAAAAATCTTAAAAAAAAAAAAAAAAGAACAAAAACCTTATACAGGGTACAACTGAGATTATCCCCTTCTGGTCTGACAAATTTCCTCAGATTCTGGAAGTTTTCTTATGAGTTGCCCAACTATTCTTGCACTATTCCTGGTTGGGAAGGAAATATTGCTTTCTTATTTCTCTCATTCATTCATCTATTCACTCGTTCTCATTTCCAACATTTACTGTGTGACTACGGACTACCAGCCACCATGCTACTTGCTGGGCCCTGCCCAGGTTCCTCAGCCTCCATCTACGACTCTTACAAACATCCTTAAGCACAGTCCTCAAAGGCCACTTCCCCAGGAGGTCCTCTGACAGGTCTCTAAACAGCCAGCAGGCTGTCCCCTTTCTCTGAGCTCTTCCTGCCTGTTACCTCCGTATGTAGTCCTGTGTGATCTACCACACTCCAGAGACAGAAGTTTTACTTTGTTCCTCCTGGTAGGACGAGTAACTTCCTGGTTGGGGTCTGAACTAAAAACAGCTTCTCCCACCGTGCGGAACAATGCAGGTGCCCGGTACTTCCTGTGCGACACCACCGGACATGTCCCCTGGCAGAAGGAGCCCAAGAATGCCTCTTTCATCTCCTTATTTAAAGAACCACGGGATCACTCTTTTACTAAAGGGATAATGGGACGACCAGGCAGATTTGCGAGGTAAAGGTACCGGGAAGATCAGAAAACAAAAACAAAGACAAAAACAAAAACCAAAAAAAAAAACCATAAAAACACAGAGAAAAAAATTCTAGATACTCCCAAGAGTCGGGATCTAACACTTGCTCCTGGTGAGGTCATCACGTGAGGTAACACTGCTGTTAGGGGCAATGGCAATACGGTGCCTACTCTGAACTCAGCACTACGTGATTTCCATTTATTAGCTTATCTGATCCTCAGAACAATCTTCTGAAGCAGTACTATTTCGTATTTCCATTATGCAGCGTAGGAAACTGTGGTGCTAGTTAAGTAACTTCCCCAAGGTCCCCTCACTTAGTCAATGGCAGCTCTACGCAGGCACTCCCGCTAGCTGGCTCAAAGTACTTTATTTTAACAATTGGGCTTACTGAGTATTCCATCTGAACTCAAGAAAATGGCATCTGAGCAATGTCTGGTATTTTCCCATTAGGAAGTTGCACTATCGTGCGGCAGTGTGACTTGTGCCTACGTGTGTATGTTCACTTCCTGGGCCCATGCTCTCTGCCTCTGGAGATCTGCGGCCGGAACATGACAGTGTGAGTCTGGCTGCAAAAACATTCGTAAGACAGTGAATACACAACTTTGTTTTGTTTAGCCGCACACCACACAAGATAACAGAGAAAGACTGGCACGATACACTGAGATGTTAGCTGCTTCCTTCCAGGTGCTGGCATGCATGCGGTATTTAATGTCAACTCTTTCTGTGTTTTCTTGAGTTCTAACCACCACCATTTTTACATGTAAGACAAAAGAAGAGATGGGTCGTGTCTTCAAAATGTGCCTCCCCTGTGAAAGAACAGCTGTGGAATCTCAGGCAAAATACCGGTGATTTACGCTAATCAGTAAATCAACCGTATCAGATAATACCTGTGCTAACGTATTAGCTGGAAATGTTTTGTGCAAGAGGACGCAGTATTGTTTTGCCCATCTGCCAGCCCTACTCTCCCTAACTGCAGGAGGCATTATCAGGTTCGTCTTGGAGACAAGAACTCAGAGGCCCAGCAAGAGTGATTAACCCACAGATTTTATGAAGTGTTGGAGCCAGAGCACAAACAGTGCTGACAGAGACAGCCTTTCTCACTGAAGCACACCATCCCCAAATTCCCAAATGTGAAGGGAACTTTTGCCAAATTCTGAAATGGATGGAGAGCCCTTTCGGCCAATGGTCTTGGTGTGCTCCAGGAGAAATGAAAAAACTTACTCGCACAAGTGAAAAGGAGCGTTTTCAAGGGTAAACTGTCATCTATCCCCTTGCTTATTCTTCCTCTACGTTTCTCTTGGGATTTTCCTGATATTAGTCTTGGCTTGGAACATCTCTTGGCCTCACTCTTCTGAGTTGCACTGGGGGTCACAGAGAGGATCCATCCAAATTCCAAAAGTATCCTCAGCCCAGGAATTTCCTGTGGGTCATGTGTAAACTAAAGTTACTCTGAAGATTTAAGTGTACAACAAGACACGTCTGAGAGAATCCAGAGAACTTCTGTGTCCCAAAATAGAGTGGTTCTAACATGGACTCAAAGGCCTACTTCACCCTCAGAACTTGCCTCACCCTCGTGGGATCCTGTACAAGAAAAGTGAACCCTGGGGTGAGACGGGCCTCTCCACCAGTTCCATGAACAGTAACAGCTGAGGATAGAAGGGAAAGGACTCCAGAGGTGCTGAGGTGAAGGCTGTTTTTCCAACCCTCTCCCTCGGAACTGCAGCTTAAAACCCCTTCTAAATAATAAGTTACAACTTGGTACTCTAAAATCAGATCCTAAAAGAAGCCCTATTCTGCTGTTTTGAAAGACCTAATTATCAAAATTATCCAAGAAGAAAACAAGCCTTTTCCCTCATGATACACCAGAGGCACAAGGGGAGGTGAGGAGAGGGGAGAAGGGAGAAGAGAGCAAGAAAACATAGTCCTTGGAGAACAACAATTTTCTCCCACATCTTCCCAAGTTCTCAATCCTAATTATAGTAGCACAAAGTAGCCTTCGAGATGACCCAGGTTTATGTGTGCAAAAGGACTCTCAAATATGTAAGCAACTTTTCCCCTCCTCTGCTTCCCCCAAGCTATCGAGGAGATGTTCAGTCATGCGTTATAGACTTGTAGTGATTAAACTTAATCAGCAATTCCTTTCCTTCTTTTCCTTTTTTAAATTTTGTTAAAGATTTTATTTTTATTTGAGAGAGAGAGAGAGAGAGAGAGAGAGAACATGTGGGAGGAGGGGCAGAGGGACAAGCAGACTCCCCACTGAGCAGGGCGGGACCCTGGGATCATGACCAGAGCTGAAAGCAGATGCTTAACCAACTGAGCCACCTAGGCACCCTCCTTTTCTTTTTAATTTGTCTTTCATTAATATTTTTAAAATAATTTTAATTAATATTTAATTAATTGATATTTAATTAATATTAAATAATTTAAAATAATTTTTAAATAATTTTTTAAAGTAATCTCTATGCCCAACATGGGGCTCAAACTCATGACCCTGAGATCGAGTTGCTCACTCCTATGACTGCACCAGCCAGATGCCCCAGCAATTCCTCTCCTTCTTGATGCAGCTCTCTTAAGGCCTCTATCAAGTTACTTTACAGAGGGGAACAATGAGCAAGCTGAAGAGGAAAAGGCTGGCACATTCTACAAACACCAGGATAGAAGTGAAAGACCTTAAAGAAACTGGTGGGACTTTGACAAGACCATTTCTGGTGACTGTAGACCAAAAAATAAACAAACAAACAAATAAATAAATTATATATGTATATATAATTATATATATATATATAATAACAACTGGTGAGGAAGATGCTCCTGGAGGTTGCATCACAAGAACACTTATAATAATTCATACCCTGCAGAATCTTCTAGGAAAACACGGGCACATAAAAATGATCAAATCCAGTTCAAAAGTCCCAAAGAGCTCCCATTCTCCAGCACCCTTTTCTAGCGCTATGTGTTTTTACCCCTACCCCCTAATATCCTAAAAAGCAACTGAATCCTACTATCAACACAGAACTATATGAAAGGTTGTACTTTGTTTTGAAGGATAATTGACATTAGTTTCAGGAGAGCAACTATGATTTGAGATTTGTATATACTCAAAATGATCACTATAAGTCTAGTTAACATCCCTCATCCTTGTGATGAGAACTTTTAAGATCTACTATCTTGTCAACTTTCAAATAACTCTCACTCATTTTTTGTGTCCTCAACAAGAGCATATGGAAGGAAGGAAGCAAGCAAGCAAGCAAGTAAGCCAACCCATGCCTGGTGTTCCTCCAAATCGTTTTTGGTTTCTTCTGGTTGGGAAACTCTCCTGAATCCTGTTCCATTCTCCTGAGCAATTCTGGGCACCTGTGGGTAGGCTAGTAGGAATGAGAGCTGGATAGAACACTGGTAACGACTCATAAGAGTTTTCACTGGCAGGGACAACAGAGATCAAAGCAATGAGATGTGCAGTTTTCCTGCCGGGGGAGTGGGAGGGGTGCAGTGCAAATAGGACTCTGTGATAGCCAGAGCTACTCTGCAGGTTGGTGGGTCTTCTGTGATTCCATGTGGGATTCTGTAGGAGGCCACGTTGCAGGCTGCCCTGCTGCATCATGGGGAAAACCACTGCTGGGAACACTTAGTGGGAGAGTCAGTTCAGGCAGCAGCGGCGGCAAGGGCCAGCTTCCCAGGGCTGCTACCAGGTGCTTAAGTGGTGAGAATGGATCCCTAAGATGCCACAGGCCTATGAGAGGTATAATAATGGCGGAGTACTCGTGGCCTGCCGTGAAGCCCACCACGGCCCCAAGGGAAGGACCCTGTAGCAGCTACTTTTAGACAAGCGCCCGAGCCAGCAGTCTGGAACATGGGTTCCAAGTTTTCTATAGTATAACAAGGGGGAGGCCAAGTCAGTGAAGGAGAATTCACCAGGACAAATTCAGAAAAACACCAGGGAGAGGTGCCAGATGTGGGTCCAGTTGCCGGATGTGGTCACAGAGGTCATAACACCCCAAAATAAAATATTCATGCCTCCGGGAAGAGCCCCGGCCAACAGATCTGCAGCGGACACCAGGAGGACCCACAGGACACTCAAAGATGCGGCCTCCTCCTACCCACCACCAACTGCCCCCTACCCTCACCAGAAAATGACATTCCATACCAGCTTGGCCAGAAAGAGGAGGAATAAGAAGACAGGAGAGAAACTGGATATTTTACTTAAAGGGACTGAACAGTTACCGAAAATAATGGTTTGTATTACTGCATCAGACCAGGTTTAATGCATTGGACAAAAATACACCCTTCCCTCTCCCTGCTGCCTGGAGTATAGGACTTTGTAAGAAAGACCAGATCTATTATGAACAAAATAAAAAAAATAAAGGTAAAATCAGTAAATACGTAACTGTACTATGAGTAAATCTGAACCACAATACACTTATAATATTTACTGCCTGCTTTCTGTGATCCAGCCAGTAGAGGTGTGAAAATAGGTCATCCAGGCTCTGTCCTCAAAGAATTCAGGGTCTTATGGTGAGACACTCAATATTAGCTTTGATGCACTAATGAGGCAATGATTATAAAAACATGCAAAAGCCAGAGAGGCACAAAGGATAGAATGACGAACTCAGGTGCACACCTCTGTTTCCCGCAGTGTTATTTACAAGAGCCAAACGATGGAAGCGGCCCAAGTGTCCACTGACTGATGAGTGGATAAAGATGTGGTATATTTACACAATGGGTTATTATTCAGCCATGAAAGGACTGAAATCTTGACGTTTGAAACAACATGGATGGAGCTAGAGTATAATCCTCAGCAAAATAAGATGGTCAGAGCGAGACAAATACCATATGATCTCAGTCACATGTGGAACTTAAAAGACAAATGAGCAAAGGAACAAAAAAGAGAGACAACTCAAGACACAGACTTTAAACTATGCAGAACAAACTGATGGTTACCAGAGGGGAGGTGGGGGGTGTGTGGGAGAAATAGGGGATGGGGATTAAAGAGTAAACTTATCCTGATGAAGAAAAAACAAATTTAAAATTTTTTTAAGAAAGAGAATGATGAACTCAGGGCATTCAGGGAAGTCTTGCAGAAAACAAAACAAAACAAACAAAAAACACCTTCAAGCTGCATCTTACAAGACAAGCTGGAGATTTCTAGTCAGAAGTGGGAGCAATATGCACCCGAATTTGCTAAAATAAAGATAAAAGGGGGAGAAAGACGACTTACTGAAAGCGTGTGAGGACATGTCACAGAACCACAGGAATTTAAGACCCAAGCCTTGAGAGGGAGGCACCTGGACATCAACAGGACCTCAGGGAACAGAACGAGGGCCTGGACTCCAGTGGGACCCAACCCTACAAGTGCTTCTCTCTTTTCTTGTTTGCAGCGTTTCCTCCTACCACAGATTGCTCTCTCCCAGAGAATGGCTTCCACGCCTGCCTTCCAGCACCACCCCTCATAAAGGGAGACACATCCTTCCTAACTCCAGTCTCAGGAATCCCAAGGCAGGACTGTGATTGGCCAAGTAGGGATGCTGTGATTGGCCCCAACCTGAGTGAGCCGCCCAGCCCACGGCACCCAAGCAGACAAGATCACGTGAGAAGGTGGCAGCATCATCTGGACCCATGGCCAGAGCATCAGAGGGCATCCCCTCTAAACAGTCTGAATGCTGTTCAGCAAAGGGCAGGAGGCTAGTAGGCACACAGCAGTCATCTAGGCCGGTGCGGTATTTGGCATCTCTCTACATTTCCATAACCCCGTAACTCAACGGTGTACGAGCCTGGGCTATTTTCCAACACTTTGACACATTCTACATAGTCTAACTCTGCCCATTTGCTTGGAGGGACCACCTGCCTATTAAAACCCCACCCGTTCACCACAGCCTATTAAAATGACATCCCTTTCAAGCTGACATTCCTTGCTTCACCTTGAATTTCAACAGTAATTTTTCCTGACTTCTCCTATGGCATTCATCACTTTCGGGCTTAATACAACTGAATAACAACTACTGGTTCTTGCCCCAGACCAGAGTGGTAGGGAGGAGCCTCCGAACATGGAATAAATGGAACAGTGCCTTCTTTCCATTATAGGGATTAATGCAGAAATACATCTTGCCCAGGAATTTAAGCTAGCCAAAAAAAAAAAAAAAAAAAAATCAGTTTCACATATTTGGCCAAGTATTTGTTGAACTGAAGGGAGCCCCGAGGGGTATGTAGCTATGTTGTTTGGCAAGGGGCTTGTAATCCGCCTCCTTTCCCCTGCTGACCAAGGTAGGTTTCCAGGCAGAGTCGGAGATGAAAACTGCCCTGTTCTCAAGGTAAACACGATCTTCATTGTGAGCCAACAAAATCTTGGCAGGTTATGTCACCTTTGAGAAAATGTTTCTCTTCCTCAATAAGGAGTTTTGTAGTGACTTATTACCCCTGCAGTGTTCTGGCATCCTTTGGGGGAATTCTGGAACTAAACACACACATGCACATGGACGTCTACGTGTGTGTCCAGTGACATTTCATGACAGAAGGGAAAACACGGCCGAGAACAAGTAAGGCCATGAAATAAAAGTAACTCACCTTTGAAAATTATTATTCAACCTTCTGAAACGTCATCATACTTCACATACTCGCTGTGTCAGGGGATTATTTTTCAGACTATGTACCTGCCCTCCTAAATGAGCTTCCAGAAAAGGCCAAAACAGTGGTCTGTTGATCCTCATCTCCATTCCCAGCAAACTTAATCCCTCTAACCTGATCTTTCTCCGACAAACCTGTGAACCTTCCAAAACATACTGAAAGCTCTCTGATCCCATCCTTTTCTCAAATCATCCTGCCTCTTCCTCCCCTCAGCCAACTACCCAGCATTGCACATATCTGTCCATCCCTTCCTACCCAAGTGATGACGTGTGGCAGGACTATATACTTAGGCATATGGATCTATCAAGACAGAGGAATGGCTCTACCACTTTCCTCCTCCAGAGTTTTCACCCACCTCTTTTCCTAGCCAAAGTCTCACAAGAGAGGGAGAAGCTAGGATGGTGAGACAAAATGGCACCTTTCGAACAGAAGTAGCTACCCAGTGAAGTTCCTTATCCCTTCCCTCTACTAAAAGGTGGTACAACATACTGGGAAGAACAAAACCTCTCAAGTCAATGCCCTGGTTGTAGGACCGGCTCTTCATTTATTGGCCTTTATCTTGGACCACCTATTTCCCTACTCTTGGGCCTCAGAGCCCCCAGCTAACAAATGAAGGTGACAACCACATCTATCTAACATACACATCTTTTATAACCTAACTCATATGAAAAACACTTTATTTAGATATTACTCGTTTATTCATTCTCCTTCCTTATTCCACCATGGTAAGTGTTCCTTGATTTCCTGACACGGCCATAGGAATCACCTTAAAACTCGCTGAGTTTCAGTTGCCTCGCTTATGACACAGAGGTATTATCTGCCTTACAGAGTTATTTTGAGAATCAGATATCCTAAGTGTAAAGTGCCTACCACAACTTGGTAAACAGTGGCTATGATGATTAATAAAGCACCACAAAAATCTTATTTTGACTACGGACAAGATGTGGTACTACCTAAGCTCTCCAAGGTTATGAAGCCTTCTGTGAGGCCTAGCCTCCTTCGTTAACTGCAGACTGGTTTCGCACCAGGACATGACGGGAAAGGCCCCCTTCAACGCTCTGTGTCATAAGAGAGGCACAGGATCCAAGCTGGAGTAGCCAAGAGGGACAGAAGTTGCCTAAGTGGATGAAAGGCACTGGGTCCTAATGATTAATATTAAAGAATGCATTTTAAAGATTGAAGACTAATTGTGGCTAACTTAGGTAGGGTCCAATCCCTGCACTTTTTAATCTTTGATTTATAAACATTAATTTTCTTGGTTCAATCTCCTACTGAAACCAACAAAACAAAAGTCCAGGCATTCCTGGAGTCTCTGAAGCAGAACAGTCATGGATACTAGCCCACTCCAATCATTAACCACAAGGTTCCCAGTACGGCCTGTCCTGACGCTGCCCATGGAATGACAAGGGGCAACTTTTGAGAATCCCAGGATATTTCTTTTTTTTTTTTAATATTTTATTTATTTATTTATTTATTTATTTATTTATTAGGAAAGAGAGAGAGTGAGAGAGAGCATGAGAAGGGAGAAGGTCAGAGTGAGAAGCGGACTCCCCATGGAGCTGGGAGCCCGATGTGGGACTCGATCCCGGGACTCCGGGATCATGACCTGAGCCGAAGGCAGTTGCCTAACCAACTGCGCCACCCAGGCGCCCTCCCAGGATATTTCTGAGGGAGACTGGTTTTAAATGCTTTCACCCTCTGCTTAGATCACACTCCCATCTAGACAGGGTCACTTCCAAAGGCACAGTTTCTAATTTAATCCTTTTCTCTTCCATTCTGACAGCAGGAGGTTAAGAAAACACTAGATTCACTTTTTAGTTGATGTCAGTATTGGTGGGTTTCTGCTAATCTAGTTTTCCCCTTTTTACCAAACCCTCTCTATTTTCACATCTCTTTAAATAAGCCAGTAGTGTGTCTGTGTATGTATGTCTATCAAAGAGCAGTGATAACAAGGACAGGATGGAGTCTTAAAAGGTAGAATACTAACAAGGGGGATCAGGACAGAGAAAGCACATTGTAAATAAAAGAGAATATTTCCAACAAAATATGAGAGGTTTAGCTTATAAGGCAGAAAATCCAAGCCTTCAAAACCTCCTTCCTGACTTCCCTAGTGACCAGCAATTACCTTGTAAGAATGATGTCGGTGTAACTAGAAGAATGAGCAAAAAATACAAACCTCCTTGATTTTAAAGACTGACCAAAAGCTTTAGATCATCTTATAAGAGACCGGAGACCATAGTTCCGGCACAAACTGGCCACTTGGCTAAAAAAAAATCCAGTTTCTTTGTGTTTCTTCCACTATACAGAGGCAGCATGTCTGAATCCCATGAGATGTGGGATCCATTCCTAGTGCTTACATTCCTTTAAGCAGGGACAGTATCTGTCTGGTTCACCACTTCGCCCCACCCTCTAGGACAACGCCTGCCATTCTGGAAATGCCTGTTGAACACATGAATACATCCCTATCACTTCACCTCTTCGGACCCATCACACTCCTCTGTAACATGAGGCAGGTGGCCCAGGTCATCCCTGAGGCCTACAGTTCTGGGTCCCCGTCTAGCCAACAGTGCAGCACGACCAAACCTACTCTTTGCAACTAGGCCATTATCATCTAGCAAAAAAGGAAACAATTCCCAACTCTCTCCTACCAACGTTATTTCCACTTGTCGCTTGTTTATCAGCTGCAATCGTTAATTATTTTCAAACCCCAAGTACCTGCTTTCACTTGAATTGAGTTTAATTTAAGCATAGCTATGCTATGACTTCTTTCTGTAGCTCAAACTGGCCGTGCTCCCATTTTAGATTTCAAAGGAGAGCGTGATTAATGCACTCCCTACAACTCCACTGGATTCCCGAGCTCCTCCAATGGTCTCCTAATCATTAACCCCACATCGCCCCAAGTTGTTAGGCTACACAGGCCCCCAACTACATAGATATCCTGTCAGTCTGCCAGTCACAAAACATACGAAGATCATTCCCCAAACTGAAATGAGCGAGCACAAGCATGAAGATTTCATAGTCTTACAGACCAGCAACCTGCCCTCCAGCCGTTCTCACTGTACTAGAATATTCACCCGGAAAAATTAACGATGTAGTCTATCTCCCCTTTCAGAATTTAGGAGTTTTTAAAAAAATATTATTTGTAAATAATTTCAAACTTCCAGAAAAGATAGAAGGGCACAAAGAACACCAAGATATCATCTCTCCCCAGATTTACCTATTGTTAACATTTGACTCCATTTTCTGTATGTGTCCGAACTCGTTTTTATACATGTATGCTTGTGCTCTCTCTTCCATGAAGTTTTTCCTCCTGAACCATTTAATGGTAAGCTGCATTTATCATGGCCGCTTCACCCAAAGAAGAAATTAAGTTTTAAAACACAAGAACAGAAGACACCTTGGGGGGGCTCAATCAGTTAAGTGTCTGCCTCCAGCTCCCGTCATGATACTGGGGTCCTGGGACTGAGCCCCATGTCGGGCTCCCTGCTCAGAGGGGGTCTGCTTCTCCCTCTCCTCCTGGCTCATGCTCTCTCTTTGCTGTAACTCTCTCTCTCTCAAATAAATAAATAAGTAAAATCTTTAAAACAACAACAACAAAAAACCCCAGAACAACAGAAAAGTGGAATATTGTACAACATTTTTAAGTCTCCAGTAATAGAACTTTAAGGATGAAAGCTGAGCAGCATAGGGAATTTGTTCAGGTTGAGGTTTTCTACCAGCCCTTGGTGTGTAACCAATCTTATTCCTGGGGGTGGCTTTGATTCTATCCAAAGAGTAAACACACACACACACACACACACACACACACACACACACACACACCCTCTATTTTATTTTAGAAGGAAAAATGGCCCTTGAGGCAAACCGGGTATGTTGACAACTGCCAGCCTCCATTTTTCTCATCGAAAATCTGGAGGTAATTCAATGGGTCACGCTGTTTTGGTGAATAGAGAATTCTGCTCACTTTCAGAAACAACACTTCTCCCTTAAAGCTCATGAAAATGTTCCTTTCTCCTTATTAAAACTAAATTAAAAACATAACCATATAACTCCCTACACATGAAAATGAACAGATGGGTCACTAACTTTCTTGTTTCGGTGAACTTCAGAAGGCAAGAGGAGGGGGCAGTGGAGACTGAAGACACCAGCTTGTCCCTTGGTTTCTAAAGGCCTGGACGGCAAGAATGAATTGCAAGGGGGAATGAGTGGCCTCCACACACTGTATTATTAAACAAGCCACAAATAAATGACTTTTTCCTTGGGCAGTAAAGCGTTCTGCGTACCTGGTAATTACTAATAAACTTTTTAATATAGGACTAGATCCCCTGGAGATACACGGGCTTTTTTGTTTAAATTACTTTCTTAAAAATCCCTTCCTTGAAGCAACTATAAAATCAACAGTCTAAAATGGAACAATCTTCTTCGGTAAAGAATTAAAAAAAAAATTAACACCCGCTTGAAAACACAAAAGCAGCAGAGACGGGGGTATCAAATATGTACATAGTTCTTAGAGTCAACAGGACTCTCTATTGTCAAGGTAACTCCAAGGTAACTCTCAGCAAGTAAATCTGCAACATTTCCCTTGTACCGAAGGCCCCCCCTCCTTTTTTTAAAGAGGACTGCACACGTACAATACAGCACAAAGGCTGACTCAAAGTGAAAGGAACCGAAGAACAAGCAGGTTTACCTCCAGAGTCTCTCCGGAAAGAATTTTTAGAGTCAGAGTTTTATATAAACATGCGTAAACTTGCACTTCATCAGAAAACAGTCTGGCAAAGCAACAAGGAAAAGAAAGGTAAGAAGACAAAGCTCCCTGGGCTTGGCTCAGAGGGAAATAAAATAAAAGATCCCGGGATCTACCTTGCTTGGACGCCCTCCGTCGAATCTTCATTTTGGGGAAGGAAGGCCATGAGTAGTTAAAAGGGGAGTCCGAGTCAGAATCCATCTTTTTGTTTTGCTTCAGTCAACAGATTCAACAGTAGAGACTCAGGAAGAACTCGGGGGCGTCCCCAGCCAGGAGGCGAGTCTCCCGAGTCTCCCGTGTGATGTCAAAGGAAGGAATGGGGCTGGGTGAAAAGCTCCCGCACACAGGGAGGGAGAGGCAATAAATGTTTTGCTTCCTTCAGGCGTCCAGGCATGTAGACGGAGAAGGAGGCTGTAAATATTAAAGCCAAACTAGGGAAGTAAAAAGAGGAGTGAGAGAGAGAGAGAGAGAGAGAGGGAGGGAGGCAGGCGCAGCTGAGAGTTGCACTGGTACATCGCAGTCCTGTTATTCAAAAGGTCACTGGGAGCCAATGAATCATTAACTCCCCTCTTCTCGTGGCTGGAAATGGAAACGAAGAAGGAAGGTAACTGTGAATTCAAAGAGAGCTGCCTGGGGTTCAAGAAAAGTCTCCAAATGCGAGCACATGCTTTGTTCTGGAGCTAGAGGATTCCCCTCCGAAAAGCCACCCTGCACAGTGACATCAAGGCTGAGGTTTCCAAGTGTGGACAGCCAGAAAGCTCAGGACAGGCAAGTAAAAGCCAGCATACTCAGGACGGGGAGTTTTCCAGAGCAATCACTTCTTTCACACCACTGACAGTATACAGGCAGCTTTTCGGATACTAGGGTCAAAACAGCTCAGATAATTCCTTCAACAGTCTAGTCTCTCCATCCTTTTAAAGCTAAAGTAGTTGGAAGCTTTAAATGTTACAGGGAATTATGCTCATTAAATACATGAAAAGTCATCTACTTCTGTTTAGCACAATTGTGGCATTTTGCTTCAATCATCACCAAATCCGGCTGCCAATCATAAGGATTTGGGCACACGAAGAGCTTGGCTCTAAACCTGCAGTCCCTCTAAACAGAGCTAGTGACGAAGTTACAACAAACCAAGAGTTCTTACTCGGTCCCCAGTCCCCATGAACAACCCCCTGGTAATTAGCAGTCAGGAGAAGCCCATGGCCTCCCGCCCTGGACGGGGTCACTCTTACTTCCCTGCTCTCCACAGGCACACACAGAAGCTCAAGCACAGCCGCCAAGATCTCGGGCAGAAAAAAAGCACACCTCAGGTCTCAGAGGGGAGTCTCTCCTAAGCATTTACTTAGTACTCTCGATAGCAAGAAATGGTGTGTTTTCTTTTGTGAGCTCACAGGACACCCAAATAAACTGAGACGGTGGAAATGATATGAGGGTCTGTACAACTCTGGAGAGCCGACGTCCAGCAATATGTGCCTTCATGAACATTCCTCTTTACTCCAGGGGCACCTGGGTGGCTCAGTGGGTTAAGTGACTGCCTTCACATCAGGCTCCCTGCTCATCGGGAAGTCTGCTTCTCCCTCCCCCTCTGCCCCTCCTCCCGTTCGTGCACATGGCCCCTCTCGAATAAATAAAATATTTTTTTAAGGATTTTATTTATTTGTTTAACAGAGAGAGAGCACAAGCAGAAGGAGAGGCAGAAGGAGAGGGGGAAGCAGGCTTCCTGCTGACTAGGGAGCCCAAGGTGGGGCTCGATCCCAGGACCCTGGGATCATGAGCTGAGCCAAAGGCAGACACTTAACTAACTGAGACACCCAGGTGCCTCTCAAATACTTAAAATCTTAAAGCCAAACAAAAAAATCCTCTTTACTCCAAGTATTTCCCAAACTGTTGACTTTATCCTGCCATGTTGTGTCAGAAGAGATCCGTAACCTGCTCCCTGACAGCTAACCCTGTCTGGTTGGATGGGGAGGAGGTGAGAGGTCCAGATAGAACTGGAGCAAGGGGAGGAACCACTTCATTTCAAATTCGAATCAAAGTCAGAATTACATGAATCATTCCTGTGTTTTTATACGGTTTGCCACATAAATATAACATACAAATAACAAAATGCAACTACGAGACCACTGTAAGCGTGACGACTAAGTCAAAATAAACATTAATATACATTCTACTATGTGGCCTTTTATTTGAAAAATAATTGCATATTTTTTTAATTAGTTAGATGCACTTTTTAGAATTATTGTCAATCCTTTCATCGGGTAAGAAAGTTTTAGTGCACGTGGATCTTTATAAGAAAATAAAGTCTTGAAGATGAGTATTTCCATTCATTCTCAATTTTACAGCTTACGAAAGTACCAGGACACTGTAGGCATGTGATAAATGAATGAACGATTTACACTTACGAGTCTTAACCTATGGATGGAAAAGCTTTACAGATCATCTGTAAATGTTATTTAATATTCTGATTGAATATCTATTTAAAATTTTTTTTTACCTCAAGTACAGATGACACACAATGTTATATTAGATTCAGGGGTACAGACTGATTCAACAATTCTGCATGCTCTGCTCAGTAGAGCTACTACCTGTCACAATAGTAACTTTATTTGAAAAAATAAAAGAGCAGGACTTGTGAGTCAACAAAGCCCACTGTCCTCCAAGGTTCCAAGCACCACTTGGGGTATAGCTAGATCCATGGACCCTTGGCTGCCTCAGAGAGGTCTGTAGACCAAAGAAAGGGAACCTCCACCTGTTTAGACATTCATCAAATTAAAATTTAAGTGTTGGATCAGGAGATAATGTTATCTTTCTCATTTTTCACATATGTTTAAGTTTTAGAGCCACTTAACCAGGATAAATCCCAGGTCAACAAACTACTAGAGCTGTTCCTCTCTTGACCATGAGTGATAGATCAGGAGAAAGTCAGGACAAATCCCAAGAGAAATATGAAAAAATCTTTGTAAAACACATTTCAAGTAGTTGGGGTGCTAAGTAGATTCATCTTTTATCTAGTTCTCCCAAATCACAGGCCTTGGTTGACCAATTATCTATCAATTTGGTCACTGATATGAATATTATTCTGATAACAAAAAAGAACTACCCCAAAAATACATGTGAGAAGCTCAAGAAGATCTTCTATTCTTATTTGATTTACCAACATTTTTAAAGAATGAATGATGGCTACTGACAGCTATGTAGCATTCAGTTAACACATAATTAGGACAGCTCATTTTCGTGCTCACCAAAGGCTCTCCCCCAAATGTGGGTCATTTATCCTCCTTGTTTTCTAGAGTAATTCACTTTTCCCCCCATTATACCAATATGATTACATTTAAATTAATTCAAGATGTTATTTACATCTCATTCATATTCAGTGGATCAATTTCTTTCCTCTCCCTGGCTGATTCCAAATGCAGTTGGCAGAATTCAAGGATATATCCCCAAGGCCACGTTCTCATCAGGATATCCTACAACTACTACAATGCAAGAGTGTGAATGATTTCATCAGCCTTATTGTGCCTCCTTTAACTAGGAAATACTTAGAAAATTACCTCCATAAGGCTACAATCACCTAGGGCAGATGCTGTTGCCTTGAAGTTTCAGCTGTTGGGAATACCCACATGGACGGGAATCTTCCCTTGGTTCTCCTCCTGTCATGACAATAGGTCACCTACCTTCCAACCTTGGTGAAATTAATCTTCCCTACAAGGGTATTTTTATATTTTGATTTGAATTGCAGTATTTATACAGTTTTCTCATCCTCTAGTGAGACCTAAAATGCCTTCAGTGCAAGAGCTGTGTCATACTCCTATTTTTATGGAGCCACAAGCTAAAAAGAAAAATTGTGGGGTCTTAGAGCCATATAAATCTGGGCTTGGAGAATGGCTCTGTCACCTATTTACTTAGTGTCACTCATACTTTCTGATCCTCAGTTGTCTCCTAGAAAATGGGGTCATAACATCCATACTATAAAGAGTTGTAAGGATCAAATGAGGTCATAAAGGTAAAGACCTTAATGTTTAAGTTTTCATTAAGTTTCAGCTTAAATATGGAATAATAAAGTTTCCCTTTATTCTCTTGTATATTATATTGTATATATATTATATTGTGTTCTCTTGTGTATTATAAACACTGAAGTATCCCTATGTTGACCTCAGGGGTAATGGCTTGATTTTCTGAAGTGAGACATGCAAATGTGCAGAGAAGTTCCAAAACAATCATTCCAAGACTGAAACAGGAGGAGGATTTGTTTTGCTTCTCTGCTCCATTGTTTAACAACCAGAGATCACGGGTTTTAACACTGCTAGACACCATTCTTGGAAAAAGTCATTAAAAAACACACGTAAGAGGAGATAAGACCCCTAAATGCGAGGACAAGCCTATCCTGGCTCACTTCAGCCAGCGCAGTGGCAATGTAATGTGGCCTTGGGTGAAAATCAGAGATGGTCAGAATCTTCCTCAAAATCCCTTAGGAAGCACCATGTCATCTGCTGGAGTTCAACACAAGCAGTTCTTCTTTGTTGGAGAACATTATGACTTTGGTTATGCGCCTAGCAAAATGCATGGCTCTGACGGAGAGGCCACACTATACAGAAAATATGGATTTTTAAAAGCATAGCTCATATCCATGTGCTAGATGTGTTCACTCTGAGAAGCACAGTGGGAACAGCAAGTTCACATCTCCAATGTCACACTCACTCAGGGACCGGGCATCATGCATACAGCCATCCCAAGGTTTAAATGATTCTTTTTCTCCCTACTTCCCCTTTCTCTCTTTTTTTGAAACAGAGCCCAAAAAATGGATTTCATATAAAACGGATATGAATTGGGAACATGGGGCAACCACTCTAGTCATACATCAGAATTTTAGGATGCCACCATTTCCTAAGGCAATCTTACTTTAAACAGAAGAATACTTTTTATTTCTTATCTACCTGTATTACCTTGGTTTATTTGAGTAAAAAACCTGCATGCACTTTCAGAGGTTTTTACATCACCCTACTACCTAAGGAGGAAAACTCGATGTACCCTAGAGAGATGTCCATCAAGATGACATTACTTGTATTAGGACATACCCACATATAGTGTATGAAGAAAATATCGAACACGCTAAGGAGAGGAAAGTAGATTTCCAAACAAAGCAACATATTTAAGAATTAATTTGGCAAGGTTTCCACCAGCTGTCAGAATAGCTACAAGAATCAGTTTTTATTCAGACGATACCCTTAAGGGGGAAAAAAAAAGGACTCTTGGTGGATCTCTTTTTGTTTAAACCTGAAATCCTTGGTATAACCTCAAAGAAAGAAGCAGGACAAATAGGCTAAATGTTTCTTAACAATGAATTAGGAGAAATTTTGACTCTATCATGGAGGGGGAGCTTTGAATCCTGGATGTGAGGGGTCTAGAAGTGGGAGAAGAAAGCAGATGAGCAGTAAGGCTGCAAAGAGCAAGGGTGGAGGGATAGTCACGTGTCTTGTCATAGACTCAGGAGAAAGAGATTCCTCATGGTGAGAAGAACCACGGCAATTGTGGAGAGCAACATCTACATTTTAGGGTTTTTTCTGTTAATGTTCCAATTCCCATTTTCCCAAACCTTCCCCAAAAAAGTTTCTTACATGCCACAAACTTATTTTTGAACTTAATTTTTTAAATCAATTTGAAAATTCAAAGTTCAACTTACAGTTCTTTTTTTTTTTTTTTTAACATACAACGTATTATTTGCTTCAGGGGTACAGGTCTGTGAATCATCAGTCTTACACAATTCACAGTACTCACCATGGGCTTGAATATGGTCATTCACATGTATTTAAGTGAACTAGGAGATATAAAATGAGCAAAAGACTTAGTTTTACTGTGAAGTCAAATCTATCAATTCCAAAGTTCCGAAGCTAAAATTCCTACAAAATGTAATGGATAACCGTAGTTGGAAATAAAGGGTGGCTGATCTTGTATATACCACTAGAGTATTGTTACTTCTAGGCCCTCTTAATGAACAGATTAAGGAAATAGCTCCATGTGTGCCCTGACCTATTATATACACTTATCTACAAATATTTCTATGTGTAACCATGCGTATCTATGTTAACTAATCATGAGTGTATACTAATGTGGCCAACTCTAATTCATCAGCACACAGAACATTCTAGCCTCCTACCCTTGGTTATCTACCAACTCCCATGCACTCCAACCTAACAATAATGTCTACGACCCATTTGCTTAAGTGTTCATTTCCAGTGCACTTTTACAGTGGTATAAAAATTGCTAACCTGTATCCCTGTGAGAAACAACTTTATCACCTAGAGGACAGTGCTTGCATACAGTCTATTTTGCCCTTATTCTTACAGACTCTACCTCATTTCCAAAGTTACTAAGGTCTGAAACCTTCTCATCTCTTACATTTAGGAATCCCATCCATTTTTAGTAGGAATCTCAACCATTTTAGATGGTTTTGTCACATTCTGCCTCCATCAAAGGATCCTCCAACTTCATTCCTTTTCTTTGCACACATTAAGGTTTACTTGGGTGCCATAAAGTTCCCTGAGTTTTGACAAATGCAGTGCCATGAAACCACCATTAGACTATCATAAAGAATACTCTCAGGCATCCAAATTGGCAAAGAAGAAGTCAAACTCTCACTCTTTGCAGATGATA
>CM052809.1:48326630-48383734 GCA_028533885.1 Nasua narica | reverse complement strand
TTTTTTTAATAATAAATGAATAAATAAATAAATATTTTAAGAATTTCAAGTTATTCTGAATGTGACATGAGCTACCCTCTGGAGATTTGTTTTTGTTTTTTTGGCAGGGAGGGGAGTCGATTTTTTTTTTCTTACCACTAGATCTTCTACTTCAGCTCTAGGGAAAAGTTCCAAAAAGGAAGAGGGACAGAGAATCCTTACCTTTACATTCTCCTTCTCAGGTGATGATCTGCTGGTTGCCAAATTCTTAATCTCTGCAAAAGGAATGATCATCATCAGGATCTGATAAGAGCTTTCATTAAAAAAAAAAAAAGAAAAGAAAAGAAAACCCCAAAAAAGACAACAAATATACATGAACTGCCCCAGGAGCTGTCTGTGAGGAGCTAGCTTAGATTTGGCTTCTTAAAAATCAACTCTCCACAGAATATGTGACAGCCCAAATATTACAGTCCGGTAATATTTGTGTAATATTTGTGTGGACCAAGAGGTAAACAAGCCCAGGACCTCTTGCAGGAAATCCTGAGGAAAAAAAACTCATTAAATCAACAAATGTCCCTGATTCAAAAGGAAGGCTGCTCACAGAACAGAGACTCTTCAAAACAGCTGAGATTTTAAGGGCATGACTGGTCCCTACCTGAGGATATCCCACATGTCTAGTTCCTCAAATACCACAGATTTCATGTTTCAAAAGGGCATAATTCATTCCAGATGAGGTCTGGCCTTTCCTTGGACATCCTTATAGGTCACAACACCAGCACAATCCTGGGGCTCCCACCGCAGAGGGTGCCGGGCTGAGCACTGACAGGCCCCAGACACGCTGGGTACCCTTTTTCTGCATAAAGCCTTTCCTGGAAATATTAGTGGTCAGGATGTTCCAGGCTAAACAGGAAGGCTCATTTAAGGGGTATTTTTCTCTGGGTCTTGACTGGTTCTCTTCCCACTCAGTTGTGCATAAACAAGAGCCACTGTTGTTGATATTTAACCACCAAAAGCAGGTTTGGGGCTGGGGAAAATAAGCACTGGACACTCCTAGCAAGGGCAGATAGCTAAGAAACTTAACCAACAAGCATATGAATACACACTATTGTAGGCCCAAGGTCTCCTCTGGACCCCTGAGCTGCCCCGCCTGATGCCGAATCTGGGGAAACCCCACTAGTTTACCTAGACACGTCCCCACTCCACTTTGCCAGTCGGTTAACCAAAGTCGCCAGAGGCTTCAGACCTCCTGGTGGATTTATTCAAGCTCCTCTTATTGCCAGGCACCAAAGCTAGGAAGTTCACTCAAGTTCTTTCTTAGATAAGTGTAAGGTACACCGACAGGTCATAGTAAGGCAAGGATAGAGTAGAGAAGTCAACTTTCTCACCGTCCTGATGCGTTTTTGAAAACGTGCGTAACAGAAACTTGACATTTACCAACAAATAATGAGGCATTTATACTCTACAGTTTACTGCTCTTGAATCCATAATCCTTATTAGCCCCATAGTTTAAAATGAAACGATGACAGCTTCAATTTCACGTGGTCATATCAACTGACATAAGTGGTCAGCAGGGATTAAGGACCACGGACACCCAGCCTGGGTGCTTCTGCTCTCTGGTGCCCCCTACCTACCTATAAATGCACATCCCACACAGGGCCTCCAGGTGGCAGCAGAGGAACGTCTGCAGAACAACACGGCCCGCACTAGTTATGCCAAAACGAACCAGCTTCGCCCTTCTAAAGTCTGCTGCTGAGGGGGTGATGAACCAGGAAAGACTGTGGACTCTGAGCAACAAACTGAGGGTTTTGGTTCTCAATACCCTGGTGGTGGGTATTGAGAAGGGCACGTATTGCATGGAGCACTGGGTGTGGTGCATGAACAATCAATCTTGTAACACTGAAAAATTAAAATAAACATATTTGGGGGAAAAAAAAAAAAGCCTGCTGCTCAGGTGCCAAAATTCAAAACCCTAACATAAAGCTCTCTGCCCCATCGCACAGATGCAAGCATTAATGGGAAGCCCCTATAGAACATACGAGGGATTTTGTTTTGAAACACACATACCCAAACCCTAAAAGTTGACTAGGTGGGGTACAGAGTACCAAGATGGCAAAGAAAAGGAGGGTAGCGAGAACCCAAGTTTCCACACACACTTCAACCTAGACAGCAAGAGAGTCGCACACATTTTTATTTTGCTACTATAAAATACCCCTTTTAAAAAGCTGTTTTAGACCGTATGCTCTTGAATTTATTAGGATTCTGCATTTCTAAAGAATTATGTACCTAGGCCACTGATGAAAAGAACAGCACACATTTTGCTCAAGATCATGCTAATGCGGAAGTCCACAGCATCTGAGAAAACCCGGCTTGCAGTAACAGAAGCAGTGTCACCGTGGTGCAGCTTCCTGCCACTCTCAAAATTTCACTGTTCCCACACTGTCAGCCTACAGTTTTCCGTATCATCTACTGCATTTTTCTTTTGTTTCAGGCATAATCTAATTAAAGGCAACTTTACCACAAACTATACTAAAAGAGACAAGTGTTTATAAAATTTGTACTTCATCACTTTTTATAGCTTTCAAAGCTATAAAACCTTGATGCAAACATTATTAAAAAATATTTGTAACAGTGAGTAGATTCCGAGTAATAATGTATCTTTAATTAATCTGGGATGGTACACACACATTCTAGAGCTTTTAAAGAATTGGGCACTCATTCGACCGGAGTTTAATCAAATTGCTCTAGGAGAGTTTCTGCTAAATGACTAGGATCCTTTTACACTCACTCCACTCTAATGCCGATCAAACCACTCATTGCTATAGCAACCTCCGGCAGATAATGATATCAGTAACTTCAAACTATTCTGTTTTAAAGGCCTATTAATCTTGCCTGCACGGCCCACCCAGAAGGATTATCCCCTCTAAATCCGATTTACCAAACTTAATAAACATGTTTTCTTATTGCCAAACTATAATGGAACAATAAATAATCTCTAATATTCATGTTTACCAGTGACACTGCACCAGCATACAGGCCTTTCAAACAACAGGGTTAAGTAGCTCTAAGATTACTACCAGTGTTTTGTTAAGAAACAGATTAGCCTAACAGATCCCAACTCTGTATTAAGTCTTACCATCCCCTTTTTGAAAAATGGGACCACAGAGGCTACACTTGGGCAAAGTAAAAGCTTAAACTGAAAATATAGGACAGTTGGTATTGTCCTTTACCCTTTGCTGTGTCATCATGCTATGACTCCTCCCAGAAAGGAGGAAAAAAAAAAAAAACGACCATGATCAGAGCCCGCCAGACAACTACTCCTGCTTCATTCCTGGGTCAGGTTCAACTGTGCACAATCAAGTTCACAAGAGGGTTAGATTGGCAGGGCACCATCAAAAGTACAACTGAAAAATGAGGGTCATGCTCTCAGCTCACGCTGCCTCCTCCACAAAGGCCCAAAGGAACTGAAAGCAGTGCAGAGTCTGTGAATGGATCCTTTTCTCTCAACAGACTGAGTTCTGGGAAGGCTGGGTCCAAATTGATTTTGGCCCAACCCTTGAATCCCCAGTGCCAAGCGAGTGCCTAGCATATTAAAGGCACTGAATAAATGCTTCTCTCCGCCACCTCAATCTGGTGGCCCAAAAGGGCTGATGAGATGTAGTGAATCATTAGGCAAGCTCTAGGTCAGGACAGGGAAGGGAAAGTTGTTCGCTTTTTTGAAATACTAATTGAAACACTTTGAATACCAGCACTGTTTATCACAACTTCTGAACTGCCAGATTGAGCAGACAGATGAATGCTTTTTCCTTTGCTGCCTCCCACCCCTCCAGCGAAGTCCCTGAATCACCCTTCCCTTTCCAATTAGGCACTGGTGTTTCCCTTCTAACAACTTCATTCCAATTTATCACTTCAATGTTTTATTCTACTGTGTATGTCCAATTCACAAATCCCAGAGAACTAAAATGGCAAAGGGGACAAATTTAGGAAACCTCCCACTCTTAACTCAGAGACTATTTTACTACTGGGCCCTTTTGTTTCAGTATCCCAATTACTCCATTTTTTCCTAAAAGTGGAAATACTAGTAAAAATTATCTTTTGGAATTCCCAGTATAAATATGGACCAGGAGAAAGGATAAGGCAATTATCTATAGAAATATCAGCATAAGCCCCATTAGTCTGTGAGCCCCAACAGTCCATTCAAGTGAACAAGCATTGCTGGGTCCCTGCTGAACCACAGTATCAGTCTGGGAGAGGACATCAAGGTGAGAGAAGAAATTCCTGCCCTAAAGCAACTCCCAATGGGTTGTTTAAATATAATTTTCATATTTGCACTCAACATCTTTTCAAAAAGAATCTGCCATCTTGTTTTAACTACTTTTTAAATTTAAATTACTTGTGGCACTTTTTTGAGCCACAAAGAATAATTAAGAAAAAAGAAAAATAAAACATTAACACTGTTAATGTTTTAGAATATACTTCTTCTCTACAGTCATATTTTTTTTAAAGATTTTATTTATTTATTTGACAGAGAGAGAGAGATCACAAGTAGACAGAGGCAGGCAGAGAGAGAGGGAAGCAGGCTCCCCGCTGAGCAGAGAGCCTGATGTGGGCCTTGATCCCAGGACCCTGAGATCATGACCTGAGCCAAAGGCAGAGGCTTTAACCCACTGAGCCACCCAGGAGCCCCTACAGTCATATTTTTTAACAGCTTTAAGGTATAATATACTAATGACCCATTTAAAGTGTACAATTCAATTATTTTTGACATATTCAGAGTTTTGCAATCATTACCACAATGTGAGAACATTTGCATTACCCTCAATTAAGAAACCCTATACCCGTTAGCACCCACTACCTATTTCTCCCCAGCTGCCCCAACCCCCACCCCAAAGGCAACCACCAACCTTTATTCTTTTTTTTTTTTTAAAGATTTTATCTATTTTATTTTAACAGAGAGAGAACACAAGCAGGCAGAGAGGCAGGCAGAGGCAGAGAGAGAGGAGCAGGCTCCCCGCTGAGCAAGGAGCCCGACGCAGGACTCGATCCCAGGACGCTGGGACCATGACCCGAGCCAAAGGCAGCCACTCAACCAACTGAGCCACCCAGGCGTCCCCCAACCTTTATTCTTTTTTTTATTTATTTAAATATTTTTATTTATTTATTAGAGAGCGAGAGACTGAGAATGAGAGGGGAGAAAGTCAGAGGGAGAAGCAGACTTCCCGCAGAGCCAGGAGTCCGATATGGGACTCGATCCCGGGACTCCAGGATCATGACCTGAGCCAAAGGCAGTTGCTCAACCAACTGAGCCACCCAGGCGCCCCAACCCAACCTTTATTCTTAATGAAGTCTTCAGTCTTAATGGATTTGTTTGTGCTGGATATTTCCTATACACGGCATCACACAAAAGTCTTTTGTACTGGGACTCTCTCACAGAACGTAATATTTTTAAGATTAGTTCATGTTATCTCATCCATCGGTAGTTCATTCCTTTTTATTGCCAAACGCCAGTCCATTGTATGGATGGACCACATTTGGTATATCCACTCCTCACAGACATTTAGGTTGTTTCCACTTTTCAGCAGTTATGAATAATACTGCTATGGACATTTGCATACAGGTTATTATGGAGATAGAGGTTTTCATTCTATCTAGGAGTGTCATTACTGGGTCATATGGTGACTATGTAGAATATGTTTTTATAATATTGTTTGGTTGACATCTCCAGTATGCATTTGCCCACTCCCCATAAAGTCTCAAACAGTGAAGAACTTATTCATGAGGGAGAAAAAAAGATACATTCAGCCCCAAAAGTTTGGTGGCAACTATCATATAAGCAAAAGCTCTAAATCAGGACATCTTACACGGAGGTCATTAAGTAATTTCCCTGATTTACTCAACTGCTTGAATAAATGAGGCAAGTCATACTGGAAAGATACAAACAACATTAAGTTTCATCTTTGAATACTTTTCTGTCCCTCTGACTTCCCACTTAGATTCTATTTCAACTCAGGAAAGAAACTCTGTAGCTATATTTTCAACTTAAGCTTATTCCACTTGTATGAGACTCCTGATACAATCAGGCTACCGTAATGCTAGTCCTTGCCTCTAGCCTGCTGCTGTGACCCATCTACAGCCATCATCCTTAGCCCATCCAAACAGAGTTTCTTACATCTAGGTGAGTTCTCAAGAATCTGAGATTCTTTCCAGTTCAAGCTAAGATTCTTCTGATAAGCTGGGGAGGCAAGGAGAAGAATCTATCTTCATGTGTGAGAAAATACAAGTATTATAATAACAAACAAAATGAGCGTCATATCAAGTTGATATCCTATTTTTATCCTTGGCCCTTTGATGATGAAACTCGCTCTCTTCTGTGGGCAGGAGGAGAAAGTAGATTGGCAAAGTCAGCCTCTAAAGGGAACACAGAAAAAGCTGAGCTGTTCTGTAAGATGAAGCAAACAATTACAAATCACTTCCCAGGGCTGGAAAGTACATTCCCTGGGTAGGATTTGTATTGTCTCGAAAATGTCAGAATACTTGACATTCAGGTGAACAAGGCTGATCAAGTCCTTGGATAGATACTCCGTTGTGGGGTTAAGATAAGAACTCCGTGTCCAGCTGAGTAACCAACCCCACAGATCGGCCTAATTGCCTTCCTGAAATCCTTAACACCTCAGGTCCCAGCAGCCATCCTTGTGGAAAGGACCTGCACCTTGACAGACCTGAAACCAAATTCAACACTTCTAAAAAAAAGCATTCAGTTATTGTAATTAAAATGAAGGCTCTTGGAAAGGAAATCTTGCATAGATAAAAGCCCAATAATCTGCAGGAGATACTCAAAGGAGAATCCCCCACCCAACTCCCTCTTCACATTTCACTCACCCAGAGCACGCAGAGAAGGGCCGCATCCTCACCTAAAGAACAGTACAAACAAAAAAATCTGCTCACCTCGTTACCGTGACAGGAAGAGCTACGTCTCGGTTTCCCAACACATGCATGATTACCACCAAATCCATCCCGGCACGTGTTACAACTCGCACTCGTAACGAGCTGGCTTCGTCATGATGCTTTGCAGTGGCTAAGCATCGATGGCCAGATACTAGTTTGGGGGCTCTAGCTGTATTTGCTCATTTAAGCCTCACTAGAAGTATTAAATGATGCGCCCAAGTCCACCATTTTGCACAAAAGGAAACAGAGCTGAATAACCTGCACCATGTCCAGAAGCCAGATCATGGCAGAGCTGAGGTTTCAGCAGAGTCTGCCTGTAGCTGGTGTGTGTCATCGCGGCATGCCTGTGCATGTGGGGCATAAATCTTCCTTGTAAGAACTTTATGAGACAGGTCAGCCGTGTGGAAGAAAGCTCATTTCAAGGCAATCATTCCAATTTTGCACTTCTCCATCACATAAATGCTGGAGAGAACTCTCCACCAGCAGCCCCAAGACTACACAGCCAAGTGTTCTGTTACCTAAGGGTGGTGGGTAGGCTACAGCGCACCTGACTCTCTGACTTGCCTGGGCAAGCTGCCTCACCTCAGACAAGTTACGTGCTCTCTCTGTGCCGCCACTTCATCATGTATAAAATTGGGGAAACACACTTCCGACACCCAGAAATGTCCCCCTCCATGACCACTGGCCAGTGCATGCCATCAATGTCCCAACTTGGCTCCGCTAACTGCGGCGTTCCCAGCACCTAGAACAGCACCCGGCCCTCCACGCATACCAGAGGGCGGTTCTGTAACAGTCAACTCCTTGAGATCGGGGGTTTTGCCCTTTGCCTTTTCGGTTACTGCTATGTCACCAGTGCTTAGAACACTGCCTGTCAAAAAGTGAGCGCTCCGACATTCACTGGACGGGGAAGGCAATGAGCTGCAGGACTCTCGACGGGTTGCCTGGGCTGTGCCTTCTGCTTGGATCCCCTGACGCTCGCGCCTTTCTCACGGGGTCATGAAGAGGAAGCCTCTCTGCCCTGCAGGGAACTCCCGCGTCAGCCCTGCGGAAACAGATTCTGCCGCCCGTCCTTTGTGACTACACCGCACGCTCCAGTCCCAACTCCATCTTTCCTTGTTAGTGAAAATATGGAATGCAATTAATGGAGAGAAATGGAGAAAAAAAGGGAGGGGGGACTATTACCACAGAAGTTGAGATAGCCAATCACACAGGGTTTTGGTTTGGTCTGGTTTTGGGTTTTTTTAATTACAGAAGAATTAAAAAAAAAAAAAAATAGAGTCACGTGACGGCCAACGGGATTGTAGTCTGTTTTACAGCCCCAGAGACTCCAGGCAGTCACGAGCCTCCCAAACAATATCGGAAAGTGCAGCGGGGTGTGTGGAGAGGCATGGGGGTTCTTAATATTCACGACAACCATGAGGAGCTTTACAAACCACCCCCCATGCCCAGCTGCCGGTGTGAGCATTACCCACTACCATGTTAATGGAGGCCAAGGATTCAGGTGATGGTGTAAAGGAAGGAAAGGGCAGCAGCAGTGGAGATGAGGAAGAGCAGCAAGGCCCCTGTTCCTTACCCAGACCACCTCCATAAGATGGTCTAAGAACCATGAAAAAGGGATTCTTGCATGAACTATTTAGAGAACTATTACATAATGGGGCACAAGAGTCATGATGGCAAGACTTAACCAGAAGCTGAAAAACATTAAAGGTACTCTCAACTTCCACAAGGAGTAGGGGTCTCATAGATGGCATTTTCAACTTGGTCAAAGAATCCTTATTTTTCAAAGCATCTCCCACGATTGGGGTTTTGACAATGCTCTTCAGGAAATCCTAGAATAGGAGATCAAACAGGAACAAAGAAGGCAAGGGACAAAAGAGTCAGTTGGTGGATTAATACTCATAATTAGCTTATTCCTCTGAGCAAATTAAAAATGTGAAGACTTTTTGGTCATTTTGTTCATTTGGAGTAAGTGCTCATCCTTCTGGGAGTATGATTACAGTTAAGAAACTATGGAAACATAAGTGGCTCACAGACAATAATGACACCATTTATCACACTAATGGGGACAGGAAAGCCCATCTCCAGGATAATACTCTCATCTTTTAATCGATGGCGGCTACAGATACAAGCTTAGGGTTTCCCACTCCACTCTCTGCCCCTGGAGAAACACAAAAACATGACCTCTTAAGAATCTTCTAGTATGTCACAAAGGGAAAGTTCGCTTTGGGGGCTTAAAGAAGAAGGGGGAAAAAAGCAGACATTGACATTCAAAGTGCTTTGTTTTTCCAGCTGAGTTGCCTACAGGTTTATGAATGGACAAAACTGAGTAGTTTTGTTTTAGTTGAATACTGCCCTCTGCTTGAACCTGCGGAGAGTTTCTAATATGTCCTCCAAGAATACACAAATCAAAGCATTGCCTAGAAGGTCTACACAATACACCCACAAATGAGCTAGAGTTGGAGCACTTGAGTTTCTATCTTCTGCTTATTGCTTGCATGACTCTAGCTCTACTACCTTGGCTGTTCCCTGATCCATCAAATCCAACCCATCTAAAATGGGGTACATTTTTTGTCATGATCCTGCTTCCTGTAAGGTCCATCCCAGTTAGGGACACACAAGGACTGGAGGAACCGCCCTGCTCCCCCACCACTGGCACCCACCTGACACCCACCACCTGCAGGGCGGTACCCATCTGTCTCCACCTCTCCGCAGTCATTACACTGCTGTGGTGCAGACCCTCTTGGTATTACTTACAGCAGTGTTCCCGCAACCCCCGCCAAACCCTCCAATCCACTCTCTACATTCTCACAGCAACCTTTTGAAAGTAATAATCTAACCTAATTTGCTTGAAACAGCTCCCACAGCTGTCAGGATGGAGTTCCAGTTCCTTGCCTTATGGACAAGCCAGGTCAATATGCCTCCTCCCAAGCCGGTGTTACTAGCAACACACACACAAACACAAACACCACCCCTAATCAATAGGACTACAAAATGATACGCATTTCCTTCAATTCATCATGTGATTCAGAATTCTGTATTGCGTACATTTCCCTTGTCTGGGATTTTTTTCCTTCCATTTTATCACAGCTCCAGGGTCACCTCCTCCAGGAAGCTTTCCCTGACCACTCCACTATCCCAAGCCACAGATTTCTCACAGCAATATTTGCATATGACTCCTGTTGCACTTACCATAATGTGCTGGGGCACAGCTTGTTTTTCTGCCCCAATCCCAACTGTCAGCCCCTTAACGGCAAGAATTTAAACACTTATTCAGACCCTACTTTGCTCCAAATTAGTTTAAAGGTGGTTTGGAAGGGGCGCCTGGGTGGCTCAGTTGGTTGAGCAACTGCCTTCGGCTTAGGTCATGATTCTTGAGTTCCGGGATCGAGTCCCACATCGGGCTCCCGGCTCCACCGGGAATCTGCTTCTTCCTCTAACCTTCTCTCTTCTCATGCTCTCTTTCACTTTCTCATGTCTCTCAAATAAATAAATAAAATCTTCAAAAAAAAAAAAAAAGGTGGATTGGAAGGGAAGAAAATACACAAGGAAAAATCACAAGAGGAAAAAAAGCAAGGATGAGAGCTTCATAAATAAGGGTCACACCAAAATGTGGTTAGCAGCATACACATTTGCAGGCCAGAAACTTAGCACCATGTTTTTGGGTTCTGTCAACCAGCTATAAGAAAAACACCTGGTAAGTTACAGGGAGAGCAATAAAAGCCAGCCAAATGTTCAAGAGAAGCCAGCATTTCTAACATGAAACCAGAAAGAGGTTTCTCCTACAGGTCTTTAGGAGAAAGCATAAGGTGACCCACCTCCTCCTTAGGCAGGCAGGTCCCCCCACTCCCGGCGAGCCGCCAATACCTCATCTACAGAACACAGATGTGAGGGCAACTCCACGGGGACCCAACCTGGTCCAGCCTGAACAGCAAGCCCAGCTGCTGAGTTTAACCCAGGAGCGTGTGCAACATGGATGGGTCGCAGATACTTCCAACAACTTGCTACAAACCTTCCTCATTTAAGACTACTTTCTAAAAACATGGTGGCCAAGAGTTTAAAATTTTACTACCTGATAAATAAGTGAAATGCAACTTGTCTATGTTGCCAAATACAAGCAAAATCAAAACTATTCACCAGCAGTCAACTTTGGTGGCTTCAGGGCAAGGGTGTTGTCCTATCTTTTCTCCCTAATCCCAGCATCTAGCATGGTGGCTCTCAGCCTTATCAGACTGTTGTCCCTTTTACATGTAACAGATACTTTATAATGTCCCTCCACTCTACTGAAATGGAATAACGTAACCATACCTTAATATGTATAACCTTATCCTCATACCTGATTTCAAAAAATAAAAAAATATTCTATAATATAAAGGAAAAGGAAAGAATGGATAATCAGATCATATGTATTTCAATATATAAATTGTTCACCCTAACTACCCTACAAGAAATAATGACAAAGTCAGATTCCTACAACTACTGATATCTGGGATAAACACAAAAAAAACAAACACAAAATCAGAATCTGTCCAAAAGGTCAGGACTATTTAATAAAAAAAGATAAGAATGCTCCCCAGAATCAAAACGTGTGTCTATCACGAAGACTTGCTAATAGATCAGACTTACCTGTATATAAAAGCAAAACAAAAACAAAAAACAAAACAACAACAACAAAAAAAGTGACATGAAGTCGCTTGCATGCCCAGAGAAACTGCCACATTGGAGAAAATAAAGTACAGGATTCCTGCAGATGAGCTGGGTTTTATACACGACTGAGGGATCGATAATGCATTATTTTTTTAAGATTTTTAAAAAATTTATTTATTTGTCAGAGAGAGAGAGCGAGCACAGGGGGAGCAGAGGCAGAGGGAGAAGCTGGCTTCCTGCTGAGCAAGGAGCCTGATGCAGGGCTCAATCCCAGGACCCCAGGATCATAACCTAAGCACAGACGCTTAACCGACTGAGCCACCCAGGCACCCCTCAATCATGCATTATTAAGACTATAGCTCTTGCTGTGAACTCCCACAAGCAGACGTGTACACTCAGTCTCTGAAGCCCTGTGAGGACTGTCAGCAGCGGTACGGGACAACCTGGGTTGGGCACTACATTTATACCCTGCGGATCATCCGGCCTCCACTGCCTTAAGCCCTGCACGCCGGTGGTCACCTCTATCCCCTTTAAGACCAACTAGCCCAGGGCAGAGCTCCACAAAAGTGGAACAAGGTGAAGGACCAGTGACTGATAAAGGGCACCCTGGAAGGAACACACCAAACTTGAACATGAGGAGAATACATTGAGTTAGGACAGTACCTTTAAAATCAGGATGGTGGGGGTGCCTGAGTGGCTCAGTGGGTTAAAGCCTCTGCCTTCGGCTCAGGTCATGATCTCAGGGTCCTAGGATCAAGCCCCACATTGGGCTCTCTGCTCAGCGGGGAGTGTGCTTCCCCCTCTCTCTCTGCCTGCCTCTCTGCCTACTTGTAATCTCTCTCTCTCTCTCTGTGTCAAATAAATAAATAAAATCTTAAAAAAAAAAAAAATCTGGATGGTGGCCAAGAGCACTCAGTAAATGCTAACTGCATAAAGAGTGGCAATGGATTACATTGTTCAACACTGTCAGAGGAACCAGGGTCCTTGGGTCCCACAACCCAGATCCTGTCTGTGAGCCCCTTGGTCCCTGCTGCCTTCATGACCCACTTCAACCACCAGTTAACATGTTGGTCCCGAGCACTTTCTGGGTTCCAGGGCAGGGAAGGAACCTGTGTACCTTCTTCAGTTTCTGCAGCACTGGATGGTTTGTCTCGTCTTTCCTCTGGCCTGGCTTCTTGACCTTCAAGTGTCTAAGAAAGAAAAAAAAAAGTCAATGAAAACAATCAGTGGCTTCAGATATGTAACAAGGAGATGGAAATCACAAACATGGGTCTGGGAGCTGGGACAGGCCAGCCAGTCTGCAGAGGTGGAAAGACTGGGTGGGTAGAGCTGCTTGGAGAACACTCAGGCAGCACCCCAGGAAGATGAGGAGAGACACTGGGGGGAACCGAGAGGCATGGGTTACAAATGTTCCTGCCACGAATCTTCTCCTACTTTCCCACATCACAAACAGAAGGTCCTCAGGCCCCTAATGCATGAACCAAAAAGGGGACAGAAGAACAGAAAATCTTGAAACTGTAAACCAGAGTTACTGTTTCTGCAGGTGCCCATCCTGAGCAACCCCTCCCTATGCCATAGAATCCAAGGGACTGGGGGGCAGGACCTCCATCACAAGGAGGACCCAGGTTGTGCACGGGCCTTGCTCTGCAAGCCAGCATGTGCTGATGCAGGCTGCCCTGGCTGAGAGCAAGCTGGGGGCCTCAGGCACAAAGTGCCCTCCTGGAGCTCTCGGCGTTTTCTTTTCAAATGGTTACTGCCTGGCCAGTGAATGATGAAGAGCCACACAATTATATACTGATGTGCCAAATGGTGAAACAGCCCAAGACTGTATCTGCACATGTTCCCAAGCAGACACATGGGCACCCCTGGGCAGGGAGCGCTGCAAATGGCCCAGACCCGTGAACCCTCATGGGCATGTTATTAATTAAACTCAGTCTATCAAGGGCCTTGCTCTTGACCATTTCAGAACAACATCCTGAGCCCACGATAACAACAGCAACAAAAAGCCATGAAAATGTACATAGTTAACCAAACCACAATGGGGGAGGAAACAAGTGCTCACTCACCTACCCCCTGTAGCTGTTCACTCCCACATGCCTTACCCCTAAGATGCGGTATTGTCTCTTCTAGGCCCCACCATGGAATTATAGGGAGGACCAGAGCAGGTAGGTGGGAGCCTGAGTGCCCAGGGTCCGAAGAGGTCTCACCACGCAGGCTCTAGGCCCAACACAAGTGGCCCACGTGATTATCTGGGGTCAGCCGTCACCCTGAAACCCTAGTCTTCTGGTGAGGGTAAATGCCAAGCCTACCTGAAAAGTGGCATCAGGGAATGCTGCTTTCTGATTACAAAACAAAAATGAAATAGGAAAATACTTTTTTTTCCCATGATATGTATTAAAATAATTTTTATTCTTTTGAGTAAATTTGGATGCAATTATAGGACACTTAAATTTCCTAGTTGCCTTATTAATTTTAGCCAAGTTCTAGAACTAAATTCTCAACATTCTTTTTTTTTTTTAAAGATTTTTTTATTTATTTATTAGAGAGAGAGAGAGACTGAGAATGAAAGGGGAGAAGGTCAGAGGGAGAAGCAGACTTCCCACAGAGCCGGGAGCCCAATATGGGACTTGATCCCGGGACTCCGGGAACATGACCTGAGCCGAAGGCAGTCGCCCAACCAACTGAGCCACCAAGGCGCCCTCAACATTCTGATTAACAGGAAAAACTGTTACGAGAAGAGAACTAAAACATGATTGAAAAATGTAGCTAAGGGGATACGTGAGTGGTTCATTCAGTTAAGCTACCTTCCTCAGGTCATGATCCCGGGGTTCTGGGATCGAGTCCCCCATCAGGCTCCTTGTTCAGCAGGGAGCCTGCTTCTCCCTCTGCCTGCCACTCCCCCTGCTTGTGCTCTCTGACAAAAAAAATTAAAAAAAAAAAAAAAAAGTGCTACCCTCCAAAACACGGTTCCCAAAATAATGAGACCGCAATCTCTATTCTCAAGGAGTATGGGTTATCATATACCAGAATGAAAAGACACACACACCTTGAGGAGAAAGGCTCTGTCCCAAAAGTATCTCCTGAAGAGTTTAATATCTGCCTCCACCAAATGCTCGGCTGTGTGGTTCAGCGTCAGGGTCAGCGTCTCTGATGAATGAACGTACTGCAGGAAAGCTTGTTCGCTGAGCTGTACTCGGGAGAAGCCTGGGGAACGTCTGCCCTGGAAACTGAAATGTCACAAATCAAAACCCACTGGCAGCTTCAGAAACATCAAACCCAACATCCCACTACCCTCGTTACCAATCCAACTAGCAAAACGACCCATGAAAGCCATCTACTGACAACAAATACGTAAGATCATGTAAACAGACGCTAATAAAGCCACCTTCTTCACCTAGACAAGATGCCAAGTGAGAAGCTGTTCACAGACACTACATACTTTACTGTTATTTGTAGCACTAATGGAACTACTGACTTCTGAACATAGTATTTTGACCGCAATATTTCATTCTCTTTTTAATTCAAAAAGAGACCCTCTTGCTTTAATGGGGTCACATGTGGTAGAACAAATTAGCTGGCAGCCAACAGCTTATTAGGCGATTACAGTGGAAAACAGATATGATCTCCAGGGAGCACAGTGAGGTTTGGAGGTTACAAACAAGTGGGATATTCATAGCACACTGGTCCACTGTTGTAAATCATTTTATCATGCAAATTAAAACATGCATACATTTGATCTTGTTGTGTTCTTGAAAATATCCATAAACAAAGAAACAATATTCCCAAGCTAAATTCTTGGAAATAAACTTACTTTCTGTCCTGTTTTGGTAAACAACAATTGCACGTTTATTAGCTACACAGAGGCGTCACGGTTAGTGTACTATTCTGGCTGGCTCACGAGGTCATGCGATTGCAACCATGAAGGAGCATCAGGAGGAAAATGTGAGTGCTTCCAGAGAGCAGCCCACCTCAGCATGTTGTCAAAACCCCACACACTGCTCCCAGATTCCTCACTTCGCAGAGCTGGCTCTATGCCTCTTTCCTCTTCTTACGTGACCCCATTTTATTAATGAATGTACACTTCACGAAAATATAATATACTTCCAATTAAATAAATGTTACCTCCATCATATGGAGCACTAAAAAGAGATCCATGCATTCTAAGATTTGGGGTATCTCCCCATACTCCCAATATTAATTACTAGACTCTTCTAGAAAACAACTCTTCATGCTAACATGTCACTGAAGTAAATGGGCTCTGAGCCTGAGCCAAATGGTTGTTATTAATTTAGAAATTGGAAGCTTCACCATATACTCAGAATTCAGCTGACTAAATTTACTTCTAATACCATTCATGAACAGATCTGTTAGATGTGCAAACTTCTTTTTAAGATACATAGATTTATTTATTTATTTGGCAGAGAGAGAGAGAGAGAGATCATAAGTAGGCAGAGAGGCAGAGAGAGGGGGGGAAGCAGGTTCCCCACTGAGCAGAGAGCCTGATGCGGGGCTCGATCCCAGGACCCTGAGATCATGACCTGAGCGAAAGGCAGAGGCTTTAACCCACTGAGCCATCCAGGTGCCCCGGATGTGCAAACTTCTAAAGAATGTATTATCTTCCAGTCCTGGAGACTGTGGAAAGGTACTAGGCTACCCAAGATGAAGTCAGCCAGGACTTTGACCTCACAAGGAACCATTCTCAATGACTAAGTCAAAGAAAGTAGTCCTGCCTTGGCCTTTTGGGCCAAACAAGTGGGGTCATGTTAGAGTCAAGAAAAGGACAATTCCTTTTGATGGGGGTTTCCATTGGTTGGTGGTCATGTGAGCAATGTAGAACAAAAATAAACAGAACGGGGTGCCTATGTGGCGCAGTTGGTTCAGCGACTGCCTTCGGCTCAGGTCATGATCCCGGAGTCCCGAGATCGAGTCCCACTTTGGGCTCCCAGCTCCATGGGGAGTCCGCTTCTCACTCTGACCTTCTCCCTTCTCATGCTCTCTCTCACTTTCTCTCTTTCCTAATAAATAAATAAAATCTTTAAAAAAAAAAATAAAATAGGGCGCCTGGGTGGCTCAGTTGTTGAGCAACTGCCTTCTGCTCAGGTCATGATCCTGGAGGCCCTGGATCAAGTCCCGCATCGGGCTCCCTCCTCAGCGGGGAGTCTGCTTCTCCATCTGACCTCTTCCTCTCTCTTATTCTGTCTCTCTCAAGTAAATAAATAAAAAATCTTTAAAAAAAAAAATAAAATAAATAAACAGAATGTTCTAACTTCTACTCCAATATCCATTTATGTATCATAAAATCATAAATTAATTATACTGGGTTTCATGAGCCAAACAAGAAAAACTAGTCCATCAAGACACACCATATAATAATACTCTGATGATATTTAATATTTATGTAGTACTTTGTAATTTTCAAGGTACTTTCCCATTTATTTTTTTAACACCTGTTAAGTCAAGCATATCACTACATATGAATCTCCTATTTATAAGAATAATGACCAAAGTCAAGGAAATCACTCTATATGAATCCCCTTTTCGTAAGAATAATAACCAATCTGAACCATTCCAAGTAATCAACCATACATTCCTCATTCAGTGAAAATACTGATAAACATCATGAACATAGCAAACTTTACAGTTCCTTTATTATTTCCTTTACATTATTTAATTAGATCCTAATAGCCACGTCGTATCTTAGGGTGTGTCTGTTATTGATTCAACAATTTATATTCTTTCAATGAGTGTTATATGCCAAAACTTTTAAAAATATTACAGTAGGTAAACAAATACTTTCAGCCCTCAAATGATACAGGATGGAAACCTAGGTAACAAATGATGACTATATTTAAGATTACAAATTATGATTAATATTGTGAATTAGTCATTTTAATCACCATATGGTGAATTAATCGTAATCATTAAAGACCCTAACATGGATGGCTTTCTGAAGCACGGTCATTTAAGGTGACACCTGAAAGATAAGTAGGAGTTAGGCTAGTATTTCCCAACTTTTTTCTTGATTACAGATCCCTCAGAAGCCCTTAAAGACATTTTTTTTCTTTAACTCCCCGTCCATGAAATGTTGATACCAAACACGTCTGTATATCTGCTCACGTCCTCTACACTTTATGCATGAGAACCGATGGTAAAACAGAAGCCAACAAGAGCGTGTGGTCCGGTTATTTCAATTCTTCCACAGTACCTGGAACACTTTATAGAACAGATCAAGAGCGAATCAATCTATCAAGTAGCCAAACTCACTTTGTGAGGTCTTCAACCAGCGTGGAGTGTCCGGCCCGTAAAGCTAAGTCTAATGGTGTGGCACCTTCTTCGTTGGGTAAAGACAAAGCCTGAACTCCCCCGGGGAGGCGCAAGAGGAAATGAGAGAGCGTAGGTAGGCCCCATCTCATAGCCAGGTGTAGAAGAGACTCTCTGCATAAAGAAACTGAGAATCAAAACAAATGGCATTAGTTCTTTTCACTTACAAACTGTGCCTTAAATGTTTTATCACTAGTACCGTAGGTTTAGATATAATAAGAATGTCAGAACTAGAAGGAACCATCAAAAGCATGTAATCCAAACACCTTGTTTTAATTAGGCTCCCCACCCCATGTGGAGCCCAACGTGGGACTTGAACTCACAACCCCGAGATCAAGACCTGAACTGAGTGAGATCCAGAGCCGGACACTCAAGCGACTGAGCCACCCAGGGGCCCCCATTTTACTGCTGTGGACAGGCCGAGTGACTTGTCCAAATGTAGGCAGCCAGAGGTGCTGGGGCCAGGTCTGCCCATGGCTGGTACAGTGCTGTTTCCACCCACCACAGCGCACAGTCACATCGCCCTGCACTTGTGCAGTAAAGTCAGGCCAGGAAAACAAGCGCTAGGAGCACACCATCCTTTAGAAACCACCCAGCTGCCCTTGAAGGACATGCTGCTACTTCAGGAGGGCAGTGTCTCTCGGAGGCCACAACCGTAAGAGAGTCTGTGTTCCCACTCTTCAGCCACAGAGGTGCTCTCCCCTGAGAAGCTGAGGCAGAAATGGGTTTCCCATGCAGAAAACTCGAGACCATGGTCGTTCTCCAACTTCACGGAGGTGCTCTGGTGCATCTCTTAGATTTCTGGGACTATCTCAGGACTGGCAAAGCCCCTTAGTGCTTTGCTTTAACAACTCAGCATGGGGGCCTCTTCACATGGCCCTTGAAAAAGGGCTCTTAGCTAATCCGTGTGTCTGAGTTTTCATGGTGGTGTTTGCAGCTTTTACACTATGGGGTATATCATTGTAGAGGCTGAGGAGTTATATTATTCTCAACACCTAACATAATACCTGACAAACTGAAGTCGTCCGGTATTGTGGAGCATAATGGCAACTGTTAAAATCTCCATCATTTGTGTGTGTTCGAATTGCCTTATTTGCATATAGTTTGTACACCTGTATTTCTACTGCAATACTCAATGCCTGGAACACAGCTGCCTCATGATAAACATTACACTGGAAATATAGAAAAGAATAAATTTGTTTACATTAAAAAAAATGGGTAGACTCATGAACTCCCTCGACATCAAGACATACCTTAAAACAAACCTTATCTTCACAAACTTAATCTGAAAATCCTAACACTCAAGATTTGCTGGGATGCATGCAATGAGAAAGTGAATTGCACATACTTCAAGTTAATTATTGGCTGCAGCTGTAATGGGAACGATGTCTAGAGCACACTGTATTGATTGCACTGCAGGAAAAGCCAGAGCGGAGGGGCCCCTTCTGTCTTCTATCCCAATATACTGCCTGGCACATGTATGTGTCTAAAAATACCTGCATATTGAATGAATGAACGAACGAACGAACAAACATATGACCAACAGGGCTCTTTCCCTGATGAGTACCCATGAAAGTGAGCGTTAGGGATATGACTTCAGCTACTATTTGGAGCATTTATCATTCTTAGTTCCATCTCTGATATATCCCTCAACCAAAAATCTGTGAACAAAAGCTACTTCTCTCTCAGAGTTTGGACACTGTGGACAAAAACTAACTACGTCTCCACACAGCTGGAGGTCTGCATGAACATGACTTTACCTTTCCAGTGTCTTCATTAGCATAACTTTACTACTCCAGGAGACCCTTCCCAAGGCAAATGATGGTCTGTTCATCATTCCTTCGAGACCCATCAACTCCTCTGTAAAAAGCATCAACTCCTCTGTAAAAAGCATCGGAGCCATAAAACCCATCTATACTATACTACAATCCTTATCCACTCCTAATCCAACTCCCTGCCTGATCCACCCACCCCCCTGCTCTGCATTAGAAAACCAACATTAAACCAACCTTTAAGTCTCATTAAATTCCAACCCTGGCCTCCCCCTGGAAGAGGCTGTGAAGGCTGCACAGAGGCAGCCTCCCTACGAGGTCTGGCGGTTAGCTCAGCTCTGTCTTAACCAGCAGACCGTGGGGATGCTATCTGGGAAACCAGCATCCAACCCCACTCTAATTTGAAGCAATCAGAAGGAAATACTCCACAGCACAAATGCAGAAGAAAACTGCTTAGCTTACATTTTTAGTGGTTTACACTATTTCTTTATCCAGATCAAGAAGGTAAAGTGTTATGTCTCAGATTTGTAAATAGGCCGTCGCGGTGAATACCACCGACTTCACTGTGCATTCGCTCCCATCACCTGTCTGTGTGATACAGCGCAGACCCCCAACCCCCGCCCCGGTCAGATGACATCTGAAATGCCAAAACATCTAAAGACAAAGCGGGGCACACCTGCCAGAAATTTGTTTAATATGCCTGCTATCTTCAAAAGGCTATTGAAGAACTTATCTCTATTTTACCCTTTAAGTTTTTGACCTTTAAACTCATTTTATTAGAAGGTAGGGTTTTCATTCCTACCAGACTCCCAACAAGGCATGTTTGAGAACATTTCCATTTTTTTCCCCTTCTCCAGTAATAAAGAGGAAGAGACTGTTAGGATCAGGTAACAAAACAAACACAAATGCACAAGGACACTCCCCAACACGTATGTCAGCATGAGCTCATAACCAGCCACCCTCGAATGGAATTTCAAAGTCACAGATCCCAATCTCAATCGGACAAGAAATACTGCATGGTTATATGGGATACAATTTTCTTCCAAGACAAAGACCAAATGGGAACATCTAAACCTTATGCATTCCCTTTTAAAATAAAACTATTTGTAAAGGCAAGTATGGTGTCAATCATTTAAATGGCACTCCTTACACTGCCTGGGGCAGTACCCCACATACCCTTGACCTGGGGAGGAGTCCACTCTATTCTACCTGGTTGACAGTGTGGGTGGCAGGAGTTTTCCTCCTTTGGAATGTTTTCCAGGCCTGTTCTGCTAGTCCAGCTCCCCATTCCCCCCTTGGGTTCCAATCTCACATCTAGTTCACGGAGGAGCGAAGCAAACTTGCAGGAAAGAACCAGGAAAGCTCACTGCTGAAACTCGTCCTCTCTCCCTTCCTCCCTCCCAATCTATCCACTTCCTGGGAAGGTGGGGGGCAGGGGGAGAAAGGATCTTCTGATGTTTGAAGGAAACAAATAAGAAGCTAACCAAGATGTTTTGAGAGAGAGCTTTCTCATTCAGTATGAAAGTTCAGAGCCCAGAATCAGGCAAACAGCCTGAAATAGGAAACACTGTGACATACATAAATAATTCTGCTTGTTATAGAGTTTCGGATTCTTAACAGCAGTCAGGAAAACAAGCTGTGAAAAGGGGTTATACAATCTGGCACAAGGGGGGGGGCGGTGTTTAAAATATATTTTTAACCAAATAAATATGTCTCTTCCTGTGTAGCTAATGCCAGGAGTTATGCAAACTAATGTTACCGAAACAGAATTACTTGTAATTGTTCTAATGGCAAACAGCAGAAGGTATGACCTGTCACATCCCGGGAGCAAAATCACCCAGACACAACGAGGAAGTGAGTAGCCAGGATGTGCCATTCAATCAGCATTTCCCATCCTGGCATAAAGGGAGGCCCGTCGGACCCAGACAGGGAAAGAGGCTCATAGCCCATAACTCTTGTTCTGCTATACTTCAGTTTCTGTGCCCAGAAAATAAGACGGTCACATCAAAGACCGAAGGTCCTGAGAGTATTCATCCCAGCCCTGACTTACTGAGGATCAAGGATCCAGGAAATACAGCGCACATCAAGCGTCCTACCACAGTGGTTGACTGTGGGCTGAAGTGGTCAACATAGGGGCTGAAGCAGCCGGTGAGGCTGTTGCTAAAGGAATTTTAGCATATATAATTTTATATAGCGTTCAGTCCAAATTTGGGACCATCATAGCTTCACAAGGTCTGGAGATAGCAGAAGATGGAAAAATAAATTACCAAGCCCTCAGGAACTCACAGTCACTGACTGCTAGAGGGTATGTAAATCAGCATAACAACTTTGGAAAATATATTGCCTTCATCAAATAAATTTGAAGAAACTGAAGTCTTTACTGATTGAGCATTTCCACTCCTACATATAAACCCTAGTGAGCACTGTGCTTTGTCTGCTGTAGCAAAAACACATAAAAATGTACAATTGTCCAAAAACAGAAGTGATCTCAACATCTATCAACAATAAACTGTCATATAATCACACTAGTATCTTAACAACAGTAAAAATTACAGACTAATACAGAAAAAAAAACCTAAGAAATAAATGTTGTTGCAGAAAATTCACAGAGTATACAGAATAAGTTTTGATTAATACGAAATTTTACAAAGTGAACAGCTAAGGCATACTATTTAAGAACACATAGGTAGTAGAAATTTAAGGAAAAGCAAGGAAACGGTTATTCTACAAGTGGGCATCATTTCTCTGGGACAAAGAGGAGACCATGAATGGAGAAGACTATAGCTACTTCTGGGGTCCAATGGTGCCTATATGTCTCACCCTCCAACACACACAGGAAGCCATGTTTAAGGCTATCCCTAGGACAATTAAAACAGAATTTCCAGGGGTGGGACCCAAGCCTTAATTTTTTCTAAAGATTCCCAAGTGATTCTAATACAACACCAGGGTTAAGATCTGTTCCTTTCTCCTAAGTAAGTGGTTAATGAAATACCTCTCTATGCTTCCTTTTTATACCACTGTCTTCCCTATCATCTCTTAAGATCTATTAGCTAAAAATTTCAACAGTGAATAATAACAAAAAAAGTTTGTGACTTTCACAAGTTATTTTTAACCTACGATAGTTGCTCCCAAATCAAGGCACATCCTTAAATACTGTAAGCAAAATACTAAAGATAAATGTGAGAGGGCAATAATCTAGAAGCAATTGCTTTTAAAGGTAGCTTAATTCAGGAGTACTTTTCCTTCGTAGGATTTACTGATGTTTCACAACAACTCAGTGGAGCCGTTGAAATGTACTCAACACTGTAAGTTTATGAAAAAAAATATTTAATTCACATATATCCAAATCATTAAAATAAGTTGTACTCTCATTTCCAAACCATATATATATTTATGGAGGTCTCAATTTTTGCATCTAAGTCATTCGTAGACAAACACTAAATGGAACTAGAACTCTACGCCAGTACTATATGCCAGATCCTGTAGACGCAAAGGTTATCTTTGAGTACTGAACTGCCGCCCACTTTTCTTTGGAATAAATATTTGGCCCGTGAAACCACTGTCTGATGAGTTACAGCTCTAGGCATAGACACAGAGTATGAACAGAAATAAGGAAAGTATTGGACCTACAACCTCCCTCATGTATGATGACTTGAAAACTGAGACATGTTTATCCAATGGCAAAGTGACAAGCAAAAAGTAAAGAGAATGAAAAAAAATACTGCCAAAATTTTTATGGAGAGCAGAAGAGAGCATTTGGCATAAGCATCGCACAATCTCCTATTTTTTTCAGGACTCTCAATGCAATGGGAGGAGAGATCATGTACTATGGCATCTTTCATGTAAGTGGTCTAATCAGGGCTTTGGTGTTTAAAAAAGTCACTCCTCCACCAAGAGATCAGAGGTTGTTGAGTCCAGAACGGAACTGCAAATATAAACAGGTACATAAGAAAGATATGGAAACAAAACAGCCGAAGGAGCACACCACCAACATGGCAGGCACGGCTGGACTGTAAAGGCAAAGGGAGAAGAGAAGTGTAACAAGCCCAAGGGTGGGTTTTAGCTTCCCGAAATGTCTTTCCTGCATCAGGCATACTTGAGACACTCAGATGACAAACCCTGACTGCAAGTCTGGGAAAACACCAATCACACGGTTTCATTCCATAAAATTCACATTGCCATATGCAATGCTGGAATGCACTTTATGGAGTTTAGGTTAGTGATACTTTATCTTACCTTGTGGAACTCGCACTCAATCAGCTGATACATTAAAAAGTCCTTACCAGAGCTCAAGGTGGCAATCCAATTTCTGGCCTGCACTACCTGGGGACACGTCCAGACTTAACTAGACAGTGTAGGCATCAACAGAATATATTAAGAATCCGGTCACAATACTGCATAGTGCAAAGGCAGACAGACAGAAGAGTTGAAAGATCCGGATTTGAACGCTTACAGAAATATAGCTGTGGAAAAAACACTTAATTTTCAACTTTTAAGGGGCTTGATCTGGAAAAGCTGAGTGTTAGCTTCTCAGCCTACTACCCAGCAGTGTCAGTGGGATGTAATGAAAATACCATGAGACACAAGGCTGTCAAGAACTACGAAAGCCAGTATTGGGGGGACTTCTCAGTAATATACATTTGTCTGATGTTTTCCATACAAAAAGTACAACTTCACTAAATAGAGACATGATTTACTCCAAAACGGTTTTCCTCTGCTTGTAATTTAAAAGCATAATTGCAGGCAACCAGATGTCTGCTTAGGAGGCACTATAATTGGATCTGTGTAAGATACCAGATGTGCCATTGAGACAAATGTGTGACAGCTCCATGCCTTGGGCAGCAGGCAGTCATTAGGCGCCATAAGCAAAAATTATATCATACCAACTTTCCAGTGTGTGCACTACATTTTTTAAGTCATTTGCTAGTATTTCTTCAAGCTCTGGTTTTTGTTCACCATTTATTCATTCATTAGATATTTGCTGACAGCCTACTATGCACTGAGCATTCTTTCCCCTCACACCAGAGCGTAGCCTGTGGAATTGCCAGGCATCCTCCCAACTAACCCTTCAGGAACCCTGTTCTGTTTGGGAGACAAATGAAAATACACTGCAGTCTAATTTTTTTGAAAGCTTTTATTTATTTATTGGACAGAGAGAGAGCCCTAATAGGCAGAGCAGCAGGCAAAAGAAGCGGGTTCCCCGCTGAGCAGGGAGCCCGGTTTGGGGCTCGATGTCAGGATCCAGGGATCATGACCTGAGCTTAAGGCAGATGCTTAACTGACTGAGCCACTCAGGAGCCCCGCAGTCTAATTGTTATTATGGACAAGCAGAAAAAGGAATAGACTCCTCATATCTTGGCAACAGCCTTTTGAAATCTGCACTGAGAGCCTGAGCTGAACCCCAACCAGGAAAGCGACTTCTCATCTGAGTGAGAAGGCATGAGTGGCAGGATCTACTCACTGCCCTTACGCTGGAAGCCAGAGCCCCAAGTCCAAACAGCTAGAGTGAGGAATATTCAACTCCATGGTTATGAGTTACAACTTCAGTGGGAAGTCTCATCCCATTCTTCAGCACGAGGCACACACCCGCCAAAGGATACTCTGGTGAGCACAGAAGAGGAAGGGAGAGAGAATAAGCAAACAGGAAATAGGTGTTGAAGGTGCTCCCTACCTGGGATGCGGCTGAGGTTGGAAAAAGGTCACTGGAAGTCCAGATGGGCCGCTGTCGCATATGAAGGAAAGCAAAGAAGCGAACCACTACACCCACCTTTTCATTGAATTCTTATTAGGTGCCAAAGACTGTAAGGACTTTACATTCCTTTATAGTCCTTGTTTCCATCTAACATTTAGGAAGTACCTTACAGGTATTATCTTATTTGATCCTGACAGCCACTGCGCGAGATAAAGCCTATGATTATCCCCAATTCATAGGGGCAGAAACTGAGCTCTGACACCATCGAGCAATTTGCCCAAGCTCGCTCACCACAGGCAGCATCAGGGATCTGAGCCCAGCCTTTGCCACCTCCAAAATTCAAATTCTTCCAGGCAAAGAAATAAATATGTCAAAGATGGCAAAAACAAGAAGGGCAGTAAAGACAGAACCTTGCATAAGTCAACAAAATGAGAGTGAGGAAACCAAACAGAAGGAACTAAGCCACTCTAAACCAACCTAAATGAATCCTAAGGGCCCTGGTTCACCAGACTCTGCACTTGTCAGCCTGACAGGTCACCGCGCGCACACACAGACACACACACACACACACACACACAGCACTGTCTCATGACAAAGCTGCAACAGCTACAAATCTAAGGCAGGGAAAGCAGCTATGTGGAAATCATGAACCAGGCCCGAGGGCAGGATTACAAAAGACTGGGGATGGGGGGCGTTCTACCTATGTCCGGCTCATGCGCACATAAAGGCCCCCGTATTAAAGAGTCAAGACAAGGCTTTTCACAGTTCGCTTGGACCCCATAGAGCAGAGCACTTCCAAAAGATCCGGGTTGGTCGTTTCCCCAAGAATATCTCATCGCTCCTGTCTGCCTCACTGCCCACCCCCTTCCCAAGGGTCTCCTACCTATCTCTTCAACCATCAGCCTTTTAACCTGCAGGCACAGGTAGTTTTAAAGCCATTCACTTATTTTTTTAGATGAAGTAATACAAGAACAGCTGTCAGCATTCAAATACTCTTATCTCTAAGAAAAAAAGTGAAAAAGTTTTAATTTGTTGCCTTAAGTATTAGCAGAATCCTTGGAAACTGTCATTTGCAAATTCAATTGTAGTCCCCTGAGAGAAATAAAAAACCGTCATATGCATCCTAGAGCATTTATAGGGTTTCCAGGGAAGAGAATCACAGGTGGGACATGGCTACCCAGATGTAAATTCCAAAACCTTCCACTGTCCTGAATCCTTTGGGAAACACATTAGGGGAGGGTGTTTGAAATTTTTTAAGAGCTTCCACTTACTTTTTTTCCTTGAAAATTATGAGAGAGGCAGAAAGTAACCTGAATACAACCCTCTGTTCTATCTCTGTTGTGAAAATAAATATTTAATTCTCAATTCCAGTCTAAGGGCCATTGGTGCCAGATAAAAGTAGGAAGCTTATTTTTTAGGGAAAACTTGAAGCTGCCTTCTCATCTTTAAAACATAATACCTTAAAGAGAGAATGTGGTTAAGGAGTTTAAGTGAAAAATAAATTCAAATTATTTGATGATGGCTTCTTTCCATTTGATGATGATGAGAGTTCAATTCCATATTAAATTCGTTACTGCCAGAAAACCCACTCCTTAAAAATGAATGGCTAAAAATGGGATAGAAGACAGAGAAAACATTTTTTAATTGAAGATTTAAAACTTCACAAATGATGACTATTTGAGTACATGCCTAAGTAATGTGTAACAATGGTACCAATTTAACATGGAACCTATTCTAAAAAACATTCTCTCCACCACTAGCATTCCTGAACTGGGTTACCTTAGCAACGGAAGGAATAGAATTCCAGCTTAAAATGTCAGAAAAGGAAGTGTGGAGAGGCTTGTTCCACGAGATACTATCAGAAGTAACAGAAGGCTAGAAAGTAATATTGAGTGTGTATGTAACTGATTGAAAAATGTCAAGATTTCCAAGAAAAACACTTAAAACCTCAGCATTAGTTGATACCTGTCATGCACTAATTTCAAAACTCTTCAATCTTTTTTAAACAGAAAACCTGTCTTTTGTAATAAATCTGTCCTTTGTGGGTTTCCTACCATCTGGTAGGACACCGGCTGATTTATTTCAAACTTGCTATCCAGTACAAAGCTTTGGGTCAGAAAAACAAAGCTGACATTTCACAGTCTGCGGGACAGCAAGTCATTCTTATAGTTCAATATGCCATCCCCCAGCTAATAAGACCTAGAACATAAGTTGAGGCCAACCACCAAGGCATGCTACTGAGCCTTACTCTATTTTTTTCTATTTATACAGCCAGCAAATTGTACTCAAGAGTAAAAACAGCAGCCAAGCTCTATTGCAACTGTTAAACAAATCTTGCTTCTTACTGGTTCCAGTTCTCTTTCCTCTATTCAAAGAGAGGTCAACAGGTTATTTTCCTTTATCAAACATTGCTGGCCCACACATTTCCTTCGGCTGTTGCCTAGAAAGAGGGTGAGGATTCTGGGTGTGTGGCCTGAAGCACAACATAGATGTCACAGAAAATTGGCAGTTCTCACTTAGTCTTTAGTTATGAACTGTCATTTCTCACTTAACGGTTTCTCCTGAGATAAAAAGCAATATAACTGCTCTTTAAATGCCTTAAGGTAACACTAAGCAATTAAAACACGTTTTTTTTAAGATTTATTTATTTGAGAGAGAGAGAGGGAGAGAGAGAAAGCACAAGCAGGGGGAGCAGCAGAGGGAGAGGGAGAAGCAGACTCCCCACTGAGCAGGGAGCACGATGCGAGACTCAATCCTAGAACCCGGGGAGCATGACTGAACCGGAGGCAAGTGCTTAACCGAATGAGCCACGCAGGCACCCCCAATTAAGACACATTTTAACAGTTGTTGAATGACCCCAACTTTTACAAAATTTCTTCCAAATTTCTTTTGGCCTTCTGCATTTTTTTCCTTTGCCCCCCATTAGTTATAAAGTGTAGAAAAGCAAAGATTCTCCTTCGATGGGAATTTATGAAGACCCTGTTAATAAAACAGACCATCATGCTAGCCACCCTTCTTAGTAACAGCATGATATATCCTTTAAACTCATGGTCCCTGACAAGGTTTCCACTTTTCCTCTAAGTCAATATTAATTACAATGCAACTTGTTTTTGCACAGACTGGTACTACTTGGACTTGCCCTTATAATATGTAGTCTGCAACTAATACATTTCTTTAATTTCTCGATTCTCAAATATTCTCATCTTTGAAATCAGTAATTATATTAATCAATTATCTAAGGCGCTTTCAGTGGGTCCTACCAGTTCTACCCATTACTTTTTCAGAGACAGCTCCAGAAAGAGAAGCCAGATCCCTAAATACAGCAGTTGTGTTTAGGTCCAAAACAGCCTTGCAGAAAAGTTTCACAAACTCAGTTGGCTTACCCTAAAAATTTCTTCCATTCACAGAATCAGCTACAAAGGCAAGAGTCAAGTTTAACTCTTTTCACTTGATAAAGCATTCTACAAGATAAAATTTTATTTATTTAAAAATTATATTATGTATGCCCTGCAGATTCAATTCATGATATCACTTTTCTTAAAATTTCTTGCCATGAAAAGGAAATGGTGCCTAAGTAACAGGATGCAGTTGTTACCTAATGCTATAGCAATAATCATTTTGCAATATATAAATGTAAAAAATCAACACACTGTAAACCTTAAACTTGTAATGTTGTATGCCAACTATGTTCTCCAAAAGCTGGCAAAAAAGGATTGTGTTATGTTTTTGTAACTGTTATAAAAGAGTTCCATCTTTTCCATAACCAAAAATTTGTGCCTATAATGAGGCCTCTGAATGTATGAACTATTTTACAAAGAGAACTGTAGAAAACTCCAAATTCACTTTTCATAATAATTTATTTGGGAAAAAATGTCTTAAATCTATAAATTGTTGCTACATACTGGATTGTAAATGTGAATATATGCTGAGAGAGGTAGTCTTTATGAGTTTGTTGGTTTTTTAATGTAAGTGGGCTCATTTTTCTTCTATTGGAAAACTCAACCAGGGCAAACTCTGCGTATTTCATAGGTTGGGATAAGAGCTATTATGTTCCTAAAGGCAATGCCACCAGTACTCTGAGATGGTAGCTGCAGTCCCTTTGGGCTCTTTACTCAAATTGTCGCCTTCTCATGGAGACAGCAAGCTTGGTGCTAGCCAGCCCTGTCAGGCTTCTGGGAACACAAGCAAAGTAATTTGGTTGAGCAGGAAGGGAAGACTAACTCACAAGTTATGTGAGCACCAAAGAAATGAAACAAAATACCTTATGCCAGTTAATCTAATTGTCAAAATTATGCCAATCTCTGAGAAATATTGTTCTGTCCAAAAAAACCAAGCAGTGTACCCAAAACAAGAAAAGATAATTGTGACATTTTATTGGATATATTATTCTCCTCCAAGTTTTACTGCAAATATGGGGTCCTGACATCCTACAAGAGCTTTTTATCATGAAAGCTATTTCAAAGAACTGGGTTTAATTTTATGAAGCAGAAATCCAATTTTATTTATGGCACAAGATTAAATAAAACCAGCGATATTTCCTTCCCTAGAACATATAATAAAGTTGCATTGTGAGTAATGATGGGTAAGAAGCAGGGCCAAGAAAAATCTCTGCTTTTCTTGATGAGACACAACACTCTGTTCAGCCTGGCCCTTCTCCAGGATCTCAGGCCTTCCTGATAACGCTCAGTGATTGAAAAGGCAAAAATGGAGGGATTATAAAATGCTAAAGGCAAGGAAACGTACTCAGGCTTCCCAGTAAGGCTTCCATCAGACTCTTCCAAGACAGAGTCATTACAGACATCAATTAATACTCATTCAGCACATCCACTTATACCACAAAAAAGCATACATACGTAAACCCAAAGAATTTTAAGCATAAATGGTGAAGCTTTAAATCATTTCTGGATAAGTATTAGGAGAAATAATTACTAGGAAAGAAACTGTTTTCCACTTATGATGTCACTCTCACTTAACACACAGTAAACTCCAGCAGGCCATATGCCACCATTTCTTAGTCTGCTGTTACTTCACTTCCTTGAAGACAAGCAGCACTAATAAAATAGGTTCATTAGCAAAGGACGCATTGAGCATGTACAAGAGTCTCAACTGCTCAGCTGAAAACTCCACTAAACTGAAAAAGAGGGACCACGCTGTGGACAAGGGAGACTCCTGAACTCTCCTTCTCTCATGGTGGCACCAAATGTACGGCGACACAGACAGCAATTCTCTCAGAGAACTCCAAGAACTCAGCGAATGACTTCTCTCATACACACAGTAAATGTGGAAGCACCACATCAGAATGGGCACAAAAGGCTGAGACACTCTCACCATAAACTCCACTCCTGGCACAGCACCATATAATCAGGAAGGAAGCCCAACTCCCAGCTCCTCCCTGAGGAATGAAAGGTTTGCATCACATCTAGCACCCCAACTTTGGAAGCCTCCATCAAGCTGAGAAAGCCAGTGGAGCCTACATCCAAGAGTTCCACAGGACTAGAGCAAAGAAGTAGTTCTTAACAGGCAGACAAGAACTCTGAACTCTGAGGATATAACATAGAGGAAGCAGGTGGAAAGACACATCTCCCAGTCCTTTCCCAGAAAGGATTTGACTGCATACTTTATAAACTGCTGCCTAAGGGTCCATTTGCTCATTGGCATGCATCTAGGAGCTGACTATGATCCTCCCTGGACTCCAAGGGAGCCAATGGGCAATCCTCCCCGCCTTCTTGGTTTGTTCATTCCAACCATAGATCCAGGTCACCAGCATCTCTCTGCAAGCAGCTTGTACACACATCTGGCACCCCAGGTTTTACAGCTGCTACCTAAGGAACAGAGCCCCAGACTGCCTCGCTCTGAGAGCCTTAGTGGCTTGCCTTCATGAGTCCCGCAGGACTGTACTGGAAAAGAAGTAACTGTTAATGAGTGCACACAGAAACCCTGGCTGCAATTATCCCTTCAGGGTTCAGCACAGAGGGAACAAACAAAGAATGCTCATCTCCCATCCTTTTCCTGGAAGATATTTGACTGCATACTGTCCCAGCTCATGCCTAAGCATAGGGTTTCTAATCAGCCTGCATCTAGGTGGTGAGTGAGATCTTCCCCTACAAAACACTGATGGGTCTTGGCACACCCTCAACTACTGGGTACCACTAAAAATAAAGACAGCAACTTGGGCAATCGCTAAAGTTTGAGAAGCAACCAGGAACTTGGGCTAGGCTGACCAACAAGGTTCATCTACAGGAGACGAGTCTGTCAAGACTGGCAGAGTGTCTGTTTCATCTAATGTACAGAAACCAACGCGAGAGTCAAAGAAAATGAAAAAACAGAATAGGTTCCAAACAAAAGAACACGGTAAATTTCCAAACATCAATTCTTAACAGAGGTAAGTGATTTATCCAATACAGAGTTCAAAATAACAGTCATAAAGATCCTTTCTGAGGTCAGGAAAGCAATGTGTGAACAAAGTGAAAATTTCAACAAAAAAAAGGCAGAAAATATAAACAACTTCCAACCAGAAATCACAGAGCTCAAGAATATAATACATTAAATGAACATTAAAAAAAAAAAAAAGATTCAACACAGACTAGATCAAATGGAAGAAAGGATCAGCAAACTTGAATATAAGGTAGTGGAATTCATCCACTCAGAGGAGGCAAAAGAAAAAGGGGTGATAACTCCATCCTTGAACAGTGATGTTGTGAGAAGTTCCATTATAAGTCTAGGCTGTAGGCAATGTTACCTCCAACAATGTAAACTGTTCTAAGAGAAAGTCTAGAAAAGTTCCTAGAAATTTTCAATTGTTTACAATACCAAAATTTTATCCTTTGTCTGTAGCCTTATTTGTCCAGACCAAGTTTAATTTGCATTCTACACATCTACATACAATATACTCTATATAACATGTGCACATGAGAGTCAACTTTTACTGAGAACTTAGTATATTCAGAAACTGTTATAGAAGATTCATTATATATTATCTAATTTAATCATTACAATAAGCTGATGAGAGGGGTACTATAATGCTTCATTTCAGAAATTAAAACTCTATGACATAAGAAGTGAAGTAACTTGGCCAATGTGCCTCATAGCAACAGAGTCAGCATTTGAACCCAGCTCCAAAACATAGATTTTCGATGACTATCTAGAACTAATTCGATGACACTAGAACTATTCCATAAAATATATCTCGTGCGAAGTAAAGAACCTCTTAGTGACATAAATTTGCCTACTTAGGGGCGCCTGGGTGGCTCAGTCGTTGGGCGGCTGCCTTGGGCTCAGGTCAGATCCCAGCGTCCTGGGATCGAGCCCCGCATCGGGCTCCCTACTCGGCGGGAAAGCCTGCTTCTCCCTCTCCCACTCCCCCTGCTTGTGTTCCCTCTCTCTGTGTCTCTCTCTCACTCTCTGTCAAAATAAATAAATAAAATCTTAAAAAAAAAAATTTGCCTACTTAAGGATAAGGATAAACAAAAGTCATGACCAATGGAAGCTTAGAAAACACAAATACATTTCTAAATAGCAATAAAAATCAGCAATTAGGTGACCCTTGCCAACTTGGCAGTTAGCCTACTGTTCACCCAATAACTGGTTATGTATATCTACCAGCAATGACTGTGCAGACATATACCCCCAACACAGAAAACAGTATGCAGGTATTATTGCCAGTCCCCAGAACTAAGATTTCTTAATTCATTCCTAAATTTTAGGATGAAAAAATAGCATGTGGTTAACATGAATCTCATTTTGAAGGCTCTTAGTTTAAGTTAGTCATATGCAATAACTAACTTCCATAACCTTCAACAATTTGTCACCTGCAGAGGCACAATTTAGCCCATTGCTCACTCCAAGCCACTATGCTGAGGGAGGCGCTGGGCTAGGAAAGGAGCCCTGCTTCTGACCTGCAACTGCTGCTCCTGGAGGCTTGGGGGCATTTTACTTGTGGCCTTGAGTGCAGTCACTGGTGAAAAAGTATGAAACTTTATGCTTTTGTCAAAATGAATCTGCCTTCCAAAACGTAAAACACCCTCCAATATCAGAGTTTAAAAAAAAAAAAAAGCTAAGAGGCTTACGAAAATGAAGTTCCTTAGTCAGAAAACACATATATACACAAATCATTATATGTCAGTACACACATGTATATCGACATATGGATATATACAGGCATGTATGAACATATAGGAACATACTCGTGTGTGTATGTGTGTGTCTACATGTATATACATTCATATATACATGATAAAGTTCCTTGGCCAGAAAGTATGTACATTTTTCACATACATTTGAATTACAATAGTGCTATCTAGGATGTATGACTTTCTTTTGAAGGTCCCCAAATACAACTTGCATTCATACCACAAATACTTCTCGAGCACTTGATATGCTCCAAGCCATCTGGGAGGTCTTGGAGATACTGGTGAGGAGTGGGACACCACCCAGTCCCCAGGGCACCCACCCTTCCCACACATCAGGCAGCTACCACACAGCCCATACAGCACACAGGAGTCAGGCCCAGCTCAACAATGAAGTACGATAGGGCCCTGTCTCATCAAGTTCTTCAGGAATAAGAAACATCTTCCATTTCCCAAGAGAGTTTTACTTTAACCCTGACAGAAAGAAACAAATGGAGATCCTCTCTGTGTGTGGCATGTGGCCTTCAGATTCTATTTACAAAAAGCATATCCCTTTACCTCGCTTAGCCCATTTAATCTTATCCACCGTCAAATTTAAGCCAATCTGTAGTTATAATTTGTCAGGAAGTAGAAACTCTTAGAAACAGCATCATCTGATAACCAGAGTCATACAAAAATAGAGAAAGACAGCAAAAGTATATGCATTCAATAAAATACAAAACACCATCAATTTCTAATAAAATCTTGCGCTTTGTAACCAACCAAAGAAGTATCTATTGAACAGTTTACCCTCAAGCCTTGCATGGACTTCCATAAAACATCCCTCTTTGGTGACACACAAATTCCACATGATTGGTGTTAAGAGTCTATTCAGTCTCCTAATAAACAGGAGCCACCCCCAGGTTTCTCCCAAAATTAATACAATGTTCGAACGCTCTCAGTGACACTGGCATTTTAAAGACATCAACACACCGGTTTTATTTCCTTCATGCCGCATTTGTTCGCATTGTTCCCACAGAGCTGGCCGCCTGTTACTCCCGATGGCTGCCTGACGGCACCCCCTACTTGGACACATGGCACAGCAAGAACAAGTGCCAATGGAAGAAGAGCCACAGTCCAAGGCAGCTGGCTCAAGAGCTTGCCACCAAGAACAGTCCTTCCCTCCTTGAGGCAAAGCTCTTCATCACCCGGAAGAGAGCCAGACTGCATCACCCAGCCCAGGGAGGAGTGACTCAGGATCTCAGGCAACACCGTCAGGTCAGAATAAGGCTCAGGACAAAAATGGGCACGAAGATCAACCCATGGAGACAGACAGCAAGTTCTAAGGCACATTCTCAACTTCACATCGAGGAAAGACATCTGTATTTTCTGGTGAAGACCCACCTTCAAGAGAAGAATTTCCCAAGATCGTCCACTCAAGAGGCAACTCCAGATGGGTCAGAGCCAGCACGAGCTCATCGTCCAGTGCAGGCAGGGCTCCCACCGTCAGGGCAAACGGAGTCAGCAAGGTCTGATGACTGTCGGCTGTGAGGCGATCAGCTTGGGTGACCAGCAAACGAGCCAGCCGGCAAGCCATGTTGTCCACGTAGGTCACTGAGCCGGAGCCCATGGTCACTGGGGAGTAGCCTTCTGAGCAGAGGCACACAGATACCGTCACCGTCTCCTGAAGCCCGTGGCCTGGACGACAAGACAGTAAGCAGTTCACCTAGAGTCTAAAGAGATGCTCGTCCCGTGTCCAAGTCAGGGGTCACCAGACTCACTGCACTGTGAAAGGAGACCACACGCTCCAGGAGAGCAAGGCAGAAGAGAAATGCAGCCATGTCTGTGGGGCCACATTAAAGCAGATTCCATCTTCCTTTAACGACTCCTGATCTTAAAAAAGTAACTTTTATGAGCTCTGAGCATTTCCATGTCTATTCTCTTATCATCATCAAACACTATTATTTGGCATACTGTCACCTTGTACTTTTGCCCCAACCCCTGAATTCAAGTTCATCCTCTTAAAGGCCTTTGACCTTTCCTCCTCTGTCACTTCCTCCTGTGTCTTATATTTGTATGTACTTTTTTAGATGATAGTTTCATAAAGTAGCTCCTTTGAATGTGAGTTAAGGTGGGTGAAGAGAACTCAACAGAAATACTTAACCAACGTTGTTTACTGCCCACACTTCTGCCACTACTGAGAATGGCTTCTGTGTCTTGGAGGTGCTGATATGTCTGTTGAGGGTGGTTATCTAATCTTGCCACCCGTTCCTTCCCCCTTAAACTCTTCTTTCCCTTGGCCAGGGTGGGTGAACTACTACCCAGGTACATTTTTATGCTGCACTTGGCAGAATACCCAGGAATTAGTACCACCAGACTGCTGTGATTATTATAATCACAGCCAAACAGAAGAAGGGTTAACATTCAGCCACCACTGGCCCCCAGGCAGATGGCTAATAGGAGCCTTCATAGAACAAGAGCATCCCAGCTCACTAAGTGATAACTACTGTCATGGTCACATCACCTCTTCAAAAATGACCCAATGGTCCAGGCACAGAATTCAGCCCCACATCCCCAGACTATACCCTTCCAGGACAGACAACCAAAATCCGCTCTACACACTTCTGAAAGGTTACCCTGGGAAAGCTGTAGCAGGAGACATTTAAGGTTCAGAAACAGGGACTATCCCCTGTCTCTATGGAATCTGTTAAAAACAAAGGATTGGGGTGCCTGGGTGGCTCAGTGGGTTAAAGGCTCTGCCTTCAGCTCAAGTCATGATCTCAGGGTCCTGGGATCGAGCCCCACATCAGGCTCCCTGCTCAGCGGGGAGCCTGCTTCCTCCTCTCTCTCTGCCTGCCTCTCTGCCTGCTTGTGATCTCTCTCTCTGTCAAATAAATAAATAAAAATCTTTTAAAAAAAAGGTGAGAACCCTCACTTAGAAGTAGGTCACAATATCATCCAACAGATCTTCTTTAACACACAAGGAGTGGGAAGGAGGCTCACCCCTACATCCAAGTAAAGAAAATGACAAAACTTTTGATATTAGGATTGGCACTTCAGATCTTATTTTCACTCTTCATAAGAGGCTTCGAAAAAGAAAACCAAGCAAGGAGGGAAAAGCAAAAGGCAGTAAAAACATAAAGGCCAAAGCCAAAAGGCAGAGGCAAAAGAGCTAGAACAGAAGTGACTCTGTGCCATTTATGAGGCCTATTTTTTTTCTTATAAGGATGGCAGCTACTAGACCAGAAAGAGAAGTGTTAGAAATTTCTCAGTTTCTAAATGTTACTGCCTGGGTCTGGTTTTCCACTATTGCTCTCAAATAGTTGTTTAAAAGTTGTTCAACTTTGGGGCGCCTGGGTGGCTCAGTGGGTTAAGCCTCTGCCTTTGGCTCAGGTCATGATCTCGGGGTCCTGGGATCGAGCCCCGCATCAGGCTCTCTGCTCAGCAGTGAGCCTCCTTCCCTCTCTCTCTCTCTGCCTGCCTCTCTGCTTACTTGTGATCTCTCTCTGTCAAATAAATAAATAAAATCTTAAAAAAAAAAAAGTTGTTCAACTTTAATTTAGAATTTGAACACAGATGTAATTCAGAAAAAATGCTCTTTTTTGTTTCCAGATTACATGGAATGCCTTGGTTTTCATTGCACATTATACTCATCACTCTTTATGAACTGCATCATATTCTATAAATTCACATAGGACCATGCACCAGATGTATGCCTGGATTACCAATAAAAATACACATACATCCAAAGGCGTAGCAAAAGAATGGTTGGTTAATATTTATTACTTGGCTACTTGTGTATTCAGAAGGAAGTTTGGGGTGCCTGGGCGGCTGAGTTGGTTAAGCCTCTGCCTTCGGCTCAGGTCATGATCTCAGGGTCCTGGGATCAAGCCCCGCATCGGGCTCCCTGCTCAGCAGGAAGCCTGCTTCCCCCTCTCCTCTTGCTGTTGCTCTGCCTACATGTGCTCTCTCTGTCAAATAAATAAATACAATCTTAAAAAAAAGAAAAGAAGAGAAGAGAAAAAAGAAAAGATGAACAATAATCATGCCCAACTGAATCTGTAAAATGTGTTAACTTGTATAGAAAGCATTACATCAATTTACAGCTGCATGTTTAAAAACATGCTTATGGTCTCAGAAATGGGACAATAGGTTCATCTGATGTGCAAGCCCAGGTAGGGTTGAAAAGCCTTTGTATATCTCTGAAATTTTATGTCTGTATTGTTTGCATGTTTACTATCTATCTATACTGCAGAAGCACTTCAAAATATCTTTCCTCTAAAAACGAGGCCAATCCTACCCTTACAAATACAGTAGGTTCCCTACATGATGCAATTTAGAGGGCCTCAAAGACCCCTGGTTAAGGAAAACTAACCCATCAACAAACCAGAACAACAAAACCCTCCCTTCCTGCAAGTAATAACATCTTCATTACACCTTTGGACTACAGCTTCATGTCTCAGATACATAACCCACACCCCAATGAAAATATGCAACTGTATATGAGAACTATTAGCTGTTAACAAACACTGGCATGAAATATTAATGAGTCATCTGTCACCATCGTAACTGAAGAAGATATGTAGGAGAATGAGAAGTTTCTGAACATGAACATTTTGGTGGTGGGAAGAGAAAGTTCTGGAGCCTGAGATGTAATAAGGAAGAGTTTGGATACACAGAGTGCCAAGGAAATTTTTTAAGTTTACCAGCTGTAAAAATGGGACTGAACTTTGTTGTATTTTATTATCCATGTATTTTATTTCATTTGAATTCCTACCTGATGAACATCACGGATTCATCTCAGGCTCCAGAACTTTCTCTTCCCACCACCAAAAGGGATTCCAGCCACCAAAAGGAGCAAGCAGGAGAGCGGGGAACACCGGGCCTGCCAGACCGCAGGGGAAGGAGGGAGGGAGAATGACAACCTGTTGCCAATTTCTCAGCTCTGCCTGAGCCATCCCTGGCCATAGGCCCTGGGATAACAGGAGATGATACCAAGACAGAGTGACTCCTCCACTGGATGGCACACAAAGCACAGCTGACTTTGAAAGTGGGTGCAATCAACAGGATAGGCCTGCCCAGGCCAAGGCAAGGCAGACACAGCTGAAAGAAGCTCAGAAATAAGATGATCCAGTGTGAGTGTCCTCGTGGGCTCTGTCCCTTCCCCGCCCCCCAGCCCTTCTCCACCTCTCTCTCTCTCACATACCCAACCCACTGTTTACTTCCTCCTCCTGGTCCTCTTCACAGCCTATATCCCTGGAGGAAAGATGCTTCCAGACAGATTTGCAGAGTAAAGACTACACCTCACCTGGAATGCTGGACCGGAGAACATTATCCTCAGCGCGTTCGGCGATCACGATGTGTCTCTGATGAGATCCATTGTAGATAAAGTAAAACTCGGCATCTTTAGGAAGATAAACGTTTTTGCCAAACTTTGCATAGACGGTCATCTGCCCCTAAAAAAAAATGAGTAAGTTGAGGCATCATCATAATTTCTTGTCCTGGCTCTTAAAAAAACACAATAAAAAGGGCTGTGGTCCAAAATAACATTGTTTGTGATGTTGAGATTATGTGGTTGACACTTAAATATCACAAATCCTCCTTCCTAACAGCAAACACTTGTGACAGCAGAGAGAGGCTTCAGAGATGTTTCAAAGTATGGGCTTCAGAGATGGTTAGTTCTGTTTTGAAGGCTGAAGAACTCCAGAGCATAGAAAGAAATTTTTTAAGTTTACCAGCTGTAAAAATGGGACTGAACTTTGTTGTATTTTATTTCATTTGAATTCCTACCTGATGAACATCACAGATTCCTTTTTTTTTTTCCCTGTACCTGACATACCCCCACAGTACCAAGGTTCAAAACAATGATTTTTAGTCGTTGCCTTACCCTGTCCTGGATCCCAGTAGGTTGTAAGAACTTTAAATATTCAGACTGTGCCAAAGAAACAGCACCACAGACTCCCACACTTGCTGTGCCATTGCTAGTTGCTATCTGTCTTCTCTGAGGGAATTCCAACTCCTCTTTTTCATCGGGCTGGCCCCACACTTTCTCCTGAGAGCTTCTAGCGGGCACAAACCTTGCTTAGTGCCCTGGTTCCAAAGAGAGGAGCTGCCCCTGGGTCACCTAGGAAGGGGAGGTATGTCAAGGAAGCAGGAGCAGGTGAGGGCTCGCCAGGACGTTATCATCCAGAGGCTGTATGGAAGGGCTAGGCCTACATTGCTGCCACCGAGGGGAGAAGCAGCGGCAGACAGACCTGCCAGACCATCTTGGGACGCTGGAAGACTTAACGGATTCAGGACACTCCCTCCGCTCAAAAACAAAAAAAAGCAATACAAACAGAGTTCTCCAGGGAGATGGTACATTCCACCCAGCCCGTGGGAGTGGCAGGGAAATGGAAACGAGGAGGTGGAAAGGGTCACCCACTTTGGAAGGCTTCCAGAGGTTGGCCCACGGCAGCGGAGCAGCATCTGGGCTTTTGTGTGCTTGTCCAACAAAAACAAACCCTCTCTGGGCAAGTTCCTCCCCCTGTGATAGGGGAGAAAAGGAAACAGAGGAAATGCTACACAGTCTCCTTAACATCTGTTTGCCTTTGATGGCTATCATCAGCACTACACTCTGTAGGATATCAAGAAGTAGGCTAATCAATAATAGAAACAAAATCACTGCAGAACTCCTTTCTCCAATAATCACATGGATAGTTCATCTAAACTTTAATAATAAAAAGGCTATGCTTTCCTAGTGGTTTGAAATCTAGCACACAGAAAGCATTATCTTAAATTATGAAGTGGTATAAACACAAATTGTGGTTTAAAAAATCACTAGTTGGGGTGCCTGGGTGGCTCAGTCAGTTAAGCGTCTACCTTCAGCTCAGGTCATGATCAAAAGCAATACAACCCCGAGGCACCTGGGTGGCTCAGTGGGTTACAGCCTCTGCCTTCTGGGATTGAGCCCCGCATCAGGCTCCCTGCTCGGTGAGAAGCCTGCTTCTCCCTCTCCCACCCTCCCTGCTTGTGTTCCCTCTCTCGCTGTCTCTCTATCAAATAAATAAATAAAATCTTTTAAAACGTTTTAAAATTTAAAAAATAAAAAATTACTAGTTTACACAATTTGGATTGTCCTTTCTCTGCATGTGAGCACGTGCAAATATACACGAATGTAATCAATAGAAAATAGCATGCCAAGAATAATCCACCATATGATGGCTTCCCAAAAAAGTTCAGGAAGAGGATCTGAAAAGAAAAAAAAAAAGTAACAAACGTCTGACATGACAGAGAGGAAACTTAGATGAAATTCCATTTCCTAAAAAAGGAAGAACAGCCTGCATTCGTCATGTTCCTGGTGGCTAAAGGGACTGTTAATTGTCCAGGAACAGAATCTAACCTGACTTGTCTTTTTTTTTTTTTAAAGAAAACAAATTGTATCAACAGAGCAAAGCTTTTCACAGATCAGAAGAATATCTAATCTGTACCTATTCAAAACAACCATCACATGCCTATTTCTTTGTTTGGGTGAACAAGGACCACAACTTAAGAGGGAGTTTAGGTGCAAGATTTTCAAAAGCAATACAACCCCAGGGCACCTGGGTGGCTCAGTGGGTTACAGCCTCTGCCTTCTCCTCCGGTCGTGATCTCAGGGTCCTGGGATCAAGCCACCCCCCCACCCCACCCCCATCGGGCTCTCTGCTCAGCGGGGAGCCTGCTTCCCCCCCCTCCCCCTGCCTCTCTGCCTACTTGTGATCTCTCTGTCAAATAAATAAATAAAATCTTAAAAAAAAAAAGGCAATACAACCCCAAAGAGAACAGTTTTACAATTCAGGTGTGCCTTCCTTTTGAGCCCACACCACGCTCTACACCGATAAAAAAAGATAAATAAACACAGGTCAGAAATAAGACCTATCCATTAAAGAGAGATGCCCATTGTCTTAGCACTAAGAACACTAGTCAGCAGTAAAAGGGGTCCTCTTATTTGCTAATCACGAAGAGATCAGAAAGACACAGAAGGCATTCTGAGAGCAGGAGGGATGGGGGTGATGCAGAAATTAAGAGAGAGACTCAGAAAGAATGAGATGGAGGGTGGGCAGGAGAGGATGACAGAAAAAGAAAATATGAATATGAAAGAACATTCCGGAAAGTGAATGCTCCAAAGAGATTCAGACTAAGCTACAGACATTAGGAGAAATGGGTTTCTGAAAATGTTCCAAAAAACCAGTACAGTATAAAATAATCAGCCACAAGTAACAACTTGGGGGGCAGACTGGGGTCTTTCCAACCACTGTGGCCACTGAAAACCTAGTCTTTTTCTTAAAGGACCACTAACTTTATTAATGGCAGAGATAAATTTCCAACCTACAGAATTCCAGTTGGCCTCCACCTGTTTCCCATCTGGAATCAATTTCACACTTTAAGGCAATTAAAACTATAAACTTTCCCAAGTGAACTTAAGGCCATCAATATCAGAATCACTCTGCTTCTATGCAGAAATACTAAACATATCTCATCATCTTTCTGTCAATTCACTATATCCTACATTTAAAAAACCACACATTCGACCAGCAGTGTAAGAGAGTTCCCCTTTCTCCGCATCCTCACCAACATTTGTAGTTTCCTGACTTGCTAATTTTAGCCATTCTGACCAGTGTGAGGTGGTATCTCACTGTGGTTTTGGCTTGTATTTTCCTGATGCCTAGTGATGGTGAGCATTTTTCATGTGTCTACTTGTAAGCTCGTGCAGCCACTCTGGAAAGCAGTACGGAGGTTCCTGGAAAAGTTAAAAATAGAGCTACCCTACAATCCTCGATTGCACTACTAGGTATTGACCCAAATCATAGTGATCCAAAGGGGTACCTGCACCCAACATTCATAGCAGCACTGTCCACAATATAGCCAAACTATGGAAAGAGCCGTGATGTCCACTGACAGATGAATGAATAAAGAAGATGTGGTATATGTATATATAACCATATTAGTACTCAGCCATCAAAAAACTGAAATCTTGCTGGGAGGTGGGAGGTAGGGATATGGACATTGGGGAGGGTATGTGCTATGGCAAATGCTGTGAAATGTGTAAGCCTGATGATTCACAGACATGTACCCTTGGGCAAATAATACATTATTTGTTAATAAAAATTAAAAAAAAAACCTGAAATCTTGGGGGTGCCTGGGTGGCTCAGTTGTTAAGCATCTGCCTTCGTCTCAGGTCATGATCCCAGGGTCCTGGGATCAAGCCTCACGTCAGGCTCCCTGCTCAGTGGGAAACTTGCTTCTCCCTCTCCCACTCCCCTTGCTTGTGTTCCCTCTCTCCCTGTCTCTGTCAAATATATAAAATCTTTTAAAAATAAATAAATAAATGGAATCTTACCGTTTGCAATGACATGGATGGAACTAGAGAGTATGAGGCTAAGCGAAATAAGTTGATCAGAGAAAGACAATTATCATATGGTATCACTCATATGTGGAATTTAAGAAACAAAACAGAGAATCATAGGGGAAGGGAGGGAAAATTTAAACAAGATGAAACCAGTGAGGGAGAAAAACCGTAAGAGATCTTAACTCAAGGAAACAAACTGAGGATTGCTGGAGGGGTGTGGGGGTGGGAATCAGGTTACTGGCTGAGAGGCATTAAGGAGGACACATGATACAATGAGTACTGGGTGTAATCCGCAACCGATGAATCAATGAACTCCACCTCTTAAGCTAATGATACATTATATGTTAATTAACTGAATTTAAATTTAAAAAATAAAAAAAAAAAACAGTCATTTCACTGAAAATTCTGGACATAGTAAGAGGCATAATGGATAAAATTATTTCCCTAAACTAATCTAAAACTTTAATGTGCTCTAGTCAACACCCAAACTTAATCTTCAAATGAAAGAAGGATGTTTTAAAGTGCATCTCGAAGAATAGATTCAGAAAACTAGGAGCAGTTTAGAGAAAGAGTACGTTTGGGCTGTGCAGAGTGGGGTCAGAATTTGCTCTACCACAAAGCAAAGCTTGCAATAAAACCATCATAATTTAAACAGTGCTATATGGGCACAGAGACAGACCACTGAGCACGGAGCTCAGAGGCAGACCCATGGAAGTTACGTAATAAAGGTGACATTTCAAGCCAGTGGGGAAAGAATAATCAGCTCAGCCAATTGTTTTTTGGACAATAGCTATCCATTAGCTATTAGGGGCAAAACAGGCCTCATATCGCACATCTCAATTTACAATTCAATATTTAACACAAAAATTCATAAGCACATCAAGTTAAAAGGCTGTCTAAAATTTCTTGGTATTGAACGAAATGATAGGGATTAAGGAAATCTAAATCCCATCTATCCTGACACCACTTCAGTGTACCAATGTTTTCATTCCTTTACTGCCTTCCAGTCTTTGTGCAATGCACAACTAATTCTTACAGAACTATCCTCACAGCAGAAGTACACATATGTTGCTCCTCTTTCTTCTAGCAAAAGTACCTTTCCATCTTCTGACTTTTGGCACCCTTTTTAATCGCATTCTATCAAATGAGATATTCTATATTTTCCTCTGTCATCCCTGTATTGTACTTGAAGAACGTTTCTAGCTTACCATTATAAATGATACTACAAGAAACTTTTTCATGTGCATTATTTTATGTTTTACTATTGTAGAATAAAATTCCAGAAATGGGTCCAAAATTGCGAAAGCTTGTCACAAACTGCCACACGGCTTTCCCATAATGTTCTATCAAATTCTATGGCCACCAGTGCTAATCATGAGTATCATTTTCATTGCAACTTCGCCAAAACATTTATTTCCTAATTTATGGATGGTGAATAGTTCCTCATTGATTTCATTCATCTTTTTTTCCCCTACCTCTCAAATTATATTCCACTTTTACTAAAGACTACTGCTAAATAGTGTCAACATTGTTAGTGGCCTGTTCAAATTTCAACTTCAAGAATTCTGATCTTTTCTTTTTTTTTTTAATTTCTTCATTTGAGAGAGAGACAGAGACAGAGAGAGCACAAGCAGGGGAGAGACAGAGGGAGAGGGAGAAGCAGACTCCCCACTGAGCTGGGAGCCAGATGTGGGGCTCGATCCCAGGACCTGGAGATCATGACCTGAGCTGAAGGCAGACGCCCAACCATCTGAGCCACCCAGGTGCCCCGATCTTTTCTTTTCTATTCACATCTGCATTTCACATTTGCCTTAAGCAGGTCAAAATTTTTCACTTTCTCAGGTGAAGCAGTTGAGATGAACATCACAGTTCATTCCTTTCCTCTCTTTATAGTGAAAGTGTACCAACCTGTTATATTCTCTTGGCCAAATAAAAAGTGCTCAAATATTCCTGTAAAAACTCTGCAGGCCAATAACAGAAAATGGGAACAAATACTGAGGAGGAAAGCTGCACTATAACCATACTGAATACAACTCAATACACACACACACACACACACACACACACACACACACACCCCAAGTTAATGAAACCAACATTTTTTTACCAAGAAGCCTCCTCTTTGAGAAATTCTGCTTGTAAAACTCGTCAATAATTGTCAAAGACCAAGCCTTCTGCTGAAATGCTGTGACATTTGTGGATTTCTTCGCAAAGAACTAAAGAAGTATTTAATCTTTTTGCCTCATTAAACTATTTCTTTCCTGCAATTATTTTGCTCTTCTTCTGATGACATCTAAGATGGAAATGGTCAGCACTGATGAGCACATGTCTTAAGGAAATGTTTTTTCCTTAAACTAGGTCTCTGAATACCTTAAGTAACTTGGTAATGCCTGTATTATCCGAATCACTGAATATCCTTGTGCTAATGTTCTCCCTACTGTCTTCACTCTCACCCTCTATAGACAATGTATCTACATATAATTATATCTGTTTACTAACAATATCATTTGCTAAACAACCATCTAGTTTCTAAAATATCTGGCATGAACAGGCAATAAATTATGTAGTTTCAAATTATGATAATGAAAACAAAGTGTGCAACTTTTTATAGTGGTGTTTCTTAATTTGGGGCCACTGGAAGAACCCATAAATGGATTTTAGGAGGTCTGGGTACCTTCTAAAATTGTTAGCAAAACTCTCTTCATATTTGCATGTGTCTATTTTTCTGAGTAAAGGCTTATGGGTTTCATTGTATTCTCATATCCATACATTTCAACTCTAACTTCTATAGAACCAAAATAATAATGGAAACATAATAAATGTTATTTAAGGGCAATGGTGACCTTTTTATAGGATAGTAAGACATGTGCTATTGTTTTTCAAGGTATTCTGCACAGCCTTTATATGGGGTGAATTTTAGGGTAGAAGCACATTAAAGGTACAGGTTAACTGAGGGGCTAAATATTGTATTGCAAGTTTACTAACACATTCCATGAAAACCATTATGCTACTATAAACAAAAGCTCTATGTGAGTTATCAAATTTGATTATTTTCAACATCTGAAACTTATCTTTACAACAAAAAATAGTAATTCTACATAGAACCTTCCCTGCAGAGCAGCATGTTAAGTGTTGTGAGATTCTTGAGAATTTTTAGAAGTGCATTACCCCATTTTATAGGTAAGTAAATAAAAGTACAGGAACTATTTAGTATCAATTAGCTCAAGATCCCAGAGCCAGATGGATAATACTGAGTGTCTTGATTTCTACCCCAACCTGCAAGTTAGGTCTTCCTCTTTACATTCTTCAAGCACATTTCACACAAAGTACTCTGGGCATTAAGTCTTTTATTCCAAATTACTGTGTTTAAGCACTTCTTTCAACCAACATGAGACAATGCAACACTTATTTCCACAAAGACCCTTTCAAGTAGGAATGGTTTCCATTTCCAGACAAGATAAAATAGACCACAGAAGTCCAACATTAACAACTAGAAAATCAAGACAGAAAAATCAGAAAGTCATATTCTTAAAGGCATCAGAGAACTATGGGAAAAAGAACAAAGTGCATTAAAAAAATTCCAGAAAGGGGAGAACCACTCAGAAAAGTTATGAAAGTCAGAAGACAACAGAATGTGATCTTTAAAGTGACAAAATAAAATAACAGAGATCCTAAAATTCCAAACCTATCAAAAATATCCTTGGGCCACCCAGGTGGCTCAGTCAGTTAAGTGTCCAACTCTTGATTTCAGCTCAGGTCATGATCTCAGAGCTTCGACATAGAGCCCTGCATCCAGCTTCACACTCAGTGGGGAGTCTGCTTGAGACGCTCTCACTCCCTTTCCCTCTGCCCCTTCCCCACCCTTCTCTCTCTTTCCCTCTTTCTCTCTCTCTCTCAAAAAGAAAAAAAAAAAAAAAAACCACAAAACTTAAAAAGGATGATAAAATTAAAATGCTTAAGATAAATACTGAGGGTATTCATTGACAGCAGGCCAACGCCAAAAGAAAAACTAAAGGGAATTATTCAAGCAGAAATAAAATGATCTCCAACATAGACACCCAAGAGAAGATATCTAACAGTAAATATAATTAATAACTAAATGAATAACTAAAGTATGAAATAGGAACTGTGTCATGGAGTTGAAAATATCTGTAGAACTAAAATGTCTGACAACAATAATATAAAAGGCAAATGGGATTCAAGTGTCTGGCAGTTTGGGTAAAATGTTAAACATTGCAGCTTATTATGCTTATGTCAAATGCACATGTTTTAAGTTGAAAGTAACAGTAGAAAAATGTATAACAAGTTACAGAAGAAAAACCCAATTAGAAACATTTTACTAATCACAAAGACAAGAGTAACAAAAACATAAAACATATGTCAAATAGACAGTTATAGGATATAAATCCAAATACACCAGCAATTTTCTTAAGTGTAAATGAACTGACCCAAATACAATGCCAACATAGTACAGAAATTTTAAATTCAAAAATGAAATTAAAAAACATGAAAGCTTAAAAGTAAAAAAAAGTATCAGAAAAAGTACATGTTTAAAAAGGATTTTATTTCTTTATTTGCCAGAGAGAGAGAAAGCACAAGCAGGGGAAGCAGCATTCAGAGGGAGAAGCAGGCTCCCTGCTGAGCAAGGAGCTGGATGCTGGACTTGATCCCAGGACTCTGGGATCATGACCTAAGCCAAAGGCAGATAGATGCTTAACTGACTGAGCCACCCAGGTGTCCCTGAAAAAGTAGATTTCAAAGCAAGACATGTTAGTAAAGGAAGAGTGACTTTGCATCATAGTTGAAAAAGAGATTATTATCATATTAAAACTGTATGCAACAAATAACGTAGCTTCAAAAGATTAAAAAAAATTAACAAGCCAAAGAGCTAGGCCAATCCATAACCACGAGTTAGACTTTAACATGCCTCTCTCAGTAGCTGATGGAAAAAACAGACAAAAGTAACAAGGATATAAAAGATCTGAATTACATAAGTAACACAATTATTTAACAAAAAGAGCAATTACCATAAATTAAATGTATGTATTAATATTAAAAAGCAACCCATTTTTCACATCTCTGCTATAAACTCAGTTATACATAAACACACAAATCCAAAATTCTCCATGACTTTCACACTGGATGGGATGATTCACCACTACAGAACTGAAATAGCCTTTGTTTCTGTATCAAAGCTCAAGTAACAAAACAAAACAAAACAATTCATGACAGAGGTCAGTAAATTACTCCAGTTCCTCAAGAAAACAAGTGGGCTTTAAAAGTCTCCTTAGATTTCTTCCTTTTTAAAACCACTAAAAGAAATAATAAATAATAAAATAACTAACTTACAGATGTATGAAAACATAGAACTCCTAGAAATTAAAAATATATGTGACACTTTCAACAGATCGCTGCAGGAAATACACTGGCTTGGGTGTAAGAAAATTCCAATGATAAGCTGTACTCTTAAATTATCCCAGTAGTCCTTGAGGAAGTAAGGTCCTGTCCATGGTTCCCAAGTAATCAAGTATATAAATAAGGAATGAAGCAAAATGCAATTTAACAACTGGATGCCAGTTAGGATTTTGGTCAATATTCAACTAAGCCTGAGTTGTCACTGAACCACCCTAAAATGCTTACTCTGCCCGACCCTGCATGGGTGAAAATCTAGGAACTCCATTAAGAATGGGTATGGTCCGGCTCTGCTCTCCATCAGACATACCTGGGCCATGGACTACTTCAATACAAACAAACCTGACATTCAGAGGAAAAGGACAAGGATGCCAAAGGGACACAAAAACCATGTTGTCATAGGAGGAACAATTGAAGGAACTGGGACTGTTTTGCCAAAGAAGAGAAGAATCATGGTTAAATGGTCACAGTTACAAATATCTGAGGGTCTGTCCTGCAGACAGGGGCTCTGACATGTTCTGCAGGCCCCAAGGGGGAAAGCCCAGAACAATGGAGGGAAGGACAGGGCACAGAGTTCAATTCTACAGCCCGAGCCTTCTAAGAATCAGGGATGTCCAAAGATGACAAAGATTGCTTTAGCTTAGAAGGAATAAGCACAACCAGAAGACACTGCTTTTGTTCTATTTGTTTGGCTTATTTATGTATCATAAAAGAGAATGGAGCTAAATACAGATCTATCTAGTCTTACAAACCTAGAATCTATGATACCTGGTACATAATCTAGATTAACAGCTTCAATACGGAAAAAAAAAATATGTGAGTCTAGAAAGTGATATTTTTTTGTGTAGTTAATCTCTCCCTTATTCTTTTGCTTCAATTTCCCAGCTCCTTGGGTTGATGGTTAGTTCATTTTCATTCTCTGCGATAGTAGTTTTCAAATTGAAATCAGGGGAACTCTGGATTCTAATGGGAGACTAACAGAGACAAGGTTGAGAGTTCGTAAGCATTCCATTTAAATTTCATTTTGGAAAAAAAGGTTTCTAATTATTTTTACACCTAAAAAGACCTCATTCACTTAAATGTATTATTTACCAGTTTTTAATACACTGGTGAGGACCTGAATTGCCAGGCTAAATCACTGTCTTCAGTGAATTAATAAATATAATATATTTAAATTTGAAGGACACATTTAACAATAAAGACGTTTTATCCATTTTATATATTAAAGTTCCCCCAGATTACTTTGTTTAGGGATAAAAGTATTTTTCCTTTGGGGGGAAAAATGGTTTTCCTTCAGGAAAGAAGTTTCAAAGCCACCTACTTAGTGTCTGTAGGGCCCCTCTGACTCTAGGGTACCCACTGCTAGTCTGTCTTAGAAGCTCAAGTTCACCTCTATTTCACATTTCAAACAAGCTTTCCAGCTTCAACACTGCAATTTATCGACTCCAGATTCAGGCTGAATCCAAGCAGATAATAATCCCATTGGGTTATTATTTAATGCTTGAGGTCTACACATGTATGTCCAACTGTGTGTCACGTGAAAGTCAGTCTGGGTCCACCAACAGTGTTGACTGTGCCAAATTCAAACCAAGACTATCAGGAATACAAAGAACTCTAAGTCTTCATGAATCAATAACTCCTGGGCAAAGACTGACACAATTGCAGTGACAGGATCATCTGCATTCTTATATCGGAGTGGGACACAGAGCTCCTGCATTCCATAGGAAAGCCCCTCTTAGGAGGGTACTGTGCCCTTTGTCCTTCTCATCTGACCGGCATCTGTGCAAGAACACAAATTCAACTCTCCACTACCGACATACACACAGGCCATTCTTAAACAAGAGCACTGAAGGCCCTACCAGGTAATGACCAGATAAGGACACAAGCATCAGGAATGCTCGCTCAGAGAAGTAGGGATTCAGAAGCTCATAAAACAGCTGTAAGAAGCCTCGAAGCTCACGTGATCCATCCCTGACTTCACAGATGAGGAAGGTGAAGGTCCATGCCAACAAGTCACATGCTCTGTGTCCGACCACACAGCAGACCCAAGGCTGGAGGCCAGGTCTTCACCCTGCAGTCAACGCTCTTCCCATGCTCCAAGCTGCCCGCTAGAAGATTTACCACCTCACCCCTGTACTCCAGCCCCAGGGCCTGGGAAAGAAAAGCCTTTATGGAAATAAGTCAGGAGCAGAAGCAATCAACGCTGTCCAAGTTGCCCAGTACCCACTGCACAACACCCATCTCTCCCCATGCTCTTGCTCTTCCCTTCCTCGATTCTCACCCCCCTGTGGAACTATGGCACTCTCTCAGGGCCGACTGCTCTTCTACTTCTCAAATGTGAACATGTGCAGGTAAAAGTCAGCCAAGCCACAGCATGGTAAACATGGAACTGCAGAAACCAGGGGGCACAGGGCAATGAGGAAAGAATACCCAGAAACTCCCCACAGCCCCAGCTCCAAGAGTCTCTGGGAGGTGAGGAGAAAAGACAAGGATGAGAGCTCAGTGGGGAAGGAAAGGATAAAACAGCAGCAGCGATGGGATAGGAAGTGATGGCGGTGGCAAGAGGAGAAAGGACTGAAAAACCACAGCAAATGAGAACTGAGTTGAAGCAGGAAAGGCAAGAAAGATGGAAAGTAAATGACAATGAGAAGAGAAATATCCACCCTACCAGGAGCTACAATCTGGAAAGGCCTTTGTAAAAAGAAGGGGGTGAGGCAGAGAGGGAATGAATTGTGACACTTACAAAGACTATTTCATCCAACCCCAAAACTGATCACTACACTGCACACCTGAAACTAATATAACACTGTATGTTAACTACACTGGAATTAACGTTTTTAGGAATGAATTCTCGCCATTTGCAACAACGCAGAGAAATCTAGAGGATATAAAGCTAAGTGAAGTCAGAGAAAAACAAATACCATCTATTTCATTTATATTGGAATTTAAGAAACAAATGAACAAATAAGAAAAGAGACAAACAAAAAAGCAGACTTTTCAATACAGAGAACTGCTGGTTCCCAGAAGGGAGGTGGGGGGGGCGGGGATGAGTGAAATAGGTGAAGGGGATGAAGAGCACACTTATCCTAATGGGCATTGAGTAATGCATAGTATCATTGAATCATTATACTGTATACCTGAAACTAATATAAACTTTTATGTTAAATTAATTTTTTAAGATTTAAAAAAATGGAAAAAAAAATAGCTGAGGGCAAAAAAAGCACCATGAAATATGTTTTCTTGTGACACATCACAGGGGACGGTTTTCCAAAGTCATCACATCCAACTAATGGCCACATCCCCAGCTAGGAAGTCCCTCTCTCCCGTGTCCTACAAATAGTGTTGGGAGGAGAGGGCTCCCTTAGAGATTCCTTTCCCCTTCTCAGATCCACTTTAGAACTGGCAATGACTTTAGAATGCAGGAGCCAATTTTTCTGGCCTTGTCCTTTTTAGCCCTGTACTTAGAATTTTCCTGCATCTTCAGGTCAACTGTTCAGGGCTCTCCTCCAGTGAAAAATACAATGCAGACCTGCCTGATGTTGGCTTCACCAGAGATATCATCTGGCCAGAAGTTAGTTGGAGTCTATTACTTCTGAATTTAGCCCAAAGCCCAGCAATATAAGACCATCTGTAGCGACCCACACAAAGAACCAATCCCAAAAGCCTAAGGGCATAAATAATCTTATTAAAGAATAGTACCTTCCATTTCCTTAGTGCTTCACTGTTCACAAGGCATTTCCATGCATGCTATCCCATTTGGACCTCACAGCCCCAAAGACACAGACAAGCGAGGGACTGGCCCACAATCCACAGGGGGGCAGAACTAACCCACTGATTCATTCCAGAGATATCCCGTGTGTATACCAGGTGCTAAGATGACAGCCAACCACCTGCCCTCACTATCATTCTAATGGAGACAAAGGTAGGAAATAATCAAGTGCCTGATATGTGAGGCATTTGTAAGACCTCATTAAAAAAAGCAAGGTGGGTAAAGAAAGATATCTTAGGAAAGTAGGAAAACGCCCCTAATGAGCTGATGTTCTATTGGAGACCTCAATAAAGTTAACATTAACCACGTGGATATGAAAGAGAATCTCATGTTGAGAGACTGGCACATGCAAAGGCCCTCAGGTGAGCACGTGAGACAGGTAACCTGGTGGATGAAGCAGAAGAGGAGAGAAATGGGAGGCACGGTCAGGGATAACTGAAACTCATCAAAAGGGCACAACTGTCACCTCTGCCACAGAAAACCATTTCAGAGCTCTGTGTAAAAAGGTGACAAGATCTCAACCTCACTCTAAAAGGATCCCTCTAACTGCTCAGTTGAGAAGAGATCTTGAGGAGGCAAAGGTGAAATAAGAGTGGTCCCCAGCAAAAACCAGGCGAGAAACTACCAGACGTTTTCTGCCGTATCACAGGGGTTCTTAGGAGGATTTTCTCTGCCAAGAGGAAGTGAACACAGCAGTTTGCCAGGAGAAAACATCTTTATTCAGCTCTGCTTATCCTCTACGGCAGAACCTCCAGCAACCCCGTGTCACAGAGATGACCTGAGAGCCACAAGAGCAAAGACGGATGCTCCTCACTGTGGGAAAGTGGGCAGCCATGCAGGCTCTTGTGCAAGAGCTGACCTGCAATCCAGGGCCCTATCTTCCATTTCTTACAGATCATGGATGGACAGAAGAATAGAGGTGGATGGAGAGAAAGAGAGAGCTTTCATTCATCTTTCTGCTGGCCTTTATCACCAATTTACACCAAATGACCCAACTGCAATAGTGGTCATCTGGCGTTTCAACTTGAACATGATCACGATTTGAACGTGGATCACTCTCACCCCAACTTCTATAATACAGAAACTTCTGTTTATAAGGCCAAACATGAACCTTTGATCCAGAAACAGAAATATGCTTTACAAACCTTATTATGTGCAGATACTTCACTACTGACAAAGCCCCCATAGAGACATTACTAAAGGAACCTCAAGGAAAAAAGTCAGAATTTGTTTTAACTCACACTGAATACAAAATTTCTCACTTCCCGACATGGAAATTCAATATGAAAGCAGTAATGTTAAATGAGGTTGCTTAGTAACCCATAAGGATAAAAATGGATGTGAAAGGAACCCTTTGTGTTTTCATTAACAGGACTGTGGCTGGGAATATGTCAGGCACCAAGCTAAATTAATCATCTCACTAAGTCCTTACGATCACTCTTTGGGGTAGAAACCATCATCCTCATTTTACAGATGAGGGAACTGAGGCTTTCAGAGGTTGAGTACTCTGACTACGGTGATCTGGACGTTCAGGAGCAGACGGAGGAGTCAGGGCCATCTCTGCGAGGCAGGCTCTGCTTCCCTCCTAACTCCTGTTCCATCCTGCCCTTGTGCTTGGTGCTCCATCACCTGGAGGCAAGGGGCCTCTGCAGGGGCTGACCCACTGCATTAAGGGACCCCGGCCAACTCACCAGACCTAGAACTAACTTAAGGAAGGCGGGGGGGGGGGGGTCTTCAGTTACTCATCAATATAATGTGAATATTTAGAAGATCTGTGTTGAAAGAGCATGAATACTGTGACCACATTTATTTTATTCTTTCTTCTCCCTTCTTTGGACAAAGCCCTGATTTGTGTCAGACACAGATGAGAGTAAGGGGACAAGACCTGATCCTACCCTCAAAGAGCTCACAGCCTACAGGCAGCAAAAAGCTCAGACACACACACATGAGTACAAAGCACTGTGCACAGTTGGAAGCAGAAAGATCCAGGTCCACAGTGCAACAATGGGAAACCCTCCCCCAGAGGACAAAGGGAACTTTGTCTAGGAAAGGAAATTCAAAGTAAAGCAAGAAGACTGACTAGAGAATGGTTCCTTGGGAAAGGACAGTTGATTGCAGACAGGCTGTCAACACTTGAGATGGTAAGCAAGGGGAAGCTGGACGCAAAGGCAGAGGCTGGTTCAGAGAGGGCCTGAGGGACAGGGAATCACTGGGGAAGGGGGGGAGAGTTTGAGCAGGGGAGTGACCCAATCACCTCTGTATTTATCAAAAGGGCAGAAGGGTCACACCAGAAAGGATGCTATGGAGGTAGCCTTTCTTGGGATACAGTCTCTCTCCCCACTCTCTACTGCTCAGTCATTTCTGAAGTATACCAAAAATAACCGCAGAACTTAGGAAAACATGCATCTGGGTCAATGTGACAAAAAATGCTAGTCTGGCTCTCCACCCACAACCTGATGCCTTAGTGGAAGGAACACAAAGGTTGAGCGTGAGGCATCTACAATCAAATTAGATCTGAGCTCCAATCTCAGCAGCCTCAGTTACCTTGACTAAAAAGTGATAAAAACCAAATCCAGAGGAGCAAGATGGCAGAGGAATAGGAGACTGAGATATTATCAGATCCCAGAAGATTCAGCTAGATAGTTATCAAACCAATCTAAACACTTACAAACTCAACAGGACTTAGAAGAGAATAAGAACAGTAAATCTAAGAACAGAAAATCAACCACTTTCCAGAAGGTAGGACATGTGGAGAAGTGAATCCAAAGTGCCGGGAAGATAGACCATGGGGGGAGGGGCCGGCTCCAGGCAAGCCAGAGAGCAGTGGAGCACAAAAAAGCAGACTTTTAGAAGTCTGCTCCTCTGAGGGACATCGCTCCAGAGGCTAAGCAGAGGGTGGAACCCTCATTGGGACAGTGTGGTCTCAGGACTCTTGGGGATACAAAAAGAATGAGGGTGTCTGAGGGTGGCAGAGCTCCCAGATTTCAGAGAGGGGAAGTCAACTGTAGAGACGGAGCCACGCAGTGGGCTTTCAGCTCAGGATTACCTTAAATCGTGATCCAAGGCACAGTCAGGCCACTGCTCCTCGAACAGGGACCCCACAAGGGACAGATCCGGAGAGACCACTTCGTACCTCCTTTAGGAGGAGCAGCGTGGGAGCACCCTGTAGCAATCTGCTGGGTTTGGAGACTCCAAATGCTAAAGATCAGAGCAGAAATCAATGAAATAGAAACCAGAAGAACAGTAAAACAAAACTAGGAGCTGGTTCTTTGAAAGAATTAATAAGATTGATAAACCCCTGGCCAGACTTATCAAAAAGAAAAGAGAAAGGACCCAAATTAACAAAATCATGAATGAAAGAGGAGGGATCACAAACTACACTAAAAAAATACAAACAATTATAAAAACATATTATGAGCAAGTATACGCCAGCAAATTAGATAATCTGGAAGAAAGGGATGCATTCCTAGAGACACATATAAACTACAAAAACTGAACCAGGAAGAGATAGAAAACCTGAACAGACCCGTAACCAGTAAGGAGATTGAAGCAGTCATCAAAAATCTTCCAACAAACAAGAGCCCAGGGCCAGACAGCCTCCCAGGGGAATTCTACCAAACATTTAAAGAATTAATACCTATTCTACTGAAATTGTTCCAAAAAATAGAAATGTAAAGGAAACTTTCAAACTCATTTTATGAAGCCAGCATTACCTTGATCCCAACACCAGACAAAGACTCCATCAAAAAGAAGAATTACAGACCAATATCCTTGATAAACATGGATGCAAAAATTCTCACCAAAATACTAACCAATAGGATCCAACAATACATTAAAAGGATTATTCACCACGACCAAGTGGGATTTATTCCTGGGCGGCAAGGTTGGTTCAACATCTGCAAATCAATCAATGTGATACAATATATTCATAAAAGAAAGAACAAGAACAATATGATACTCTCAACTGGTGCTGGAAAAGCATTTGACAAAGTACAGCACCCTTTCGTGATCAAAACTCTTCACAGTGTAGACATAGAGAGTACATTCCTCAATATCATCAAAGCCATCTATAGAAAACCCACAGCGAATATCATTCTCACTGTCCCCTGAGATCAGGAACACGGCAGGGATGCCCACTATCCCCACTGCTATTCAACATAATACTAGAAGTCCTAGCCTCAGCAATCAGACAACAAAAAGAAATAAAAGGCATCCAAATTGGCAAAGAAGAAGTCAAACTCTCACTCTTTGCAGATGATAGGATACTTTATGTGGAAAACCCAAAAGACTCCACTCCAAGACTGCTAGAACTCATACAGGAATTCAGTCAAGTGTCAGGATATAAAATTAATGCACAGAAATCAGTTGCATTCCTATACACAAACAGCAAAACAGAAGAAAGAGAAATTAAGAGTCGATTCCATTTACAATTGCACCCAAAACCATAAAATACCTAGGAATAAACCTAACCAAAGCGGCAAAGAATCTGTACTCAGAAAACTACAAAGTGCTCATGAAAGAAATTGCGGAAGACACAAAGAAATGGAAAAACGTTCCACACTCATGGATTGGAAGAATAAATACTGTGAAAATGTCTACACTACCTAAAGCAATCTATACATTTAACGCAATCCCTATCAAAATACCATCAATTTACTTCAAAGAAATGGAACAAATAATCCTAAAATTTGTATGGAACCAGAAAAGACCACGAATACCCAGAGGAATGTTGAAAAAGAAAACCAAAGTCAGCGGAATCACAATTCAAGCTCTATTACAAAGCTGTAATCATCAAGACAGTGTGCTACTGGCACAAAAACAGACACATAGATCAATGGAACAGAATAGAGAGCCCAGAAATAGAACCTCAACTCAATGGTCAACTAATCTTCGACAAATCAGGAAAGAATATTCAATGGAAAAAAGTCTCTTCAACAAATGGTGTTGGGAAAACTGGACAACCACACGCAAAAGAATGAAACTGGACCATTTCCTTACACCACACACAAAAATAGACTCAAAATGGATCAAAGACCTCAATGTGAGACAAGACTCCATCAAAATCCTCGAGGAGAACACAGGCAACAACCTCTTCGACCTC
>CM052809.1:48264767-48326130 GCA_028533885.1 Nasua narica | reverse complement strand
AAAAAAAAAAAAAAAGAAGAAGTAGTGGTCAAAGGGGGCAGCGGGGTGGCTCAATCAGTTAAATGTCTCCCTTCCGCTCAGGTCATGATCTCAGAGTCCCAGGATCGAGCCCCAAATCAGGATCCCTGCTGAGCGGGTAGCCTGCTTCTTCCTCTCCCTCTGCCTGCCGCTCTACCTACTTGTGCTATCTCTCTGTCAAATGAATAAATAAATAAATAAAATCTTAAAAAAAAAAGTGGTGGTACAAGCAATAGGTGATGAGAACACTAAGAAATGTTACCTATGCTCTCTGCTACATCGCTACCCCATCTGTACCTCTGTGGAACCTTTTCATAGACACTAGAGTATCCCTCTCTCTTCTATATACAAATCCTAGTAGCAGTTGCCTAGAAACATGTTTTGCTCCTCTTTCTGAAGACTGTGAAGTCAAACTCCCAGCATTTCACACCCTCTCATCACCAGCACACACTCTACTTTCACACCTACTCCTTCTGCTCATCCCAACCCTGTGTACTCTGTAAGGCAGCTCTTCGAGGCAGGTCTCCATGATAGCCCTTGGACCTCCAGGGAATCTCATCTCAACCTACTTACAGTACTTAGCTCTTCCTATCTTAGAAACTTTTTCCTCTGCCCCCAATATAAGCCTCCATTTTACTAATTTATTTTCCTTCCATCCCTGTGTTTACCTTGTCACATAATGAGGGCAGGAAAGCACGGTGGGGAAGCACAGAGGTCCTGGAGTCAGGGAGCCTTGGATCCCATTCCCACCTCTTCCACTTATCACTGTTTACCTTTAAACAAGTAGCCTAACTTGTCTGTGCTGCAACTCTTCTCCTCCTCTGTTAAATGGGATTAATAGCACATACTCCTTCTTTAGATGTCAGTGAGGGTTCAAGCAGGTAATGGGCGCTGTGCCTGACACACGGTAAGAACTCAGAAAGTGTAAGTCTTCTTTCTCATTTGTAAGGTACAGCTACTTTGTAGGTAATAAGGCCCAATGTTTATGAATTATTTCTTCCCAAATGTCCTTCAACTATCTGGCAGAACCCAGGTTCTGTGGGACCTAGACATTATCTCACAGGCAGAAAGGACTCAAAATGTTAACTCAAATCTAAAAAGTTAAATTGAAAGGAAAGAACATTTTTGCAAACTGGAAGAATCACTTTTCATTGTGTGTTTCCACTATGATCTTAAATATACCACTTGTTTCATATCCAAAGTAAGACATAATTTCCTACTTCATTATCAAGTATTTATCAAGCCTTGATCAAGTACATTCCACACACCATTTGAGGAATAAGGGATATAGCAGTGAACTGAGCAAATGAGTCCTCTGGGGAGACATAATAAAAAATTATCAAACAATGGTGGGTGCTATATCGAGACTTTAAAATAGAATAATGCCAAGTGCCCAGGGAGTTACTTCAGTTTGGGCGAAGAGACCTTGGAAAGGCAGGACAAGAAGCTGAGAGCTGAATTTCAAGATCTGCAAGTGTGTGTGTGTGTGTGTGTGTTTTATAAAGGAAGAGAAAACAATGACAATGGAGCAATGAGAAGAACACCAAAAAGGCTAGGTCAGCAAAGAAGGCAAATCTGTTGGCAAAAAACACTGAGGGTGGGCGCCTGGGTGGCTCACTCGTTAAGCGACTGTCTTCGGCTCTGGTTATAATCCTGGATCCTGGGATTGAGCCCAACTTTGGGCTCTCTGCTCAACAGGGAGCCTGCTTCTTCCTCTCCCACTTCTCCTGCTTGCATTCCCCCTCTCTGTCTCTGTCAAGTAAATAAATTCTTTAAAAAAAAACCGAGGGCTTTGTCCCCCAAACACAGGAATGAAATGAAGGGAGCTGCTCCACTGCCCTCAGTTTAGTGATAGGCTAGGTCGCAAGGTCACCTGTCTACCGTAACAGAGACCTAAAACCTGGCTGGAGTAACCAAGTAAACGCTCATTTCTTCCTCACATGAGAGCCCATGCAGATGTTGCTTCCCAACAGTCTTCCAAGGACCCAGATTCCTGCCACCATGTGGCTCCACCACCTGAAACACTTGGGTCCCAAGTTAGCCTCTCTATTCCAGCCAAGAGAAAAGACTATGGACAAGCACAGCTGTCCAGGCCTGAGCAGGGCACCGGTCTCTGCAGCTCCCATTCCACTGTACAGCTGTGCCCAAGACAAGGAAGGGATATGCAGTTCTTGGCTCAATCTCTGCCACAGGCTTTGGTACAAAAAGTGATTCCCAGAATGTGTAAGAGCTAACACTGTCCCTTCCCAAGATCAGGCTAATCAAACCACAGAATGCTATACTTCAAAAACAAAAGCAAAAAACTGAACACAAGCAAGAGTTGGTGAATTGAGTTGAAAATGCTCAAGCAATGTCATCACACACCTTTGGCCAACCATCCTGCATCACAACTATTCCTAACACTAAATAAATGATGCAAAGAGCAGTGACAGAAAACACGATTTACGGAACACACTTAACCCAAAGTCACTTTGGCAACTCACCTGCATGGGTCTCATTAGGATTCCCAACAGGATACTTCTCCTCAGCTAGAACATTCAGTACCACACGATCCTTTCTAGGTGCGCACTAATTCTCCGTGGCTAAGAATATTCTTTAGCATTTGGAACAAAAGGGAAAAAACAGTAACCTTTCACCTTGTCCTAAATCTACATGACAGCATCAAAGAGGGTTTGGTCTATTATTTTCCACACTGTTTTATTTCCAACATGTTACCACTTAAAATCATTTTCTAAAGCTTTCAATAATAGACATGCCTATCACACCTGAGTTTAAAGAAAAATTGAATTCAACTTGTAAAGCTAAGGAGTTGATTCAAGAGCTCTGGAGGCACCAAAGGGAAGCCACTAATTGTGACTCAGGATTCAATGAGCCACCAGCCCAAACATTCCCTTACTACATTTTGATAAAACAAATAATTAAGAATGAGATGTCTTTCCAAAAGATGGGGCGGGGGGGGCTCTCTCCTGGTCTACCTGCTTACCAACGGAGACAAAGATGTCCTTGTCAAAGGCACAAATGGCAGGAGCGAAGTTGGATGTACAAATAAAGACTTGAACAGGGCCAAGACCAACAAGATGGATTTCCCAACTATGAATGAAAGTACTGTACTTTAAGGAAACTGATGGAAGAACACCAGATGAACACCACTGATGTGGAAAGGATCTAGAGATTTCAGAGGGCAGCGGCGACCCTAGGACAGTCAACAGGTGACACGGCGGCCCATAACAAACAAAGACTACCTGAGACTGCAGGACAGCAGAAGAGGAAGAAAACAGTTCCATTGTCCTCTGCTTGAAGCCAAGCCTGGGGGGGGAGGGGGGTTGCTGTTTAATTGGAGCCAAAAGGGTGATAATAGCTCTCAAACCCACAGCAAGTCAAGAAAGGCTGTTGAAATTGGGAGTTTACTCTGGCAAAGGGAACACTTAATGAAAAGACATAAAAACTGTTCTCAAACTTTGGAAGAATTATGTACAAGAAAGAGCAGAGTTTCTTCACAATGTCTCAGGGGCAAAACTAAAACCAATGGACAGAATTACTGGAGACAGATTTTAAGACAATTAGAAATTTGTAATAATTACAACTGTCTAAATATGGACTCTCTCCATGACGAAGTGAAGAGTTTTCTCTCCACTGTGGTAATAAGAACAGATGACCATCTGTTCCTGTTGAAAGATTTTCTTCCCGTAAGATTCTATGAGAAAAGTGGTTCCAACTTGCATTGAACACATAGGGCTTTTTGCTTTTGCTGATATTCAGAGCATCACAGAAGCACAAAGTGGATGTGGTCACAAAAGATCATTTCATGCACATCTCCCCACCCCGCCCCCAAGTTCTCAGCACAGAGACAGTCAAACTGACTCAAAAAGAGCACTTTAAATTTTGCTTTCTGTTTCCAAGAAGAGATTTCCCTGTCTTCCTAGTATCTCCTGTCTTAGCTTTTCAGGAAGTTCTTCCTCATGTCTCCTCCAAATTCTTCCTGCTCTAATTATACCAATTAACATGGATAACAAAATGAGCTCAGTCATGATGAGAGAATAATGTTTGACACAGAACATATAAAGAAACATTTGCAAAGACTAAATGTGAAGCAATGAATGTTAAAATGTTTCTAATCTCTAAATGTCAAATGTCATTCAGAAGAGTTCTAAAACCCATGACAAGACTGATTTACACACGCTTTCATTTTTGAGGGCAAACACAGACCTCCTTGTGTATAAGAACTTACTATTCTTTTCAGACTCACTTTCTATCTCTATGCAGGAAGAATGGACTGAAGCTTAACGTGTTTAGATTAAAATCACTCAAAATGGAGGGGAAACAACACTGGAGTAGCAGGAACACAGGGCTCTAAAAGGTTAGTGACAACATTGAGTACTCAAAAATGCCTGGTTTGTTTAAAAGATACCAAAATACAAACCCAGGAAAACCTGTCGTTCTCTCATTTCTTTAGGAACTAGATAAAGCCACCAAATACAAAAGCTGCCTTGAAACAATGCTCAGCACAGAATTCTTGCTGGCCTTATTCCTAGCAGCTTGCACGGTGCTTAGTAAATTTATCACATACTGTGTTGATGTACTCCAGGAAAAACCAATTTGCCTACTAGTCAACTCCTTACTTCCCGATTAACTAGAAGCATGTACTTGCTTCTTTTCAAGGCTTCCCTAACAAAAATAAAACTAAAGCTAAGCTGTCAATCAGCTCTTTGAGGAGAAATTGTTTTTGTTACTGCCATAGCTGGGTTCTAAGAGACGATGTCCATAAACAAGATGATGAACTGATACCTATTTAACTGGAATTTTGTTTACAAGCCTGCTAGCCATATGAAGAGATGGGAAGCTCAGAACCCAGAAACTTCAAAGGACTTCCTTTTCTTCCTCAAGACTGAACCACGCACTCCTCTCGACAGTGAGTTTTTCATTCTATGCAGAGGTATATGTACACACACACACACACACACACACACACAAACACACACTTTTTCTCCCCTGGTTTCACCCAGGAAGTATTTGGTCTTTGCAACAAAACATGGTCCAGTAGGGGAAATAACTCACATTGCCCAAGTCTGTCACTCTGATTACAAGATTAACAACAAGATTCTAGGGGGCTTTTTATTTTTAATGATTTTTTTTTAAGATTTTACTTATTTATTTGACAGAGAGAGATTACAAGTAGGCAGAGAAGCAGGCAGAGAGAGGAGGAAGCAGGCTCCCTGCTGAGCAAAGAGCCTGATGCGGGGCTCGATCCCAGAACCCTGAGATCATGACTTGAGCCAACGGCAGAGGCTTCAACCCACTGAGCCACCCAGGTGCCCCTTTTAATGATTTTTTAATTAACAAATATACATCTTGAAGTTGAGGCCTGGAAGAAAATAGGGCTGCCAGACACCCAAAATGGAAGCCAAGTCTTTAAACTCTCCTCAAATCCTTTTCATCCTCTTCTTCACTATCCAACCAAATGTTGTTAGTTACTCTTAAGAGAAAGGACATGCCTAGGGCCTACAAACCAGGCCTGTGAATCGGTGCGCTTCTCCCAACTGAGAACATCCCTAAGGTTTCCAAAATATCAACAAAAAAAGCAAACTCACAGACTATCTCAATACAGAGACCTTACATCAGTAAGGTTAATAATGGAGATGGCTTTTTTTTTTATTTTATTTTATTGATTCTGAGAGAGAGAAAGTGAGCACAGAGAAGGAGGGGCAGAGGGACAGAGAGAAGCCCACCCAGATGCCTCCTTGAGTATGGAGTCCAACCAGGGGCTTAGGCACATGACCCCAAGATCACAACTGGAACCTTAACTGACTGAGCCATCCAGATGCACTGGAGGTAGCATTTTCTAAAAAGACAATAAAGATCTTAGTTATTAGCTGGTTATTTGACCTATGAGAGTCTCTAACCTTAATTTCACTTTAGAAAAACAATGCAAATTCAGGGGTGTTAAGGTTAACATTAAGGGTGTCAAGTGTCTGCTGAGGTCATGATCCCAAGGTCTCAGGATAGGGTCCCGCATTGGGCTCCCTGTGGGCGGGAAACCTGCTTCTTCTTCTCCCCCTGCTTGTGTTCCCACTCTCGTTATCGCTCTATCAAATAAATAAATAAGTAAAATCTTAAAAAAAAAAAAAGAAAGAAAAATAGTGCAAATTCCTTTATGAAAGTGAACAATATTCTTAGAGTCACCATTTCAATCGTTGCTAACAGTCACTGAGTTCACCCAAGAGAAAAAATTAAATGGGGTGGACCAAAATTCTATTCATACTCATAAGCCTCAAACTTCGGGTCATATCCACAGAGAGGCGATTGGTCATACTAAGTGTTCCTAAAAAGAATTCATAATACAGGGATGTGTGAATAGGCTTAGCTATGTACAAAGAGCTAAACCCGAGGGATTCTAAGTTCCTCTGTGCCAAAACCTCTTCTGTACCGATGTGCCATGATTTCTGACACTCCTATCATCAAGTTTACTCCTTGGGTGTTTGTGAGATCATTCAAAATTATGATAATATTTAATGATACAGAAAAATATTTGTAAAGTAAAAAATAGGTCACAAAATAGGTAAATAAACATTTTTGCTCAAGTAATTATGCATATAACCAGAATAAAATGAGTGATATAGGAAATTAGAACGTTGTTGTTGTCACTGTTGTTATTGTTTTGACCTTGTTGGTACTCTTCTATATTCTTCAAGATTTCTTTCTTTTTTCTTTTTTTTTTTTAAAGCAAGAATTTTTTTTTTTAAAGATTTTATTTATTTATTGGAGAGAGAGAGAGAGAGAGAGAGTGAGAGAGAGCATGAGAGGGGAGAAGGTCAGAGGGAGAAGCAGACTCCCCGCGGAGCTGGGAGCCCGCTGTGGGACTCGATCCCGGAACTCCGGGATCATGACCTGAGCCGAAGGCAGTCGCCCAACCGACTGAGCCACCCAGGCGCCCCTTCTTCAAGATTTCTACAGTGACACTGCATCATCCTATTTACGATTAAGAGAAAAATCATAAAACTTCAAGTGATTATAACAATCACCCTTTGATAAACTTGTCACGCAGCTATTCCACTCCTATTTATGTAGATATTGTCGCAAACTTACGTTCACACAAAAACAGCACAAATGGTTACAGCAGCTCTATTCTTAATTACCGATAAGGGGCAATACCTCAAATATCCTTCAGCTGAAGAATAAATGGCCTGTAGAATCTCCACACAGTGGAACACTATTCAGCAATACAAAGCAATGAACAGGGGCGCCTGGGTGGCTCAGTGGGTTAAAGCCTCTGCCTTCGGCTCAGGTCATGATCTCAGGGTCCTGGGATCGAGCCCCGCATCGGGCTCTCTGCTCAGTGGGGAGCCTGCTTTCCCTCCTCTCTCTGCCTGCCTCTCTGACTTGTGATCTCTCTCCTCCCTGTCAAATAAATAAATAAAATCTTAAAAAAAAAAAAAAAAAAGCAATGAACAACTGAGACACACAAAAAAATGGATGAATCTCCCAGGCGTTATGCCAAATGTCAAAAGCTAGACTCGAAGGGCTATATGATTTAGGATTCCATTTACAGGACATGCTGCGACAGGTAAAAATAGAGGGAGGAGGGCAGATCAATGGCTGCCAGAGACTGGGATTAGGAGAGACACTGGCTACAAGCAAGGGGCACCACAGGGAATTTGAGGGGGGGGGGGGTTGATAAAAATGTTTTATAACTGGGGCGCCTGGGTGGCTCAGTTGGTTAAGCGACTGCCTTCGGCTCAGGTCATGATCCCGGAGTCCCGGGATCGAGTCCCATATCGGACTCCAGGCTCTGCGGGAAGTCTGCTTCTCCCTCTGACCTTCTCCCCTCTCATTCTCAGTCTCTCGCTCTCTAATAAAAAAAAAAAAAAAATGTTCTATAACTGGATTGTGGCACTAGTCACAGGACTGAATGCATTTGTCAAAACTAAGATCTATATACTAAGAAGGGTGGATTTTACCACAAAAACATTATACCTTAACAGACTTGCAAAAAACAAAAAAAAAAACACTTGGAACCGAAAGGCTACTCCTGTCCAGATTGCATTCTGTTCTGGGTGATTCTTTCTCCAAAACGCACCTATGTTTCTTCAAAAATTATAATTATTAACTTTAATTATTTTATTAAGCATTTTAATAACTATCACCTCATAGGCATGGAATTCTGAAGGACTGGGACACAGAACTGAGAATTTTTCAAACGGGGGAGGAGATTAAGTACTGTCCAAGACACTCAGGTCTGCCTACAATATCCCTGCAGACCCTGGCAAGGGCATCTCTGTGGTGCACTCACAGGAGACTATACAAGGGATTCCAGAGCTGGACAGCAGGTGCTTAAAAGGGAAGGAGGACAGCAGGTACAATTTTCTAGTCTAATACTTTCAGGAGGCAACCAAATGGGAAATCTGCTCCAGAGAGCCGAGATGTGGTTGTGACTGAGCACCTGTAACCCTTACGCCCTTGCCAGCACCACGTCTAGACAGATTAAGGCATGACGGAGCAGTCGCCGGGCCAGTTCGGTTTGCTCAATGTAGGGCTTAAAATGCCCTCTGCACCTCTGGATATTACAAAAGTGCTTCTGAGAGGGCTCAGAAGAGATTTGGGATGGCTTATCCTTGTAAACGGATTTGGGAACAAGGAACTTTCTCTCGAGCTTAGTGAGGGAACCAGTTTTCTGTTTTGTTTGGTCTCCCCCACCCCCTTAGAAGAGCATACAAATAAGCCTTAACTGATGCTTATCAGGAGCTTAAAAGAGTTTAATTGGAACAGAGATAGAAAACCAGTTTTTATAAAGTAGATTTCTTTTTCCTAAGAAATGTTCTTTTTCTCCCAATGTAAGAGAGTGACGCTTATTCTGTATCTGTAGAGAAGATAAGGGAGTAAAGCAGCCTAGGACAGGTACAGAAATTACTACAGGACAATAATTACATTAATCTCTTTCCTGAACACTTTGAAAATAATGCAAAACCTTCTTAAATTAAACTATGGAGTGAAATATATCAGGCACCTGGGTGGCTCAGTGGGCTGAGGGACTGCCTTCAGCTTGGGTCATGATCCCCAGCTCCTGGGAGCCAGCCCCCCACAAGGCTCCCTGCTCGGTGGCGGGGGGAGGGGAGTGTCTGCTTGTCCCTCCCCTTCTCTCTCTGTGCTGTCTCTGTCTCTCTCTGAAATAAAGAAATAAATCTTAAAAAAAAGGAAGAAATATATCTCTTAATATAAAAAAAAAAAAAAGACCCGCAAACTAATGTTATTGAAAGAGAATGTTTTGGCTAACTAGGAGATTACATTATTTTTAAGGCTTTAAAAGAGCTGTCTCCATTAAACAAGAGAGAGTATCCTAATTTGTTCATTAAACTGGACTACCAAAGAAAGGCTACTTTAGAACTCAGTTAACCCTGTTTACATATAAACATATATATATGTACAAACATACACACATTAATCATCATGTTCATGGTCTCTGAACAGGGATTGACCATAAAATACCTGTTTGTTTCTTGTCAGGGCTTTTCTGGGAACTGAACTTGTCAGGAGTAGCACTGTCAGGTTTAACGTAGTAACCAAATGTCCAGTAATAAATGAGAGCAAGAAAATTCACATCCATTATTTTCATGTCCTACTCAGAGTGGGTCTCCCTCAAAAAATAAAGCATTGTATGTTTTGAAAAATATAAGGTGAGGTGAGAGACAAAATGGTAACATGGAAACTTGCCTGGGCTGCAGGTCAAGAGAGCTGGGCCCCTGTGTTTTATCCAACCCCTCCCCACCCTTAAGGAGTCATTCCAGTCTGATGGTCTCAGGGAATCCATTTAATTGCTGTGCAACTTGGGACACATCATTTATAATCTCTCTGAGCCTTTGAGAGGAAAAACCATACTTAGCACACTGGGCAAGTCATGGGAATTAGATAAAAGGTTTACAAAACAGCAAGCACAGTGTCTGGTATGGAGTGGATGCTCAAGAATATTAATTATCTCTCGCCCTCTCTCCTTTCTGAAAAGCTTTTGTTATACATTCACAATGAATCTTTTTGCTTAGTGTGTGGAGCAATCCGGCAGAGAAGCAAGCTTTTCCATCTCTGAGTCCACATATGCCGGACAGATCTGTAGGCTACTGCTTAATTATTTCTCAACTAGCAGTGACTAGCTGCAAAAGTCCACAGCTGACAGGCTTTCAGATGGGACCATTAAACACTGACTATGTGTCTAGGTCTGCAGAAAATGTTCCAGGTTAGGGAGGGACCGGCACAGGACACATGACAGAATTGTTCCTGAGTCTTTTATACCAAGGACATCTCAGACAAGGTGCATACAAGCAGATGGGACCAAGTTTCCTCAATAGTTTCCATGCAAAAGGCATAGGACGAACTGCTAGCTCCCTGGTTAAAAAAAAAAAAAAAAAAAGACACCACTATTAAATATAAATAATTAAAGTCTTTAAAAATGGGCATTTCAAAACTAAAAGCCAAGTGAAAACTAGCCAGAGAAGCCAAATTCAGGCTCACTTTAGACAAAGGCCCCCACAGCACTCAAGAAGTAGCTTCCGGAGGGAAATAAACCAAAATCATTGACCAACAGACCAAACCCACAGGCACTTTGAACACTCTAGATTTGTCCCTGTTTGCACAAGATAGGTTGGCGTAAGAAGTGATTCTGTAGGTCAATACAAGTTGAGGGTTGGAGAAGGCAGGCTTTAGCCATGGGTACCCACAAAGCCCTGAAGTTCATATTATATAGACTTTTCACAGACACTGAGGCAAGGGACTGCATCTCGATCACACTCCAGAGCCCCTGAGTTCCCTTGCACATTGTGGGGAACAGCCCCTGTGGCTTTCCTTGCCCTTTACAGCCCAGGGGAGAAAGAAAAATCAAAGAAGTCCAGATTCAGCAGTTTCCCGCTCTCCAGGTTCTCAAAACAAAGACTTTAGTGAGAATTTAAGTAAAGAAATGTTCTAATCTTTATTTTTTTATTTTTATTTTTTAGATTTTATTTATTTATTTAATAGAGAGAGAGAGATCACAAGTAGACAGAGAGGCAGGCAGAGAGAGAGGGGGAAGAAGGCTCCTCGCTGAGCAGAGAGCCCGATGCGGGGCTCGATCCCAGGACCCCGAGATCATGACCCGAGCTGAAGGCACAGGCTTTAACCCACTGAGCCACCCAGGCGCCCCTCTAATCTCTATTTTAAAGCTAATAATTGGGGCGTGTGAGTGGCTCAGTGGGTTAAAGTCTCTGCCTTCGGCTCATGATCTCAGGGTCCTGGGATCGAGCCCCACATCGGGCTCTCTGTTCCGCGGGGAGTCTGGTTCCCCCTCTCTCTGTCTACTTGTGATCTCTCTCTCTCTCTCTGTCAAATAAAATAAAATAAAACAAATCTTTAAAAAATAATAAATAAAAAAGGTAATAATTACTATGAATTCAAGCCTCCTGTTTTGGGGGAACTGGAGAACTACCACATTTTGTAGAAAGCTGCTATTTTCAAAGGCATGGGTCCTTCAAATTCTCCCAAAGGTTCTTCAGATCCTAAGACATTCAGCAAAGTGACAAAATATATGTTTGCTTAATTCTGGCATAGGTGGCACTTTCATTTTCTTGGAAGTCCACTTTGAGATACATATGTGCAACGTTTGTTAGAAGTTGGTCAGAAGAAAGAACAAGGAATGGGGTTGGCAGATTTGGACCAGGAACTTTGGTCCAACCTCTGGCCCTAATGCACTTCCAAGTCTCAGAGGAGGACAATTCTCTTCAAAGTCCCACCTATGCATTCACTCCCAACTCATCAGGTTTTACCAACCCACCCATCATTCTCCCTCTTCCTCTTGGATTTCCACTGGCACCTTAATGAGATTACCAACAGGTTCAAGTCCAATGCCATTTCAGAGTCAACTTCTTCCTTCATCTTGTTTCCCCTGGCTCCTTCCTGCGATCCTCAAGGTCTGCCATCCCCACCATCGCCCTTTCTAAGTCCCTACAATCCTGCCAACATCCTACCACACCTCCAACTCCTAGATAAAAGCCCCCACTGACAGCTTAATAGCCAAATACCATCTTACGTGACCTCTCTGCTAACTCTAATGACCTCTCATTTCTTGAAGTTCTCCCATCCCTTCCTTTCCAATGCCTCACTTGCTCTATCCTATTTGAACCACCTTAGTTTTGCAACTAGGTACAAAGATTTAATCATTGATTAAATCCATCAAAAAGAAGAATGTGCTGCCTCCAGGAACCACCTGTCATGCCTACTTATGTGACCATTTACAGGTCATCCTGTAAAATATCACGATTATTAAATGATCTCTATAATCCAAAGGGACAACAAAAAAAACTCTTTTTTTTTTTGCATTATTTTCAATATTCCTTCTTAACATTTAAGGTAACTGCCAGATTCAAAATAACATTAACTCATTTGTCTTTTACAACAACATAGTCTTAGTTGAACGCATCTGCCCCTGAGGCATACGGTCCAATAGACAGGATCGATATGAGCACCCACAGCTGTCCAATCTCCTGCCGGTATCTCTTCCCTACTGCCTGGTAGTCTGTGGCTTTCCTTCAATGACACCTGGCAACAAGTCACATCTAGTACTAAGGAGTATAATCCCCAGTTAATATTTTGTTCCTATGTAAGAAAATAATTTGCCTTGTTATTGAGGTTTTCATTATAAACATACAACACAGGGCTTTCTTTCTAGGAACCTGTAGCCACTACGGATGTGATACCTGTGTTTTCCAGCTTGCAAAAGAAGTTACTTAGTGACTGATACCTAGAATAACAACGGTAATACTTGGAAAAATAGTGATTCCTCCACCCCCCTCAACACACACACACACTCAACTTGAGCCTGTGATTCCTCTCTTGTCAGCCTGAAGCCTTGGGGGTCTGGAAGATTATACTGAGGAGAGAGGACATTTAGCACTATTACAGCAGAAAACAAAAGAGAACTATCTGCTTCTGCCGTTGAAAACATCATTTTGCATGAGGACAACGGGCTGGAAAAGTCAGCTTTATCAAGAATAGAACTTGAAAAATTCAGATTGTGGTGTCTTCTATGAAAGACAAAGCTGCTTCTTATTAAGGCTAGGAGTGGCTCTTGCTACCCTAGAGCAGAAAGAAACCATGAGAGCATTAAAGCCTAAATTTCACCCCCTCTGGGACCAGGGGATTATAAAGTGAGGTGGGAGATGAAATATTTGAGCCCTAATCTCTCTTCTGATTTTTGCTCCTAGCACAGGAAAGGGGTGTCAGATAAATTACAGGACACCCTAAGACTGTAAGGAACATTTGACCTACAGTTTGAGTTCTCCCATAGTGTGGATGGGACCAGAAGTTCCTGTGCACTCCTAAGGAGGATGTAAACAGAAGCAAGGTGAGAGGCAAAAGGCCTGGCTAGAAAAAAGATAATCCACGGCAGAGATTACAAGGATGATGTCACAGACCATGCACTGGATGGAGGAGGTAATAGATCTGGAGAGGTCCGGAAGAAGTGTCAGCAAGAGCTGCAAGATGGAGTGTAGGTCAGCGGAGGACCACAAGGCAGGCCTGACATAGCTCAGAGAGACCAAACCACATCCTACAGAGCTGAAGATACCAGCCAGACACCCAAAGATGGAAAGAAGTTGATTGAGAACAGTCATGAAGGCAGGGAATGCCCAATCCCCACTCCCTTCCCCATACATGCAGAAAGCATCCCAGAAAGGAACAGAGAAAGCCACGTATCTGAGTAATTGAGAATTTTATCTAAATAAGGGGGTGTACAAAACCTAAAGGAATTATTTGTACCATTGCATCAGACCACATATACTGGAGTGGACTCATTTTGTGTTCTCCAACTGCCCAGGGGACAAGGAGGCAGGAGAGCACAGCTTTCTTGGAATTAAATTAACTCTATTTCTTCTGCATATTGGAATATAGCTTAAGGAGATCTAAACTCTTCCTGTTATAGAGAAAAATTCCATTTTAATTAACACTATTTCCAATATAAGAGCATCATTTCCATGACCCATAACAATAGTTCTTTGCTGCTCTAATTAATACAACAGGAAACTTACAAAGAGCATTCTTTCACATGCTGACACATGATAATTATGGTTTATTTTTCTTCTACCACATCTCATGCCCAGAAAGCTAAAGCTCTCTTCTTTTTGAATTTCCAACACTTAGGGCAATACCTGACCTTCAGTTGGCACTCAAACTTCTATTTTCATTACCAAAAGTAGCAATGAATAAACATCCAGTGATAAATAAAAACATTTCTACTTTTCAGTGGCGTAGTTATATTGTACACGACCTAAGTTACTGTCATCACTTCAGTTTTCTCAAATACCAGGTCAATATTCTAATAAAGAGATTTCCCAGAAAGGGAAAGGCAGAAACCTCCAAAAAGCAGCTTCAGGAAAGAGAGTAGGGAGATTAACCACAATGTGAAGAGGACAAGATTAAAGACAACAGGGAAATAAGGAAGTCTGACAATCCAAATGACATAAGTAGCTTAACAGGGCAGAGTCCCAGAAAATCTGTCACATGACCAAGGAAGGTGGGGAGAAGAAGGGGCAAAACACCCAAGGCTGAAAAGATGCTCAACACCACTAATAATCAGGGAAATGCAAATCAAAACTACAATGAGATATCCCTTCACACCTGTCGAAATGACTAAACTCAAAACACAAGAGGAAGAACAAGCGCGGGCAAGGATGCAGGAAAAAAAAAACCCTCACACACTGCTGGTGGGAAAGCAAACTGGCACAGCCATGGTGGAGGACAGCATAGAGCTCCTTCAGAAAATTAAAAAGAGAATTACCATATGATCCAGTAATCACACTACAGGGTATTAACGCAAAGGATACAAGAACACTAACTCAAAAAGATATATACGCCCCTAGGTTTATTGCCGCGTTATTTACAATGGCCAAAATATGGAAGCAACCCAAGTGTCCATCTATAGAGGAATGGATAACAAAGATGTAATGTATATATACAAGAGAACTTTACACCATCATAAAAGGGAGTGAAATGGATCCCCGCTATGGGGACTACAAAGTGGTGGGCCTTGCAAATTCGATCTTTTCTCTTGGATCTGAGGCCTCTACCACAACCACGTTAAGCCACATCTTGGGTCAGGCCATGAAGCATCCAATCCCACTCTACATATTCACTGGAGCCAGAGGTACTGGAGCCGCACTGTATGTCTTGTGCCGGGCATTGTCAAATCCAAATGTCAGCTGGGGTAGAGAGAATAACCCAGAACCTGGAACAAACTAGATCTCAATGATCAATATCAGTTCTACTCAGTGAACGGGGATTACAGCAAACTGAAGAAAGAAGGTCCAGACTTCTACATGAAATGTTTCACTCCAAAGCTGCTTAGAATGGAGGCCTTCTAGAAGACAGCTGCACAGTGTTCCACTTATCCAGAACAGATTTCCCCTCTAAATGTACCAAATCATGTTGGTACATTGTGTTGGGGTTTACACTGATTAATAACTATGTGAAACTTGAAAAAAAAATGAATGAAATCTTGCCATCTACAACAATATGAATGGATATTCAACAACAATATGAACAAGTGAATTAACTGAGTCAGAAAAAGACAAGTAGACTATGATCTCACTCATATGTGAAATTTAAAAAGCAAAACAAACGAACAAAGAAAAAAGAGACAAAAAGCAGACTCTGAGTAGAGAAAACAAACTGGTGGTTACCAAAGGGGAGGTAGGTGGGTGGATGGGTGAAATAGGTGATGGGGATTAAGGAGAGCACTTGTCATATTGAGCACTGAGTAATGTACACAACCATCAAATCACTATATTATACACCAGAAACTCATATGACACTGTGCGTTCATTATACCAGGGTTAAATAAAGCAAAGAGGGCTTCTCGTCCCAAAGGAAAACAAAGAAGAAATTAAAAAACACCGTCAGCTGGGGACTAGGATGGGGACAAATCAAGCATCCCAAATAATTTGTCACATTAATATGCAAATCGGCCTGCATTTCCAAAGTTGACCAGAACTACAAACTATGAAAACAAACAGTCCAATTATGTTCATTTACATCTGCTTGGGTCAAGTTTTCAGGAATTTTGTTTGTTTGTTTTGGGTTTTTTTCTTACACTTCATTCTGCATCCTGTCTCAATAAATGCTCTAGATTCACCAACTGTTCCAATAAAGAATATATTTAAAGTATATTAATGGGTCACTCATAACAGCAGCAGTGTGCTTTTTATACTGGGAAATATTCAGAAATTCTGAGCACAGTAAGTATGGAGTATCTTCCAGTAATAAGCTTTACATCCTCAACATCAGCCTTAGAATTATTCACAACTAGAATTCACATTTTCCCCCTAATATTAAGAAATTTTAAGCTGAATTAACTTAGCTGAAACAAACATTTTCTCTAAAACCATCAAACAGTCCCTCAAATCACATTCATAATGAAGCCATAATGGGACTATGGACTGGGCTGAAAGACGTGCACTCAGGAAAAGTTTCAAGAATATAACCAAGAACCTGCAACTGCTGGGGTTGGCCAGTTGGGAGAGCGATGGTGTTTCCATAACAAAGCGAACTGAAACCAATGCAGGCCCGTGAGCACCATCACCGGAAAGGGTGGTTTTGGGGGCCAGAGAGAGATGGCCTGCAACCCTGGGTGAACAGGACACCATTGCCAACTAGCCCAACTGATGACACCAGCAGTAAGTATTATTGTCCCCCTCCTTGGCTCGACCAAGATAACACAAGCAAAATCCAGCCACAACAGGTTGGATGACCATGTAGACTCCTACCAAGAACAATACCGGATCTCAAAACAGGTCCTCGGCACCCAAAATACTCTACAGTGACATAGCCGCTATGTCGCAGAACTCTCAAGACTTGCCCCCAGAGCACAGACAGCAACAATTCTCAGCTGGGCGCTACAGCTGTTTGGGTGAGGACGCTAAGGGATCAGAGGTGCCCGGTTCACCACGGCTTGTCGTTAAGAACAAAACCAAGTCAGCCCTGCTCCTGATAGTGTTCAGCTTCTTAAAGGCAATGAACGAAATGATTAGTCTTCATTCCAAAATAAGCTGGAGTTTCCATCAGGAGAGATTATCCTCCTCCCTCTTTGTAATAAACGAAGCTGGTAAATCCTCAGCTCTGTTGGCCCCTCTGTTGGGCTCTGGCAGCTGACACCGTCCAACCCCTCAAGAGGCAACTGTAATTAGCACCTGCCACCACTCAGTTACAGGGCGGGGACGGTTTCTTTACAATGCCAGGAGATGTCTATGCAAGACAAGTGACACCTAGAGCATTCTACTTGAAGACGCAAGGCATTACTCCTAAGAGACGGCAATTAGGAACTCTGTTAATAGCTCCCCCGAGCAAGTGAGCAGCAGACTGAGATAGTAGTGTCCTGTCCTGAAGGTACAGAGAATCTGCTACTTTACACCTAATACTTTACATGTGCGGTGACCTCTACATAAAATTTCTTTTTTGTAACAAATAAAGGCTTTAAAATAACGGAAGTCAACTTTGAGGTATTGTAGACAGTTTGCCTTTTCGGTTTGGCTTGGTTTCTTTTTTGTCTGAATGACATCCAAACCTCTTCCTTTTTTTTTTTAGCGAATTGTCCATTATTTGGGTCTTCGTGGCAGGCAAGACCCTACCTGATGATACAAAAATGGACATTTCTTACGGTGGTCTTTGGCAGTCCTATGTCCTAGGGCCAGCTCATCATGTCCTATTTCAGATTCTAAATTTGGGGGGAGACATGAAGACCCAGAGGTCAGAGGGATTGTTCGTGGCATAAGCAGAGGTGATTGCAAAGGGAATCAGCCACACAGTCCAGAAGCAGCAGCACCAAACCCAGATTCCACTGGCGGTAAGACTTTGACTGTGCTTCCAAGCTCTTTTGAGTTTGGGTTTCCAGCCATCTTCCAATTACTTTCCATTTTGCCTCAATCAGGGTACTGTAGCCTGACCCACACGATGGAAGAAGTGTTTTCACAGGAGTGATAAGAAATGAGTTAGCCTTATGAACACACATTTACTTTGTATAAGGAGGGAGTTGTTAGGGGCGCCTGGGTGGCTCAGTCGTTGGGTGTGCCTGCCTTCAGCTCAGGTCATGATCCCAGGGCCCTAGGATGGAGCTCGCACATCAGGCTCCCTGCTCAGCGGGAAGCCTGCTTCTCCCTCTCCCACTCCCCCTGCTTGTGTTCCCTCTCTAGCTGTCTCTCTGTCAATTAAATAAATAAAATCTTTAAAAAAAGAGGGAGTTATTAGTAAATATAATCAGAGATTATATATTGTGTCTTGATTTTATTTTCTCAACACTACCATGTTAAGAAGAAAATGTTCAGTTAAAATATCTTACTTCATGAAACCAATCTATGATGCTAGTCCAAACAGCATTTACCTTTGGGGTAGGTAACAACTGGGAGGAGGTACAAAAGTGTACTAGACAGTGTTCTCCACCTTGATTTGGGTGATGATGATAGAAACAGGTCTTTGTAAAAATTTACCCTGTGTACTCTTAAGATTTGTGCATGTATTGGCGTGCCTGGGTGGCTCACTCGGTTAAGCATCTGCCTTTGGCTCAGGTCATGATCTCAGGGTCCTGGGATCAAGCCCGAGGTCGGGCTCTCTGCTCAGGGGGAGTCTGCTTCTCTCTCTGTCCCTCCCACTGCTTGCGTAGGTGCTCTCTCTCAAACAAATAAAATCTTAAAAAAAAAAAAGATTTGTGCATGTAATTCCATGTGAGTTTATCTAAATGATACGGGTACCTAAACACAAAGATAAACGTGTGGCCCAGAAGTTGCACTAATGAAAGTATCACCATACTGATTAAAGCAAATAATGTTCTCAAAATATGCTTTTGTATATACTATCTCCTTTGACCTTGGACTTCCCTGGGCATTTTATTCTGACAATGAAAGAATTACCACTGGACACATTTCATGCCCAGTGATTTTCCTCAGTGCCTTCTGGAAAAGGACACATCTAGCTCTGGTCTCTTTTCTTTTCACACCTTCAACATGTGAGTCAAAAATCTCTGCCAGGTTCCAAGTGAGAAAGTTGACGTCCTGCATTCCCACCTCATTGTATCATAATTCCCAAACTCAGAGGCTGACTTTGTCCTTCAAGCCCTGCCTCCATTTTCTTTCTGGTTCCAGAGATGATGATAATTAACTATGTGCTAGTCAATGATGCAGACACTTTTAAGGCCAAGTACCTACTCCCCTCACTGTATGCACGAGGACCAAGACACAGGGAAGTTAAATAATCTTCTTAATGTTAAAATGCTAATACAGTACGATTGGGTCAACGTGTATCTCCCAGTTCATGCCACTTACTATATCTAAACTCCAGGTTATTCTCAGCTTTGTTCTTTCTTTCATTTTCCCTGGTGAGGAAATAATGCCCTAAATTTCTCCTTAAGGACATCCATTTGCCATTTCAAATCTTGCACATGTGCACACACACTTATTCAAGGCAAGATAAATAATGCCAAACAGAAGAAGGAATACATCAGCCTGGAACGTGCATACGTTACTACTCTGTATTCCTTCAAGATAAGAACCAAAAATATTTTATTGTTTATGGCCATTCCCAAGTTACAAAAGTCCACCTTATGAATCTAAAAAGTATTTACAATGACCAAACCCTTGGATGACTGTCCCCCTCCTTCAAATTACCATCATGGCTCCCTCTCTCCAGACTTCTGAGAGGCAGTGATGTTCAAAAACATGTCAATATCACCTCTCAAATAGTTCTACTAGATGCTTCTATCTGTTCCAGAGTCCAACCAACAAGTCTAAAAAGACACTAGGGACTCAATTTCCTCTTCCTGTGCCCTTGCCCAACCACCCCTTGCCCCCGAACAACTCTCACCTGTCACAAGAGGCAAAAGTCAGTCATATCAGCAAGAAACTACAACATCTACAATTTGACACTTAGCCCTGCATCAACACAACGTCAACAGCCTGGAGGGGTGGAGTGAATGCAAACTTAGAATTTTACAAAGCAATTATAAAGACAGAAAAATAAAAAGACCAAGAGAGGTCCTGGGAGAATGGCTGGCTGCATTTGAGAATATGCTGGAAGTGATCCCCTAGAATTTGCCTGTGTAATGGGAAATGGGTTTTCCATACAGACTTAAAAACAGCCTTTGTTGGACACCTGGGTGGCTCAGGCGTTAAGCATCTGCCTTTAGCTCAGGTCATGATCCCAGGGTCCTAGGATCCAGGGCCCTGGGATTGAGCCCTGCATTGGGCTCCCTGTTCAGCGTGAAGCCTGCTTCTCCCTCTCCCACTCCCCCTGCTGTGTTTCCCCTCTCACTGTGACTCTCTCTGTCAGATAAATTAAATCTTTTAAATTTTTTTTAAATTTAAAAAAATGAGTAAATAAAAACAGCCTTTGTGGGGACGTTAAGAAGTTTTTCACACAATAACTGCACCTTATGAAATATGGCATTTGCATAAAAATTTGTATTTCATATAGTAATTTTGTTTTCTTAGGACTGTGGCATGTCCCCCATTTGCAAGTACAAGTGGAATGAGATATCTGGGGAAAGCACAATAAATAGTGGCGAAGGAACCCCTCTCAACAAATGCTCACTATATTTATATTTCAGTAATTATACTTCATAAATCAATGAACTAGTAAACTCCAGATTCAGAACAAAGTTGATATTATCCTACGACCAGTTTCTCCATTTCCCTTCCAAGAAAGAATGAAAGAAGGGCATTTCATGAACTAGGTTAAGAGCCTGGAATGCAAGTAGTGGGAATATGCCTCAGTTCTGCTAGTCTAATGAGGACTTTTCTATTGTTCTAAGTATAATAGAAGCATGCTGATAATTTCAAGGGAAAAGTTCACTGAACTTTGTGCCTGGTCCAAATACTTTTTTTCCCCATTTCCCTCCACTGGTTAACATGGATGCAAAATTCTATGCAAATTGAGCCCAGGCTTGCTGGAACCATTGGCACAGCCTCAGCAGCAAGCTAGAAACTGGCACTGGCCATGGAGTACACTGTAGGCATCAAGTCACATATGGGGAGAGAAGAAAGCGTCCATCTCACCAGGAAACAGAGAAAAGTGAACAAAGATCCAGAGATCTTCACTTCCACTTCAGTCAAAAACGACTACTTGTAGTTTCATTGTATTTTTTTTATCATTTTATTACCTCATTTTATAACAACAAAAAGAATTCCTAGTCTATGTATATGGAATCTTTCTTCGGGTGAAAAAGAAATTCTATTACTGCTGAATTCTGACAAAGGCATTACAAGAAAAAAACTACAGACGGGTGTTCCTCATGAACATAGGGAAAAAAGCAACAAATATTAGAAAACTAAGTCCAGCGACACATCAAAAGGATAACATATCACAACCAAGTGGGGTTTATCTCAGGAATTCAAGACTGGCTCAACATTCAACTTCAATGTAATTCACAATGTTAACAGACTACAGAAGAAAAATACTTTCTGGGGCGCCTGGGTGGCTCAGTTGGTTAAGCGACTGCCTTCGGCTCAGGTCATGATCCCGGAGTCCCGGGATCGAGTCCCATATCGGACTCCCGGCTCTGCGGGAAGTCTGCGTCTCCCTCTGACCTTCTCCCTTCTCATTCTCAGTCTCTCTCTCTCTAGTAAATAAATAAAATCTTAAAAAAAAAAAAAAAGAAAAATACTTTCTGTGCATCTATTGAGATAAGATTAACCAAGTTCAACATCCACTGATAAAAAAAACTAGTCAGTGATAAAGAACAAACTATGTTGGATAGAAAAACTCAAGTCTAGCTGGTAAATTCAGTCTCACAGGAGTACATGTTAGCAATTACAAATGCACTAAGAACAAGTGAGTAAACGTGTGTAGTTAAAAAGACCCAAGTTTCTCACTGTGAAAGACAAGAGTTATAGTCAAAGAGTGACTACTAGAGCAAATTTTGTGATGGTACACTAGAGTCAAAGAAGTGCATATTTCTTTTCATAAATACAGACAGGGAAACATAAAAACACAGGTAAGTTTGTAGAATGGATTAGTGTATATACATACATTTCCAAGCTCTTCCCACTCCAAGAGCCCAGAAGCAGTGACACTTCAGTGGCAAGGGGCAAACCCAGCACCCAGATCTTGGTTTCTATATCCCATCCTCCAATGAAAAGGAAACAAGGATCCTTGGGGAAATAGCTGAGTCAGGGAAGATACAAGAGCAACTTAGAGCATCTTGTGATACAAAGAAGTTGTTTCCAACAACAAAAGCAGATGGAAGCATTTCAAAGAGACAGAGGAACCAATCTGAAAGAGCTCTCAATGTCTAAAGCTGAAATAACTTGAGCAAATAAGTAAGAGTATTTGGTTGTAACACAAAGAATAAAATAAATATCCAGGAGTCTGTATGATATAGACTTCCTTACATAGGAATTTCAATCAATATAGAAGGAACAAGAGAAAAAGAAAGTTGCTATTCAAACACAGTAATAATTTCTACAGGAAGATCCATGAATGAATGCTATAATTAGTATGCAAGTTAAGGACCAACTGGATATTGAATAATCTCAGGACCATTCTCTTGGGCCTGCAACCTGAGCAGTTGTACAGTCTTCCATGCTCAGAAGAGCCCACCAGTTGGTTTCTTCTCTGCTGCTACCATCTTGAAATTTTTTAATAATTTTAACATGGAGCCCCACATTTTCATTGTTTTGGACCTTACAAATTATGTCATTGATTTTGTAATCATCTGAAATCTCTCCAATAAAATATGTATTAATTACCATACTGATTTTAATATATACCCACAAATTCTGAACTTAATTCACCTTCCCTTTGTATGTGGCTTATCTTAGGGACTCACTTCTGAGAAATAGAGTATAGAAAGAGAAAAAAAATAGTAACTTTACTATGGAGAGTCCTAGAAGACACTCCCCTAACCAAGTGATCTAAATATACATCACCTGTAATTAGACATATTATTGTCATATATCTCCTGATACTATGCAATGAGAAGGTATTTTGCCTCTCAGAAATCCTTCTCAGATTTCCTCAGAAAGGAAAGGATTCCTCAGAATCCTCAGAAGGATTCCTTCTCAGAATCCTTCTCAGAAATCTAAAACCTTAGCCTAATCATGAGAAAACAATAACAAGAACAAGAACAAAAACCTCAACTGAAGGACACTCTCAAAGTATCTGACCATTATTCCTCAAAACTGTCAAGGGCATAAAAAACAATAATGAGAAACTATCACAATTTGGTGGACACTAATTCTTCACAACTAAAGGTAATGTGATATCCTGGATGGGGTCCTGGAAAAGAAAAAGGACAACAGTGGGAAAGGTGAAAATCCAAGTAAGTTCTACAGTTTAGTTATTGCTATTGTCCCAATCCATTCCAAATGTTTGATATTTGAACCACAGTTATATATGATGTTAACATTACAGAAAGTGGGGCGCCTGGGTGGCTCAGTAGGTTAAAACCTCCGCCTTCAGCTCAGGTCATGATCTCAGGGTCCTGGGATTGAGCCCCCCATCAGGCTCCTTGCTCAGTGGGGAGCCTGCTTCCCCCTCTCTCTCTGCCTGCCTCTCTGTCTACTTGTGATCTCTCTCTCTCTGTCAAACAAATAAATAAAATCTTTAAAAAAAAAAACCATTACAGAAAGTATGTTGAAGTATATACAAGAACTCAATTCTTCAGTCTAAAAATATTTCCTAATAAAAAAAGTTTTACGAAGTAAAAATGGAAAAAAGAATTACACAAGGTTCAATTTGGCCTGCTCCATAAATGGGCTATCATATGAAAAGAGAACTTCTAAGACAAAATAACCAGGCCTTTATGTTAAATTTTTTTAGAATATTAGTTCCTAAAGCAAGGAAAATAGCAATCTATGCTGTATAAGGCAGTTTGAGAAGAGGAAAGGATTTCCAGTAAGTTCAGACTCAATGGTTATCAATTAATATAGTAAAAATGAGTGATTTTCATAGATAAGTCAGCTTCCATTAATGATGCGAGAGTTTAATGGTACATGAACACGGACATTGCAGCATTATTTACAAAAATTTTCAACAATCCAAGATATAGAAACTATGTAAGTGTCTGTCAGATGAACGGATAAAGAAGATATGGTAAATATACAATGGAAGCTTACTCAGCGATAAAAAAGGAAATCCTGCCACTTGCAACAACATGGACGGACCTGGAGGGCATTATGCTCAGTGAAATAAGTCAAAGACACAGACAAACAATGTTTGTCTAATCTCACTTACACGTGGAATCTAAAAAGGCCAAACTCATAGAAACAAAGGGTAAAATAGCGGTTACCCTGGGCTGGGTCATGGGGAAAATGGGGAGATTTGGGATTAAGGGCACAAACTTTCATTAGAAGATGTTTAAGTTAGAGGGACCTAATGAACAGAACAGTGATTATAGTTAGCAACTTTTGCATATAATACAGTACTAAGACCATATTTTAAATGTTCTCGCCACCACAAAGAACCAGTAATTTTGTGAGATGATGGAGGTGCCACAGCCATAACCCATTTTGCAATACATAAGTGTATCAAATCAGCACACTGTACATAGTAAACTTACAGTGTTACATGTCAATTAAAACCATTTACCAGAGTTTATGTATATTACTTAATATGTATTAAATATTTATTAATATCCTAATTTATTAAGATTATATCTCAATAAAACTGTAAAATAAATAATACTAGGAGTTCATGATGCTTAGAAATAAGTTTTAGAACAGACAGACAGATGAAGAACAAAACCAAATAGACCCCAGAGCTGAGGGAAGGCACAGGACATAGAATCAGAGTGCTCTAATGGGACCACTCATTCCATGACCTGGACAAGACCCACTCCCTGCGAGGAGTGTGAGTAAGCACACCCTCAACAAGGTGGTGGGGCCAGAGGTTGTTAGAACTTCAGAACTAGGCAGGATGTCAATGTGGATCTATAAAAGCAATCCTCACACCTACTGTAACGTTCATAAGCAAAGCATGAGCCAGCATTATTGTTCTATAAAATAAAAAAAACACAACAAAAACGTTTTAACCAATAACCATCTCAGACAATGGAAGTTGCAATAGAAACTCCCAGGCTATTCACAACTCATCAGGCAGAATTATCACTTTTAGTGGATTAGGACAGGTATTCTCACAAATGCAGATGGATCTTCATAATTATCTCGATTGTCTTCCAGTCCTACCATTTAAGTGTTTTAGTTTATTCCCAGCCAGTAGGGAATTACTCATCAACTTCTAACATTCCAGAAACACACACACCTTTTCATACCAGAAAATATAAAAATTCATGCCTTTGATACACTGCTTGTTTTGTTTCTATTTTGCTTAGAGAATGACAGGTAAATTTTTTTGGTTAATGGAGAGTCATTCGTGGGAGACATAATAAAAAGTTATGTAAGTTTTTCTTTTTAAACTTTTATCAAAGTAAGTGAGCCTCCCCCAGCATACTGTCCATGGATGATTACATTGAACATATGGCTCTATTCCAGAACACCGAAGTTAGTAATTTATACCTACCTATCTGGGCACTTCCCAATTTCTGTTCAGATTCAGTACTGTAAGATACTTTTGTATGTCTGTCCTTTCAAATTCCCAAGCCAGCCCACCCTGTCAGGCCCTTTTCCTATCCCTGAACTGAAATAGGAATACCCTTTCCCACACTGAGGCAGAAGTAATGTCCCCATCAACACTCGGTGGCCAGAAGATAGCCACTCTATTACCAACTATTACTTCTTTATACACTTTACATACATACACTATCACCGTTACCTCAAGAATAAATCACCCGCAGACATTCCAACTTCTCAGCTTGCCTCTCTGCTCTGATCCTAGGTAGCTACAGGATGAGACCAAAACGGGCCAAGACGGAGAGGAATGCTTACTCTTGGGTCCAACTCTGGCAGAGCAACTCTTCCGTGGAGAGCAGGGCATGTGACGCTGTACCACTGGGCAACAAGGTAAGCAAGCACACATTCCAGGGAGAGCACCTGGATCCATGGAGGAGTCAGACCCAGGAAGAACACAAGGCAGCAGGTTTCAGGTGACCTGGTCAGGATCCAAATTTAAGTATTCCTAGCCCTACAGAGCCCAAGCATGATAGGGTCTGGGCTACCAATCTGAAAACACATCTATTTACTTAAGAGTCCTTTGAGTTAAGGGTCAAAGTCACATACTACTCATACATATCTGCAGAGAATCCTATTTGTTGACCTTAAGAAGCTGGAGCAGGACAGGAACAGAAAAAAAAGGGAGAGGTGGGAGAAGGCTACTTACTCACCAAGGTGTTTGGCCGCCACAGCCCCCCCATACCACCTTGACTTCCTATAAGTAGCCATGTCTTATATGGGACTTTCATTCAAAGGTCTCCCTCACCTAGGGAAATAAGTCACATGCTCCCATGTTTTTTTCCCCTCCAACCTGCATACTTGACCCAGAATTTCCTTATGCAAGTCAAGATTTGTAAATTTAAGACAGTCATTTTACTCTGTGTAAGTCTGAGTCCTATAATCAGTGCTTACTGAGTACCTCATCTATGCCACGATCAATAGTTAGTACTCAGTGAAGAAAAGCAGATGCAAAGTCTCAGTTCTCATAGCTGGCTCTCACAGTTCATATTCCAGTAAGTAATCACTAATTGGGATACATCAATTTTAATAGAATCTGTAAAATATTTTATGTTTCCCCGTGGTACATTTAACCTTGGCAAAGGACTCAAAATCACTTTCAAGATTGTTCTTTAGCTTGATGTTTAACAGTCTTCACTTCAACAGTCTACGTCAGAGGCTTGGGACAGCAAACAGGATTTCATCTGCTGCATCTATGGGCTATTGCTGTCTCTCTGTCTAAGGAGTCCTTCCGAGGGAGTGTAGCCCAAGAGTATGCCAACATTCTGACCCTTCAGCTCCACTCAAAACTTTGATGGCTGCTGGACCTCCTGCCTAAGCACTCTGGGATACAGTTGATTCTACCCAGGTGCACCACCATAAAAAAGCAGCAGCCACAGAAACACCATCCCACTCCAGCGCTCCTGAAACCTGGGTCTAAACAGGCTATGGACAGGCGGTCATTGGTGGGTACTCATAGGTCTCCTAATAAGCCAATTCATTCACCACCAGCATCATTCCCATCATTGGAGGTCAACATCTACTATGACGACACAGTCCAGAAAACATGTATCCTTCAGATACCTAGAATGTTCCAGGAAATCACAAGTCCTGGGAACTCTAATACAAAATTGTATATCCCCTGGCCCACAGCAGGCATGCTAAAACTCAGTCTCCTTCAGGGGGTCTCCTGCCCCGCCCCCCTTCACCATCCCCAGAAACCAACCAAAATCAAATGGCCAACTCATCTTTCAGAGGTGTGCATACTCAGAATTTGGAGATATGGGTTAACCTAGCTAGGACACTGGCCATTGAGTATCTTATTTTATATAAAAACTGGGAAGGACGCTGTTCACAGTATTTATGATTAGTCAATAAATAATCACTGAGTGCTTACTCTCCAATTGCCACATGCTGCCTGATGCTCACCTCAAATATCACAAAGTTAACCAAAAGCTTCAAGTAGACAGGTATTACGTAGCAAGTGTTAAGTTAGTACTCATCAAAAGAGAAGGTAAGAGCATTAGCTGAGTAAAGTAGTGATCCGAAGTGGCACGTGTGCCCGAATGTTTATAGCAGCAATGTCCACAATAGCCAAACTATGGAAAGAGCCTACATGTCCATCAACAGATGAATGGGTAAAGAAGATGTGGTATATATATACAATGGAATATTATGTAGCCATCAAAAAACCAGAATCTTGCCATTTGCAATGATGTGGATGGAACTAGAGGGTATGCTAAGTGAAATAAGCCAAGCAGAGAAAGACAATTACCATATGATCTCACTGCTATGAGGAATTTGAGAAACAAGACAGAGGAGGGAAGGAAAAATGAAAGTGAAGGGAGGGAAAAATGAAACAAGATGAAACCAGAGAGGGAGACAAACCTTAAGAAATTCTTAATCTCAGGAAACAAACTGAGGGTTGCTGGAGGGGAGAGGGATGGGTGGCTGGGTGATGGACACTGGGGAGGGTATGTGCTATGATGAGTGCTGTGAATTGTGTAAGACTGATGCATCACAGACCTGTACCTCTGAAACAAATAATACATTATATGTAAGAAAGGAAGGGGAAGGGGAAGGGGAAGGGAAGGGAAGGGAGAAAGGAAGGTTGTTGTTAGAGCCAGGATAGAGAAGGGAAGGGGTGTAACTCAAGTAGGAGAGGACACAGTTTATCTTTAAAGGCTTTGGGGGGGGGGGGTTTGTCTTTTTTTTTTAAGATTTTATTTATTTATTTGACAGAGAGAGATCACAAGTAGGCAGAGAGGCAGGCAGAGAGAGTGGGGGAAGCAGGCTCCCTGCTAAGTAGAGAGCCTGATGCAGGGCTCGATCTCAGGACCCTGAGATCATGATCTGAGTCAAAGGTAGAGACTTTAACCCATTGAGCCACGCAGGCACCCCTAAAGGCTTTGTTTTTTTAAAAGCCTGACTCAATGGTTGCTTGCCTTGGTTGCTTCTGTCTCCATGTGTCAATGGGTTTCAACAGGTAAGATATCCTCTACCTCTGTTTTAAATGTCTTATGAAGACAAAACAATTCATAGAATTACATGCTACCTAAGAGGAGCCAAGTCCTAAGTACAAGCATCACATTTGTGAAATTGCAAGTACTTCAGTCCCCATAATGTTAAATCCTTCAACACACACATGAAAGCGTTCCAGCCACCCTTTCCAAATTGTGTACCTGAACCTCCAGGTCCCTTCGTCCTGCTTCTGTTGAATATTAACCATCAGCAATGCAAAAACCTCTCAACACCACAATACACCAGAATGATGTCCCAGTGAACCAGTGTTCTGACACACTGCTGGAGGGAACAAGCTATACTAGAAACTTTTTTTTTTTTAAGATTTTATTTATTTATTTGACAGAGAGAGAGATCACAAGTAGGCAGAGAGGCAGGCAGAGAGAGAGGGGGAAGCAGGCTCCCCGCTGAGCAGAGAGCCCGATGCGGGGCTCGATCCCAGGACCCTGAGATCATGACCTGAGCCGAAGGCAGAGGCCCAACCCACTAAGTCACCCAGGCACCCCACTAAAAACTCTTATGCCAGACACCATGACTATGTGTGGTGGTCACTGAACCTGTCTGCTAATCATAAATCCCAATCCAAGATATTTAACAGTTCTGTGATGGGGTGAAATGTGGCCTTGCTGGAGACGCAGTGAAGACTCTTCACTTGGGACAAATTGTAACAGCATACTTAACTTGAGCAACTGAGAGAGAAAGAAAAAAATGCAAAGAAAAACAAATCAAAATGCCTCATATAATCTACCTCCTAATTCAAACCAAAAACATGCAAAAAAAAAAAAAAAGATGATCATATGGTCAAGATAAAAGGCTACACTCTGCATAAAGAGAAAGAGAATGATTGAGGTAAAATTAAGAAAGTAAAAATCACTACCACCATTGCAATTAAGTAAAATTGACTAGACAAACCCAATTATAAAAGAAGTTAAGATTGATGTAAAGAACGTCCTTCGACAGAATCCTTTCTTTCAGACATCTGAGACTTGTTCTGTCACAAATTGTTGCTCGAAAAATAACCTAGAATGTGTTTTCTGACCATTCAGAAGTGTCATTTTTTTTTTAAAGATTTTATTTATTTATTTGACACACAGAGAGAGATCACAAGTAGACAGAAAATCAGGCAGAGAGAGAAAGGAGGAAGCAGGCTCCCCACTAAGCAGAGAGCCTGATGCGGGGCTGGATCCCAGGACCCTGAGATCATGACCTGAGGCGAAGGCAGAGGCTTTAACCCACTGAGCCACCCAGGTGCCCCCATTCAGAAGTTCTTAAAGGCGCTTTTGTAATCCTCTGTAGGTGCCGGCTCGAAGGATTTAAAATTTGTTCTTATACTATGATTATGTTTCAAGTTTCTCCCCAGTTTTGCTTATTTTTACATTCAGTTTATTTTAAAAGCCTTTTATTAAAAAAAAAAAAAATCCTCAATTGGTTCACAGCTTGGATTACTAACTCTGGTTGGCTAAGTTTACATTTGGAAAGGCTGTTTGAGTTTCTCCATAAGGCAACCTCTGAAGACAAGGACTAAAGCAGTTCCTTTAGGTACTACCAAGAGATTCACCAACCTACCCTAAGCCAACAGGTGGACCCCTCCCCAGGGCCTTTAACACCTTGAGGCCAACACAATTACATGCATTTGTCTTCTGGGAGAAGCACAGATGGCCCAACGACTCAACTTAGTCAAGGCCAGAAGTGATCTAAATGCCAGCTTCTATCCCCACCCCCCACCCCCGCTCAGTCCACTCCAACTGCCATTACCACATACCAATACCTGGGTGGCTTATAAGCAACAGATGTTCTTCCACAGTTCTGGGGCCAAGATCATGGCACCAGTACATTCGTTGTCTTGTGAAAGCTATCTGTTCACCCTAACTTCACATGGTGGAAAGAGGAAGAACTCTCTGGGGTCCCTTGTAAAAGGGCACTAATATCATTCATGGAGGCTCCACACTCATGACCTAAGCACCTCCTACAGGCCCCACCCCTTAATACCATCATACTGGTCATGAGGAATGCAATTTATCAATCTGAAGGGGACACAAGCATTCAGATCATAGCACCTCCCCATATTCCTTCCCACAAAAACTCACACAGTAAGTCACTTTTCTTATATTTAAATTCTCTTTTAAACCAAGTTGAAAAAAAATGAAAAAAAAATAATAATAAACCAAGTTGACTGTGGAAAGTATATATGTAATTTACTTATTTATCTACCTATACTGAAAGAGGACTTCAACTACCTTCACTCTGATTCAAACTTTCTAGTGGATTAATTCTTCTTTCTACCTTATCTCTTAACTCAGGCCAAAGACCCTGCTGGCAAAGCCTTCCCAGCTAGGAACCAAAACTACCCCCTCAAGGAATAAGGACAATGTTGAGCCAGAAAGACCCTGCCCATGACTGACCCCAAGAGAGTGATCGACCTGTCACTGCCCACCTGCACGTACCCACCGACCTCTGGCCCACATCTACCTTCCATAAACTGGGAAGTATTTTCAGCATTTTGGAGATAGTCTTTGAGACATGAGTCCTCGGTCTTCAGAGTGCTGGCCTCCTATTTTTACTTTCTTGTTTCACCATCACTCATGTCTCTGCCTTTGGATTTTCTCAGCGGTGAACTGCAGAACCTGGTCTGTTTGGGCCCCTGAGACCCAAGGCTCTCGCACCCTGCGCCCCCAGGTACAAATTTGGTAATGTTCACAGTATATACACACAATCTTTTGGGAATGGATAGATAACAATTTTAAAAGACTTTTCCATCACTGTATTAATGTAGAAAGGCAAAGATGCAAGGTCCTTAACTTTAGCAATGCCTAGAAGTTCAAGCAGGTAAGCTCATTAAACCTCTGTTTAATTAACGATGACTGAGGACCTCCCTCCTTGGGGCTGACCGGGCCAGGGCCTGAGCACAACCCAAGTACAATCCCTCAAGAAATCATGTTCTACACAGGAACTAGTTATTCATACCTCCTAAAGGCTTGCCTTCTGGAAATCAAAGAATTAATAAACTAAGGATCAGAGAATCCCAAACCAAAAAACTCCGGGTTTGGAATTTCAAGACGTTGTGAAAACTATTGTCTTTAAGTATCATTCAGGGAATTCTACTAAAAGCCACCAATTTAGCCATAAAACATGTAGTTGTATAAGTTGACTGGTTGACCTTTCCCTGCTTTGCTGTCCATGCAACGTTTGACTATAAAATAGAGTACCTTCACTCCCCCGATAATCTCCCTCAATTCTGGCTTTTCAGTTAGATTCACATAACTTTTTGGATACATCTACTGCTATCTGAACTCTTTGCCTACACAAATGGATTTAGATAGAGCATTCTTTGCTACCTGAACTCACCATATAAACTGTTGCTGTCTCAACTCAAAATCCAAATATGTTCAGATGAGAAATGTCTGTAATTTCAGAGTGATGCATAAATTAACTTTCATCTAGGGGCACCTGGATGGCTCAGTCATTAAGCATCTGCCTTTGGCTGGGATCGAGGCCCGCATCAGACTTTGCTTAGTGGGAAGCCTGCTTCTCCCTCTCTCACTCTCCCTGCTTGTGTTCCCTCTTGCTGTCTCTCTGTCAAATAAATAAATAAAATCTTTTAAAAAAATTTAACTTTTGGGGTGCCTGGGTGGCTCAGTGGGTTAAAGCCTCTGCCTTAGGTTCAGGTCATGATCTCAGGGTCCTAGGATCGAGCCCTGCATTGGGCTCTCTGCTCAGCGGGGATCCTGCTTCCCCCTCTCTCTCTCTGCTTACCTTTCTGCCTACTTGTGATAGTGTTCTCTCTCTGTCAAATAAGTAAATAAAATCTTTCTAAAAAAAAATTTAACTTTCATCTCACCCTGAGACAGAATGAAGACTGGATGCAATCTGAAAGGGTCTTAATCCTTTGGAGGATCTTAATCAGTAAGCCATACTACAGAGATGGCTATATAAACATTTCAAGTATTTTTATCAAAGTCTGTACAAGACCATTTCACACCCATGAGAATAGCAACTATCAAAAACAGAAAACAGCAGATGTTGGTAAGGATGTGGAGAAATTGGCATCTCTGTGTATGTGATAAGAATGTAAAATAACGCAGCCACTGTGCAAAACTGATTGGCGATTCCTCAAGAAGTTATACAGAAAATCACAGTATGATCCGGAAATTCCCCTTCTAGATATACAACCAAAAATACTCAAAGGAGAAACTCAGATATCTGTATACCAATGTTCATAGCAATACTATTCACAGTAGCAAAAGGTGGAAACCACCCAAATGCCCACCATCCAATGAATGGATCAAATGTATGTAGTATCTAAGTAGATATTATTCAGCATTTTAAAAAATAAAAATAAAATTCTGACATGATAGGATGTAGATGAAAATATTCTGAGTGAAATAAGCCAGACGTGAAAGAACAAAAATACTATATGATTTCACTTATGAGGCACCAAGAGTATTCAGATGCAGAGACAAAAGAGAATGGCGGTTGCCAAAGGATGGGGAGGGAGGAGAAAAGGGAGTTACTGTTGAATGTGTAGAGTTTCAGTTAAGAAACATGGAAAATTCTGGAGATGGAGGATGGTGATGGTTGCTCACCAATGTAAATGTACTCAAAGCCACCAAAACGTCCTTATAAATGGTTACGTGTTAAAATTTATTTCACCAAAATAAAGGGGAAAATATTTATTCAAGAGACCATAAGATATCACTACACATCTACTAGAAAACCTAAAATAGTGATTATATTTCTTTTCTTCTTTTGCTTTTATTTTCTCTATAGGAAAAGGTGGATAAAAGTGAAACCTATCATAGTCATCATTCACTATATGTGTATCAAACCATCATGCTGTACACCTTAGACTTATTCGGTAATGTAGGTCAATTATTTCTCAATAAAATGTAAAAAGAAAAAAAAACAACACTACTACGTATTGAAAATGATGCAAGGAAACTGGATCTCCCATAATATGGTGTGAATGTAATACAGTACAGGCAAGTTCTCTGCAAGACAGTTCAACAGCTCCTTTAAAAACTAAACATAGACTAAAAAAAAAAAAAAAAAAAACTAAACATAGACTCAGCATATAATCCAGCAATCACACTCTTGGATGTTCATCCCCAAGAGATGAAAACTATGCCCACACAAAAACCTATATATAATTGTTCACATCGGATTTATAGTAGCCAACACTTGGAAACAACCAACATGTCCTACAATATGTGAATGGCTGAAGAAAGTGTGATACATCCATTCCACAGACTACTACTCATCAACAAAAAAGAAGGAACTGCTGATACACACACAACAACTTGAATGGATTTTAAGGACATTACACTGAGTGAGAAAAAGCAAAATCAAGAGATCACAAGCTATATCACTCCCTTACATAACATTTCAAAATGAAATTACAGAGATGGAGAACAGATCAGTGACTTCCAGGAGTTAGGGATACTCGAGGGAAGAGTGGTTCCTTCGTGGAGGTTGAAGGGACTTTCAATGATCTGAAATCAAAAACGCTTCAAAAATAATTCTGTATTCTCATCAGGACCACATGCACTTTAGTTAATGTCCCTCTCAGTCATTCCAATTCCTACTGAAAGCACAATGGCAGCTACCCACAGAAATTCCACCGACAACTTGTCATACACCAACTTAAACCCACCACAATTTGGGTTTATTTTCTTCCCAGTTTTGCCCAGGGTTACTATTAAGTTCAATCAGTGGTGTCGACACAATACCCACTATTTTCATATTTAATTCTCTACCACTTATCTAATAATACCTTCTTAAAATTCAAGAACACACAAAGATGTAGAGGGTGCTATCACTTCAAACAAATCCAGTATATAAAAATCTGAATGCAAACACAGAATTTAGTGTGATGATCAAGTGTTCACCACTGAGTTTTGTTAAAAAGAGTGTACTCTCCTGCTAATATGATTGTTTGCATGTAACTTCCCCAAAACACCTTTACTACCACCTTTACTATCATATTCTTAAGTAAGGAAGGTATAAAGAATCGTAAGAACCACAATAATAAAAGCAAACTACTGCAATATTATGAAAGCCAATGTATGGCTTTCATACAAAAAGCATGTATGCTTTTTTTTTTTACATATGTGCCCAAGCATACAAAAAAAAAAGTCATACAACTCATGTTTGTACCACTAATCCTTGCAATAGTTTTTTTATTCCAATTTATGCCCACTGTTTTCAGTTTCTTATGAAAATATGCACTATCCCTTTCACACAAGATTTTATAAGATTAAATGACAACATCTGTGATTCCTGTGTGACCCACAAATATTCTTAATCTAAATTACAAGTAGCCAAGTACACATAAACAAATTTTTTGTAATTTTGTAAAACAGATTTATGTAAACAGATTTATAAAATTGTACATTAAAGCATTAATCTGAATATCTCTACTGAAAATGAGTACTTCATTAATTTCATTTTTAAATACTTACTAGTTATTTTTTAAAAAAATATTTAAATATCAAAAAAAAATTTAAATATCTTACATCTATATAGGCATATATACCTAAAATACATGTATAGGTATACATATAAATTTATCTTTTTAAAAATTAAATTCAATTTAGCTAACATATACTGTATTATTAGTTACTGGGGTAGAATGTAGTGATTCTTCAGTTGCATATAACACCCAGTGCTCATTACATCAAGAGACCGCATTAATGTCCATCACCCAATTACCCCATCCTCCCACATACCTCCCCTCCAACCCTCAGTTAGTTTCCTAGAATTCAGCATGTCTTATGGTTTGCCTTCCTATTTCCATCTTATTTTTCCTTTGTTTCCTTATGTTCATCTATTTCGTTTCTTAAATCCCACATGAGTGACATCATATATTTGTCTTTCTTTGATTTATTGCTCTTAGCATAATTCCCTCTAGTACCAGCCACACCCTTGCAAATGGCAAGATTTCCTTCTTTCTGATGGCTAATTATTTTGGTTTGGGTTTTTTTTTTTCTTCTATCCATTCATCTGTCTGTGGACATCTGGGCTCTTTTCTTAATTTGGCTATTGTGGACAAAGCTGCTATAAACATTGGGATGCATATTTTCCTTCAGATCACTATCTTTGTATCCTTTGGATAAACACCTAGTAGTGCAATTGCTGGATCATAGGGTAGCTCTATTTCTAACTTTTTGAGGAACCTCCACACTGTTTTCCAGAGTGGCTGCACCAGTTTGCATTCCCACCAATAAGCGAGAAGGGTCTGCACCTTGAGGAAGAAGGATTCTCTGCATCCTCACCAACATCTCGTTTCCTGAGTTGTTAATTTTAGCCATTCTGACCAGCATGAGGCGGCATCTCATATGGTTTTGATTTGGATTTCCCTGATACTGAATGATGTTGAATATTTTTTCATATGTCTGTTGGCCATTTCATGTGTCTGCATCTGTTCATGTCTTCTTTGGAGATATGCCTATTCATGTCTTCTGTCCATTTCTTAACTGGATTGTTTTTTGGGTGTTGAGTTTGATAAGTTCTTTATAGATTTTGGATTCTAGCCCTTTATCTGATAAGACATTTGCAAATATCTTCTCCCATTCTGTGGGTTGCCTTTTAGTTTTGTCAACTATTTCCTTTGCTGTGCAAAAGCTTTCTATCTTGATGAAGTCCCAGTAGTTCATTTTTGCTTTTGTTTCTTTTGCCTTTGGAGACTGGTCTAGCGAGAAGTTGCAGCAGCCACAAGCACTTGCTGTGGCCGAGGTCAAAGAGGTTACTCTGGCCAATGTCAAAGAGGTTGCTGCCTGTGTTCTCTAGAATTTTGATGGATTCCTGTCTCACATTTAGCTCTTTCGTTCATTTTGAGTTTATTTGTGTGTGTGGTGTAAGAAAGAAGTCCAGTTTCCTTTTTCTGCATGTAGCTATCCATTTTTCTCAACACCATTTGTTCAAGAGATTTTTTTCCATTGGATCATTAATTACATTTTTTGTGGATCCTTTATTATCTGTTCTCAAGGGAATATAAGAAACCATGTTTCCTCTTTCTAGAAAGTCACATTTAATAACTACACCCATAATCTAACCAATTAACATATATATCAGATGCTTAAATGCATTTGGCTTTAGGAACCTGTATTTTCAATTTCTCTCCCAGGCTCACCATATCTCACAGGACCCCAGACCAGCCCTCATCTACATGCTGCTACACAACGTGCTACACAACATTTCAAATTCTAAGCTGCCACCAAAGTCTTCAGAAATTTTTAAAGAAGATAAACTTAGTCTGACATGGTCTACTTTGACAACTTTTTCTAAATTGCTTAATGAGCTTTCCCCTACATCTCTCTCTCTGTAGCAGTTCCTTTCACTGTTACTGATCTTCATCAAAGTACAGGGAAAATACAAGCCCCCTGAGAAAACATGGAACCTTGATAGCCATGCACCCCTGCAAAAAGTTTCCACATCTGTGCTACTTGCTCCAGAAAAAGAACTGTCACTGTTACTCTGAAACAGAGCACTAGGGAATAAAATCAGGCTGCTGATTCTGCTCTCAATATTTCCACCATCTGTCACAAGACGTAGAGGTTCTTTTCCTCCGCACTTAGAAGAAAATGTCTGCAAAATTATGTACGAGACTGTGTGACCACCACATAATGTCAGAAGGAGGGGCAGAGTCACAAGAGCTGGATTTCAGTGCCCTCGCTGCCCTCACTCCAGGCGTCATCTACACCAACACCTCTCCGGGCCCTCTCTTCCATTCGCGGGGCTCCCACAAGCCCATGCGTACTCTCAGACCACGCCGTCTGCTTGGACCACTCCTGTCCTGCCTGTTCGCTAGCTAAATCCACTCACCCTTCTAACCCCAGGCCCCACTGATAAGTGTTCCCTGAGACCCTCTGGGGGCTTCAGAAGCATCCTCAGCTCATCTTCACCCAACCATTTCTCACTATTCACTTTCTAAGATGCTGTCTCCCTACTAATGAGGTCTTGAGGGCAGGACAGCCTGCTTCCCCCATGGAACATATCTTATACCCAGCAGGTTTGCCACAGAGCTAACAAAGCTTAAGATCAAGGCCTCTTCTGATGCCATAGGAGAGCCTTACATGTTATGTTTGGGTTTGTGGTTTTTTTTTTCCCCTCAATTTCCAATAGTAATATATTTTAAATGTGATGGTTTGATCTGTGAAAGTCAGGGGTGGTCACCCTGACCATCAGAGGAAAATAACATGAACTATTGGGAAATCAGCATATGATTGAGTGTCTACCCAAAGTGTTTTGGGTGACATGTTACAGAAAAGAATAATTACTTTGTATTCTATGCTGAAGTTAAGGGGGAGATGTTTTAACTGCCGTTAGTTGAGTATGCTATCTTTCCATTTGACTTCCCCTAGGACACACTTTCCTTGCCTGTTGGGTGGCACTAAGGCATCTGAGGGCATTCTCAGAATTGGGTAAAGATGAGGCTGGATTGTGAATGCATATGGAATTTCTCAGCTTTTAAAAATTTTGTCATTTCTCATTATAAATACTCACCTTGACATACTTTTGTTTTTGTAATTTTATATTCCTTTTCTGAAAAAGAACCCCTTCCAACTGCATACGCTCAGGTTTCACAAAACCTGGATCTGCCCCTGCCTGTGTCTCACCTAGCCCGACACACTGAACTGGTCAAGTGTAAGCATGCATGCACAGATGGACCCAGGCAGGTCATTTAACATCTCTCAGTTCACCACCTCTAAGAAATAGCAATGCATTGGTCTAATGAAATAGCTCAGGGCGCTGGGGTGGCTCAGTTGTTAATCATCTGCCTTCAGCTCGGGTCATGATCCCCGGGTCCTGGGTTCCAGCCCCACATCAGGCTCCCGGCTTGACAGGAAGTCTGGTTCATCCTCTCCTGGTCCCCCTGGTTGTGTTCCTGCTCTCACTGTGTCTCTCTCTGTCAGATCAATAAATAAAATCTTTAAAACATAATAATAATAATGAAATAGCTCATGTGTAAAACATTCTGCACAGCACTACATAGTGCCCCAGTTAAGGTAGTAACACAACGACTTCTTTCCAAAGACATGGAGTATACTGAGAGACGGGAGAAACTAGTAAAGAATGCCAAAGAAGGGTTTGAGTTCATGTGAGATCATTCACAAATCATCTTTACTAAGTCCGTAAACTCTTCAGGAATCTTTGGACAAGATAAGTTTTTAATTCAAGTTTTTATCAGAACTTCCTCCCTGTTAAATTTTAATTCTTGGCTAGGAATTGTCTACTTCACAAGAATTTAATTTTGTATTGCATACTATTGAGAGATTTTATAAAGTGCCTCCAAAATGTAGTTAAGCTTCAAACTCTGGGACCTTCTTCCCCCAAACCTCGTAAGTTTCTGACCGTTGTGACAGCCCCCTTCTCACGTGACCTTTGCTCTGACTGTTGTGCACCTGGAATACAGAATAACCTGCCTGTCCCCATCCCAAAACAGGGGTGGTCATATACCTGCTGGATGAATTATACAACAGTATAGAAATAAGCAAGCAACAAAACTGAAGAGTGTACTGAATGAACCTTGACCACTGCTTGAGTGGAACTAAATTAGAACCACATATTCATTTAAGAAACATTTCCTGAGCATGGCACTGTACTGGTACCAGAAAATCAGGGGACAAGAAAATGATACTTTAAATCTCTGCTGCCCTGGTGATTACAAGCTTAATAAGAGAGATGAAATCACACAATAATAAAACCTCCAAAAAACCTAAAATGGTAAGGTGGGTGTCCCCTTTGAGCTGAAATGTGCACAATGAGTAAGAATTTAATTATACAAAGGGAGAGGAAACAAGAGTGTGCCAACTAGAGGAAAGAGCACATACGAGGTCTGGGAAAATGAATAAGCATGACACTCGTGAGGCACTGAGAATAATATGGCTGGAGTTTATGGTGCAAGGGGTTTACACAATCACAGATGTGACCAAGCACCATCTTTTTTTTTTTTTTTTTTTTTAAGCACCATCTTTAATTATCACTTTTTCAGCTGGGTCACCTCTCCAGTGACCACAGCTGTGGTCTAGAATATTGCTATCATGGGTCAGAGAACAAGCTCACCTTCCCTCAATGGTTTTCTAGAAATGCAGCCAGCCAACATTTACTGAAAGGCTGTAGTACACTGGACACCACACTAGGTACTTCGATATACTGAAGGGTAATAATCTGTGTCCACAGGACACATGGCTGTGGTGTAACAGAAAATGTCCAGGGCTGAAAGAGGATCTGAGGTTCAAATCCAAGTTCTACTGTAATTCAGCTAGGTGGCTATTTCCTGATCACTTCTGAGCATATCACAGCTTCTGGGCCAGATAAATAAACACTCATGAAGAAAAACCAGCCGCTGGGGTGCCTGGGTGGCTCAGTGGGTTGAGCTTCTGCCTTTGGCTCGGGTCATGATCTTAGGGTCCTGGGATCGAGCCGCGCATGGGGCTCTCTGCTTGGCGGGGAGCCTGCTTTCCCCCCTCTCTCTGCCTCTCTACTTGTGATCTCTCCCTGTCAAATAAATAAATAAAATATTAAAAAAAAAAAAAAAAGAAAAAGAAAAACCAGCCCCGTGTCAATTAACCTCAGCTTTCCTTTCAGTAAAGGAAGGCTAAATCCTAGGGTTTTCTATAAATTTGAGAACTCTTTAAGAAGTATACAGTACCATGTTTGGCATATAACAGATTAAAAAACAAACATTTCTAATATTTTTCATTGGACCCAACATGTCCATTTTGCTCCAAATAATTTGTCCTACTTAAATGTGAATGTTAGTATTCTCTAGTGGAATTTTCATTTTTTTAAATTTTTCTAAATCATTTTTTAAAGCAGAAAGCTATTATTCTCTTTCAATTATCTTCACCTTTTGAAAGCCCAGTCTTTCAGGCCACAGGATCTACCCACGACACCAAGGGGTAATACAACCTGATTACGAAAATAACTAAGAAGCAGGAGCATCCTTCCAAAATGGTAACCTAACTAGAAAACTTCCAGAAAGATACCCGAGGGACAGTTCTGGTTATGGAGCCAGAGTAGTTTGGGCAAAGTTCTCCTATAAGAAAATAAAGCCCAGTGAAGGTAGAGCGAGAACCTGTCCGATCAGACAGATAGGGGATATGGCCACAAAGCAAGAGATGAATCTGCAAGAGATAATATTGGAGGAGGAAAATAAAACATTCACAAAATCTAAGACAATGGCAACTCCGAAGAGGTTATAGGCAACAACCCAGAGATGAATCTGCGTAATGGCGGAGGAGAGAAAACAGACAACCCTGACCATCAGCACATCTTGTTGACTGATGGGCTACAGAGAATAAAGGAATGGAGGAATCAGGGAAACTCAGATGTAGGGTCACCATGCCTGGGAGAATGGTGATATGGGAACAGCAATCAGGAGGTTGGACAGTGGGGTAATTTGGAGAAGAACTGAAAGACTATTTAAAATTTAACAGCCCAGATTTGAAGTCAGTGGTAGGTAACTGAATGGAAATACCAAACAGGCCAGCTGGAAACAGAAGATGTGGCCTGGGCAGAGGTCAGGAGGAGGATCCTCATGTGGGCATCTTTAAAGAGGTGCTGTGGTTCTAACAACAGGAGAGCTGAGCTTCTCTAGAAAGAGAAAATAAGGGGTGGGGCCTGGGTACACCCACATAAGCAGAAGGGAAGAAAACATAATAGCCAAGAAGGGACTCAGTAAGAACCAGCAGAGCTCATGAACATTAAGAATCACATGGGGGGGGGGGGGCGGCGCCTGGGTGGCTCAGTTGGTTAAGCGACTACCTTCGGCTCAGGTCATGATCCTTGAGTTCCGGGATCGAGTCCCACATCGGGCTCCCGGCTCTACGGGGAGTCTGCTTCTTCCTCTAACCTCTCCTCTCATGCTCTCTCTCGCTTTCTCTGTCTCTCAGATAAATAAATAAAATCTTAAAAAAAAAAAAGAAGAATCACATAGGGCGCCGCCTCGCCCACTACCAAAGAGCGGCTGTTCTGTCTGTTGCTCTCCCCTTCTCTCCCTCAGTCTGGGAACCAGCACCCCGAAGCTCCATCTTTGATTAAAGTTTTCTGCCCTGTGGTGACCACCTAGCAGGGAGGAGCAGGTGGGGATACTGTTCTTTATTAGGAAAACCTATACCCATACTTTGTATCCTTGTCTAGTTTTTGTCTCCTAAGTTGATCTTTGTTAGAAAATAATTTTCCAACACTTTTGTAGAAAATAATTTTCCAACAGGCCATGGTTGTCTTTAAACAGCTATCTAAGCCATGTACATAAAATACATTATATGTGCACTTACAAATGTATATATATTGTGTATCCTTAAAATAAAATCATTCTAAACAAGAATCACATAGGGCAATTTCCCTACGTTTACTCCCCACCACCTTGTCATTTCATCACCTTGGTGTCCAAAACTCTCCATGGCCTGGATTTGCTTACTTCTCTGACCGGTCTCCTCTCCTTCTCAATGATCCAGCCACTTGGACATTTTGCTGTCCCCCAAATACGTGAAGTTCATTATTCCTTCAGGGCCCTTTGTGCTTTCTGATCCTTCTATAACACTGTGGGGGAGCCTGGCTCTCACCCTACCTCAGGACACACACCATTCTCTACAACATCGTATGTTGTAGGTGCCCCGATATACCACTAACTGCATGCCTTATATTTTTATTTGTTTACCTACTTATTGTCCATCTCTCCACTCTCAAGTAGGCTCTGGGAGAGTAGGATACTGTCTGTTAGAATCCTGTCTGTTTCCCTCTGTGCTACACCCTTCATGCCTAGAATAGTGCACTATACTAAGTGGAGACTTAAACACCCCTGATCAAGCAAGAGCAAAATTGATAAACTTCATGGCATCAGTTTTGCTAGAAATAAGACTAAGCCCAGAGTGTATCAAATTATGAAAAAAGGGGGTACCTGGGTGGCTCAGTGGGTTAAAGCCTCTGCCTTCAGCTCGGGTCACGATCTCAGGGTCCTGGGATCGAGCCCCGCATCGGGCTCTCTGCTCAGCAGGAAGCCTACTGTTCTCTGCTCAGCAGGAAGCCCGCTTCCCCCCTCTCTCTGCCTGCCTCTCTGCCTACTTGTGATCTCTCTCTCTGTCTGTCAAATAAACAAATAAAATCTTTTAAGAAAATTATGAAAAGAGAAAAAAGTCAAGAGTTTTAAAGCACCTATTCAAATCACAGACATGCACAACCTCAGGGTTGAAAGGGAAGAGTTGTTGATAAAGCAGAATCACAATCCCATCTTCTGTAATAGCTCCCTTTCTAGAATGTGTTAATAAAACATTTTAACTGGATCGTATCTTACTTTCTTCTGAGGGTTCTCTGAGAGAAAAATCTGATCCCTACCCATCATGCCTGAAATGGTTAAGATGGTAACATATTTTTAAAATCAACTAGAACAAAATGTCAATTACTTCACGTTCTATGTTGAAGAACACAAGGCTGCATATTGCCCAAACTGTGGAGGCTGTCACTGGAGTATGGGAAGTGAGACAATCAGACTTTATGAGCATGTGGTACTTATTTACCCAGAGCCCACAAATCTACACCCACAAAGAAATTCCTTCAAAGTTGGGCACTAGGGCTGATTCTTCCAGAAGTTTCCCGTAGTTGTACATTTTACGTTTGGCCCTTTGTCAGAAGTATGTCCTATCAGTAGTGACAGAAGGGGTTACCAGAAAGTGTCACTGTGCTAAGAGGAAAGGGTACGTTTTAAGCATCTGAACAGGACAAAGCTAATGGAGGGTTTATATAACATTCCAAGTCATAGGTTTAGCTAATGTCTCAGAAGTGGTTTTCCCCTCCGCTCCAGCAATCTCCGGCAGCAGCTAAGGAATTCAGGACTTCCAGGAAGTCCTTTTGTGGCTCCTGGCCAGGCCGGATGAAGCAGTTACCACGGTTCTCCTGCACTATGGGCAGAACATGCTGCTTTCACAGTTGTTTGCCCCTCACAAGCAAGAGAGGAGAAATGGCAAAAAGGACCAAACAGGAAAAAGTCAAGTTAACAGAAAACAAAAGTCATCAAGGAGAGGCAACTTCAATTGGCCCAGCCAAAACAATGTTGGAAGAAACTAGGCAATAAGTGGCAATTAGTTGAGATGCACATGCTGCTGGGACTAAGTCAGGAGACTCAAGTTGCTAAAGATAAATTTTAACAAAATCAACACGTGATCTAGAAGTTGTTTTGAGGCAAAAGCCCTTCCTGATTCCATTCTTAAAGGCAGAATTTGCTGTACTGTTATGGGCTAAAAGACACCTTCACCCACGTCCCCTGACACCCAAGCTAATAAAATGTCTATTACCTTGAGCTGGAGAGCTTGATGGGGCAAATGAAAAACAATTACTGAGCCCAGATTTTTTTTGAGTATATTAGTTTTAGAGGGTCAGGGCTTGCCTACATTTAGTTATTGGCAGGATACTCTAGCAAGACAAAAAAAATTTGAGAAAAGGGAGATGCTTTAATGGAAGGCCCGGGAAGTGGCACCATTGTTCACAATTAAAGGTCAAGAGAGACTACAGGGCTGTGAAGAACAAAATGGTGCCCTTGAGTAATGGCTGACGGGGCAATCAACTTGTAGTGACAGTACCATGGGAAGGTCATTTTAATTAACCAGGGAAGGTGGGAAATCCGCAGGCTTGTTGTGGTCTCTACCACTTTCTGAGCAACATAATTATATGGCTTCTAATATAGATAGCATTAAAAATTCTGAGTATCAAACCAGAGCAGTTCAATTAGTCAAGTGAGTCACTCTCCCTAAGAACCTTAATTTCCTCATCTCAAAGTGAGGGTGGCCAGGCAAAAGTCTCAAAGATAGCCTCCCTCACTAACATTGAGACAATCAGGGAGAGAGGCCAGCCACAGGCAGCCCTCAGGGATGCAGAGCCCCAAGGAGAGAAGAAGCAGCATCTGGAGGACAGGATTTCCTTCAACAGGAACCAGAAGCCAGAGGGAGTCTGTGCGAGTCAGGAAGGAGGCATCTGCCAGGTGAGTAGAAAACAAAGCCACTAAGTCACCACCTCAATAGGAAGCTGCCTCCCTTGCCTAGGAAACAGGCCCTGGGACCTGTCCTCTGGTCCTTCCCCTGTAAAGCTGGGACCAAGAAGAGTACACTCAGCCAAGGACTCAAAGAAGTTACTTCAAGCCCCAGAAATCCAATTGCTTGACTGGGGCAGGTTTCGCTCAGCTAGCTACCCAACGAGCTAATCAAAGGCCTAAACAGCAGATCAGCGAGCCCGGTGGCAACCAATATTCCTGGGACAAACGCAGCAGAATACCATGAACTTGGAAGAATAACAAACCTAAAATGCTAAGGGAAGAGGAAAGCAGCTTAGAGCCAGCTGGCAACAAGCTACTGAAGTGAAAACTGTGCTGCCAAACCGTTAAACCATTTGCAGCCTCCAGAGAAAAGAAATGATGATACTCTTCTCGGTCAGTTGCTACGATGAACATGCCTGAAGGGTGGAAGAGAGCAAGAGCCCACACGCAAAGGTTCACAGACACACCCTCTGCAGATGTTATAAACATCTCCAGGGATTAGAGGCTCGCATTAAACAGAATTGGGACAACAGAAGAAATGAACTATACCAAAAAAATTAAAAATCAAGAAATTTTTAAACATTTATAAAATATCCAGAATTTAACACACTCTCTTTGCACAATGAAAATGAGAACACCCAGTTTCATAATTAGTAGTTATTCAAGCTAAAAAACTAGATATTAAATATATCTGGAAGTTATTTAATGAAATGCTGTTACATCTCATTTGCAAAGCAATCCATTAAAATTTGAAATATGAAAAAAAAAAAATTTGAAATATGTACACCCTTTCTCCAGCAATTCCACTCCTGGGAATCTATACTACAGAGACAAAAATATCAATATATAAGGACATACATACAACATAGTAGACAACTGTCTACTATGTCTACATAGTAGACAACTGTCATACATAGTAGACAACTGTTCATGGTGCCAAGAACCAAAATAAAGTGAGTAGCCATCCACAGACAAAAGACTTGGTCCACACCCACTCATTAGAAAGAATGAATCTGAGCTATGCCTGAAAATAGAGGACTTTCTACCAGGTACCGCTTAGTTGGAAAAGATACAGAGCTCCAAATAGGATCCAGATTTTTTAAAAGTGATTTTATTAAAGCTTGTGTCTAAGTTTATGTATAGGATCGTAGGAGCACACAGAAATGTGTAAATACATTAAGTCTAGTTCTCAAACTTTAGTGTGCAACAGAATTACCCGAAAATTGCTTTAAAATGCAGATTGCTGGGCCCCACTGGTGCCCCAGAATGTCTGATTCAGTAGGTCTGGGGTAAAGGTCTCAAAATTCTTTTTGCCAGTAAGTTCCAACGGGATTCTAATGCTTGCTGCTGAGACAAATGCATCAATTTTCAATAGTAGTTACAGGGAAGACAGAAGGAGGTATAAAATGGGGAGGAATAATTAATGGAATCTGCCCAAGATCCTAACAGATTTTCCACAGGATTCCTTTTATCGAACACTGTGTGTACGAATTTGCAAAAAGTAATTTCTAATATTTCTGCTTATATTTTCTACAATGAGCAAGGGTTATATAACTTTATTTAAAATACAGCTATTTTTGTTTTGCCAGCGGTGACGACCTCCCCATGAGAACATGCCTCTCGAGAAGGACCTCCTGCACCCATCCCCAGAAGAGAAGAAGAGGAAGCACAAGAAGAAGCGCCTGGTGCAGGGCCCCAACTGCTACCGCATGGACATGAAGTGTCCAGGATGCTACAAAATCACCACCGTCTTTAGCCGCACACAAACGGTAGTTCTGTGTGTCGGCTGCTACACTGTCCTCTGCCAGTCCAAGGAAGGAAAAGCAAGGCTTACAGAAGGATGCTCCCTCAGGCGGAAGCAGCACTAAAAGCACCCTGAATCAAGATGAGTGGGACACTCATAAACAATAAACAGATTATGTATTAAAAAAAATAATAAGGGCGCCTGGGTGGCTCAGTTGGTTGGGTGACTGCCTTTGGCTCAGGTCATGATCCGGAGTTCCAGGATCGAGTCCCACATCGGGCTCCCAGCTCCGTGGGGAGTCCGCTTCTCCCTCTGACCTTCTCCCCTCTCATGCTCCCTCTCGCTCTCTCTCTCTCTCAAATAAATAAATAAAATCTTTAAATAATAATAACAATAATTAAAAAAATATAGCTATTTTTATTGAGAAAACTTTTACCATCAACAATTTCTCAAGGAAGAGCTTGTCTGCTTTATTCACAGTACTGAACTGATTTGGGGAAGATCAGTGCTACTTACAACATATATAAAAATCAAAATATAATGTGAAAAGAGGAAGTTCCTAGATTAACAAGTATAATGTATATTTGTTTAATGACATTTATTAATCTCCAAAAACTTTGAGAAAACTCAATTTAAAAAGTAACCAAAAAACAATGAACAGCAAAAATACTATCTGGCTTGTGAAGGCAAAATCCCTTTCAAAATTCAAGCGAATACCGAGTAAGTAAAATCTATAATTATAAACACTACTTACATCATTTCCAATCTTTTTATGTACAAACTAGGAAACAAAGGGCTGAAAACAACAAATTAAAAGAATAAAAATAACTTTATGACTTCCAATATATAACTTTCAAGTTCCCTGCGGCGCCTGGGTGGCTCAGTGGGTTAAAGCCTCGGCCTTCGGCTTGGGTTATGATCTCAGGGTCCTGGGATCGAGCCCCACATCAGGCTCTCTGCTCAACGGGGAGCCTGCTTCCTCCTCTCTCTGCCTGCCTCTCTGCCTACTTGTGATCTCTCTCTCTCTGTCAAATAAATAAATAAAATCTTTAAAAAAAAAAAAAAAGAACTTTCAAGTTCCCAAGGGTATCATTTAAGGAGGTTTTAAGATAGAAAATAAACATCTTAGATTTTATTAATTATAATTGACACTTTTCCAGGCTTTCACACTTGTCATTAGCTTCAGCACTACTACTCTTTGCTAGCTTAACACTCCTCCTTCACCTCCTGCCAAAACTGTGCTGTCACTCAATCTAAAAACTAAGCCTAGGGGCACCTAGAGGTCAGTGAAGGAGCTCTCACTCTTGTTTTTGGCTCAGGTCATGATCTCAGAGTCCTGAGCTCCAACCACATGTTGGGCTCCACGCTCAGCAGAGAGGCTGCTTCAGATCCTCTCTCCCTCTACCCCTTCTCCCTCTCTCACTCTCTGAAATAAATAAATAAAATCTGTAAAAATAAATAAAAATAAAAAACAAATAATAAGCCTAGACCCCAAAACAGATTGCATATGTCTATTATTTTTTCTATAATCGGCAAACAGCCTGGCCTTCCAACAGGGTTCTGGTAGTGCCCTTTAGAGCACAGAGGCAGGACACTGCTCCGAAGCTGAAAATTGGATTTGCAAGGCTTACATCCCCATGGTCTACAAATTGATAAAAAACCCTTGGCTACCAGTTGCCAACCCCTGCTTCTTCTCTAATCTTATTACAGTGCAGTATTTCTCTTTTCCGGCAATAGCAACTCAATGGACCTCCACTGTTCATTTTAAAAATTAGAATGAATCTGTGGCTGAGCTGAGGAATATCCCTGCAGCTCCAATACTAACACTGCCTACTTCCTAAGGATAAGCAAAAGAAAATGTTGGCCAAAAAACCTATAAAGTTCTACAGCACACCAGACAGAATCAGAAATTTTAACACCCTCTGAAACAAATTCCTGAGATACAAAAAAAATTTTAAGTTCTTTCTTTGTGCACACAAAATACACAAGATTATGAAACTATATGGACATAAGAAACAGGTCAAGATTTGAAAATACTACACAGAGGGATGCCTGCGTGGCTCAGTTGGTTGGGCAGCTGCCTTTGGCTCAGGTCATGATCCCAGCGATCCTGGGATCAAGTCCCGCATTGGGCTCCTTGCTCCGCGGGGAGCCTGCTCCTCTCTCTGCCTGCCTCTCTGCCTGCTTGTGTTCTCTCTCTCTCTCTGTTAAATAAATAAATAAATAAATAAATAAATAAATAAATAAATAAATAAAATCTTTAAAAAAAAAAGAAAGAAAAGAAAATACTACACAGAAACTAAAAATGAAGTAATAGAAACTAAAATTGTAAGACAAACAGACTCAACAATACAGAAAACTTAAGTAGAAAATAAAAATTAGGGGGGCCTGGGTGGCTCAGTTGGTTAGGCAGCCAGCTCTTGATTTGGGCTCTGGTCATGATCCCGGAGTCCTGGGATAGAGCCTGGAACCAGGTTCCGTGCTCAGCAGGGAGTCTGCTTGGGGATTCTCTCTCTCCCTTGCCCTCTGCCCCCTTCCCTGCTTGCAAAAGCTCACACATGTGTGTGCTCTCTCTAAACAAATCTTAAAAAAAACCCAAAAAACAAAAAACAAACAAACAAAAAACAGAAAAAAAATGCTTCTAGAATTCAGACCACAGAAAAGACAAAAAACAGTCCTTGGGGAAAAAAAAAAAAACAGTCCTTGAAATGGTAGCTGTTCTGGAAAGAGAAAACAACAGTGAAAGACCTAAAAGAATAAATTTTTTTTTAAAAAGAAACATGAAAGCTTTCTTCATGTATCCAAACAAAATGCATTAGCAAGAAAAGAATACTTACATCCATAGATTTTCTATAGGTATAGAGATACCTCTCCACCATCTTCTTTATTTTTTTTTTAAAGATTTTATTTATTTATTAGAGAAACAGAGAAAGTGAGAGAGAGCATGAGAGGAGAGATGGTTAGAGGAAGAAGCAGACTCCCCGTGGAGCTGGGAGCCCGATGTGGGACTTGATCCTGGAACTCAAGGATCATGACCTGAGCCGAAGGTAGTTGCTCAACCAACTGAGCCACCCAGGTGCCCCTTTACTTTTTTTTTAATTTTAATTCTAATATAGTTAACATTACACTTAACATTAGTTTTAGATGTACAATATAGTGATTCAACCACTCAATGAATTACTCAGCACTCTTTGTGGTTAAGTGTGCCCACAATCCTCTATCTCACCAATGCCAAGCCCATGCCACCACCCCCACTCGTAAACATCAGTTTGTTCTCTGTATTTAAGAATTTATTTTTGGGGGACGCCTGGGTGGCGCAGTTGGTTAAGCAACTGCCTTTGGCTCAGGTCATGATCCCAGTGTCTTGGGATCGAGTCCTGCATCGGGCTCCTTGCTCCGCAGGGAGCCCGCTCCAGTCTCTGCCTCTGCCTGCCTCTCTGCCTGCTTGTGTTCTCTCTCTGTTAAATGAATAAATAAAAAAAAAAAATCTTTAAAAAAAAAAAAGAATTTATTTTTGGTTTGTCTCTTGTCTTCTTTGTTCATTTGTTTCATTCCTTAAATTCCACTTGAGTAAAATCTAATGGTATTTGAAAGTACATTATTCATGACAAAAACCCTAAATAAAGTGGGTTTGGAGGAACATCCCTCAACATAATAAAGGCCTTATATGAAAGAGCCACAGCTAACATCATACTCAATGGTAAAAAACTCATACTTTTCCCCCTAAGGTCAGGAACAAGACAAGGATATCTGCTTTCACCACTTTTATTCAACATAGTACTGGAAGTCCTAGCCACAGCAATCAGACAGGAAAAAGAAATAAAAGGCATCCAAATTGGTAAGGAAGAAGTAAAATGTTCACTTTGCAGATGACAAGTTACTATATAAGGAATACCCTAAAGACCACCAAAAACCTACTGGACCTAGTAAACGAATACTCCCTACCATTTTTAGTAAGGAGTCTCTTTAGCAACTAAGAAGCAAAGACCTTTGAATTTTAAAATGTATTCTTATGTCAAAACAGTTCATAATCAGGGGCCCCTGGGTGGCGCAGTTGGTTGAGCGACTGCCTTCGGCTCAGGTCATGATCCCGGAGTCCCGGGATCGAGTCCCACATCGGGTTCCTAGCTCCATGGGGAGTCCGCTTCTCGCTCTGACCTTCTCCCTTCTCATGCTCTCTCTCACTCTCTCTCTTTTTCCTAATAAATAAATAAATAAAATCTTAAAAAAAAAAAAAAACAGTTCATAATCAAAGGAACAACAACAAAATGACCTGAACAAGGTGCCTTTTTTTGGAAGGTGGGTCAAAGTGGGGAATAATCCCTACAAAAATTATTGCTCCATAATTATCACTCCATTTATGTGATCTAATCCTCCATGAAATCTTGCAATTAATATTTTAAAGCCCATCTTAATAAGACTTTTCATTAGCACATAATTATTATTTTGTAATCTAAAGGTATCTCAATGTTATAGGCTCTTCAAAATTTCTAGTTTAATTTGGGTTTTACCTTCATTATACACTTGCCAGAGTCAATTTCTTTTTCTAAGGGAACAAATTGTAACAAATATGATGGTCAGTACATAAAAGTATCAAAATAAAGAGATCCAATATATTGCAGTCAAGGGGCACCTAGGTTGCTCAGTCAGTAGAGCCTGCTATTCTTATCTCCACGATCATTAAGTTCCAGCCCCATGTTGGGCGTAGAGATTACTTAAAAAGATAAAATCTTGGGGCACCTGGGTGGCTCAGTGGGTTAAAGCCTCTGTCTTCAGCTCGGGTCATGATCTTGGGGTCCTGGGATCCAGCTCCGCACCGGACTCTCTGCTCAGCGGGGAGCCTGCTTCCCCCTCTCTCTCTGCCTACTTGGGATCTATCTTTCTCTGACAAATAAATAAAAATAAAATCTTAAAAAAAAAAGATAAAATCTTTAAATATATATATACAAATCAGAGAAAACATCATCTAAATAAATGCCTTAATAATTACTACCTTAATGTCAATAAAATTCAGCATGAATATAAATACAACTCTGAAAAAACATACAAAATATCAATGGTGCTCATACTGATGATGGGATTAAATATGGGGCTTTAATTTTTCTTGATATTTCCAAATTTTATAATATATGAAATATGAATTTTAAAAATTAAATATTTACAAACCAGATTTTATAAACTAGAAGCTAGAAGTAAACATTTATCAAATTTCTGAACACAGAAAAGCAGAGAGGAGGCCCACCCTAGAATACAGAAACAAGTTTTACTATAGTTCTTATGTGTGCTGTATTTACATGTTACTAATTTGGTAGAAATTGGTTTGTCTTATTTTCATTATAATGTATCCCCTCTGACCTCTTACTGCATGTGCCCAAGTACTCAAATTGACTGAGATCAGTTTGTAATACTGACATAAAAGTTTAAGTGGGGGTAAAAATCAGGTTACAACATATATATGTACGTATGTATGTGTATATCTATATCTATATATTGAGTCATATTAAACATAAATATACATATTTCATCTAAGATTATCAGTTATACTTTTCACTTTATATTCCACTAAAAAAATTGCCAATTGTGACATATTGAATTTTATTTTACACTCATTGCAAGAATTTCTAAATTTAGACAGATTTTATCGTGTATCATGCTGCTGTTTCCATGCCTTCCGTGTTACTGTGTGTAGACAGTAGTTTAACTTTTTAATGCCAAATCCTGGTAGGAACATCTTGAAAGCATTTAATTCATGTATCATCAACAATCACAAGTACTTTTGTATGAGTAATCTTTTTTTAAAAATATTTTATTTATTTATTTGACAGAGAGAGATCACAAGTAGGCAGACAGAGAAGAGGAAGCAGGCTCCCAGCCTGACGCGGGGCTCGATCTCAGGACCCTGAGACCATCACCTGAGCTGAAGGCTGAGACTTTAACCCACTGAGCCACCCAGGCACCCCTGTACAAGTAATCATAAATAACACCCATATGACCATTATAACCCAGGACACATATGCATAGTGAGTAACTACAAAATGATATCTGCCAGAATGCACAGCAGACATAAGAAAATCTCAATTCCAGATATGTTAAAATGAGGGAGGGAAAAATTTCACCTTAGAATTAAAAAAGAATTATTTTAATATAACATCTATAGGGGATGAGATTCTGAGTAATGTCTTCCTAACATCTTTCATATATTTCATTTTATTTTAGTTAGTATATGCGGTTTGATCATTTGAAAAAAAAAATATTTTTGCTTTTGTTTTTTAAGTCCCTTCTTTCCTTGGGCTATGTGTACTGACTCTCTAGTCTGATCATAATCTAATACATAAGAATCAAAAGAGCTGTACTGTAGGATGTTGATCGACTACAAGATTTATTATCTTGATTAGGTTTGTGGGATTTGAGGTAGGAGGGCAGGACAGAATAAATAGAGCTGAGGAGGAAGAAGATACCAAAAAAAAAAAAAAAAAAAGCCAGGGAGACTTAGGAGCTATTTACAGTTTAACCTTGGACCATTCTTCGTCCTTAATTATGGCTGAGCAGATTCCAACTGCCACCTAACAAGAGCACTATAGACCACTGGGCAACCCAGGAGGGACCTCTTTCATCTTCTGACATCCATTCATTGTATCATTTACTTTTTCCTCCAGAGAATAGAGTGGAGGGTGTATAAGGTGGGGGGATCAGCAGGAGGAGAAGGAGGGAAGATGGGCTACCTGTACAGTGAAATGAATAAATAGATTTAAGGGGAAATGAATAAATAGATTTGAATTGAAGATTCTGATTAAGTATGTTCTAGTTCCTCCATACTTCGTTCTGTTAAGGACTAACCTAAGTTGAATGCACATTTTTAGTCTAGATGCAGTGCCCTGGCTCAGCTCCATGCATTGAAGATTCAAAGGTCACCTGAAACCACAGTTCCCAAACACCCACACAAGCCCACCTCCCACCAACTCAGTCAGATTCTGAGGAAAAAGGCTTGGCCTGACCAAGGAGGGAAAAATGAAGACATGTGCCATTTCCTATGTGAAGAGACCATCCATTCACTTCCCTGTTACACCCAGTAATTGTGCTCAAGAATAGAATCCTTCCTTCCTCGATGCAGAAGGCACACCTGACCAAGTATCTCACTGGGCGTCTGTGTCAGCCCAATCCCCACCTATTCTATGGATGCCCCGGCGCTTGGCCCTCTGAATTTCTATTTCATTTTAGCTGACACAACTGTCACTGAACTTTACCCCAAAAAAAGAAACACAAATAAGATATTCTTGAATATCATCAGGATATCTTAAAATGCAATGTTCAAAAATCATTCACATGAATGAAATGGGCATTTCTGAGTCCAGAGGTTATACAGTTTAAATAAAGCTTCTCAAGGAAATATCATTAAAACCCAGACTTTAGAACCAAGAGCCAATCAGTTTTAGGTTGAGAGTCTGTGTGAATACCAGAATGAGACAGTAACACTCTGGTTTTGTTTTTTTTTTTTAAAGCCTCAACTCAACAGTGAGCCAAGCATCGCTCCCCACTTCAGTAAGGTAGGTTTTGAGTGTCAGAAAGGGCCACTTAGAGCTCAAGTCCAGTGCATAGGGACTTACATAAAGAGGTACCTCGCCGCAGCTCAACTCCATGGCTTCTGCATCTGCAAAGAAGATAATGAATGAGAACTGTTATTACGGGAGGCACTGTAACCAACCGGTACCAGTGTGTCCTGCCTGGCAGTGATCGACAGCAAGGGAGCAAGGACGATGGGTAGGAAAACTGCAGACACAAAATCATGAACGACAGGAAAGAGATTCTAGCTATATAAAATACCCTCCCCCTTTCTTCTTCTTCTTTTTTTTTTTTTAAGATTTTATTTATTTACTTGACAGAGAGAGAGAGATCACAAGTAGGCAGGGAGAGAGGGGGAAGCGGGCTCCCTGCTGAGCATGGAGCCAGCCCGGTGGGGGGACTCGATCCCAGGACCCTGAGATCATGACCTGAGGTGAAGGCAGAGGCTTTAACCCACTGAGCCACCCAGGCACTCCCTCCCCCTTTCTTCTTTCACATTAATTTCCACACATAAGGAAAACCTATCAACCCCAGACATTATCCTGAGAGCTCTCAAAAGAGAAATATTTCAAAAAGTCAAGGAAGTCAACACAAACATGTCCAGAGTTTTGCCTTCATTAACTCCTTGAATAACAGGCTACTCTACTCCAAGGTTAGAATCAACCTTGGTCCGAATGAGGCAGGAGACCTCAAGTGACAAGACAGTTCTTTGCATCTCATCGAGAAGGCCAAAGACTTGAGTCTCATGGTCACACATCAGGTATGTACTCCACTGTCGCCGACCTCTCCACCAGTTGCATGCATCTTATCCGCCTCTGGGTATGCGTACCCCTTTAAAACCCACACCCAAAAACCAGCTTGAAGCTTAGTAAAAAAAAAAAAAAAAGCTATCATCATTCCAAAAGGGGTTCACTGAACACCTACAGGGGGCCAACCATGACACAAAGATGATCAGGAAGTGGTCCAGCCCTCAAAAGCCTCAACAAGAAAAACCTAAAAAAGGGAAGAGTAGACTGTGTGAGAATTCTGAAAGGGTCAGACAGGGAGACCCAACCACCACCCGAGTTCTGCCTCCGGGTCCCAGGCCAAACTGCAGCTGTAGTACCTCAGGGATGTCTGGTAGGGCAGCAGGCATATAGCAACCTGAATTGTGACATTTAGTACAATAATACCTAAAGTCGACACTAGGCAAGAAGGAAAATACTTGAAGTTCTATTTTTTTATAAAAACCTTTAACTTCAGTTTTATTAATACTTCATACACATGCTGCCAGTGGCACACTCCCAGGTCACAAGTTATATTTCCTAAGTCATCCTCGGAGAAGACCAAAGGTTGAACAAGCTCATTTTCCACGCATCATGCCCTGTGGCAGTTTATGTAGACCTACTTGAATGGACTTATATATTATAATCAATTCTTAATGAAACTAACCTCATAAACTGGATGAATGCCTTAAGGAATCTAGAAAGGAAACTTCAAATTAAAGAAAATACTAATAATAATATGACAAATGAGACTCTCATTCCTAAATATGAATTATTCATCAACTACAAAATAAAAATGACTAATCTAAGAACAACAAATAGATAGCCTTCCCAAAAAAATATGCCATCAAGTATATATTTAAAATATGAAAATATTTGGGGCACCTGGGTGGCTCAGTGGGTTAAAGCCTCTGCCTTTGGCTCAGGTCATGATCTCAGGGTCCTGGGATCGAGCCCCCCATTAGGCTCTCTGCTCAGCAGGGAGCCTGCTTCCTTCTTTCTCTGCCTGCCTCTGCCTACTTGTGATCTCTCTCTGTCAAATAAATAAATAAAATCTTTAAAAAAAAACCCAGGGGCGCCTGGGTGGCTCAGTTGGTTGAGCGATTGCCTTTGGCTCAGGTCATGATCCTGGAGTCCCGGGATCGAGTCCCGCATCGGGCTCCCTGCTCTGAGAGGAGCCTGCTTCTCCCTCTGACCTCTCCCCTTTCATTCTCTCTCTCTCTGTCTCAATTAAAATAAAATAAATCTTTAAAAAAAAAAACCCAAAAATAAATAAAATATGAAAATATACCCAATAGCATATACCATGACCTCCTACCCTAAATTCATACTGTGCTTCAAGGTATCATCAATTTTTTACCTCTGTTTACAATCATGCCATATACAATTTCAATCTGTAGAAAAACTTCACAAAACTTGATAAAATTAGAACTTATTACAATTTCTACTTAACAGCAAAAGAAGTGTATTCTACAGTAAATGTGATTTAAAAAGGAGTGAAAAACACAGGAAATAATAAAACCAAAATGTGTTCCTTTATGAGCAAAACCTTGAACACTATTGAGTAGTCTAATAAGTCTTACAACCTGGGGACCCTGAGTGGCTCAGTCATTAAGTGTCTGCCTTCAGCTCAGGTGATGATCTCAGAGTCCTCAGATTGAGCCCTGAGTCGGGCTCCCTGCTCAGCAGGAAGCCTGTTTCTCCCTCTCCCACTCTCCCTGCTTGAATTCCCTCTCTGTCTGTCAAATAAATAAATAAAATCTAAAAAAAAAAAAAAAGTATGATGAGCTAAAGATACTGGTTCCTTCTAGAAATAATAGAATAATAATATTAATATAGAATAATAATAGAATAGGGACACCTGTGGGGACTCAGTCAGTTAAGCATCTACCTTCAGTTCAGATCATGATCCCAGGGTCCTAGGATGGTGTCCCACATCGGGCTCCCTGCTCCGCTAGGAGCCTGCTTCTCCATCTCCCTTTCACCCTCTCCCCTGCTTGTGCTGTCAGTGATACATGCTTGCTCTCTCTCTCTCTCTCTCTCTCAAGAGAATTAAAAAAATCTTGGAAAAAAAGTAATATTCTATAGGAAAAGCATTCTACTACAACCACTCGTAGGGTAGCTGCTGCTTCTTAAAAAGCACCATGAGTGAAATTCATTCACTGTGTCACCCATAGTGAAGACATGATAATGAACTTGAAACTGAAAGCCCACAGAGTTCCACAGTACATCAGTTGTGGTTAACTTTATAGCAGTAAGAATTTCAGTTGAATAAAGCCAATTATACCTTCAAATTAAGAAGAAAAAACATTTTCAAACATGGTCCAATCTTTGCAATTTCCGCTATGAGATGGGAAAGGATCATAAAAATCCATACACCACATGGAAGTGTATTGGTTATACTGTGGCAAAGTACTTTAAAAAGATGTCAAACTTAAACATGTACTACATAATTTTCTCCTTCCAAAATAGAAGGTTCTGATTTTCCTAGGAAAAGTGGCTATTTATGACATGTCTTGAAAAACATTCATTTTTCCAAATGAATAACCTGTTCCATCAAGAGAGGGGTGATATTTTAGTAAGTGAAAAATACCTCAAAGAAAATTCAGGTTATAGATAATCTATGCCATCGCAACATTTTGAAAAAGAGTATTAGTACAATTACCATTGCTTGGTGACTTTGTAATTAAAGCTTGCAACCTAATAAAGCCCTCACATCTGCAGGCTTTAAATTCTTGGAAAATAAAAAAGCTTTCAAATCTACATAAATCTGGGTGCCTGGGTGGCTCAGTTGGTTGGGCAACTGCCTTTGGCTCAGGTCATGATCCCAGAATCCTGGGATTGAGTCCCACATCGGGCTCCCAGCTCCATGGGGAGTCCGCTTCTCCCTCTGACCTTCTCCCCTCTCATGCTCTCTCTCACTGTCTCTATCTCAAATAAATAAATAAAATCTTTAAAAAAAAATCTACATAAATCTTTCAAAACAAATGTTTCATGGGTTTTCTAGTTTAAAAATGTGACAAGTTCTAAGTGATAGGAGAACTGAGTGACATCAGTGAAGATGGGAGTTTGCAGTCACTTTTAAACATTAGGAAACTTGTGTAATTAGTGGTTGGGATTAAAACCTAAATCCCCTGATTTTTAAGTAGAGCCAGCACTGTTCTTCCATTAGAATGTATGTATCATAGTTTATCTTATTCAGGAATGACACACAGTAAATCCTATTTCAAAGTAAAAGTGCTTTGAACCAGACATTCAAACTGAAGGGTTACAGAGTATTACTAAACCAACAAAATAATGATCCATGTGTCTTATTACTTTCACTAACATTTATTATATATCAGTGTTTTTACTGAGAACATACAGGGTTATGAATAACACTTAACCTTCGTAGCTTATAAAAAAGATTTTATTTATTTGTCAGAGAGGGCACGAGCAAGCACAAGCAGGGGGAGCGGCAGGCAGAGGAGCCCGATGGGGGATTCGATAGGACTTGAGCAGTAGGCAGACATGATGCAGTGAGCACCCACCTAATCTTCAGAGATTTTAAATTTGGGGTAGCTTTTAGAAAATATACTGTTGCAGTAGTACAATTTGCAAATAAACACAATAAGGATACACAGTGGTTTTGGTTTTTGGTTTTACTTAGTATGGGTACATTTGGCAGATCTGCTCCTGACACTCCTCTGTCAGGTGGTGGGTAACCTTCCCAGCAGTTTCCATGCAGGCTTAGTAGACTAATGAATGAGTGGAGTGTGCCCAGTGCGCCAGGGCTGGAGTTCCAGGTTTACCCAGCGGGAAGGCGCACGGGAGTTGGACCGCAGAACAGAAGGTGGTATCAAACCACTTTAAAGCTACCAAGGATCCAGTTTCTCTACAACTTTCAGTCATTATGACACCAACCACATCAAGTGAGGTCTTCCAATTGGCATTATACTATGATCTCTGCCGAAAGGTAAACATCAAGGGCTAGACAACATGTCCTCTCTACTTCACCTTACATATTAAAAAACTCAGATTTCATTAACCTGCCTACTCTAAAATTTCCATTTTCCCATACATCTAACAACCATTATGAACAGCAACTGTTTTGTTTTTGAAAGAAACTACTTTTCATCCTTTTAAAAATAAACTAAAACTGAAGTCCCCACAATTACCAGCCTTGGTCCCAAACCTTCTAAAAATTGCTCTCAGAATTTCTTAGTTGAGTTGGAGAGAAAATAATTGGTGGCAAGTGTATTATATACTCAATAAAATAGTGTAACTTCAAACTGATTTAGGTATAAAACTCCATATTCTCATTTGAATTTTTCTAAAACTGATCCTCACAAGATCTACGCTCACTCACACAGGTGTGTCACTAAAATATGCCCTGCCTCCTTTTACATCAAGTTTAAGAACAGTACTTGCTAGGCAAGTACATAACTGCCCACATTCTACACACTAGCTGTTCACTACACAAATGTTAGGCTCTACACTTCATTTCCCAGTGCTTGACTTCTCCATCTGCAATTTCAAAAATTCTCAGACTCAAAATTTCTCAGGCTCCCCCCAGGAGCGCCCCCCCCCAGCAACAATTTTTAAGTTTACATCCAAAACAGGGGTGAAAAATCTTATGAAAAGAACATCAAGATACAAAATCTTCAGTATTTCAGACGTACTAGAAAGAATACCTAATATTCCAGTATCATCATTATCATCATCATTCCATAATCATAGTTACTTCTACTAAAAATTATACCATTTAACAGGAGAAGAGAATATTCCAAATTAAAAATAAAAGAAAATATAGGGGTGCCTGGGTGGCTCAGTGCGTTAAAGCCTCTGCCTTCGGCTCGGGTCATGATCTCAGGGTCCTGGGATCGAACCCCACGTCGGGCTCTCTGCTCAGCAGGGAGTCTGCTTCCCCCTCTCTCTCTGCCTGCCTCTCTGCCTACTTGTGATCTCTCTTTCTCCGTCAAATAAATAAATAAAATCTTTTTAAATAAATAAATAAGAAAATATAACATTCAACTTATACAGAAAATAATCATTCTTGACTTTATGGAATTCTGGGTTTCTCCATATAAAGCCATGACTTTATCTTTGAACATGCCCTTGGCTTGTATACCTCTTATAAGACCTGTTAACAAATAATGGCCAAATGTTTATTCATACTACTAGGAACTACATTTGTAAGGCTAATGATGTGGTTAGGCAGGGTGCTAAGTGTTTTACAAACATCTCAGAGAATCCTCACAGCAGCCCTGAGAGCAACATGTAGTAGGTCTCACCTACCCGAATCTTTATCTACAAATCCCTACAGTTACAAGGTTACACTGAAGCAAAAGTTACCTAAACTAAAAGTAATCGTTAAATCAACTGACCACTTGGCAGGTGAGGAGCAACTCCCCCCCTTCTTTCTTGTTTCTTCACCTCACCCACCCCTACTTACTGCTACCATCTGTCCTCCAGACGATCCTCCTTGTACTTCAGATGTTTTATAGCTATTTGTTTAGGTGTTATGTGGTTACAAGACTCATAAATAAAAGATATATCAACCTAAGATCAAATTGAAAATCTTTTTTAAGTTTTTTTTCTTTTTAAGATTCTATTTACTTATTTGACAGAGAGAGAGATCACAAGTAGGCAGAGAGAGGGGGGAAGCAGACTCCCTGCTGAGCAGAGAGCCCGATGCGGGGCTCGATCCCAGGACCCTGAGATCATGACCTGAACCGAAGGCAGAGGCTTTAACCCACTGAGCCACCCAGGCGCCCCTGGAAATCTTTTTTTTTTTTTTAAAGATAAAATAAGATTAAATAGAATTGAGAATAGAATTTTTGAGTATTGGGGAAACTCCTCAACTCATGAAACAATAACAAGTGAAAAAGGAATCATAATGAGATAAAAACTTACAGATAATCTCAGTATTAAAGGAGGAAGAGTACATCCTCCTCCCTATCCTTTGAGAAAATAGAAAAACTTCCAAAGTATTCCTAACAAAAATAACTCCTCGGGGAGCCTGGGTGGCTCTGTCGGTTAAGTGGCGACTCCTGATTTCAGTTCAGGTCATGATCTCAGGGTTGTGAGATCAAGCCCCACATGGGGCTTCACACTCAGCACAGCGTCTGCTTGAGATTCTTTCTCCCCTTCACCCTCTGCCCTGCCCCCGCACTCTCTCCCTCTCTCTAAAACAAATAAATCTTAAAAAGAAAAAAAAAAAAAAACCCTCCTACCAGTGCTTTGAAAATCAAATGCGACAGCATCAATTTTGTCAGAAAAACTCATAGCCCCCCTACCATCCACCACCACTCTCTCTCCCTCTCTTCCCCTCCTCTTTTCTCTCACACACACTTCACTTTACGTTCCTCCGGAGAGTAAGCATTCGAGGTTGAGAGCTGCACTTGCATGAGGTCACACTGAGCATGGCAGAGCAGTGAAGCTTCCTGCTTCAAGAGTCTGCACTCATAGCCATGATGCTCTGCTGCCTGCTAGCCACAGAAATCAAATCGTTCTATAAACAATACTCATTTTTCTAATTCTGGTTTCATTTTCAAGAAAGGAGAACCCTAGGCAAATCTTTTTTCCACCACTGTTTCCTGTAAGCTCTTGGTCCCCATTTTTAAAGAGATTTGCCTTAGGCACCTCCCTGACACCT
>CM052809.1:48189145-48264667 GCA_028533885.1 Nasua narica | reverse complement strand
GGGAAGGGAAGGGAAGGAAAGGAAGAGGGGCGCCTGGGTGGCTCAGTGGGTTAAAGCCTCTGCCTTTGGCTCAGGTCATGATCTCAGGGTCCTGGGATCGAGCCCCGCATCCGGCTCTCTGCTCAACAGGGAGCCTGCTTCCTCCTCTCTCTGCCTGCCTCTCTGCCTACTTGTGATTTCTCTCTCTCTGTCAAATAAATAAAAATTAAAAAAAATTAAAAAGAAAGAAAGGAAGAAAGAAATTGGGCTACTGGGTGGCTCAGTCATTAAGCGTCTGCCTTCAGCTCAGGTTATGATCCCAGAGTCCTGGGATTGAGCCCCGCATCGGGCTCCTTGCTTAGCAGAAAGCCTGCTTCTCCCTCTCCCACTCCCCCTGCTTGTGTTCCCTCTCTCGCTGTCTCTCTCTCTCTCTGTCAAATAAATAAATAAAATCTAAAAAAAAAAAAAACAACCCTCAGTAAAATCACTTCACTTCACTGAGATCAAGCTGCTGGAAGTGGCCTAACTGGCGTGTGAATCCAGCCTGTCTGATGTGTCCAGCCCAAGCTCTGCTTAGCCTCAAGGGCTTTTTGTAACATAAATATGGTCTCAAAGATAGCAACTTGCTTGGCTGAAAAGCAGCAAACACCTCATACGAGTAACGTCTCAGGAAAGGCTGCCTGTGAACACCAGCTCTGCCCTCTTCCAACTATGTGGCTCGGACCCGTGATCTCACCTCCCTGGGCGGTCTCTCATCTGTCAGCAGTAACAGTAAGAGTGCCTATCTCACAAGACTACTGAGAATTGAGATTTGACACGAACAACAGAAAATACTTGGTGGCTATCACAAACACTCCAAGGCTAGCTGCAATTATTACGCTTAAATGGGGGTTTTTTATAAGCATTTGAATATTTTGAATGACCTCTAAATATCAGACTGATCAAAATGACTCAGCAAGCACTGGGGCCAGGCCCGTCTGGAATGGGTCCACCCAGCTCAGCCTCACCCCAGCCCAGAGGAACCTCCAAGCGTCAAGAATTCCGAAAGGCATTATACCAGATAAGTCTGGTATTTTACAGAGCTGAATATTACCCCGAAGTTCTGAAAGCTCAAAGGGTGGAGGCATTACTCCCTGGGACAACTCTACTGCCATCTTGGTTTGAAACCTTCACTTGGAAATGTTGCTCTGTAAACAAACCTAGGAGTGTAGAATTCTAACTGCATTTCACAGTTGTTCTGCTAACTGGAGAAGGAGGAAAGAACACATCAACGACAGGGAAATAAGGCCAAGTCTAAGGAAAAGCTTCAGTCCTGGCACAATGGAAATGCGTAAGAAGAGAGCATCTGAGAAAGAAGCCTGTTAAATACACAGTGGGGTCTACAGAATGGCTTCAGGCTAGCCTTATCTACCTGAGTTACGCAGGGCCAAGCCGCTTCAAGTGGAAGAAGAGAGTGCAGGCGAGGAAGAAGGGGAGCCAGTCTGAAATGGTACAGCCTAAATGAGAGGACAGACATTTACAACGTACAAAGAAGAGTGTGAGCTAGCTGCTAACAAAACGTCCCACCGATGATGAGCACTGGGTGTTACACGCAACTGATGAATCGTTGAATGCTACAGCAAAAACTAATGATGTACTATATGCTGACTAATCGATAATAATAAAAAATCCCACCAAAGCTGTCACACTCATATTTTGTACACTGTTATTTGCATACAAAGCCTTTTATAAGTCAATTATGACAACCCCTTACCTATCTCACGCCAGTGATCTGCTGAGTGTATCCTTCATCATCAACGCAAAGCTCTAGAACTCAGCCTCTTGGGCAAGATACAACCCATGATGGTGTCAATTTCCTCACTGGCAATAGGTCTCTGAGGTCCCTTGGTCATGTCCAAAAGTCAATTCGCTGTCACCTACTCCATGCCAAGCACCAGGGAGGCTGTCCTGGGACCCTGAGATCATGAAATCAAGAGTCAGACACTTAACCAACTGAGCCACCCAGGCGGCCCAAAAATTGTTTTGTTATTCTGATTCAAATCCAGGTATATGCCTGTGCTCTGAACAAATGTTACCTACATAAGCTAGTAGTAGTCACAAATTTCTATCACATACCAAAAAAAGGACTTGTGCAATTTACCATTTGGGATTCAAGATTCAAACAAAGTTCTTATAGGATCAATATTAAAACACTGCAATGAGGGACGCCTGGGTGGCGCAGTTGGTTGGGCAACTGCCTTTGGCTCAGGTCATGATCCCGGCGTCTTGGGATCGAGTCCCACATCGGGCTCCTTGCTCCGCAGGGAGTCTGCTCCTCTCTCTGCTTCTGCCTGCCTCTCTGCCTGCTTGTGTTCTCTCTCTGTTAAATGAATAAATAAAATCTTTAAAATAAATAAATAAATAAAACACTGCAATGAGTTACCAAAAAAAAAAAAAAAAAAAACCTCAACAATTTAAGTGTTTATTTAAAACATTATCCTGAATATTAATATGGGCACAGAGAAGTAAAGGTCCTTCCATCTAAAAACTTATAGAGACAAGTTCAAACACACAAACAGTTCAGCCACATTGAAAAGCTTAATAACACAATGAAGTAATACATAATGCTTATAGCTTACAAAGGTCTGTGGTGAAGTCAAGGAGAATGGGGATTCAGAAGAGGTCATTGTCTTTGCAAGTTACAAAGTTACTGGTTGGTGGTTCAGTGAAACAGAGACTCCTAAAGAAGGCTTAGGTTTTAGGTCCAGGTTTTGTGGATCTTTGTTTTGTTTTGTTTTGTTTTGTTTTGTTTTGTTTCTTTCTTTCCTGTTGGGAACTGTGGGTGCTTGCAAGGATGGGGAAAAGAAACCAGAGTATCAGAAGTGCCAAGAACAGAGCCTGGCACTGGCTGCCAAGTGGGCAGGGATGTTCAATGTCTAGAACAAGGACAGTCCTACATAACTGAAGAATTGTCCCATGTCCTTCTTGGCCATTTGGACAAATTTTTAATTTTGCTTCTAATGGCTTGGGTATGCCTTTTCCTCAGAGAAGCTAGCCAGCTTCGAAAAGTCTCCAGGAAGGGCACTCCTCACAGGACAGCTCCTACTTTCTAGAAAACCATAAACTATCTAATATCATCCCTGCTGTAATCGCCCACGAATTAACCAATTGTTTTCTACGTCTACGATTAAAATTCCCAGATATTTCTGTTTGAATTTGAAATTGCCCAACTCATATTTTATAATATATATTAATAATATTTTTCAATAGAAATGCGAGGCCGCAGTACTTCAAAATTACAGTGGAAAAAAGTCTTTTTTAAGATTTTATTTATTTTTTGTCAGAAAGAGAGAGCAAGCACAAGCAGGAGCAGCAGGCAGAGGGAGAAGCAGGCTCCCCGCTGAGCAAAGAGCCGGATGTGGAACTCGATCTCAGGACCCTGGGATCATGACCTGAGCCAAAGGCAGACACCTAACCGACTGAACCACCCAGGTGTCCTTGGAAAAAAGTCTTAATATCTAATTCCATACAGATTCTGTTGGGGTGAAAGGTTTTATTTTTTTCTTCCCAAGAGAAACCAAAGAAATAAAAAAAATAAATAAGACCTTTCACCAGGAGAAACTAAAGAATAAGGCTCTGTGTACATGCCTGCTGTGGTCGGAGTGTCTGCGTCCACCCTAAAATTCATGTTGAAATCCTAACACCCCCCGCCCCCGGGGAATGGTATGAGTAGGTGGGGGCTTTGGGAGGTGCTTAGGTTAAGGATGGTGGAGCCCCCCATAAATAGCATTGGTACCTTATGAAACAAAACAAAACAAAAACAGAGAACTCGCTAGCCCTGTCTGCCATGAGAACATGCAATGAGAAGCCTCTGACCCAGAAGAGGGCCCTCACACAGCCTCTGATACCACTCTGAACTCGGACTTCCAGCTTGCAGACTATAAAAAATAAATTTTGTTTATAAGCCACCCTGTCTGGGTATTTTGTTACAGCAGCCCAAACAGACGAAGACAATGCCAAATATACGGTCAGTGCTTAATTGGTACTTCCCACCACCAGGACTTCTCATCAAAAGGACTACATTTAGTTCATCTCGACTCCAACATACACACATATGCACACACAAACGCGTAACAGACCTACCTCTCATCTGCCTCTTCTCTATATTCAGATTCTCCTTGAGGTGTAAGGTCACTAACTGAGTAATACAATCCAGGTTCATAGGAAAATAGACAGGAGTATGAAGTCTCGATCTTCCCTATCACTAGGCCATACCTTGATCCAGAACACTAACTAACTGAAGGGAATATGGAAGGAAAGCAGGACACACCGCTTGGGGCAAGTAGGTCTATCAGCCAAATGAGAGGAAATACGCAGTTCTCAGCCTGTATTACACACATACTTGTATGTACTACAGGCTTGTCTAGGTATGTGGCCTATAAATTTAGGTTACATTTTGGGGGAAAACTTCATTTTGGCTGAGTTCACAGAGCATTTAGTGTGACACAGATACGTACAAAAAACCCAAGGTATGAAATGCGCCCAGTCAAGTGGTTACGATTGGCAGTATGACCGACAGTGTAGAGCACCAATTCCAGGCTCCACTCATTGCCCACACCCTGTGTGCTCTCCTGATTCCATTTCCTCTAAATTGATCAGCTGTTGAAGAACCACTGTAGTTCTTTCCACTTGTCTCCATCTATAGGATGCTACTCTGAACAGAAGATATCATTCCCTATTTTGAAATCAAGGAGCCATAGATGAAGCCTTTAGAATGCTTTCTTTCTGGCCCTGTGCATATTCTCTCATCTATCTCTCTTCCTGTGATGTGAGTCCCATTAATTCAAATAGCTAAGGGACTTGGTACCCACAGGAGTTCCCTCTTTACTGCTGTGTTCAAATGCTCCTATTTCTAGAGCCCCCTCGCTTTTGCCCTGTGGTCAGCACTAGTACTCTGATGTGAATAAGCCAGGGTCCTTACCCTTGGGAACGCCTAGTTTACAGGAGAAAGCACACAATTAAACAGCTAATACCATGTCATACCATGTAATGTTACCATGTGACATTAGAGTAAAGACAAGTATCGGGCGCTAGCAGAGAACATGGTGGGAAAGGCATTAATTCTGACAGGAATGAGCAGGGTAAGCTTGTTCTTACAAGTTGACAAAGACTTGTTAAATGTTTTTAAATCTAGACTTCCTCTCTGTCTGTATGATGGATTAAATAACCTGAGGAGCCTATTGCTTAAAACATTAGCTAGACTAATTTTAACAATTACTTCAAATGTGTAGTTGAACTCTCAGTAAGGAAGCCTTCCACAAGTCCTTTAATTAAGACCCATCAAAAAAACCATTGTGATGACCAACTGAGAATCTTTGCCCTAGAATGGTTTGCTGGACTCAGTCAAGATGACTAGCTCTTAAGAGCCATTAAGAACAAGAGACGAAGTTACAGATCCACATGTGGTTCAGCATTGGAACTGAAACTGGAACCGAAACTGAAACAGTATAGCAAAGTGCTTCATCTTTAGTAAAATAGAAAATTATGACCAGTAGCAAAAGGAAAAGAGAAGGAACTTTTCTGTTTCAGTCTAAGCCTTTGCTAAGGAGGGGAAAGATGTTCTTTGGAAATCTTCAACTACAAAGTTTATATAGAATATAGTCCTGTTTATGGTTATTCATTCATTTAGGGTTAACTCTGAATTATAGGACTCCCACAGTTGAAGTGCCATTGGTCATAGGCTCACAATGCAAAATCTTGGGACACCTGACAAAGCTACTGATCATGAGAAAGACAATAAAACATCAAAATTAGACCATAAAATGTTCAAGTAACAAACTAACCATACATTCTACAATGTAAGTATCTCAAATAAAGATGCTAAAAGATAATTTATGAGCAGAGTATGATTTGTTCCTGGCTGACTTGACTAAGAACCAAATAGAACTTCAGAAAGTAATTGGCTGAGTGTTTAAAAATTCATGGAACAGGTTAAGGAGCAAAGAAAGTCAGGAAATAATCAGTGAATTGGAATGGAATTTTGATCTTAAGAAATCACCTAGAATACAGCACATTCAGAAAAGATAAATATATTTGAAAGATGTTAAGAAACATGAAATTTGGAATGATAAAGTCCAGTGTACATTTTATAGGAGTTCCAAACTGAGAAACAAATAACAGAGGATAAACAGTATTTAAAGAGGCTTTTGGAGAATTTCCATCAGTTGATAAAATTCTCAGATCCTGAAAATATATCAAGTCCCAACAATTCTACATCTAGCTACATCAAAGTACAGAAGATCTTAAAAAGGTATTTTACCAGAGGTGCCTGGGTGGCTCAGTGGGTTAAAGCCTCTGCCTTCAGCTCAGGTCATGATCTCAGGGTCCTGGGATGGAGCCCCACATCGAGCTTCCCCCCTCTCCCTCTGCCTGCTTCTCTGCCTACTTGTGATCCCTCTCTGTCAAATAAATAAATAAAATCTTAAAAAAAATGTATTTTACCAAATCACATCTATTCATTTTAATAATGGTTTCATTTTAATAATGAAAATTAGATATTTTATATGATGACTGAGAAAAATGCAGACTATAGAGAACTGTTCATATTGTTTATAATGTAGAACTGCAAGGAGTGATAAAAAAGCTCTCCAGTTTTTAAAAATACTCCCTGACCTATAATAAAATGCATAAATAAAACACATGGTCATTTTTAAAAATGTTTAAGTTTTTAAATTTTAAATTCTATTTAATTTCAACTTATATTTAACAGTTTAAATTTTATGTTTTAAATTTTTTTAATCTGAAAAACAAATTCAGCCACAAAAGGAAAATCACTAACACATCTTGGCTCTACGTTTCTAAAGCTGTGTGCTTCAAGGCCTCAGTTTACTTATAAGTAAAAAATGGGATGGTAGTTTCTACTTTGCAGAACTGTGTGGAGGATCAGATCAGCTACTAGAGGTGACTCTCCCCATGTTGATACTTGGAATTCCTTATTTTAAAGCAAAATGTCCCTCCCCCAATTTGCATCCATTGGCCCTACACTGATCTCTGAAACTCTACAGAACCAGGGTCATCCCCTCACAACCTCTGAAGACTACATATCAACACTTCTCCACTCCTGCAGATCTTCCCTAGGAGGAGAACTGCTCCCTCCATGACTTCCCTCACATCACTGTTTCAAGCACTTTTCAGTATATGAGGCCCTCACTAGTCCACCTTTACTATATTACCAATTGTGTTAAAGACAGTACCGCCACTCGGGCTTAAAATCCTAGACCATTTCTGATTTCTCTTCCATCTTCATCCCCACACTCCATTTCCCAAAAAGTCACTATTGGCACTCTGTCTCTCTCCCATTGCTTCTTTGTTCTCATAATAATCTAGCACGCCCTTCCTTTCACCTCCTCCTGCCAGAATATTCCAAAATAGTCTGTTATGTGGTCAGCAGCATAATGTCCTTCCTGCTTCTAACCTATCTTGAATATTGATGCCAGGTTAAATAGTGAAAATTATTTCTATCATTTTACTCCTCTGGTCAAAAACAAACCTCACCCTCGGTGCCTATGAGATGAAATACAAGCTCCACAATGGGCATCCAGAACCCTCCACAATATTGTTCATGCTACATATAACCCATTAATCACCACTTCAACACACAAATCTCACTTGGTTCGAAAGGATGTGGAGAAAGGGGAAAACCTCTTACACTGTTGGTGGGAATGCAAGTTGGTGCAGCCACTTTGGAAAACAGTGTGGAGATTCCTTAAGAAATTAAAAATAGAGCTACCCTATGACCCTGCAATTGCACTACTGGGTATTTACCCCAAAGATACAGATGCAGTGAAACGAAGGGCCATATGTATCCCAATGTTCATAGCAGTAATGGCCACAATTGCCAAACTGTGGAAAAAGCCAAGATGCCCTTCAACAGATGAATGGATAAAGAAGCTATGGTCCATATATACAATGAAATATTATGCCTCCATCAGAAAGGATGAATACCCAACTTTTGTATCAACATGGATGGGACTGGAAGAGATTATGCTGACTGAAATAAGTCAAGCAGAGAGAGTCAGTTATCATATGGCTTCACTTATGTGTGGAGCATAAGGAAAAACACGGAGGACATTAGGAGAAGGAAAGGAAAAGTGAATTGGGGGAAATTGGAGGGGGAGACAAAGCATGAAAGACTGTGGACTCTAAGAAACAAACTGAGGGTTTTGGAGGGGAGGGGGCAGGGGGTTTGGTGAGCCTGGTGGTGGGTATTGAGAAGGGCACATATTGCATGAAGCACTGCATGTGGTGCATAATCAATGAATCTTGGAACACTGAAAAAGTAAAATAAAATTAAAAAAAAAAAGACCTCACTTGGATCCAGACTGGCTGCCCAACTGAGCCATAGATACCCAGGCTCTACAAAGATGGCCCAACCCAAATCCTTTACCTCCATGAATCCCTCCCAAAATCCTAACACTGTTAACATGGGACACTAGGGTTTGAATCCCGGCTCAAACACCTACTAGCTCTGTGACCTTAAGCTACCTACCTGTCTCACAGTACCTGTTGTAGGATCAAGTGGAGTCCAGTAGGCAAAATACCTAGAATAGTACTGAGTCCAGTATCAAATTCTTGGGCCCTCCCTCCTGCCATATTCCCAACAACCTCTCCAACATCTTTTATTTCTTCTATGATCTAACAATTCTTTTTTTTTTTTTAAAGATTTTATTTATTTATTTGACAGAGTACAAGTAAGCAGAGTGGTGGGCAGAGGGAGAGAGAGAAGCAGGCTCTCTACGGAGCAGGGAGCCTGATCCGGGACTCGATCCTGAGACTTCAGGATCATGACCTGAGCCGAAGGCAGCCGCTCAACCAACCGAGCCACCCAGGCGCCCCTATGATCTAACAATTCTATCTCGGTACTTTTTGCTCAGTGTTTCATGGGTTTATCTGATCTTCCAGCTAAACCTTTTCTCTTGCATCCTTTGCTGTGCTCTGTGCATATCACAATTCAACTAGGAGACTAAACCCAGTCATTATATTTGACTAGGACTGGAGGGCAGAAGTGTTTTTGTAAATACTGTGTATTCATTAAACAGTATCTGACCATCTGCTGGGCACGAGGATATTATGAGCTGAGGATATATACCTGAACAAGAAACAGAAACCCTCACCCTTCTGAAGCGTACACTACAGTGTAAGACAACATAGCAGAGTATACTTTACAGTACACTTCAAAATGGTATGTATTATTTTTAAAATGGAACAAAGGAAGAGAACAGAGTAGAGGGGTGGACAGTGGTTAGGGCAGACGCAGCCATGAAGGCAATGTTTGAGAGGGCAGGGCAGACAGCTGGGCTGAGTCTCACATAGGAGTAGCACAGAGGGGGAAATCCGGAAGCAAAGCATGAGCACACGCAGTGTGAGTGACATCGAGGAATCAGTGTGAAGGAAAAGGAGAGTAAAGGATGAGGACATGGGAAAAACACAAAACCTGGTCCCATAAGGCCTTGTAGGTCATCCCGTGGACCTTGGCTTCTGTCTCCACCTGAGGGTTTGGAGCTGAGGAGTGACATGATGGGACCTACACACTAACAGTAGAATGTAATTCCTACACCACAGGCAGGATGAGAGCAGCCGAGGGGGGGGGGGGGGCCTGCTGGTTTGCAGGCCCTGGAATAATACAGGCAAAAATACACCAAGATGGTGGCTGAGACCAGGGAGTGGCAAGGGAGAGCTGTGGGCACTGAGTTCTGGACTTGTTCTCAAGGTAAAAACAATAGGATTTCCCAGCCAATCGGAAGTGGGATGTGAGAAAAAGAGGAGGTCTCCCAAACTGGCAGCCTGAGCTCAGGGTGGTGCTGCCATGAATAAAGATGGTGGCACAGGTGTAGGAAGGAAACCAGGAACCCCGTTTGAGGCACACTAAGTTTAAAATGGGCAGACCTGTCACGCAAGGCACTGAGATACCCAAGCCTCGGTTTCCTCTACCCACCAAAACCTTTCCTGGCTCACTCCTAGGAAAGCACTAGCGGGATAATGAAAGAGGTTAAAAGGATTAGGAGCAGAGGCCATGCCCCTGTCCTCGTGGAGTTGGCAGTCGGAGAAGGAAACACGGCAGCTGTCCCCGAGTCTCTGGAACAGCCGACGCTGGACCCCAACACACTCAGAAGGGAGACAAGCAACACGGTGGGTTACATCCAAAAACCAAGCCAGCGTGTGGACCGATGACTGGGTCCAGATTCCATGCAGGGCGACAGCAAACTACCTTTAACTCTTCCCTCTTGCAGTTCTGTTCCAGGCAGAATTTGGTCTACAAAGCTATTTACCTTGGAGATGTTTATCTTCCAAAGGAACAGGAGTTTGGGTTTTCTAACAGTCAAGGGAGAGGGCCAGACTCAGAACAGGGCAGCCTGGATAGGCCCCGGCCCCTACCCCGGCCCCGCCCCGCTGCTCCAGGCCCCGCCCCATGTCCAGGCCCCGCCCCATGTCCAGGCCCCGCCTCATGTCCAGACCCCGACCTGCCTCTGCCTCAGGCCCGGGTTTCTTCATGTGTGACTGCTGCCACAGCAAAAAATATTTTCCACTTCCTACACACAGGGCTTTAGGGAGGATTCGTGAATTAGTGTATATAAAACACTATGAGCTATTCATATAAAGGGACAATGAAACTACCCTTGCATGTTTCTGAAGTCCAAACAGAATGATCTTTTCTTCCCCACAAACTCAAAGGAAAATGCGACAACCATGTCAAGTTACCCTGTACCTGACTGAAGAGACAAAATGACGTCATGTGTGAAACTTCTTTCTGACGTACGTTTCCAATAGAAGGATTTCTAGAAACAATCTCTCAAAAATAAAAATACAAAACCAGGTAAAAATCACTTAACAACCAACAGAAAGACATGGCTGTAGGCTCCACAGGAGTCAAATGTGTTGACCTGGGAGCCACAGCGGAGCCAGCCTCCCAGCTGCTGTGCAAGCTACAACCTTCATTCCACCCCAGCAGAAAATATGAACTGCCGCCTAAAGGCCATGGAATCAAGAGCACGGTAAGAGCCATCCCTGAAAAGAGCTTTGTTGAGGGCGTTTTCCCGTTTTCAAAAGGCTGTCCAACTCCACTCAAACGATCACAATTAACACTGACATGAATAGGCCGCTGTAGGGATTCCGCTCATAATCCAAAGAGATGGCTTTCCCTGCCCACTGTGATGTTATTTTACATCGGTATTCAAGCAACCCTTCATAGTCTTGTTCCTGGCTCAAAAAAGTGCCGGAGACCAGAGGAATGCACAGTCTGGGGGTGAACTCTTTCCCTAACAAAGCAAGGAGGTACTCGGATTACTGTGAGCATCAAGGTTTAGCACACCTCAACTCTTCACTTCAGGAAAGGATAAGCGAGGGGTGGCTAGAAAAGGACAAACACAGAAAGGGGGCTGACAGGCTACCTGCTGAAAACGAAACCCTGGTTAAAACGAATCCAAACCAGAGATTCTGCTGAGCTCATGCTGACAGTGTTTCCCAAGTGGGCTGGCACGCTCACCAAGCTGTGGACACCTGAGGCAAGGGAAGTCTGATAGCTCCCTCAAGGTCAGTGAGTTCTAATCCCTTGTCTACTGATGACTCATGGTAAATTCCAGATTTCCAGTTCTGTGTTTACTGCACACTGGCACTAATCCCCCAACTGGTCTCTCTCCCTTCAGCTCCAGCTCCCTCCAGTCCTCGTGGCCTTGGACCAAAACATTCAACTTCAAGTACTGGTCTGGGTGTCCAGCCCCTTAGCCTCCCTCCAACCGCTCAGGGGCTCCCCACTGCCTAGAAAGGGTGCCACTTTTGTACCTGCCATTCAAGGCCACTGTGAGCTAGAACCCCTCTCAGTGCTTCATACGTTTCCTTCCTTTCTTCTCTGGAGAGGCATTTCTAGGGTTCTGGCTGTCTAGCACGCATCCCTTGGTAGCGTCTGGCTCTCCCCTCTGAGGAACCCCCATTGTGTACAGCTTTGATAGGAAGTGAGATCTCATTGTCCTTACAGAAGCCAATGGGAATTCATTCTCTCTCTCTCTCTCTCTGCCCAGTGCAGCCAGGGGTGGGTACAGGGTGCTTGAGCAGGGATCTACTCTTCAATAAGGCATAACATGAGGGCAATTAGGATCATATTTATGCTCCACATCATTTGTTGTTGGCACCCAAGAACTAAGGCTGAGGTACTCCCCAGCTTATTTCCTACCTCTTCCCTTTACAAACCAGCCATTCTCCCCAGGATGACCTAAATTCAGCCTTCTCCTCTCAATACCATGTGTATACTTGCAGCCCTGTGCCCTCTTCCTGGAAAATACAGGTCAGAAGTTCCTCGACAGGGCTAAGCACAAGGCAGGAACACCAAATTCGGTCCAGGAGCTGGGTATGCTACATCTTGAAAGATGAATACAAGGTAAGCAGACTGAAGGGAGAACAGAGGGTGCTCAGGAGAAAGGAGGGGTATGTTCCAGGACAGGCACCAAGGACATGGGAACATCACAAACTATGTGTGAGGATTGCAAGTCCTTCTACAGAACTGTGCACAAGGTACTAGGACCAGAGCTGAAGCTAGAGACATAAGCCGCACGTTGTACGCTGTACCAACAATTTTAATCTCCATCCTTAAGGTTAAGGGGTGAATTCAAAATACAAGTACAAAGCCTAAAAGGGATCATAGTTCTACTTTTTTTTCTTTAATTAGCTCTTTGAATTTCCCAAAGTTTACTCTTAATATACACACTTTTCTCCATAAAATACAATGTAATATTAAGCCAAGAGACCTGCTTTAGTTAGATTCATTCCAAAATGATTTCATTTTTTATATATATAGCACCTTGGGGAGGGGAGGGTAGATCAACCCATCAAATTCTTGAGCCAAGCAGTACAGAGAAGTACATGCAATTTATGCAAAGTAGTGAAAAGAATCAAGTCAGTAAAGGAGGCTCGCACCTCTGGATTAGAGCTCCCATTCTGCCTCGCAGTACATGTGTGACTTTGGCAAGTTACTCAACCTTGTTGAGCCTCATTTGTTTAACTGTAAAATGTAGTTAGGATACCAACAGCGGTAAGAGTGTCAGGGTGAGGAAGTCAACCTTATATAAAGCACTTGGTACGCATGAGTTACATTCTGACACTATCCTCTTCTTTCCAAGAAACTGTTCTCCCAACAATGCCTTAAATTAAAACCTGTCCACGATGCTCTGATTCGTCACTGGAAATCAAAGAGCCAAGAGTAAGGATATCTGGGTTCCTACCTCTCCCATTTTTTTTTAAACTGTGTGAGTGAGAGTTCAACCACTTGGGAACTCCATTTCCCTGTGCATAAAATGAGGACGATATGGCTGGCTTAGTTGGTAGAGCAGGTGCCTCTTGACCTCATGGTTTTGAGTTCAAGCCCAACACTGGATGTAGAACTTACTTTTTTTTTTTTTTAAGATTTTATTTATTTATTTGACAGAGAGATCACAAGTAGGCAGAGAGGCAGGCAGAGAGAGAGGAGGAAGCAGGCTCCCTGCTGAGCAGAGAGCCCGACACGGGGCTCGATCCCAGGACTGAGATCATGACCCGAGCCGAAGGCAGAGGCTTTAACCCACTGAGCCACTCAGGCGCCCCAAGAACTTACTTTAAGAACAAAATGAATATAATTGCTGCCCATTTCGGGACCTGGAAAGATTAAATGAGATTCGTGGAAACTTCAGAATACCAGGTATGTAAAATATCACAAAGTATTTGCATACTTACAAGTGACCTTCTCAAAGTTATTTCTGACACCACCTTTGAATTTCCAGTTCAACCACTTTCCTCATGTCGCTCATGAACCTACAAAGACTCTTTATTGCTTATTATGCCTCTGTCTAACTCTGTTTGGCTTCCAACCCTCCTTAACGTAGCCCCACCCTACCTAGCTATCTAATGTTATTTCCTTCTCCCCCAGATTATCACAGTATCTCTCTCATGAACCACAGTGATACCCATTCCTGTGGTTTGGTTCATGTGGGTTCTCCTGCCTCAAGTACCCACCTTCTGCCCTCCATCTACCTCAGTGGGTGATTTCCAGAAGCCCCTGGAAGCCTGGACTGCTCCATTACACCTGATTACTCCACAAATAAGAATTCGCTCCTAGCTGTGAACTCCTAACCAGAATCTTTGACTTAGTATTTTTACTAAATTCTGTAATTTCTCTGCTTGTGCTATCTCTTCTTCTCAAGGAAAAAGATGTGTTTTATACTCACCCCCCCCTTCCCTAAAAATTTGGAGTAGTACATTGAACACAGAGGAAAACTGGATTTCTCAAACCTCTTTATGCATCAAAACTTCTATCCTCAGCTTATTTCCAGAAACCCTTAGCAAGCACCTACTCTTTGGTCAAAAGAACCAAGGTGAATAGAGCAAGCCCCTCCATTGTACAGGCCCCAAAGACATGTTGATTCCAGACTTAAATACAGTGGAGCACGGGAAGCCAGGACAAGCCACAGTTGTAGCACCTGATTCTAACCCAGAATTCACACCATAGCTGGAACACAAAATCGCCTCTTCCCTTCTAAGAAGAGAACCATAACAAATAGACAAAGATGCACTTCACGCATTTTGAGTAATATGTGGGAAATAACCTAAAGGCTCCCCTTCAAGAAAAGAATAGCAATAGAGAATTTTATGCAGCCACTGAAAATAATTTTGAAGGATAATAAGCAACAAAAACATTACCAATGTAGAAAGAGAAAAACAAGGAATATTCCAAGTATATGCTATGTGATTTCAATTAAGTTATCAAGAAACAGGGACAACTGGGTGGCTCAGTCGGTTGAGCATATGCCTTCAGCTCGGGGCATGATCCTGGGGTCCTGGGATCGAGCCCCGAGTTGGGCTCTCTGCTCAGTGGGGAGTCTGCTTCTGCCTCTCCCGGCTGCTACCCCTGCTTGTGCACATGCTCTCCGTCAAATAAATAAAATCTTTAAAAATAAATAATAAAAAATAAAAAGTTATCATGAAACAAGCTGTTACTGACTCCAAGTCTACTCTACATCACACGCCAACTGCTAACACTTGCACACAGTGACGGTGACAAGGGCAGCCTGGTTGAGACCTATAACATTCCCCATCATCTCTACCCGCTTCCTCCAAATGTTACAACTTGAGTACAACACTGTGTTCTGTTTCGAGAGAAAACCGTGCCCTTCTACCACAACTGTTTTCCCTTCATCCCTACCATAGAGAAAAGTTTGAGTTGCCTGTTCACATGTGTTACTTATTTATTTTGCCCAGTAATGAAGACAGTATCACGTTCATTGTTCACTTCATGGGAGACAAACAGACTGAGGTCCTTAAGGTACCAGCTAAAAAATAACCCAAGCGAGCCTTTTTACCTCATATACTGACTTGTGGGTATTGCCCAAGCATATTTACCCTTGTTTCCACAGGAAAATCAGAGTTCCTACTTAGCATTCCAAGAACACAGTTCCTCCAGCTCCAATCCTAATTGTAGGATTCTATACCTCTCCTTCCTCCACTCCCAGTCAGGGAACCATGGAGCTACCACATCCCAACTCGAGTGAGAAACAAGGCCCGTGTGAGGGCCACAGCTGGGTGTGGATAGAGGGATTTGGAGAGACTAGCCCCAGCTGTCCATCTCCCTATCTCCCAACTGCACAGGGCCCCGGAGGGCACACCAACGGTCTCCTTCCCTCCCCACCACCTACCGTGTTAGCTCATCCTTCACTTTTACTCCTCGGGCAGCTGAAGAACCAATTTCTCTATTCCTCAAGCTAGTACACTTTCCCTTCCCTTACTTCCCAGGGACAGTTTCTTACTGGTAACAAATAGAAAAACCTAAAATGGAAACAAACAAGGAGTTGGTTACAAACTAATGAAAAGCAGCACTGAAACAATGTAGCTCAATAAAATTAACTTGGAATCATCAGAACAAATTCAAGTATGCAATCCTTGTTTAGTTTAGTAAGAACACATGCCCCAGAAAATAATTTCATGTCTCTGAGATCCAATCTCCTAATTAATAAGAGCGCTAAACTACCTTATGGCTCCATCATTTTTATTTTAATTCTAGTTAGTTAACATACAGTTTCCTATTAGTTCCAGGTGTACACTTTTTGTGATTTAGCTCAGCATTTCCACATATCACCCAGGGCTCATCCCAACAAGTGCCCTCCTTCACCTCCATCCCCTATTTTACCCATCCTCCCAGGGCCTCCCCTCTGGTAACCATCAGTTCTCTATAGTTAAGAGTCTGTTTCTTGGGGCGCCTGAGTGGCTCAGTGGGTTGAGGCCTCTGCCTTCGGCTCAGGTCATGATCTCAGGGTCCTGGGATCAAGCCCCCCATTAGGCTCTCTGCTCAGAGGGGAGCCTGCTTCCCCCCCTCTCTCTGCCTGCCTCTCTGCCTACTTGTGATCTCTGTCAAATAAATAAATAAAATCTTTTTTTAAAGAGTCTGTTTATTGGTTTACCTCTTTTTTTCCCTCTGCTCATTTGTTTCTTAAATTTCACATATGAATAAATTCATATGGCATTTGTCTTTTTCTGACTTCACCTGGCAAACAGTCTGTAGCTCCATCCATGTCCTTGCAACTGGTAATATTTCATTCTTATTTTATGGCTGAGTCATATTTCATTATATATATATTTCATTGTATATAATATATATGTGATATATATATCACATCTTTTTATTTAAATTCACTTTAGTTAACATATACTATACTATTAGTTTCAGGGGTAGAATCCAGTGATTCATTAGTTGCATATAACACCCAGTGCTCATTCCATCAAGTGCCCTCCTTATTGCCCATCCCCCAGTTACTCCATCCCTAACCATCGCCCCTCCAGCAACCCTCAGTTTGTTTCCTAGAGCTATGGTTTGGGGGCACCTGGGTGGCTCAGTGGGTTAAAGCCTCTACCTTCGGCTCAGGTCATGATCTCAGGGTCCTGGGATCGAGCCCCACATTGGGCTCTCTGCTCAAATAAATAAATAAAATCTTAAATAAAATCTTAAAAATAAATAAATAAATAAAAAGATTCTTATGGTTTACCTCCTTGTGATTTCATCTTATTTTATTTTCCCTTCCTTTATGTTCATCTCTTTTTATTCTTAAATTCCAGATATGAGTGAAATCATATGGTATTTATGTTTCTCTGAACTGATTTATTTCGCTTAGCATAACAACCTCCAGTTCCGTCCACATCATTGCAAATGGCAAGATTTCATTCTTTCTGATGGCTGAGTAATATTCCAGTGTGTGTGTGTGTGTGTGTGTGTGTGTGTGTATTTATATATATCACATCTTTTTTTTTTAAGATTTTAATTATTTATTTGACAGACAAAGAGAGAGATCACACGTAGGCAGGGAGGCAGGCAGAGAGAAAGAGGGAAGCAGGCTCCCCGCTGAGCAGAGAGCCTGATGTGGGGCTGGATCCCAGGACCCTGAGATCATAACCTGAGCTGAAGGCAGAGGCTTTAACCCACTGAGCCACCCAGGCATCCCTGTATCACATCTTCTTTATCCATTCATCTGTCGATGGACATCTGGGCTCTTTCCACAGTTTGGCTATTTTGGACATTGCTGCTATCAACATTGGGTTGCATGTGCCCCTTCAGATCACTATGCTTATATTCTTGGATAAATACCTAGTAGTGCAACTGTTGAGTTGTCAAGTTCTATTTTTAGCTTTTTGAGGAACCTACATACTGTTTTCCAGGAATATCACATCTTCTTTATCCAGTCATCAATTGATGGACACTTGGGCTGTTTCTATAATTAGGCTATTACAGACAATGCTGCTACAAACATCAGGGTGTGTGTATCTCTTTGAATTAGTATTTTGGTATTCCTTGGTTAAATTCCAAGTAGTGTGATTGCTAGATTGTAGTGTACATCTATTCTTAACTTTTTGAGGAAACTCAACACTGTTTTCCTGAGGGGCTGAACAAGTTTGCATTCCCATCGACAATGCAAGAGGGTTCCCCTTTCTCCACATCCTTGCAAACTCTTCTTATTTCTTGTGTTGTTGATTTTAGCCATTCTAATGGGTGATATCAGAGGTGATATCTCATTGTGGTTTTGATTTCCATTTCCCTAACAAATGATGTTGACCATCTTTTCATGTGTCTGTTGGCCATCTAAATGTCTTCTTTGGAGAAATGTCTTCATGTCTTCTGCCCATTTTTTAATGGGATCATTTGCTTTTTTGAGTGTTGAGTTTTATTTTTTATTATGTTCAGTTAGCCAACATATAGTACATCATTAGTTTTTGATATAGTGTTCAATGATTAATTAGTAGCATATAAGTTCTGGATATGTATCCTTTACCAGATATGTCATTTGCAAATTTCTTCCCTAATTCCACAGGTTGCTTTTTAGTTTTGTTGATTGGTCCTGTCACTGTACAGAAGCTTTTTATTTTTATGTAGTCCCCATAGTTTATTTTTTCTATTGTTTCCCTTGCCTAAGGAGATCTATTCAGAAAGAAGTCAGTATGGATGATGTCAAAGAGATCTACCTGTGCTCTCTTCTAGGATTTTTATGGTTTTTTGGTTTTTATGGTTTCCAGTTTCACATTTAGGTACTTAATTTGTTTTGATTTTATTTTATGTATTATAAAAAAGTGGTCCAATTTCATTCTTTTGCATATATCTGCCCAGTTTTCCCAACATCATTTATTGAAGATACAGTCTTTTTCCCATTAGATTTTCTTTCCTGTTTTGTCAAAGATTAATTGGCCCTACAGTTGTAGGTTCATTTCTGGTTTTTCTTTTTTCTTTTTTTTTTTTTTTTAAGATTTTATTTATTTATTTGTGAGAGAGAGAACACAAACAGGCAGAGCGGCAGGCAGAGGCAGAGGGAGAAGCAGGCTCCCTGCCGAGCAAGGAGCCCGATGCAGGACTCAATCCCAGGACCCTGGGATCATGACCCGAGCCGAAGGCAGCTGCTTAACCAACTGAGCCACCCAGGCATCCCCATTTCTGGTTTTTCTATTCTGTTCTGTCAACCTATGTGCCTATTTTTGTGCCAGTACCATACCATTTTGATTACTATAGCTTTGTATAAAACCTGAAATCCAGAATTGTTTGTATTAGCTCTGTGAAAAATGCTGTTGGTATTCTGATTGATAGGGATTACATTCTATCTTTAGATTGCTTTGGGTAGTATAAACATTTTAACATTTGTTCTTCAAATCCATAAGCATGGTATGGCTTTGCATTTCTTTGTGTCCTCTTCAATTTCTTTTGTCAACACTTACAGTTTTCAGAGTGTTGATCTTTCCCACATCTTTACTTAGTTTATTCCTAAGTATCTTATGGTTTTGGGTGCAATTGTAAATGGGATCGATTCCTTGATTTCTCTTTCTGCTGCTTCATTATTGGTGTAAAGATATGCAACAGATTTCTGTATATTGATTTTGTATCCTACGACTTTACTAGATTCATTTATTAGTTCTAGCAGTTTTTTGGTAGAGTCTTTCAGGTTTCCTACATAGAGTATCCTCTAAATAGTCAAAGGTTTACTTCTTCCTTGCTGATTTGGATGCCTTTTATTTCTTTTTCCTATCTGACTGCTATAGTTAGGGTTTCCGGTACTTGTGAATGAAAGTGGTAAGAGGGTGCATCCCAGTCTTGTTCCTAACCATAGAGGAAAAGTTCTGTCTTTCCCCAATTGTGATATTAACTGTAAGATTTTCATATATGGCCTTTATTATGCTGAGGTATGCTCCCTCTAAACCTACTTTGTTGAGAGTTTGTATCATGAATGGATGTTGTACTTTGATGAAGGCTTCTTCTGCATCTATTGAAATGATCACAAGATTTTTATCCTTTCCCTTGTTAATATGATGTATCATGTTGATTGATTTGTGGATACCGAACCACCTTTGCAATCCAGGAATAAATCCCACTTGACTGTGGTTAATGATTTTTTAAATGTATTGTACAACTCCATCTTAAAGAGGGTCACAGTGAAAGTCCTCCCAGTACACAGAATCTGAGTCTGATTATTTCTGATTCCTCCTTGCTCTACCAGCAGTAAGTCTTCCTTGTTGTGTAAAGCCTCATTCAAACGCTCTTCAATTATCTTTTTTCTAGATCAGATAACTCCTGGGTCCCTCTACCACACTACACCTCTGCCCAACACCATGACCAAAAATATATATGTATCAAGTAGGGTGGAAAAGTCATAGAAGTTATATTTAGAAGGCAGGACCATGGGGCACCTGGGTGGCTCAGTGGGTTAAAGCCTCTGCCTTTGGCTCAAGTCATGATCTCAGGGTCCTGGGATGGAACCCCGCATCAGGCTCTCTGCTCGGCGGGGAGCCTGCTTCCCCCTCTCTCTCTGTCAAATAAATGAATAAAATCTTAAAAAAAAAAAAAAAAAAAGGCAGGACCATATAATGGTTACAAACCTAAGATTTAGATTCAGATATGGATATAGATCTAGTTTAGCAACTCATTAGCTTGTGACTCCAGCCAAGTCACTTAGCCTAAGCCCCTGTTTCTTCCCCTAAAAAATGGGCATCAAAATAATGTCTATGTCATAAGACCATTCTAAGAAAAAATGAGAGACACATATGAAACGCTCCGCATGTGCCTGGCATGCACAAGCACTCTAACACCATGATCACAGTAGTGCTGGCTATAATTACTGCTATAAATATTACCATGTAGCAAACCACAGCCTAATAGAAATGAGATACTCCTGCAAAAGATGAGTAACCTAGGAAATTCATCCCAAGAGCCACTCCTAGATGGGGAGGAAAAGTTTCGGTCTTGGGGGTGGGTGGGATGAGGTGTGCAGTGATGACAGAGCGAGCAAGGGGCAAAGAGAGAGAAGTACTGCTGAAAAGTGAGAGGAGACGCAGCCCTGTTCGTTTACCCTCCTACCACTGGCCCCCACTCTCCAGAGAGAAGGGCCACAAATCTCAAGGGCCAGTCCAAAAAAGGCATTTCTGCAGTCATCTGCCCATGAGAGATGCAAGACTGGCTTGCATCAGATAGGAACAGCCTATGATATCTACAATTTAACTTGTTTAGGGAACATTCAGTTCTGTACTTCATTTAATGAGAAGCTACATTCGTGTTCCCCCTTAATTCTAACAATCATTGGTAAGTTGTGCTGAATTGTTGGTTTCTAGGAATACTGTGCTTCACATGTACCAGCAACAGATTTGTAATATTGCCTGAAGTGGCCTATCTCCCCAAGGCAAGAGGTTCCACACAAGCCCTTCCATCCTGCTCTTTCACCTGTACAGAGGCACCCTCAACAGAAGATTCACTATTTCATAGAAAATATTAGTTTTCTGCATGATGCACCCATTTTCTAAGATGTTATTTGTGGAACCAGAGAAACTGCCATTATACCAGAATGTGGATGTCCGCCCAAAGCACCTCTGACTTTGAGTTCACAGGAAATGTATCAAATAAAACCAAGGTATATTCATCTCCCTGAGGACAATCTAAATTTTGATGCACAAAAAAGTATTACCATCAATGAGTACATTTATAAGCATCTGCCCAAGAATAACGAAAACAGTTGAGCAATTAAATGAAATCCCCACTCAATCTCTTTATTCACTTAACATTTATTGTATAATCAAAATGTGCCTGGGAATCTGAGTGGCTCAGTCGGTTAAGCATCTGACTTCAGCTCAGGTCATGATCCCGGGGTCCTGGCATGGAGCCCTGTGTCAGGCTCCCCACTGAGCAGGGAATCTGATTCCCCTTTCCCTTCCCCCCGCCCCTCTCCGTCTGCCCCTGTCCCTGATCATCTTGTCTCTGTCTCTCTCGCTCTCTTTGTCAAATGAATGAAATCTTTAAAAAAGAAAATGTGCCAAATACTACACTAGGATGTAGAGAAAAGACATCATCACCTCTTAAAAAAGACTCAATGGGAACAAGAGAATAAAACATCTAAGTATATACACAATGTGTGACAGGCAATGCCTTGTAGTAATATCAAATTGGGATGGCGAGCAGACACTGGTTAACAATCAACAGGACCAACTATCAGGTGACCCCAGATACCATTCTCCCTTGATTTTCCTGGTAGGAGCCTTCAAATTTAGCTGCACACATGGCCAGTGAAAGGCCATGTACTTTGCGATTCGGTAGCCACTCTCACATGGAGCTACTGAACATCTGAAACGTGGCCACTCCTACAGGCTGAAATGCTATCTTAGATACACTGGGTTAAGTATGTTAGGTTAATTTCATCTATTTCTTTTCCCTTTCTAATAAGGTTCTTAGGGAACTTTCTATTATTACATACGTGGCTCATATTTTAGAAGAAACCGTTAAGCTCAAACTATCACCCAGCCTTCCCCGAGTTAGGTGTGAGCATTCTGTGCAGTTTAGGCTAAAGAGAGTTATGTATACAGTGTCAGTGAGGCTCCTCTAAGGAAGAAGTGTGGCCTCTCTAGCTTCTTTCCCTGTTCCTGGTAGTTGGAAACAGACGAGTGGCAGCAAGCCACTGCAGTCAGGCCAAAGCAAATAATGCCCCAGGGATGGTGGAGCAGCAAGACAGAAGGAACATAGTCCCTGAGTAACCTCGGGGTGAGCCACCCATGTCTCCAGCTCAGACTTTTACAGAAAAGAGATTCTTCTCTTATTTAAGCCTCCGTTTAAGTCTCCTTAAAGTTACCTTAACTATATTCTAGGCTAAAACAGGAAGGTCTAAGAGGCTTCCTAAAGGGATGGATACCTGTAAAGACACCTCCCGCACCAGGAGTTCACCAGGTAAAGGACAATAACAATATTGGTCAGGAGGAGCAAGAGCAAGAAAGGTGTTTAGGGCTGAAAAGACAACAGATTAAAGGCAGAGATGCACGGGTGAGCAGGCTATGCCTGGTGATCTCTCAAACCAAAGCACCAACTTGGCGAGAGGGAGCATTGCGTGAAGGAGAGGCAGCCCTGAAGAGTGAGGCAGGAAAGACTGATCAAGTACTGGAAAGCCCTGAATGGTAGGAGGGGAACCCGGAATTTATTTCACATAGGAACGGGGAGCTACTGAAGATCCCACCTAAGGAGGAAACAATTCAATCCCGCTTTGAGATGGATTATTCTGGTGCCAGTGCAGAAAGCACATTTTTGGGAGACCACACCTAAAGCAGGTAATATAGTAGCAATTCAGGTAAAAAATAAGATCTAAACTGCAGCAATAGCAGTGAGGAGAGGATGCGACAGCATTAAGGCTATTTAAAAAGTCAAGTCACCCTAAGGAGTAAAGAAGGGTGAACACTAAAAGCAGACTCCCCAGCTTCAGGGTTAGAGGAAGGGGCTATTTGGGGTGCTGTAGCAAGGAGATAGGCTCAGTCTCAGACACACCGAATCTCAGAAGTCGGCGTTTATGCCAATTCACATCTTTAACAGAAGCCCCTTGCCTAGTTCTCAAAGATGGTACCAGAATTAAGGATGTAGATGTAGATCCCAGAGTCCACAGGGGATGGTAAGAGCCAGCGTGGGGTGAGCGGGGTCAATCATAAATCACAGGAATGGAAGACACTGCTTAAATTCTCCAAGCTCTTTTTAGAAAAAGAAGCAAGGAAACCAAAGTACACAAGGTATTTATGGAGAAATGGAAAATGAAGAAGAATTGAAGCTTTTGTAAGAATTGAAAGCATATCTTTTATTCAAAATGGCTCTTAACCTGTATATTATTTGTTAGTCATAACAAAGCCCAAATGTCTTGGAATATATTCTTTCTAATCCAACATTATGTTTTCCGAGGATCACATAAATATATTACAATTCTAAGTTTTGTTCAAAATTAAGTCAAAATGAGATTGGAATTCTTAATAATTTCCTTCTCTACTGTAAACCACAGGAGGATGTTTTCTGCCAAACTTGCATATTCTTTTTCTCTACTTTTTTTTAGCAAACAACGAAAGAAGAAATTCTGTCACTTCGTAGTTTTGACAAATGCTGGTTACTGGGAGTCCTAGCAACCTAGTTAACTAAATACTTTTGGAAACATGGCCCTGATCAAGTCTCAGCCTCAAAATGCAAAAATCTGACCCCCTTTCTACCTCCCAAAATTGAGGATTAACTGAGATGTTAATAGGTGCCCTCTATAAACTGTGAAAGGATATATAAATTCTATTTCCTTATACAGAATAAACTGCAAGATTATTAAAATATCTTTCTTGGGGACGCCTGGGTGGCTCAGTTGGTTAAGCTGCTGCCTTTGGCTCAGGTCATGATCCCAGGGTACTGGGATCGAGTCCCACATTGGGCTCCTTGCTCAGCAGGGAGCCTGCTTCTCCTCTGCCTCTGCCTGCCACTCTGCCTGCTTGTGCTCTCTCTCCCTCTCTCTCTCTCTGACAAATAAATAAATAAAATCTTTAAAAAAAAATATATCTTTCTTGGATAGAGCAGCAAGCTAATGGACAGAGAGAAACTATCAGGAATTAACCATGATTTTCATCAAAAGTTTTCCAGGAAAAAAGATCTATGCCACTTGAGTTGGATATAGATTCCCAAGTCCCACCTGCCGGAGGTTCTAACTCAGGTGATCTAAGTACACAAGAAGCTAGTTCAAAAACTCCCCAGATGGTTTCTTCTTTTTTTTTTTTTAAAGATTTTATTTATTTGACAGCGAGAGATCACAAGTAGGCAGAGAGGCAGGAAGAGAGGGGGGAAGCAGGCTTCCCCCTGAGCAGAGACCCCTATGCAGGGTTCGATCCCAGGACCCTGAGATCATGACCTGAGCCAAAGGCAGAGGCTTAACCCACTGAGCCACCCAGGCACCCCCTCTTCAGATGGTTCTAATGACCAGACAGATCTTTGATTCTATATGAACAAGAAAGCAGTGCCCCAGACCACGAAGCCTTTCATAGACATAGACATTGTAATTCAGATGGCTAGAATCTGTCGTTGTCAGTCTAACCCTTCGTGCAGTATTAAAAGCACCCAGTTTGCAGCGGACACTGAGCTGGGTGCTGGGAGCCCAGGTCTAGTGGGAGACACAAAAGACAACACATTCCAGGGATGATAACATCGAGTGCTCTGGTGGAAGAGATGCAGCTACTTCTTGAGCACAAGGGAGGGGGCCAGTGGACCCAGACGCTAGGACTTATTAAGACCAGAAGTTATGAAAAAAAAAGAAAAGAAAAAAAGAACAGAAGTTATGGGGCACCTATCTGGCTCAGTCGGTAGAGCATGCAACTCTTGATCTTGGGGTTGTAAGGCTAAGCTGCAGGATGGGTGTAGAGATTACTAAAAAATAAATTATTTATATGGACATCGGGAAGGGTATGTGAGTGCTGTGAGTTGTGTAAGACTAGTGATTCACAGATGTGTACCCCTGAAGCAAGTAATACATTATCTGTTAATAAAAATAATAATAATAAATTATTTTTTTAAAAAAAGAAGATAGCCAGGTTTTTGCAGGGAGTAGGGGGAGTGAAGTGGAAAGGAATGGTTTGTAGAGGGAAAAGGAGACACAAAGGCAGAGAAGCAAGCATCAAGGTATGTTCAAGGAGCTCTCTGGAGAGCCGTCTGACAGAATGGAAACCCGAAGAGGAAAACAAAAGCCAGTCGGTGAGGGTCACATGGACAATCAGGAGGAGCAAGTGACGGATTCTAAGCAGACAACAGACATGCTCAGGTTTGTATTTCAGCAAACATGCCCTGGGAGCAGAGTGGCTGGATGGTGGCAGTGGCAGGAGGTGAGAGGAGGTAGAGAGAGGAAACTGTTACAGTAATCCAGGGGAATGGTGAACCCTGAACCATCACGTGGAACATGCAACAGGCCACAGGAAGAATTCCATGTCAACCAACTTACAGTCCACTAGGTTCCATACTCATCTACAACCTAGATTCTCACTCCCTTTGCAGTAATGCCTGACAGGAAGATACAAGAGCAGCACTTAGAGTGACCCCAGCGGGTCATACCTCATGACCTAAAGCAGGTCATTTAAGAGCCCATATTCCATAGGACAGCTGTTTTTAGTAATAATCTTTTCGAAAATGCATAATGCCAAGAAACATCAGGAAAATCTTTCTTTATTGAACTACAAATATATAACCACTCTAGTAAAAATAAAGCAAATGTCAACAAAACTTGTAAATGCTTTCCAAGGATCCAATGAAGTCAACTACTAAACTGTGCTAATCCTAACATTTTTCCTACATTCATTTTTCAGCTTCAAAACAATCTAAAAGGGCCCCTGGGTGGCACAGTTGGTTGAGCGACTGCCTTCGTCTCAGGTCATGATCCCGGAGTCCCGGGATCGAGTCCCACATCGGGCTCCCAGCTCCATGGGGAGTCCGCTTCTCACTCTGACCTGCTCTCTCTCACTCTCTCTCTTTCCTAATAAATAAATAAATAAATAAATAAAATCTTTAAAAAAAAAACAATCTAAAAAATGTAATTTCAATTTGAAAATTATTCAATACTGCAAGTATAATATATTCACTTATGAAACAGGATTAAATTCCTTCACTGCTTTATATTTTATTTATTCAGATTTTTTTTAATTCCAGTATAATTAATTCAGTGTTATATTAGTTTCAGGGATACAATATAATGATTCTATACATTACTCAGTGCTCACCACAAGAAGTGTACTCTTTAATTCCTTTCACCTATTTCAACCAACCCCCACCCATTGCTCCTCTCTGGTAACCATCATTTTGTTCTCTATACCTAAGAGCTTCCATTTTGTCTTTCTTCTTTATTCACTTGTTTTGTTTCTTAAATTCCACATATGCATGCAATCATATGGTATGTGCTGTTCTCCAACTGACTTATTTTACTTAGTATTATACCCTCCAGGTTCATCCAGGTTGTTGCAAATGGCAAGATTTCATTCTTTTTTAGGCTGAGTAATATTCCTCTGTGTGTGTGTGCATGTGTGTGCTTGTGCACACTCATGTGTGCATGTGCGTAGGCTGTTCCCATAATATGGTTATTATAAATAATGCTGCAATAAACATTGGGGTTTGTGTATCTTTTCAAATTAGTGTTTTCATACTCTTTGGGTAAATACCTAGTAGTGGAATTACTAGATAATATGTTAATTCTATTTCTCATTTTTTTGAGAAAATCCCCTTATTGCTTTCCACAATGGCTCCTCCAGTTTGCATTCCCACCAACAGTACATAAGGGTTCCCCTCTCTCCACGCACTGCTTTACATTTTAAGCAAACTCCACCTGGTCACATAGTAGGACAGAATTCAAGTATCTCGTGTTTTGTTTCTTGGTCTTTACCATCACTGTGCTATCATCACTTATTTCAAAACCAATGTTTATGTACACTATTAAATAGTACTACAGATATCAGACACACGAACTAAACCTGAAGTTAGTTCGAAAGACGCCATATCTTTTCTAACCTACTGTCAAGACTTGTACAGCTTGTATTAGGGACCAACTGAATAAATGGGAGTTGCCCTAATTAACTGAAATTGCATTCAGTATGAAAATTAAAGGGTAAGTCATTAAAATGTGCTAATTTGAAGTTTATATAGATATCGAAATGCAACAGTAACTGTAGCAATTACTTAGAACTTAGACCAACAGAAGAATTTTGGCGGCAAGTAACAACAGCTACTGCTCAGAACTGATGGTGATAGCAAAATCCAGACTGACTAAAACCATTTCTAACAGTGTTCCCCTGCAGAAAATTGCCCTTATTATCTGCACTCTGGCAGGTTGGGGAAAGGGGTTGACCAAGCCCACCCTTGGGAAGCCAATGGAAACTGAAGAGGCCCAGGCGGATAGAATCAAGGTCAATGAAGACCAAGTGGAGAGTGATCAAGAATACAAAGTAGAGAAATCCTGGGGAGTGCCTAAATGAGCAGTCACCAAGTTCAAAATTCTTTAAAATGTAAACAGCCTCCTGGAATGCATAAAAAATGCTGGGAACAGTACAGGTACTGACGTCAGAATCCTGTGCCTAGTCTGGAGCATTTCCTCTAAAAAACAGCCATGAACTTCAAGAGATCATAACTGACTTATTTGCCTCTTCATCCTGGAAATATTTAAGATGTCAAGCTATATAAATCAAATCAAACACAGCCAAGTGTCTTACGTAGGTTGTAGCAAGTGTAAAAGATAAAGCATTTCATGTCACTATCAAGACAAATGTGAAGATACAGAGGCAGTGAGAACTTTCGATCAACTGATTAATAATAATCTATTATTATTAATTAATAATAATCTATTACATGTGAACAAGCTGGATTTCCCCTCCTTATCTCTTAGAAACACGATGGCAAAGTTAAGAGAGAAAGGAGTGCCACAGACCAGAGATCAATAAGCTGCTGGACCTAGAAAGCATTGCTTAAGTTGTCCTTAGTTTCCTCATCTGTAAAAGCAATGGTGAGGTTGTTCGAGGAATTAAAACATTCACAAAGCTGTAAGCACAGTGCCAAACAAAGGGAAAACAACTAATAGTTATCATCTTCATTGTCAATAGCAACTCCAGAATTCCAAACTAAATTACACACATGACACTCCCTGTAAGAGGGCCCTCAAATGCTATAGAAACTGCTCAGATGCTTGGATAAACCTCATAGCCTCATTTTCCCAATCGCACAAACACATTTACACAGGGGCTCTATTTCCTATGGTCTATGGCAATCACGGGCTGATTAGGAGAAGTCCCGGTCTTCTGCTGTAGAAACACTATGTGCACCACACCCAAGACCTAGAAGTGAGATTTTTAAAAAATGTGTTCAAGGGCGCCTGGGTGGCTTAGTCGGTTAAGCATCTGTCTTCAACTCAGGTCATGAAACTGAGATGCTGGGATCGGGTCCGGCATTGGGCCCCCTGTTCAGCAGGGAGCCTGCTTCTCCCTCTCCCTCTCCTCCTGCTCATGCTCTTGCTCTCAGATAAAATTTTTTTAAAAAGAAACTTTATTTAATAAAAGTGGCAGTCATTTAAAAACCACTTAAATGGATCTAATCCCAACAAGAAATGAGAGAATTACTAACGAAACCTCTTTTGGTGGTAATTTGTTATTCCTGAAGAGAAGGGAAACGTGCTGTAACAATATGCTTCACTAATGTTCTTTTTCAAAGAGCTTTATACTCTAGCTGAACAATGGAAGAAAAAAAAAGTGGGCTTTGAAGTGGTTTATTTTTTTTTTCAACCCCAAGTACAGAACAAGGGATTCCTACCAGAACATGTACACTCAGTAGCCCCTTAGGGAATCGGACTCTTTGATACTTTGCTCCCTAATTTGATTTAGCTCCACATTTTTCTTTCATTTTATTAAATGCACAAGTATTAAATTAATGTAAAGACAGAGGAGGTGGCATGATACCAAATGATCAGTCACTGCTTTTCCACATGTTTATTTATAGCATGTAGAGCAATGGTAAATCTAGACCATAAATAGCTCTATTTGCAAAATTATCATCACTTAGGGTTTAGAAATTTTAAATGACTCAAAAATATAAAACCAAAATATTTCCATTTATAACTTCATTTGGCAAACTATCTAGTTTTATCCAGAGTGCTGGCATCATCCCCGTTTTGTAGATGAAGAAACTAGAAGTACGAAAACACCCATCCAGTTAAGCTACCTTTACACCCCAATTCTCATTTAATTTTAAGATTTTAAGGGTGGGGGTCCTGGGTGGCTCAGTGGGTTAATGCCTCTGCCTTCGCCTCACGTCATGATCTCGGGGTCCTGGGATCGAGCCCCGCATCGGGCTCTCTGCTCAGCAGGGAGCCTGCTTCCCCTTCTCTCTCTGCCTGCCTCTCTGCCTACTTGTGATCTCTCTTTGTCAAATAAATAAATAAAATGTTTAAAAAAAAAAAAGATTTTAAACGGGAACTGCATTTGAAGCTAAAGTCACCTACTGAGACACGAGTTTCTCTGTTAGTCAGCTAAGGATTTATTCGATCCTGTAACAGTTCTGTAGTTTTGTCAACCAGATACCGAAGGAAGTTCAGTTACACCGAGTTCAGGACCATCAGACCTCTGTTGGCAGAACTTCTCTTTGGCACTAGGGAGATCGAAGCTCTGTCTCACTGAGTTACATGGCATCCTAACACATAACACAAGGGACATAAAATAATAAGACTGCTTAACTGTCATACGGGCTTTTCACATCCTCCCCCCATCTATTGTAGACTGCTCACAGGATCACCAAAGGGGATGGCTGAGGCAAGTGAGGACTGAGGTCTGAGTTCTGCTGTGGACTTGTGACTAAGTACCTCCCTGATCTCTGCAGATGAGTGCGGGAAAGGACCCAAGGGAGAGAGCTGAGCTGAGGGGCGGGGGCCCAGGTAGAGCATCCACTCAGCCCCAGCGCATGTCTGCTCTGTCAGCCGGCACACTAGAGTGCTGGTGTCCTAGACTTGCCATTTTAGAGCATTAAATTTTTCCTATGTAGGCATCTTACTTGTGGAACTTGTGGAAGAAACCACTGTTGTGTGTGTTTTTTAGAGAGACAGAGAAAGTGTCCCAAGCTGTGGAGCCAGGGAGCCCAACATGGGGCTCGATCCCAGAACCCTGAGACTATGACCTGAGCTGAACCCAAGAGTCAACGGCCTAACTAACTGAGCCACCCAGGCGCTCTGAAACCACTGTCATTTTTTATTTAAAAGAGTGAATGAACTATAAACTGTCCTTGCAATGCCATAACTCTATATTCAATAAAGATAAGGGATATATTTATCCTACCAAAGAAGGGAAGACTTAGGAAACCACTGAATTGAAATCATACAAAAAATAGAGGCAGACTATAAAATAAAAGGCTGTGGGTTGTAACTCACTGATAAAAAAAATCTATGTGTTTTTATTATAGTAATAAAATGTACATAAACCTAGTTACAATATACCTACAGTTACATTCTCACTCCATATCCAAAGGCAAATACAACCATGTTCTCAATACACAATGCACAAGTTACTAAATTAAAACTTCTTTGCACACATTCGTGTAATTTCCTAATTTAGGCAACACAGATTTCTGCATCTATTTCTACCGGAAGGCCAAGAAAGTCTGCTTCATACGGTGGCTAATCCTCCCTGCCAGAGCCCTCAGGCCTGAGCAGATGAGAGCCCCACACCTCCCCTCTCTCCGCAGCCACTACACAAGCAGCCCTGTGAGGGGTGACCTGTATGTCCTCAGTCAGGGGCTCCAACTTTCTACATCTCTCATATTGCCTTGAACAGTATCTGGCTTTAAGTAGATACCTTCTTAGGGGTGCTGGGGTGGGTACAATCAGTTAAGTGTCCACCTCTAGGATTCAGCTCAGGTCTAAATCTCAGGATCCTGAGATCAAGCCCCACATCCGGCTCCATGCTCAGTATACAGTCTGCTTAAGACTTTCTCTCCCACTCCCTCTGCCCCTCCCCACTGTAGTCTTTCTCTAAGATAAATAAGTCTTTTTTAAAAACAGATACATAGGGACACCTGGGTGGCTCAGTTGGTTGAGCAGCTGCCTTTGGCTCAGGTCATGATCCCGGCATCTTGGGATCGAGTCCCGCATCGGGCTCCTTGCTCAGCAGGGAGCCTGCTCCTCTCTCTCTGCCTCTGCCTGCCTCTCTGCCTGCTTGTGTTCTCTGTTAAATAAATAAATAAAATCTTAAAAAAAAAAAAAAACAGATACATAATGGGACGCCTGGGCAGCTCAGTCAGGTGGGCATCTGCCTTTGGCTCAGGTCATGATCCTGGGGTCCTGGGATCGAGTCCCGCATCGGGCTCCTTGTTCAGAGGGAAGCCTGTTTCTCCCTCTGCCTGCTGCTCCCCATGCTTGTGCTCCCTTGCTCTCTGCTCTCTTCTCTCTCTCTCTCTCTGACAGATAAATAAATAAAATCTTTAAAATATATAGATACATAGGGGCGCCTGGGTGGCTCGGTGGTTGGGGATCTGCCTTCGGCTCAGGTCATGATCCCAGGATCCTGGGATCGAGTCCTGCATTGGGCTCCCTGCTCAGCAGGGAGCCTGTTTCTCCCTCTTCCACTCCCCCTGCTTGTGTTCCCTCTTTCACCGTGTCTCTGTCAAATAGATAAATAAAATATTTTTAAAATATATATAGATACATAAATACCTCCTCACTATTTTTTTCATTTGTTTTACTTGAAGGGAACTCATGCTTATTATAAAAGAATATCATGCTTAATTACATATGTATACAAAACAGAAAATGATAAAAGGCACCTAAATTGGTAAGAACCAAGTAAAACTATCACCATTTGCAGAGGACATGAAAATAAGTCTAAAAACCCTAAGGATGGGGCACCTGGTTGGCTCAGTGGGTTAAAGCCGCTGCCTTCGGCTCAGATCATGATCTCAGGGTCCTAGGATCGGGCCCCACATTGGGCTCTCTGGTCAGCAGGGAGCCTGCTTCCTCCTCTCTCTCTGCCTGCCTCTCTGCCTACTTGTGATCTCTGTCAAATAAATAAAATCTTTACAAAAAAACCCCACAAAACTAAGGACTCCACAAAAAAACAAGAACTGATAAATGACTTCAGCGAAGTCATAGAACACTAAATCAACGTACAGAAATCCATTGCATTTCTATACACTAATAATGAAGCAACAGAAACAAATTGAGAAAGCAATCCCGTTTAGAACTGCACCAAAAATAACGGAAAACCTAGGATCCAAGACCGGCATTCTGGAAACTATAAAATACAGACGAAAGAAATTGAAGAGGACACAAATGAAAATATTCCATGCTTATGGATTGGAAGAATATTGTTAAAATGTCCAACTTACCCCCACCAAAATGTCCATACTACCCAAAGCAATTTACAGATTTAAAGCAATTTCTACCAAAATAGGTTTTGGTAGAATAAATAGCTTTTCTCATAGAACTAGAACTAAAAATTCTAAAATTTATAGTGAACCACAAGACCCAAAATAGCCAAAGCAATCCTATAAAATAAAAACAAAGCTGGAGAAATCACAATTCTGGACTTTAAGTTGTATTACAAAGCTGCAGTAATCAAAAAAGTATGGTACTCACACAAAAACAGACACATTGTTCAACGGAACAGATTGGAAAGCCCAAAAACAGACTCTCAACTCTATGATCAATTAATCTTTGACAAAGCAGGAAAGAATATCCAATGGAAATAAGCTACTCTCTTCAACAAATAGTGCTGGAAAAATAGGACAGCTACATGCAAAATGATTAAACTGGACCACTATCTTACACCATACAAAAAAATAAACCCAAAACGGATGACAGACCTAAATGCGAGACCTGCAACCATAAACATCCTAGAAGAGAGCACAGGGAAGTTATTTCTCTGACAATGGCCATAGCAACATTTTTCTAGATATGTCTCCTGAGGCAAGAGAAATAAAATAAGAAATCCACTATTAGGACTACAACAAAAAAAGAAGCTACTGAACAGTAAAAGAAACAAAGAATAAAACTGAAAGACAATCTGTGGAATGAAAGATGGTATTTGCAAATGACATATCGGATAAATGGTTAGTATCCAAAATTTATAAAGAACTCATCAAACTCCACACCCAAAAAAGAAGTAATTCAAAAACATAGAGAAGATATGAACAGACGTTTTTCCAAAGAAGACATCCAGATGGTCAACAGACACATGAAAAGATGCTCAACATCACTCATCATCAGGGAAATGCAAATCAAAAGTACAATGAGGGGCGCCTGGGTGGCCTAGTAAGTTAAAGCCTCTGCCTTCGGCTCGGGTCATGATCTCAGGGTCCTGGGATCGAGCCCCGCATCGGGCTCTCTGCTCAGCGGGGAGCCTGCCTCCCCCCCTCTCTCTGCCTGCCTCTCTGCCTACTTGTGATCTCTCTTCTGTCAAACAAATAAATAAAATCTTAAAAAAAAAAAGTACAATGAGATACCACCTCGCACCTTCTAAGATGATTAAAATCAACCAAGCAAGAGTTGGTGAGGATGTGCAGAAAGGGGAACTGTCTGGCACTATTGGTAGGAATGCAAACTGGTGCAGCCACTGTGGAAAACAGTACAGAGGTTCCCCAAAAATGTAAAAATAGAACTACCCTACAATCCAGTAATTGCATTACTGGGTATTTACCCAAGTAATACCAAAACACTCATTAAAAAAAATGTATGCACCCCTACATTTATCGCAGCATTATTGACAGTAGCCAAATTATGGTAGTGGCCAATGTGTCCATGGATAAATGAATGGATATAGAAGATGTGTGTAGACACACACACTATTATTCAGCCATAAAAAAGAATGAAATCTTGTTATTTGCAACAACACGGATGATCTAAAGAGTATAATGCTAAGAAAATAAGCCAGTTAGAGAAATAAATTCTGTATGATTTCACTCATGTGGAAGTGAAGAAACAGAACAAATGAACAAAGGGAAAAAAAAAAACAAGAGAGAGACAAACCAAGAAACAGACTCTTAACTATTGAGAATAAACAGATGGCTACTAGAAGGAAGGTAGGTGATGGGGACTAAGACAACATTTATCATGATGAACACGGAACAATGTACTGAATCATTGAATCACCGTATGATACACCTGATACTAATACATCACTGTATATTAACAATACTGAAATTAAAATAAAAAACATAGAAAATAGAAAATGAAAATCTAACTTAATGTCTCCAGAGATAGGTAATACTTCATGTATATCTGTTATTAGACTGGGTCTGGCAAAACTTACCTTTTAAAAGATCTTTTAAAAAGATCTCCTCACCAGATAAAACCATCCTGGCTGGACATTTCCAAAACAGCTCCTCCTTCTCACTTCTCTGTAGTAAGCCTTAAATTCATTACCAACAAAAGCACACTTGATATTCCCAACAAGGAAAAAGAATGGTCAAAAGGCATCAGTGGGAAAAATCAACCACATATTTGGAATTCTGTGGAAACAGGTTTACAAGAAGAAAAACAGGCACCTGGCAGGAAAAAATTTTTAAGGAAATTATTGAGACATGATACACTTCCTGTCAAAACAACACAGGAGGTGGTGATTCATTCCATCAGTATCTTCTAAATACTATGCAACTTTAAATGCTCCAAAGCTTTAGTGATACTTAGTTGTGGCACAGAAGGATTTCAGTTTTGATTACTAAGAAGTTCAAATGATCCTGTGCCCAAAAACAAGTAAAAACCAGCATGTGCTCACCATATTCACAAGAACACTCTTCGATGTCACTAAGGCAAGGTAAGGCAGTATCATTTACCTCCCCTACCTTAATTTTACCTAAAGCTGTGGTCATTGATAGAATTCAGGATTGTGCAGTGCTTAGTCCTAGACTGTAAAGCTGTTTCCTAATAGAAACTTTAGAATCAGTTTCATCTTTATACATGAAGCACAACACAAAGACCTTCATCGAAATTTGCAGAAGTCTTTAAGACTGCTTCAATTTTGGGGCACCTGCGTGGCTCAGTGGGTGAAAGCCTCTGCCTTCACCTCAGGTCATGATCTCAGGGTCCTGGGATCAAGCCCAGCATCGGGCTCCCTGCTCAGCGGGGAGCCTGCTTCCCCCTCTCTCTCTGTCTGCCTCTCTGCCTACTTGTGATCTCTCTCTCTGTCAAGTAAATAAATAAAATCTTTAAAAAAATAAAATAAAAGATGGCTTCAATTTTCAAGTGTCTGTAATTGGAATGTATACAAAGCTAGGTTTTACTATGTAAATTCAACATATAAACTTACTACAAGCATATTGCCAAAACACAGTGGAACATGGAAGTGTTTTCTAACTAACTATTCAAGTTTCTAACTTATTTAACCATGAGGGGATAAGTATTTACAATATAAGTCCAAATCCGAAAGGGTGTTTTTCAAAGTAGCACAATGATATTTGTTTAATACATAAATTTTACAGTTCAAGAGGACTAAATTCTGCCATCTGACAGTTTAAAAATAAAATCGGGAGTCCCTAAGTACAGATTTACATTAAAATGTTTATTTCTTGGGACGCCTGGGTGGCTCAGTTGGTTGAGCAGCTGCCTTCGGCTCAGGTCATGATCCCGGCGTCCTGGGATCGAGTCCCGCATCGGGCTCCTTGCTCAGCAGGGAGCCTGCTCCTCTCTCTGCCTCTGCCTGCCTCTCTGCCTGCTTGTGTTCTCTCTCTGTTAAATAAATAAATAAAATCTTTAAAAAAAAATGTTTATTTCTTCAATTTGCTTATTTTCAGTATCACTGAAGCAAATACATATTCACAATATAGATCTAGAACAATGGAACAGCAGGAAAAACTGGACAACGCTTTGGTCCCCATGATACCAGGTATGGGTCTCAGAAAAATGGCTTCACTTAGGCTGCTGAGAACGCCCTGCCCACACCATCTCACACCACAACATATTTATTTGCATTAATGCCTGCTGACTAGGCTGCACCACGAGTTCCCCAAACGCTCCTTCCAAGCCTCTTACCCTAAGCTTCCAGCACCCAGTATGTGCCTGCCTTGTAGTAATTAATAGTTACTCAATACTAAACTCAGCTCAGTGAAGGCTCAAAACTCAAGCATTAACTCTCCAATACTCCAGAGTGCCAACGCTTTGAAAAGAACTCCTGAAGAGGATTTAGAGCCCCTATTTTCACCAAGTAACATCCCCAACAGAATAATGTCCAATTTCCAAAACACCGAGTTATCCTTATCATGAGGTTCGCTGAAAATGAGAAGGAATGTCATGCCTTAAAAACATCACCATTCTTGTGAGAAGTTTTTTTCCTTTGGTATTATTAGTGAGGAATTATTAGTATTGTACTCTACATACAAGAGTAGAGATTTTAGAAATTTGCTGTACCTGTTGAGAAAATAGTGAAATCAAAGTAACTTTTAGAAGAACAAGCAGGGAAGGTGGGAGGAAGGAAGAGTGGGGGAGAGAAAAAGGAGAGGGAAGGAAAGAGAAAGAACCATTATAAACTTTATTTTTGCTAAAAATTGGCATTATCAAAAAAGCTGTGCATTCCAGGACATATTCTACACCCAAGTCTAGATGAACTGATGATATATAAAGACATTAAGTTCCGGGACGCCTGGGTGGCTCAGTTGGTTGAGCAACTGCCTTTGGCACTGGTCATGATCCAGGCATCTTGGGATCGAGTCCCGCATCGGGCTCCTTGCTCCGCGGGGAGCCTGCTCCTCTGTCTGCCTCTGCCTGCCTCTCTGCCTGCTTGTGTTCTCTCTCTGTTAAATGTATAAATAAAATCTTTAAAAAAAAAAAAAAAAAGACATTAAGTTCCATCTAAGTTCCATCCAGCATCCATTTTCAGTCACCTTAGAATTCAGCTAAAAATAACTGCTAGATTATTACTGGCTGATTAAATACTTCCTTAGCAGTGAGGTACAAGCAACAACATGGGAAATCTCAGGGTATGAGCAAACATTTCTCCCTGTAATAGACAGACCATGTGACCAGCATCACCAAACCCAACTTCCTGAACCATTTAGATGTTGCCAACAAAGTGCTGTGAAGTGCTCTGAGAACCAAGCATGATGCTAGTAATTGAAGGGATACTTAAAACACCATCTTTAACACCACAGAAATAAAGTCTAGGAATGGGACACACCATGGAGAAGGGCTTGACTCAAACCCTTGGGTTTCAAATGAGGGCACCAGCACCCAAAAAGGCCACACAACCTACCTGGTATGTCAGTGGCAGTGCTAAGATTTCAACCCAAATTCTACTTCTGGTCTGTCTTTTGTTACACTCAGAGTAAGCCCTTGTAAAAGCTTTCTTCTTCCCCAGAGTCTACTACCAGAGTTAAAATGAATGACACAAACCACCAGCAGTCATGTTCGAATCCCACTAAAAAAATGTTCAATTCATTTAAATCTCGACATTTTGTCTACTTCTAATTTTTGCTGCTATCAATAAAGAAAAAACAGCCCGTGAAGATAAATTTTCCTTCTATCAATGTGAAAAGGCAAAATGATCATTCATTATTTTAATACAAAAAGGACACACCCTGACTTCCCAATCATAATTCATCAGGAACAAGAGAATGATCGAGCGATTCAAATATACAAGATAGGCACAGGTCATTCTCTTTTTCAAAATGGTATATTCTGCAATATTCTAATTATGCTTGGCATTCTTCAAGATGTGATTTTTCTTCAACTGTTCGTGGTTAAGTTGGGTTTTCCCTACTAAAAATTCCTGTTTTTGTAAGACAAGCCAAGTAAAAAGCTATTTTGAGATTTTCTGTAGATAAGAAAGCATAGATTATTCATTTTTTATTGCAAAAAAACATAATTTGTATGTGAAATGGATTATTTGCATCTTATGTAAAATTTTAAAATTTTATAAAGCTAAAAAAAAATGACATGAGACCTTCATCTTATAATAAACTATTTCAGTCCAAATTGGAAGCTAGCTAACCCTGAAGGAATAATTAAAATTCCTATGGCTAAGATTTTAAAGATTTTTAACACTTTGATATTCAATGAGGACACTCTCACTAGTTCTGGCAATCAAATGAAAGAAACAATACAAGTTTTAGTGAACAACTTGGTGTGAGCCAAAAAAACATACAATTACTTCTATTTCCCCTTAATAATCCATCAGTTAAAAGCCTATTAAAACATTGGGAACAAGTTGTGTGCATTGTCTTTTGCCTCCAAAAATGGGGAGTGGTCAGCAGGAAACTTGCTAAATTGCCAGGGGCTGTCGTAACCAGTATAAAAAGCACATTGAGAAATTCATCCCTGAGAACTTCCAACAAGCTGCAAACCTGGCAAGTACATGAAAGCCTACATTGAAAAGTTAGATGAGCTGATTCTTATAAAAGTGGCTTTTTCTGAATTAAAGGGAGATAGTTTACACTTTCTAAACAATGATTCATCTGGGCCTAACTTCCCTCACCATTTCATCCCATTCCAAACCCTACCTCCACCCACCTTTATTAACAGTCAATAAAATCTCTGCTTAAAGGAATCACAGTTCATAGACATAATCAACTGGAAAAGAATGGTTCTATCCCATTTGGAAAAGATCTGCGATCTATGGATATATGTACAGATCTTCACATTTTAGGGGTTCAAGACAAAAGATTCCTCCTGATTCGCAGGTTTCTATGGTTTTCCACATATACAAAGCTAAGAATGGCTTTTTTTTACCCTCTTCCCTGCCTCTTTTCCTCAAATAATTACAGTATCATGCTCTCAAGAGTTATGTCAGACAGACCAAAGCCCCAAATAACCTGGGTTGAGGAGCTGGGGTTGGGGAGTGGGAGAGATTAAAGATAAAAAAAAAAAATAAGATTTTTATTTCATATTTTTTGGGAAAAACACTTCTATCTTAATGAAAAATGTTCCTTGAAAGAAGGTTTATACACAGTGTAGTTTCAAAAAGTTAAACATGCAGCTCTTTCCCGAGGCTTCTACACATAACTATACAGACACTGCTATCTTCCACTTGGTAAAGCTGTTTAGCAGTGTCAATTTATGTTTAAACCAGACCATCGAGGAAGGGATACATAGGTCTGTTTAGGACTGGTGTGAAATGAATGATAAAAAGAACTCTTCTCTGTTTAAAATTCACCTCCTCTTTGAGGGAAATAATTTCCAGTTGGAAAGGTGAGAAAGAATATCTCGAAGTGGAAAGCCCATCATAAGAAAGCATCAAGCTGCTCTAAGTTCCAGGCTTCTAGACGTGCAAAGAAGAATCCTATTCAATCTCCTAACCACAATCCATCAAGAACTGTGGAAAAGGACAGGTTTCACACAGGAGATAAGCACAAGTCATTCCAATTTTCAAAAAGGCAGATTCTACACACTATGGATTCAAGGAATTTCATTTTGATCCTAAACAAGGTCCTAGAGCAGACTACTGGAAGGCTGAGTGCCCCAAAGAAGAGACAGTGGCTACTTGGAGCCAGTATAGTTCTCTCAAGAGGAAGTCACTTGAGAATATAACCTCATTCCATCATGTAATCACTAAACTGCTAACTTCATATACTCAAGATATAGGTTTGTTGGGTATTGTATAGATCCTTATGAAAAGATGGAAGATTAAAAACCTGATACTAGTACAAGAGTAATTAGTTGAACTGTACCTGAAATTGGCAAACATCGATCAGAAAGTTGTACAGATGCACCAAATTACCCTGTCTTCAGGACTAAGACCTTAGCCTACATAAGAGTGTAGGCTATTATTTTTTTCAGTAAAGCATTAAAGAAATGCCTATCAGACCTGTGCAAAACTTGGAACTAAAAGGAGTACTGAATAAGTTTAACGATCTAAAATACTTGGAAAAGTTAAAGTAAAAGGCTAAATGCATGAAAATAAATCTGAGGAATTCAGTTCTAGTCCTAGGACAAAGAAACCAATCGTAAAGGTCTGTAAGAGGAGATAGGGTTCAGCAGCAGCATGTGTTTAAAAAAAAAAAACTTGGTAATTTTTGAGATGACTGACCATCAAGAGTCACTAACATTATTTATAAGTACCATAGTTCAAATGCCTTCATTCGAGCAATTATTCTATCCCTGGTTCTGTGCTATGCACTTTCCACAGACTACCTTTATGAAATTCTTCTAACAATGCTATGAAAAAAAAGAGCTAAAAAGGTCAGCTAAAGGTTAGGTGATTTATCCAGGACAAGGTAGGAAGTAACAGAACCCCGAGTCTCCTCAAGTCTCATTTGCAGCTGATCACGCTAACCCTGAGGCTTTATTGCTTCCCTAGAAGGTAGAAGGGGGGGGCGGGTATTAAGCAAGAGAGTGAATGGTTCTACCACACTCTGTGCTGTCCAACAGCATCTGAAAGTACTACGCTTTAAGACTACAGAAAATTGGAATATGTTCAGTATCCAGAGGCGGTGAGGATTCAAAATCCCGTCACTTAACAAAAGATGAAAAGGTTTTTCTTTTCCAAATTAGAAGGTTTTTTAAATATAAGGGGCTGTATGGGTGCCTAAGTGGTTCAGTCAGTTAAGCATCTGCCTTAGGCTCAGGTCATGATTCCAGAGTTCTGGGACTGAGTCCCACATCAGGCTCCTTGCTCGGTGGGGAGCCTGCTTTTCCTTCTGCATGCCCCTCTCCCTGCTTGTGCGTGCACTCGCTCCCTCTCTCTCTCTGACAAATAAATAATCTTTAAAAATCAATCAATCATCTAAGGGGCTGCCATGAAAGTAAATTGTTCAGAATGGCCCCTCATCAGCAAACTATAATAAAAACAATTCTCCTTATTAAGTGTAACAACTTAACCTTTCCAAAGATACACCTCTGGAGGGGGGGGTGTTGAGGGGTGATCTCAGCAGAATAGAGAACTAAGAGGTTGGTCCCAACATTCATCCCCTCCAAACAATGAAAAAACAAACAACTACAAAGCAATAAAAATAGCTCTAGCAAAGTTCTGCACTACAATGAAAAGCAACAGAAATACCATGGAGCTAGGGGCACCTGGGTGGTTCAGTCAGTTAAGCACCTGCCTTTGGCTCAGGTCATGATCTCGGGGTCCTGGGATCGAGCCCCGCACAGGGCTCCCTGCTCAGCAGGGAGTCTGCTTCTCTCTCTCCCTCTGCTTCTCCCCCCAGCTTATGCTCTCTCTCTGTCTCTGTCTCGCTCTCGCTCTTGCTCTCAAATAAAATCTTTTAAAAATACATACATACAGGGGCCCCTGGGTGGCGCAGTTGGTTGAGCGACTGCCTTCGGCTCAGGTCATGATCCCAGAGTCCTGGGATCGAGTCCCACATCGGGCTCCCAGCTCCATGGGGAGTCCGCTTCTCACTCTGACCTGCTCTCTCTCACTCTCTCTCTTTCCTAATAAATAAATAAATAAAATCTTTACAAAAAAAAATACATACATACATACATACAATGGAGCTAAAAAAAATGGAGGCTGGTCACACAGTAAGAGCACAGGAAGCACTTTACCTGCATCATCCACTCTGCCAGTTCAGAGTAGCTTGGTGCCAAAAACAATCCCCCAAAGGGATTTCACCACCCAGAGAAAAGGGTAGTAGGAGAACCCCAGAAAGTTGCATTAATTTACCAAGAGGGACAACATGAGAGGAAGGGGAAAAAAGAATCTATGAAATAATTACAAAGCAATTAAATAAATGTCAATAGTAAGTTTTTATCTAGAAATAAGGACATTACATTATGCTAAATGAAAATGGTTTTAACTAATAGAGCAGCTGAGTGGACCCCCCCCCCAAAAACACCAAGACCCAACTGTAGCTGCCTGTAAGATTCATTAACCTTAAAGAACACTCATAGGCTAAGAGGGCAAGGATAGAAAAATATTTCATGCAAATGGAAATTAGAAGAAAACAGGGATCACTATACTTATGATACAAAGTTTAAGTCAAAAGTTATAATGAGAGGCAAATAATGAGAGGTCAATTCATCAAGACGATTTAACTATTATATGTGTACCTACTTTAGAAAACCTAAATATTAAATTAACAGATCTGAAGGCAGAAATAGACAACAAAGCAGTAATACCAGGGATTTCAATAACCCATTTCCAACAACGGATAGATCATCTAGACAGAAAAATCATTAAGGACATAGTGGACTTGAAGTACATTGCAGGTCAATGGACCTACATATACAAACATTCCATTCAATAGCAGAATAGAACATTTAAAAAAGAAAACTTGTCCTAACAAACATAAGACAATGAAATATCAAGTATCATTTCCAAACATAGGTACCAAACTAGGTATCAGTAACAGGAAGAAAGTTGGGGGTGGGGAGACAAAATGACAATATATGTAAATTATAACGCACTTCTGAACCACCAGTAGGTCAAAGAAATAAAAAGGTAAACAAAAAAAATATTTTGAGAAACATTGTTAATAGAACATATCAAAACTTATGGGACGCAACAAAACCACTTTTTTTTTTGCCAGAGCATGGTTGGGGGGGCTGAGGGGCTTGGAGCAGAGGGAGAAGGAGAAGCAGACTCCCCACTGAGCAGGGAGCCTCATGTGGGGCTCTATCCCAGGACCCCAGGACCATGACTGAGCTGAAGGCAGATACTTAATGGACTAAGCCACCCAAGTGACCCAGAAAACCATTTCTTAAGAATTTCTAAAGGGGCGCCTGGGTGGCTCAGTGGGTTAAAGCCTCTGCCTTCAGCTCAGATCATGGTCTCAGAGTCCTGGGATCGAGCCCCGCATCGAGCCCCGCATTGGGCCCTCTGCTAAACAGGGAGCTGCTTCCCCCTCTCTCTGCCTGCCTCTCTGCTTACTTGTGATCTCTCTCCTCTCTGTCAAAAAAAAAAAAAATTAAAATTAAAAATAAAAATTTTAAAATTTTAAAAAATAATTTCTAAGAAGCACTATTTCTATAAAAAGTGATATACACATTAAAAACATCAATAAATGTGATACAATACATTAATAGAAGAAAGCCTGTCTCAAAAGAATCAAAGAAAGCATTTGACAAAACTTAGCAAACTTTCATAAAAACTCTCAACAATTTGGATACAGAAGGAACATACACCTCAACATAATAAAAGCAATATATATAAACAAACCCACAGCTAACACTATACTCAAAAACACAAGAGTCAAAGGTTCAAAATCAAGAACAAGAAAAAGATGCCCATGCTTTTCACTCCTGACATAAGTATCGAAAATCCTATCTACACCAGTGAGGCAAGAGAAAAAAAGACATTCAAATAGGAAACAATGAAGTAAAATAGTAAACGTCACGATCTTGTTATAGAAAATCCTAAAGGACTATACCAAAAAAACCCCACAGAACACAATAAACAAAAAACAAAAACCATTTAAATTCAGTAAAGTTGCAGAGTACAAAATATAGTCCACTGAATTTCTATATACTAACAATTAACTACTAGAAGAAAAAAAAAATCCCATATACAATAGCACCAAAAGATATATAGGAATTATCTCAATGAGAAAGTGAAATATCTATGTGCCAAAAATTGTAAGACACTGACAAAAAAAAAGAAAACAAATATGATATCCATGTTCACAGAGCTGAAGAATTAATATTGTCAATATACTGGTAATGTCCACACTACCCAAAGCCATCTATGGAGTCAATGTAATCCCCCTCAAAAAGTAAAAGAGAAACTATCCTGAAGTTTGTATGAAACCACAGAGACCCTGACAGCCAAAGCAATCTTTTTCTTTTTTTTTTTAAGATTTTTTTTTAAAAGATTTTATTTATTTATTTGAGAGAGAGAAAGAGAGAGAACATGAGAGGGGGGAGGGTTAGAGGGAGAAGCAGGGAGCCCCAGCAAAAGCAGTCTTAAAAACCAGAATTCTAAAGGGATCATGCTCTTGATGGCATGCTACATTACAGAACTATAAACATTCAGGGACACCTGGCTGCCTCAGTCAGTAGAGCATGCAACTCCTGATCTCGGGTTTGTAAAATCGAGCCGAGATTATTTTAAAATAAAATCTTTAAATAAAAAAAAAAGAGTCACTCAAATAGTATAGTATTGGCACAAAAAGACATAGAGACCAATCACACAGGGATCCCAGATTAAACCCCAGCTTATACCGTCAGTTTGTTTACAACAAAGGACTCCAGAACATACAACGGGGAAAGGACAGTCTCAATAAAAGGTGTTGGGAAAACTGGACCACGATCTCAAACCACACACAAAAACTAACTCAAAATGCACTTAGAGATCTGAACATCATAACTGAATTCATAAAGCTCCTACAAGAAAATGTGAGGGGCGCCGGGGTGGCTCAGTGGGTTAAAGCCTCTGCCTTCGGCTCAGGTCATGATCCCAGGATCCTGGGATCGAGACCCGCATCGGTTCTCTGCTCAGCGGGGAGCCTGCTTCCCCCTCTGTCTCTCTGCCTGCCTCTCCGCCTGCTTGTGATCTCTCTCTGTGTCAAATAAATAAATAATCTTTAAAAAAAAAAGAAAAGAAAAGAAAAGAAAGAAAATATGGGGGAAAAGCTCCTTAACTCCTTGATGTAGTTTTTGAATGTGTTTTGGTGAAGTTTGGTGGGCTCCAGAACTGATGACCAAGAAAGAATTCTTGAGACACCTTTGGTACAAAATGGTATTTTTATTGAAGTTCGGGGACTGGACCGGACCCATGGGCAGAAAGAACTACTGCCAGGGGCGCCTGGGTGGCTCAGAAGGTTAAGTGTCTGCCTTTAGCTCCAGTCATAATGCCAAGGTCCCGGGGTTGAGCCCCGCGTCGGGTTCCGGGGAGCCTGCTTCTTCCTCTCCCCAACACCCCCGCCCTTGTCCTCTCTTCTGTCTTTCAAATAAATAAATAAAAGCTTAAGGTAGAAAAAGCTGCTGCCTGCTGCTGCCCGCTGCCCCAGGATGAAGAGGGGCAACTGATTATATACTAAGGGATTGGGGGAAGTAAAGATAAGGGAAATTCCAAAGGATTTTCATATGCTAAAGAGGACTCGGGGATGTGGGAGGCCTTGCTATTGTCAAACTAAAGTTGCTTTCCCCTCTAGCAAGGCATTAACATTAAGACAGTTAGGAGCTTCCAGGAGGAACATTATACACTGCCTGCCTCAAGTATCTGTCAATGGGCCCCAGGTTATATGGACATTTAATTTTATCTATGTTTCCTTATGCCTTTGTTTCCCATATCTACATCAGCCTTGGTGAGGATTTTTGGTTAAGACACCAAAAGCAAGAGCAGCAAAAGCGAACAAATGGAAATCTGTCAAACCCAAAAGTTTTGCACAGCAAAAAAGACAACCTACAGAATGACCGAACATTTCAGGGCACCTGGGTGGCTCAGTTGGTTAAGCATCTGCCTTCAGCTCATGTCCTGATTCCAGGGTCCTGGGACTGAGCCCCTCATCGGGCTACCAGCTCAGCCAGAAGACTGCTTCTCCCTCCACCTGTGTGAGCTCTCTCTCAAATAAATATAATCTTTTTTTTTAAGATTTTATTTATTTGTCTGAGAGACAGAGAGAGAGAGGAGGCAGTCAGAGGGAGAAGCAGGCTCTCTGCTGAGCAGGGAGCCCAATGCAGGGTTCAATTGCAAGACCCTGGGATCAGGACAGGAGCTGAAGGCAGAGGCTTAACCGACTGAGCCACCCAGGTGTCCCTCACATAAATAAAATTTTTTTTAAAAATGTGCAGAGGATCTGAATAGACATTTTTGAAAGATATACAAACAACCAACAAGGACATGAAGTGGTGCTCAATATCACTTACCAAGGAAAGGCAAGTCAAAACTACAGTGAAGGGCGCCTGAGTGGCTCAGTCGTTAATCACCTGCCCTCCATTTAGATCATGATCTCCGGGTCCTGGGATCGAGACCCACATCAGGCTCCCTGCTCTTGCCGGGAAGCCTGCTTCTCCCTCTCCCACTCCCCCTGCTTGTGCTCTCTCTCTGTCTCTCTCTCCCTCTCTCTCCTTCTCTCTGTCAAATAAATAAATAAAATCTTTAAACGCACACGCACGCACAAACCTAATTTCCTAGTAAGAGTGGAATGGTGATGGTTGCCAGGGGCTGGGAGACATGAGGAAACAAAAATGGAACTCAAATTTTATACCTTTCACTGAAAACAGTAAGTTCTGAGAATCTAATATCCCACATGGTAGCTATAGTTAATATGGTATTGTAGTTAATACAGTATTGCATACTTTCAAGTTACTGAGAGTAGATCGCAAACATTCTCATCACATACACAAAGAACTTAACTGAATGAGATAATGATTTATTATCTTGATCTTGGTAATCATTTCCCAATATATGTATCAAATCATCACATTGGACACTCTAAATACATACGCTTATATTTAATCAAGTTGAGAGGGGGAAAAAAAGGTAAGTTGCGGTATTTTTATGGCATTAGCTCCCCATCACTCCAAGTATTCAAGAATGGTATTCAAGTGGTCAAATATTCCTAAGTATGCTACACAGGCAGATTGTGCATCTGCTAGAAATTAAAGGAAAACTTTCAGGTTTCTTTCAATCCTAAGGCTCTGACTCTAGGTAAGAATTGCATTCATTTTCCCAGATCTAACATACAATTTCTAACAGGGCCTGTGGAACTGCCCATTTACACCTAGTCATCTAACCTCTTGGGCAACCTTTACCTTTCTTCCCCTGCAAACCAATATCTTCCAATGCAACCCACACCCACTGCTACACAGGAACACGGTCATTAGCCCTTGCTGTGAATTAAAAGGACTTGTTGACATGACTGCAAAATTACCAACCAACATGTACATATTCTGATCTGAGCACCCTACACATTAGCCTGAATCAGGGTTCCTGCTTTCCATGAGCTTACGGGTAAGTTGGAGAGACAAGACTAACACATAGAAGCCCATAATGAAAGCAGGGGCAGGTGATCAATTGAGTCAGAGGGACCAGCAATATATTAATGAGTTCAGAAGGGAAAATTGGTCAAAGGTTTCAGAAGCATGCTTGATCTTGCTTTGAAGACTGCAACAGATTTTAGGTAAAAAGGAAAAGAGACCAAACATGAGGTCAGAGAGGTGAGCAAGTATACAGCCTCGTCTGTAGGCAGTTATTATTTGTAGTTAAGCACAAGGTCCACAAGAGACAGGTGACATGACTGTAAGGGAAAAGGTAGTCCATGAGAAAAACCAAGTGTTACTTTTTCCAGAATACTTTCAAATGTAGAATGTCAGCAATATCTCGAGTTTCCAGAAGTAGATTCTAAATCCAAGTGATACCACCAAACCATCCAGCTTGGAATGCTGGGTTGGGTCTCAAAGTGAGGAGCCCATAATTTCAATCATTGAGCACCTCATACCATTTCAAACCAAAACCCGGTCATTCAGTGCCAGGAGGCTGGATGAAGTGAAGGAGGGAAACAGACAAAAAGACGAAGAGACAATGCAAAACAAACAGTGGGAGGGGGCTGCATAAGACAGAAATTTGCCCCAGTGGAAACCTCTTGATCTGTTTTTTTTTTTTTTTTAAGATTTTATTTATTTATTTGACACAGAGAGAGAGATTACAAACAGGCAGAGAGGCAGGCAGAGAGAGAGAGGGGAAAGCAGGCTCCCTGCCAAGCAGAGAGTCCGATGCGGGATTCAATCCCAGGACCCCGAGATCATGACCTGAGCCAAAGGCAGCAGCTTTAACCCACTGAGCCACCCAGGTGCCCCGAAACCTCTTTATCTTCACCAATACTTTTAAGTTCTTATAACCTCCTTTGCACCAAGTCCTTCTAGTTACAGTACCTCCGTTAAGGCTAATGGTGAGGTGTGGAATCAGGTGTGGAATTTTTATTGCGAAATTCAGAAAACACCAGCCAGCTTGTCTCCTGGCTTCCTAGGACTACACGACCCCTTTTAAACATGGGGAGTAGGGTAGCCTCTGACCTACATGCATGTGATCTAGACTTTCATGTGTGAAATCTCTCTGGACTAAGTCCAGAAAGATAACTCAGTCATTTCAACCTGATGACTATCTGGTGAGCAAGGTGAGGTAGGTTAATGGTCTAAATAGTCCAAATCCCATCAGAATGTTCACTGACCACTGCGAGTACTGTACCAACTCTATGGACGGTACCTTGCTAGCAATGTTGCCCAAGATAAAAGGCTGAGTTGACAAATGCTCACCTTCCAAATTTCACTAGTTCACAATATGAGGACTGGCAGGCCTTAGAGATCATCTAGTCTAATTTACAGGAGGAGGAAATGGAGACCACGAGAGAGGTCCTACTTGCCCAGGGTCCCACGGTGGGAAGATCACAGGCTAATTCCATCCTTGACTCCTGGTCTAACGTACTTTTCTACTGACCTCTCGTTGCCTTCTAAAACCGGAAAACCTGCTAAAGCAAAAACTCTAATTGCCTATTTTCCATTTGTTATAAATAAAATCACCAACATTTTCTATAACTTACTCTCTGCCAGGCACTTCTAGAAAGACTCTCTGTAAACTAACTCACTGAATCTTCAAAACAACCCAACAGGACAGGTTCTAATGATTATCCCCATTGTACCAAAGGAAAACCTCAGGTGGCGAGAGGTCACATAGCCAGCACAGAGCCAGGGCTGTCTAAATGGACAATCTGGCTCCAAGGTCTCCACTGTGATTCACTTTGTTACAGTTTTTTTTTTTTTACGATTTTATTTATTTATTTGAGAGACAGAGAAAGTGAGAGAGAGCATGAGAGGAGAGAAGGTTAGAGGAAGAAGCAGACTCCCCGCGGAGCTGGGAGCCTGATGTGGGACTCGATCCCGGAACTGAAGGATCATGACCCGAGCCGAAGGCAGTTGCTCAACCAACTGAGCCACCCAGGTGCCCCACTTTGTTCCAGTTTTAAAGAATTTAAGTTATAAAGCGATGGAAGAAAAGGCGCACGCTTTAAACCACAAATGGCATGGTACCTTGTGTTTGCCAGTGAAACTGGGAGCCAAACCATGAATTCCTTAACAGGCAATTTATCTCTTGATTAACATCGGAAGGGAAGGTCTGTGTATTTCAATGGCTAGTTAACATTTCACATATGTTTGACAGGTAAAATGGGCAAGTGCACACCTCTCAAAGTCTGCCACTTGAAATAGGCTGGTTTAGCGGGTCTCTTCTGGACATGATACCAAGGGAAGCAAACAATTCATTGCCCATCTCCGCCTCTGCTGGGCTTCACTCATACTTACAACGTTTCCTTTTTCAAGAAACTACTTTCACAGTAACTTCTTACACAAGTAAAACCTCAGATTGAGGGGAAAATTTAGGAGAAATCACCTCTGAAGACTGAAAATCCATTTGATAAAAGGGTTCAAAACAAAGATCACTGGAACAAATGCCCAATATTCAATTACATGACGTTTTTGCTTTCCCTCATTTAAAAAATCATGTCAAATCTCATTATCTTGGTTAGCCAGGAGAAGTAGTCCAGGAGCAGTAATGGTAGAAATAAGCAAATTACTACTGTGCCAAGATCAAATTAAGGAAAAAATTAAAGTTGATTAAGATGCACTACCATATAAAGGTACCTGGTATTTTACCAGTCACATGTCTTAGTGTCAAGTGTGCAAAAGCCCAGTCAAAATGCAACAGATCCTGGGGCGCCTGGGTGGCTCAGTCAGTTAAGCCTCCAACTCTTGATTTCAGCTCAGGTCATGATCTCAGAGTCCTGGGATCAAGCCCTACAAGAATTCTGCACTTAGTCAGGAATCTGCCTGGGATTCTGTGTCCTCCTTACCTTCTACACCCCGCAACAGTGAGCTCACGTGCACTGCTCTCTCTCCTTCAAATAAGTCTTCAAAAAATGCAACAGACCCTAAATACTCTAAAACCAGAGAAGTAATGCCTTAGACCTGAAATCAACAGAAATTTAGAACCCAAAATAGCAATTACACAACCTGACCCATCTCTTTGTACCAAAGTCACATGAAAGAATTATCCTGTAGCTTCTCTGTTCGACTAAAGCAATCTAAGTACAAATATAATTAGACCAAACCTATAGCAAGTAGGTCCTAGCTTATCAGTAAATTAAAGCATAATAAAATTAGTCAGCCTAGGAGATGGAGAGTCATTTGGGCTCTACCATGCTACCAGAGTTATTTGGCAGTACAATCCTAGTCAAGCCCCGATCATAAAGGGTTTTCCAATATTTACAGCATCCATTTTTCTGTGGAGTCTACTTGGTCATAAACTCTGGCCAGACTTTAAGTTAGAGCTTAAGTACCAACAGAGTATTTACCTTGAACATGATGCCTAATATAAATATTGTATTTCAGGGGTTTGGGGTTTTTTTTTTTAAGATTTTATTTACTGGTGCACCTGGGTGGCCCCGTTGGTTAAGCATCTGCCTTCGGCTCAGGTCACGATCCCAGGGTCCACGGATGGAGCCACGCATCGTGCTCTCTGCTCAGTGAGGAACCTGCTTCTCCCTCTCCCTCTGCCGGTCTTTTAGATTTTATTTATTCATTTGATAGAGAGTGAGAGAGAACACTGAGCTGGGAGAGAGAGAGAAGCAAGCTCCCCACGAGCAGGGAGCTCAATCCCAGGACCCCAGCATCATGACCTGAGCCAAAGGCACAGATACTCAACTGACCGAACCACCCAGGCGCCTCGTATTCCACTTTTAATACCCGTTTATTTTCCCCTTTCCCATATAGCATATACTGAAGGGCATGTATCAGAACTCACCTGCAATTTCTGCCTAATTTGTCTTAGCGACCACAGAACTTTCTTAGAAAAGTACAAGAAAATATTCTAAACTCTTCTGCAGTACTCACATGATTTTTTTAAAAAAAGGTATGAACCCCAAATGAGGCCCCTGATGAAATTTCATCGAGCCTAAGTTACCATCTTCCTCTTTAAGTGTTTCTATACTTAAAGGGCAGGACAGGTGCATCTAAAGAAAGTGTAATGACACCTGTTACATAACCTGGTTGGCCAGGTTATATGGTTGTTACAAGGAAGAAAGCAGTCCAAAGCTGAACAAACACTAATTCTCTGTTCTCCATTCTACTATGAGCCAGGACATTCGAGTCACATACCCAGTAACTACCTGTGTGCCTCAGTTTCCCTAACCACTAAACTTGAGGTCTGAGGTGATTCAAATTCCTATTTAAGGAATTCAAAGTTAAACGAGCACGTTAATCCCAAAGTTTACTGCAGAGTTCATAGTACTGAAATACTATGTTGTAGAAAGAAATTCCAAAGGTTTTTGCAGGACTCATTTCTTATCCTCCAAATACTCCAAAGGAGTTATTAGCTCCACTGTGAATCAAGAGGAGGCAAATACAAAGATGTTTTAAAAACATACATGCAGGGGCACATGGGTGGCTCAGTCAGTTGGGCATCTGCCTTTGGCTCAGGTCATGATCCTGGAGTTCTGAGATGGAGCCACACTCGTAAGAAAGCCTGCCTCTCCCTCTCCCACTCCCCCTGCTTGTGTTCCCTCTCTCTCTGTGTCTCTTTCTGTCAAATAAATAAATAAAATCTTTATATATATATATAACCCAGAATATATATAGAAACCTTCCCTGTTATGGCTGTGCTTGGACTGTCATGTGCAAAGGACAACCTACAAAACCTAGTAAGGACAGGGCTCTGTTTTTGCTGTGGAAACAGGATTTCTCTTTCCCTGACAGCTTCAGGGCCTAAGAACACAGGATGACAAAGTTTCAGAAAACTAGAGACCTCATGGGACCATAAATGATGAGGGGTTTCGGTTGTTGTTGTCTTGTGTAAGATTTGTTTTTTTGTTTTTTCTTTTCTTACCCAGTTCGCGTGGGTCTGGTGGTAAACCTCCGTAATTCCGGGTCTGCAGGGATTTGTCCAGACCCAGGCAGGGGTCAAAGAGAGGAAGCTGCGCAAACACAGATGTTGCTGCCTTCCCTAAACCCACCCCGCTGTAACCAATAGGGGGACGCTGTGGGTTCCTAGGGAGGCAGATGGATTCTCTCCTAGAAATCTAACTGGCGTCTGGGAAAGCAGAGCTAGGTTTCCAAGGCGGCCTCAGCACCCAGCTTCCACACAGCCTCGACAGAAAAGGATGCCTCCTTGGCTGGGCACAAGCCCATCACTATAACCCCTAAGGAAACTTTTAGCACGAGAAGGTTATGGCGCCGTTCACCCACAACCCAGACACTGAAGGGGCAAATGAATCCGTCAGAGTAAGATCCGACCGAATGCCGACTGCCCCCTCCTAATCAAATAACTACAGATTCCTTTGAAAACACAGCAAATATCTCCACAGGAAAGAAGTGATAGCTCTGGTACCACAAGCTTGGTCTGCTTTCTGGGGGATCCCAGCCCCACCAAGAACCCTCACGCGGGAGGCGAGACACCAGTGGGGAACCAGCTTTCGAGACATCCCCTTCTCCACTGCAAGGGTTCATTTCCCTGGGGGAAATTTCCCTCCAGCCGCCCATCCCTGGACCCTGTAGCGGGGTCGCCAGGGGCGGCAAAGACACGGGCCGCCGCCTTCTCTGTGCGCTCCCCGCGGCGCGGCGCAAGCGACCCCACGCTCCGCAGCTGCCGCCGCTGCCGCGCTGGACTGTACAACCCTTTGCACTTGTTGCTGTCCCTGAGGGACCCGGAGACGGCGGCCATCCCTCGCGCCACTGAACCCACAGCAGCACCCACCTGTCCACCTCCACTGTCCCCCGCGTCCCCCAGTACCCTGGAGAGAGTATTTCTGGGAGAGAGAACTCAAGCGAAGGGAACAAACTTTTCTGCCCTGAGCTAAAGAGAGACGCGGGCAATGGAACCCCAAAGGGCACCTACCTGGAGCTCGGGCCCCACAGCCTCCGGAACCGCAGCGAGGCGCTGCACTCCGCGCCCTGCCCGAGGGCGTCTGGAACGCGCCCCGGCCCGCCGCTGCCGCCGACCGGAGCCGGGAAGGCTCTCGCCGAAGGCGCCAACGCCCGGCGGCCGCGAGGCTGGGGCCAACGCGGAGGGGGCGGAGCCGCGGGCGCGCTCCCGGAGCCGGCCCGCTGCGCCCGCAGCTCGGGCCGCCCCCGCTCCCGCCGCGCCTGCCGGCTGCCACTGGATCCCCGCCTGCCCACCTCCCGGCCCCGGCATCACATGGCCAGGCCCGCCCGCCGCCGCGCCCGCCACCGGCTCCAGGACGAAACCTGAAGCGGCCCGACGCGCTGTCTCCGCCAGCCCCCTCCCGGCGCGCCTCGGCTGCCCTCCCCCACGTCCCGGGGCGCTGAGACCGGCGGAGGCTGGCGCGGCCCAGCGGGGCCCGAGGACCGGGAGGTAGCGTCCCGGTTGCGGCACCCGAGCTCCCCAGGCCCCCACGGACCTCGCCTTGGCGCCGCCTGAGGAAGCAGCTGGCCTGCCCCTTTCTGAAAGGAGTTGGCCATGCCCGAGGAAGGTTCAGCCTGTTCGCGGCTAAAACCCACCACACCGGTGACAGAACATGGCCCAAGTGTGACAGAAATAGACGCCCTCTTGTTGCTTGAGGTTCCGGTCCCTCTGTCCCAGAGCTGTGTGAGCTTCCATTCTCTTCAGGCTCGTGCATGCAAGTAGCTCCCCATGCAAGTCCTCATAACTGAAAAATTTTCATGAAAACCCTATCCTGGTTTTACAAGGAAAAACAGCGTGGGAGGAACTCCTTTACCATCCAATGCGCTTTTCGGGTTAGACTGATCATAACCCCAAGCAGAGAAGCTTCTCCGTCAGCCAGGCCTTCAAAATACAGGCTGCAGACCACCTTTAAAGGTGAAATTACCAAAATGACTTTTCTCGAGAGTACCCCTGAGTCTCTTTGTTTTTCCTGCGAAGACCTGCCACCCACAGGACCCGGACAGGGCTGTGGCCCCAGGAAGCTGGCCACCCAGACCACCAGCCAGAAAGGAGCTCACCTGCCCAGCGATCTGCAACTTGGCTATTTGTGCCTGTCTTCTCAGCCTCACCTTGTCTCACCCTCTTCACTGATAGAGTTCCTGAAGAAGATAGCAAAACAACACCATCCAGCCTCTGAAGTGCTTAGTCCTGTTCCAAGGCAAAGGTCTGGCATTCTGCCTTCATAATTGGGTGCCCCAAACTGGACTGCACTCCTAACCCAAGCTGCAGTCCTTGTTGCTTCTGTTTCACATGGGGATGAACCCAAGGCTTGGCTTCAGGCACTGCCTGTAATTAAAAAAAAAAAGTTCCTGCCCATGCCAAGACTTCAAGATACTCAACATAAGAACAATAATATTCTTTTCAAAAACAACAAAAAAATTCCAACCATAAAATGTTTACTGGAGACTAATCAAATCAACACGCCAGACAAAAATGGTTCCCAAATTCTGGTAGGCAAAAACATCAACCTGTTTGAGGCCCTTGTTTTTAGTAGTCTTTATATCACTAGTGTGGAATCACTGTGTATTTTTTTTATTTCTCCTTCCTCCCTTTTTTCATTAATTACGTCAGATACGTAGCAAGAAAAAAGTGAGAAAATGTGGGACGAGGAACAAGAACTTTTAAGAAATCACCTAAAACTCCTTCCCCACTAAAAAGAAACAAGCAAAACTAGTAACTGTGGAACCTTTACCAACTAAGGACGTGTAATCATGCTATCTGTAGTTTTCTTGCCTTCTCGGGAGCACCGAGCTTGATCAATATTTAAATAAGTACTTGGCTTTCAACTTCTCTAGGTTCAAATATTAAGCAAAGTGTACTCTAGCAACCTTAAAAGAAGCCTGTGAATATATGAGGCAGGAAGGTATTGGGTGTTTAAATAACCCTTTACATCTAACTGATTCTGCTATTCCAGATACAGGTTACCCTGGACACTCAGCGCTAACCTTGGCCAGGACCACATCTGTTTAGAATTCAAAGACAATGAATTGTCGGACCCCGGACAGGGGACGTTCACCCAACAAGAAACCAGGCTGGTAATTCAGCTAGGAAAATTCTCACTTCCTGGTAAGTGTGATGCCACTGTCCCTCCCATCTCAGTTCTTTCCTATGTTCAGTCTCCATTCATCCTTACAGACCTCAGACAGATCTCCATAAACCTTTTCTTCATTGTCCTGGTTTCTGCCAGCCTCTGAACTTGGACGAAGTTTAATGACCTTACCACAGTTGAGCATGTGATTATAGTCACTGTCATATGTTGGACTGTTACAGGTTCTTATCCCCTCTTGTCATCTCAAGGACAAAGACTATTTCTTATCCTAGTCATCTCCACTCTTAACATAGGGCCCCTGTGGAGTATTTAATATTTGTATGAAGACTCTAGCTCTGGAGTATTTTTTTTTAAGATTTTATTTTGCTTGTGTGTTCTTTCTGTGTCAAATAAATAAAATCTTATATATACAAATAAAAAAATAAAGATTTTATATATATTTATCTGACAGAGAGAGTGCAAGTGCACAAGCTGAGGGAGCAGCACAGAAAGAGGGAGAAGCAGGCTCCCCTCAGAGCAGGGAGCCCAATAAGGGGCTCAATCTCAGGACCCTGGAATCCTGACCAAAGGCAAAGGCAGACGCCTAACTGACCAAGCCACCCAGGCGCCTGAGGTCTGGAGTATTTAATATTTGTCTTTTTAAGTGAACTGTCTCATCAGTTATGTAAGAAGGAAAATTTATATCACAATTTTCAAACTTCTCTTAAATGGTTTAGAACTGCTCTAAATTCTATTATCTACTTAATTCTTTCCTGCTCTTCATTCTATTGGCCAATAATTCTCAAAGACGGAATAATTGTAAAGCTGATGTTTGGCCGCATGTGTTAGGAATTTAACCGATATTTTCTAAATAAAAGTATGATACTAGAAGACCATAGGTGTAAGGGTGGAGGAAGAGTGCAGATTTTAGCATGAGAAATTCGATGGCCTCGGAAGATCCAACCCTTCTAGCGTCCATTTCCTCATCTATAAGTGGGCATAAAAATGCTATTTACTAACACTGTGAAGATTAAATGACTGAAGGTGACTATGGGACACATCATAAGGATGCAAAAACGATGGCAACTAATATTTCAGAATATGGATACATTAGAACACTTCAGAGCTTTGAGATAATAGAGCACGTCAGACTCTGAGTTAAGAAACTAGTTGTGGAATATCTACCTGTATGCTTAGGTTGAGAAGCTTAGCGAACAAGAAGAAGCCAGCTTCATCAAAACCAGGGGACAAATCTTGTGGGGAAGTTCTCACAGTTTTCCTTTTGGCTACACATTAGCATTACCTGGGAAGCACTAAAAACAAAGCAAAACAGAACAACTTAGGTTCCCACAATCCCACCCCAGACCAATTCTCTAGGGTGGGAGTCGGCACCTTGGTATTTTTTAAGGCTTCCAAGTGTTCCCAATGACTGAGAACAGCTGGACTAACATAACTGAGTTTTTGCCCCCGGAGAAGGGTGAGAGCCAGCCCTCAATTATATGAGCTTAGGGAATCAGCTCTTCCCTTTCTGCTAATGGTGAGCTATCCTGTGTAAATCCTGGCCAGTGGTGCTCCAGTGTAAGGTGTTTGTGAATCACCTGTAGAGTTTTTCGAAATGCAAATCCTGACTTGTTACCAGATGGAAGGATACTGTGCATTTGTGACAAGCTCCGTGGGATGCCCGTGGTGCTGGCCTGAGAACCAAAATAATAGATCCACACTGGACCTTAGAAATAAAAGTAGAGACATAGTCACCTTGTTTCACGAGAAGTTCTGACATCTCTCAATATTTTAAATCAGTTAGTATTTCTTGTGCGCCAACTGTGCACACAATATAATTTGCAGTCTTTTAAGAAAGAAGAGGCCATTGCCAGCCAGTTTTAAATGTGAGGTCCTGGGGCACCTGGGTGGCTCACTGAGTTAAGCCTCTGCCTTCAGCTCAGGTCATGGTCTTGGGGTCATGGGATCAAGGCCCGAATTGGGCTCTCTGCTCAGTGGGGAGCCTGCTTCTCCCTCTCTCTCTGCCTACTTGTGATCTCTTTCTCTCTGTTAAATAAATAAATAAAAATCTTTTAAATAAATAAATAAGTAAATAAATATAAGGTCTTCCACAAAGAGAAAGCACAGCCTCTCAAACAGGCCTAACTTCTCCACTAGGTACAGCAGCCTCACAGCCCAGAGCCCACGGTACTTACAGGGGCCAAAGAAAATGTTGTAATTTCTTTTAAAATCAGAAGAAAAAAGATGAACTTTTAGGTCAAGTAAAAAATTTTAAGACATACTGTATTTATCTTTATAACAATGAAATAATAACTTATTTGTTCTACTTTATTTTTTATGGAGGAAGGGACTCATGAAGGCGAGCATCGATAAGGGCCCACAAACTTTGTAATGTGGCTGTGTGTTTTAGTCTCGGGTATTTTAAGGAAAGCACACCAAGTTGCTACGACAACACAGATATTAGAACATGCCCATCAGCACAGAACATTCTTTTGGGCAGTGCGATTTGGGGTCGGTTCTGGGTAAAGAACAGTCCATTCTTCCAGGACACTGTGAACTGCAAGGCCGGTTTGGGAAGTATGTAGACTCTAGCACAAACTTTTTTTTTTTTTTTTTTTTGGTTTTGGTTTTCTACGGGTTCCCAGTTATTCGGTTACTCTGTTCTTTTCCAAAACTCTCAAACCAAAGTTGGTAGGAAACCAACTGTATGTTGATACTCCCCTGCCCTTCAGGGAAGCCAGGCCTTTTGGACTTGTGAAGGGCCAGTAAAGCCTCCCCTTGACTCACCCAAGGAACTGCAGAGGCTTTCCCCAGGATCTAGAACAGTCTTCATGTCAGGAAGTGGTTATTTGCATCACTGGTTTGTTTAGGTTTTCTTCTTTGCCAAAATGGCTTCAGCTCTCCCCAATGTGTACCTGACTTCTTAAATTGCAAACCAATTCAAAGGCCCGTTTTTTATCTCCGGGGCGTAATTGTCCGAAGCAGACCAGCTAGACAACCCCCTGAACGCATGTGTCTGTAAATCTTCCATCAGTCAGCAGGTTAGTTTCCAAGAACCTACTGGGCCGCTCAGGTATGGGTTGTGGAGTCAAGTAACTCAACAGCTAGCTTTTCCCCAGGCCCCTGACACCTGCTCACACTTACATGACCATATTAAATCCCAGCCTGGAGCAAGTTTTCAGTTATAAGATAAAAGCTCTTAAAAAACAGAGTTGATCATTGAGATAATAACACCTTTTTAATTAGGGAGGTCCAACTCAGCACCGATAATACACGGGGAAAGTAATGTGTGTGCAGCTGTCACAAGGGCTGTAATTACGTTGAAGACTTTTGGTGACATGCCAGGTGCAGAGAATGGAGCGTCACCGTGTACTGCCCACGATATCACTTGGAAGCCTCAAAACGCACGGATGGCTTTGGGCATCTATTACTCATTAACGAGGATCGAGATCCTGTTCTTCCATTTACCAAGGCAGGCAGGGGAAGGGAGACGACAGGAAAAATCTATAAATAAAATTGGTATGCATCAGTTAACCTCCCCCCAACAACAACAAAACCTATATAAAAGTATTTTACCTCAACTTTTTAAATTTCATGCAGACCCTTTTGATGGCTTGGAACAGGGAACCCAAAAGCCAGGTTTAGAATCTTGCCGCTAAAGGATCCAAGGATTTCTTTTTCAATGGCTGAGTAAACTATCCTACGATTTCTGAATCCAACTCTGAAGGCCGAGCTGGTCAAGCCTCGGTGCCATGCACGGGAACTGTGGTGGTGTCATCTGTTTTCAGTTCTGAAAAGCTTTCAATCCCACACTCCCCTGAAGCTGGACACTTCAGCAGTGCTCTTTCTTCCAAACTCTGAGGAGGAAGAGAGGGCAGGTATACTTACAGAGGCCCTGATCCTCTAACAAGAGACTTAAGAATCATCCGTGGGGCCCTGGGTGGCTCAATCAGTTGGGCAGCTTCCTTGGGCTCAGGTCATAATCCCAGGATCCTGGGATTGAGCCCTGCATCAGGCTCCCAACTCAGCTGGGAGTCTGTTTCTCCCTCTGCCTCTGCCACTCCCCCCATCCACCCACTCGCCGCTGGTGCTCTAAAAAACACCGGACTTATATGGAAACAGAGAGTCCCAGGGACTGGGAGGTGAAGAAATTGGGAGAAGTTGGCCAAAGGGTACAAAGTTGCAATCAGAAAATGAATAAGTTCTGAGGATCTAATGCACAGTGTAGTGATTATAGTCAATAAGACTGTATTAAAGTCTTCAAATTGCTGAAACTCTAGAGCTTAAATGTTCTCAAAACAAAACAGAAGTTATAATTATGTGTTGTGATAGTAGTAGCTCACCCCAGGATGGGAATCATATTGTGATATATACTTGTGCTATTTAGCTGGTTGTATTCTGGTTAAGATGCAGTGTGGTGGGCGCCTGGGTGGCTCAGCTGGTTAAGCGACTGCCTTCGGCTCAGGTCGTGATCCTGGAGTTCTGGGATCGAGTCCCACATCGGGCTCCCAGCTCCACGGGGAGTCTGCTTCTTCCTCTGACCTGCTCTCTCTCACTTTCTCTCTCTCTCTCTCTCAGATAAACAAACAAACAAATAAATAAATAAATAAAATATTTTTTAAAAAAAGAGATGCGGTGTGGTTGAACAGAAAAAGCAGCATGGACTTTGTCATCACAGCTTGCCAACTGCGTCCCTCCAATGAGTTCCTTTCTCTCCTGAAGACACAGTTTCATCACCCCGAAACAGAAGGTCATTACATGAATCGTTAGGGATTTTTAAGATTTGGTGAAGACTCGAGCCTAATACTCACCCAGAACTTGGTAAATGGTAGCCTTCAATATTATTTGTGTCCTTCCTACTGGGCTCTAATGTCTCTAAGGGCTCTTCATATCTTCCTGGTCTTTCTGTGAACTCCCAGTATCCAACATAGGACTGGATGCCATGACCCTGAGGGGATCTCTTACCTGGAAGCCCTTTCCCATTACTCATGCCTGGGCCTCACCCCTGGACATGATGGTTCATCAGCTCCCATGTGCATCCTGAACAGGTGTATTTTGTTTTTTGATTTTTTGGTTTTGTTTTGCTTTTTTAAAGGTTTTATTTCTTTGCCAGGGAAAGAGAGAGAGAGAGAGAGAGCTCAAGCCGGGAAAGCAGCAGGCAGAGCAGGCAGAGGGAGAAACAACGGGCTCTCTGCTGAACAGGGAGCCCAATGTGGATCCCAGGACCCCGGGATCATGACCTGGAGTCAAAGATAGACCCTTAATGACTGAGCCACCCACGCTTCCCTTAACACGCATATTTCCAAAATGCTACCTAGGTATTTCTGTTAGGTTCCTCCCCAGCTCTGCCTTTACAAAACACCAGTATAACCTGCACTCCCTTCTTCAAGCTACTCTTGACAACGGTTTCTAGAAAGCCACTTTCTCATTGGTCACTGGTCTTACCCACCTGTATGGTAAGGAGCTGTGCTCTGGGTCAGCGCCTCAGACGAAGGGTGATGGCAGCTAACACTCTGCTTAACATAAACCAGGCACTGTTCCAGGCCCTTTGTGTCTATGAGCTCATTTAAGCTTCACAACACTAGAGATGCTATTGGCTACCCGGGCTATCTCCTCTTTACCAAGAAAAAAAACAGTAAGTAGTGAAGCCCAGAATTAAACCCAGCCCAGACTTACAACCCCTGCCCTATACAGTCTTACACTGTGAGCTTCAGGAGACCTCAGGAGGCACATATTTGTTTATGGTCAAACCAACCCCAGTCGCCCAGCTGACCGCTTCTGCCCTGGTCCATCTGGCTCCACCACCAACCTCAGCCCTCTCATCTTCTTGGTCTGCTTAGCCGCGTACATTCTGGAAGCCAGACTGCATGCAGATCTGTGTTTTTCTCCTGATTGCCTATGCCTTCGTTCAGTCTTTCCCACCAGAAAACTCAGCAGCCCCCTCCATCCACACTGGGTCAGATGCCTTTGTCTGGCCTTCCCAACTCTGGGCAGCTCTTGGTCACCGAACTTACTGGATGGCATTTGGATGATCTGTATCTGCTTCTTTCTCCCTCAGCAGAGAGTTCACTGACGTCAGAAGTATGTTTTAATTATCTTTTTTTTAAAAGAAGATTTTATTTGTTCATTTGAGATGGGGAGAGAGAGAATCATCAGGGAGAGTGGCAGGCAGAGGGAGAAGCAGACTCCCCCTCCGAGCAGGGAGCCTGGACTCTGGGCTCTGATCCCAGGACCCAGGGTCATGACCTGAGCCAAAGGCAGACGCTGAACCGACTGAGCCACCCAGGTGCCCCTGTTCTAATCACCTTTGATTTTCTGATGCCTCATATAATATCTGGCAGAAGACACACATAACTGTTGAATAAACAACATCGGATTCAGTGATACCTCCCTCAACCTTTCAGTAGGGACTTACTAATTCAGCTCTGGAGTCTGAGGCAAGAAGGGACATCTCATGGACCCCTATTTAGACTCATTAACTTTTCCTACTTTCTCTTGCAAACCCTGCCCCCCTCAATTATGCTTTGTTTTTGTTTGTTCTACACATGAGAAGCCAGGGTCCCAACTGTCTTACTTAATCTGCAGTAGATATATTCCCATTCAAATCCCAGCTTTCCTAACAAGAGAGTACTCTTTATCCTAAATTCTCCCTTTCCCACCCTACCTGGACTTAATCACAGGGGACCTACAACAGCGTGCAAAATGGAGTCCTGGGGGTTCAAATGGAGGCTCCAGAAAAAAAGAGACTTACGACGATGCTGAAACACTTCGTAGTCATCTACATCAATGTTGTAGACAGAAGCTCTCTCGCCTCTATCTTTTAAATGTTGAGGCCTTCAGACTTAATTGTGCCTTGAGAAGTGCCAGGGAACTGAAAAGGAGATGAGGAAAAACTGCCCGGGGAATCACACAGTGCTCAAGGACAGAAATAAACCAAATGAGGAGCAACACAGAATGGTACTTGCCTTTCTGTTTCTCCATAAGATTTCATTTGGTTTCATAGCTAAAGATATCGTCCTGTAGGGACACCTCGGTGGCTCAGTCAGCTAAGCGTTTGACTCCAGATTTTGACTCAGGTTATCATCTCAGAATCATGAGTTAAACCCCTACATCAGACTCTGCAATGAGCACAGAGTATGCTTGATAATCTCTCTCTCTCTCTCTCGGACCCTCCCCCTGCTTCCTCACACGTATGTTTGTGCTCTCTCTTTCCCCTCTAAATAAGTAAATAAAATCTTTTTTAAAAAAAGATACTATCCTATAATTTCTGTTCATCCCCATAAGAACACTTAGAATCTTTTCCAGGATTACAAAAAATATGATCAACCAACCTCATCTGCCATCATTCTCACAGTGGTTCCCCCACCCCAGCAACACCAGCAGAGCTCAATGTCTGTTTGTCTCGCTGGTCATTTTGGCACTGTTAAAATGTGCCACAGAAATGACTTTGGTGGCAAATACAAAATAAAGTCCTTAAAATATTCCTTAGTATAAAACATTGTATTCTTCTTCCACACATTATAAAATGTGCTAAGAACCAGGTTAAAATAAGAGTGTTCCGGAGGAGAATGGAAAGGGTATGCCTTAAAACTTCAAACTACTGCATTTGACTTTCACCTTTGATACAGTGACTGCGTGACAAATTGTATAAACCCTAATAAGTAAACATCACACTGCAAGATTAAAGCCCCAAGCGCGAAGTATCATTAATCATTCCGAACACCTATTTGCTTTTCTGTTGGCATTAAAATGTAATTGTTTCTCTGTGAGTTGAACATACCTCATGGTACAATGCTGATTCAAATCTATGCAGTTGGCAACATAAAAGGGAAAGTTATCATCTTTTGTCCATTGTAGGGACATGTTTTTCTCCCACCAAAATGATCAACTTGAATTAGTTTATTCTGTCCTCCTCTATCAACATTGCCAAACCCAGGGGTTCAAGTTTGAGTAAGGAAGAAAGAATGATCTATGTTTGTTCAGTACATTAATTAAAGCATAAGCCTTCAGGGGGAAAGGGAGTGTGTTTGAAATGTGTTTCAAACACATTTGAAAATTTGAAAAACTCAGATCTTCACCCCCAAATAATACACACTCACTCATATTCACCAATTTTTACCCTTACTTTCCAGGGAGGTCTTGTCTATGCCAAAGTCTATGAATGGTCCATAGGTTGAGAACTCACACATTAGAACAAAAACTTCATGAAGTACAGAAATTAAATCACTTCTATTTCTTGATAGCAATAGCATACACAAGTTGAACAGTCACTGAATTCTCATTATTAATGAGAATATTGTCTTTTTTATTTAACTAGCATCATATTACCTGAGATTAAAAATGATAACATTTTGAAGTAGAAGTTAGTAATAAAAGGCTTTTTAGAAAGCTGCTTTGCAGATCCTTCTTTAACTGACCCCTTACAAAGAGCTTGTCCATAAAGTTGTGCAAACCGTCTGTTTGATAAGCAGCTACTATCTAAAATATGTAAGAAGGAAACTCATACAACTCAACAGCAAAAAGACAAATACTCATATTTAAAAAGAGGCAGACCACCTGAATAGACAGTTTTCCAAAGAAGGCATACACGGGGCCAACTGGTACAAGAAGAGGTGCTCAACCTCACTAATCGTCAGGGAAATGCAAACCAAAACCACAAGAAGTGGGTGAAATTAGGGAATGTTTAAGCTGAAACAGGATATTTGTATAATCTCAAATACTTCTCAAATACAAAGGGGAAAATAACAAAAGTGGAGAAACCCAGCCCACAATGCCTTAAGTAGGGGATCAAAGTATCGTCAGCAGTGAAGGGGCATACGGACATCATATAGATTTGACGTGATGCTCTGAGAGAAATGCAGTGTCCTTCTGTGGCATTCTAGCCCCAAACATGTAGTCTCATCTCATGAGACAACACCAGACAGCCCCACATTGAGACAGACGCTACAAGATAACTGACCAGCATTCATCGAAAGTTTTCAAGGTCATGAAAGATCAGGAAAGACAAAGGAACCGTCACAGACCAGAGGATATTAAAGAGACAAAACAGCTGTATGTGATGTAGGATCCTGGACTGGAGCCGAGAATGGAGAAAGGACACCAGGAAGAAAACTGGAGAAACCGGTATATTTTAGTTACTAGCTCTGCACCCATGTTAATTTCCTTGTTTTGCTGCTTGTACTGTGGTTAGCAACCCAACTTGTTAACATGAGGGGAACCTGAGGAAAGCCACACTACTCTTGGAACTTTTTGATAAATCTAAAATGATTTCAAAATAAAAATAAACTCTAGGATTTTAAAGATTTCTGTCCATGAAGCAGCCATTTTTGTCGTGTTCCCCAGAGAACAAAGACTCACTTCCTTGTTTAGTCCCGAGAGAGCAAGCAGCCTCTCTCTCTCCAGCAGCTGTGCTCACGTCCATCTCCAGTCCAACGTTTGCCTCTTCAGAGTTCAGCCTTCAGACTGCAAACAGTTGGCACTTCTTGTATACCAGCCCCTGTGTGGAAGGCCCCTGTAGCCCCGGCCCTGTCCTCTCATAGCTTCTGTTACGAATTCAACCTTATGTCAGCCACTACTTAAGCGAGTCACCACTCAAATTGTTAGGTATTGTTCTCACTCCTGTCTTTCCAGGATGGATCCAGGAGATGCCTACCCTTATCTCCTACATGGTGAAGAAAGAAATCCAGAGATTAACTAGTCTATGTCACCATTCGGACTGTTGACATAACAGTTTATATGTTGAAATGAGCATTAAATTAGTGTTCCTCTGACTATCAGATGACCTCCATGTCCTGCTTTCTAATAATATTGATCAATGAGCCCATGGGCTGCTTACAGCAATAGCAGAGACAATGTGATATTCACAGGGATAACTCCTTAGAGGGGATGCTTTGCAAAAGCCTGATGCATTCATCTTTTAGTGACTTGAAATCACCACATCCATTATTACTTAAAAGAAAAAGAAAAAAACTGCAACAAACATTGGAGTACTTTTAGTAGAAACTCACTGACTTAGGCAACCATCGATGTATTTGTAAGAAAACAAGAAAACATCAGCAAGTCAAACTGTATCAGGAGCTTGATGATCTGAATCTATGTCAGAGTTTCCCTGTTAAAGATTTCAATTCTCCACTTGCAAAATAAGAGTAATATCCAATTCCTATGCCCTCATGGGAAGCATCGTACCATGAAATTTTATAAGGTAATGCGCCCTGGGAACTTTCATTAAATATATTCTTCATCCAGGGGTGCCTGGGTGGCTCAGTCGTTAAGCATCTGCCTTTACTTCAGCTCAGGTCATGATCCCAGGGTCCTGGGACCCGGTCCCACATCATGCTCCTGCCTCAGCAGGGAGCCTGCTTCTCCTTCTGCCTGCTAATATCCCTAATATCCCTGTTTGTGCTCCCTCTCTCTCTCTCTCTCTGTCTCTGACAAATAAATAATAAAATCTAAAAAATAGGTTAAAAATATGTATTCTTCATCCATATCTCAGCTCTAAGAAGCATTTTCCCACTTGAGAGTGTCTTGATACCATGAAGCCCTTGAATCCTAAATTTTTTTAATGTATTTGAAAGAGAAAGAGATTGAGTAAGGGGTTGGGAGGGCAGAGGCAGAGAGAGAAGCAGGTTCCCCGCTGAGCAGGGAGCCCAATGCGGGGCTCGATACCAGGACCCTGGGATCATGACCTGAGCCAAAGGCAGATGCTTAACTGACTGGGCCACCCAGGTGCCCTTTAACTCTTTTTCTTTTTCTTTTTCTTTTTTTTTTTTTTTAAGATTTATTTATTTATTTTAGAGAGAGAAAGGAATTATACCCCTTTATTTTTTTTTTAAGATTCTAAAGATTTTTATTTATTTATTTATTAGAGAGCGAGAGACTGAGAATGAGAGGGGAGAAGGTCAGAGGGAGAAGCAGACTTCCCGCAGAGCCGGGAGTCCGATATGGGACTCGATCCCGGAACTCCAGGATCATGACCTGAGCCGAAGGCAGTTGCTCAACCAACTGAGCCACCCAGGCACCCTTTTTTAAAGATTCTATTTATTTATTTGACATAAAGAGAGAGAGCATGCACAAGTAGGGAGAGCAGCCTGGGAGCCTGACTTGGTACTCCATCCCTAAACCCTGGGATCATGACCTGAACTGAAGGCAGACGCTGAACCAACTGAGTCACTCAGGCACCCCTATACCCTCATTTTATAGTTTATGTGATTAACTCAACCCTATCTAAGTGGTCCAAATGATGGGGGGTTTTTTTGGTTTTTGTTTGTTTGTTTGTTTTAAAGATTTTATTTATTTGATAGAAAGAGATCACAAGTAGGCAGAGAGGCAGGCAGAGAGAGGGGGAAGCAGGCTCCCCGCTGAGCAGAGAGCCCGATGTGGGGCTCGATCCCAGAACCCTGAGATCATGACCCAAGCCGAAAGCAGAGGCCTTAACCCACTGAGCCACCCAGGCGCCCCCTAAATGATGTTAATAATCAGGGAAACTAAGAAAAAACTCCCAACCAGTGCAGGACGTGTAGATTTCTCATAATCACAAACATGTGAAAAACAGAGTTAAGCAGGTAAGACACTTTTCATATATCATCGCATTTATTCTCGCAACAGTCCTGCAAAGGGATATTAGTCCCATTTGACAGATATGGAAGCTGAGTCCCAGAGTAGCTGGGACTTGCCCAGTATCATACAGTTTATGTTCTTTTCATTATTCTACATTGTTGAAAAGGTTAATCTTTAATTCAAATGACTTGGTTAGATTTTATTCCTGTATTTCTGGTTAGCATCTAATAATAACTATAGATGGTTTTTGAATTCACTTTGTCAACATAGCGCTAGCCAAGAATCTTGGTGGTTTTGTGAGAGAACTCACCTTTCAGCCCAGGAACACTAAGCTTGGTTCAAGAAAGGGCTATGGAAAAGTGGGGTTTTCTAGGTATTTGAAATAATACTGCCACCTTGTGGACTAATGGTGAGCTAGCGGCGGAATTGAAACTGCATTAGGACAACTTAACCTATTAAGTTGAGAAACTGGATTAGGACAACCTAGCCTACTCAGTTGTCCTATAGCACAGTTTCAGTTTCATCTGACCAAAAGTCTCAATGGGCAATAAAGACAGCTTCCAGAAATATCCTGAGTTGTAGATATCAGAAAAAATATATATAACCATTGTCTCTTGTACGCATTGATTAAACTGGCCTATCTATCTGCACAGTGATATAGGAGCCCCACACGAAAAGGAATGCAGCAGAGCTCTATGCATTAAGATTCGGCCATCTCTAATAAACGCAGGAGAGCAAGGATAGTGTGCTCCTATTTGTTTAGAAGTGAGGGCACGCGTACCTGTACATTTAAATAGTGTAGAATAGGGCGCCTGGGTGGCTCAGTTGGTTGAGCGGCTGCCATCGGCTCAGGTCATGATCCTTGAGTTCCAGGATCGAGTCCCACATCGGGCTCCCAGCTCCACGGGGAGTCTGTTTCTTCCTCTAACCTTCTCTCCTCTCATGCTCTCTCTCACTTTCTCTCTCAAAATAAATAAATAAAAAAATTAAAAAAAAATAAATAGGTGTGGAATAGTTGGGGAAGAATACTATGTGGATTGCTTTCCTTACCCTCTGCTCCATCCTTCTAGGTTGCCTTCAGAGCTACCAAGTTGCAAAGTTTTTGCAAACCGTATTTCCCAGATGCATTTGCAGATAGCGCTCTGGATACGAAATTGAGTTCCACCAGTCAGATATATTCACGCATGGTTTGGAAGGCAGGAGGGTAAGGCCAGCTTCTTGTGCGTTATTGAGCTTCCTCTCCAGTTCACCCAGGTGCTACCGATGTTCCCACACTCCTCATGCAGCAGCCCTAACAGGTGCAGCAGGTGATCCTCGATGCTGATTATGGGTCACTCTCCCTCCCCACTCCGCGGGAGAACCTCAGCTTTGACTTTCATGCCATCCGACTGCATACCTAATATTCCACCTTGTTGGTCACCACTGATCCCTGGACACTCCCCATCATTTCTTGAACATTCTAGTTCCTGGCTTGCTGTAACTCTCTCCAACATTCTCCTGTCATAATTCTTGGCTCTCTCACCAGCACTTTCCAAGTGCCTCACTACCTCTAGCATACAAACTCTTCACACAAACCAACAGCCCATGTGTTTTCACTGTCCTCACTCCCTCATCACCATATTTCCTTACTCACCCAGCTCGGATTCATAGTCCACTATAACCATACTGCATAAATCTCAACAACTGCCTTGTCCCTTTCTCGATTATTTTGCATTCACCAATGAAAACGTCAATGCTGTTTAAGTCTGTGTCTCAAGGTATCCCACATCTACACCCTCTTAACCAAACGTGAATAGAAAAAACAAACGCAACCGTGCTGATAGGCCTTATTTCAAATCCATGACATTAATTTCAGGTGAGCACTTAGTGCTACTGGTAGTCCTACTTCATTCTCTAGTTCATCCATTCTCCCCAAAATAGTAATAGCTAACAGAAAGAGTCTAGGTACTTTTACTTCATTCTCACAACCATACAACGTGATTTTTTCCAATGAACAGATAAAGAAAAGTAAATACAAAATGGTTAAATAACTTGTCCATACACACATAGCTAGTGAGTAGCTAAGATTCAAACCCAGGCAAATAGCTCCATGGTCTGAGCTCTTGATCTTTCTAGGAGTGTATCACGTTTTCTGTTCTCTCATTTCCGACACCTCTAGCCTCCTCCTCCCTCAGTTCTAGCTTTACCGTGTTTCCAATAAAGGTAGCCTGTAAAGAACTTCCACAAGCCCTAACCATCACATCTGTACACCTTACTGCATCTGCGCCCATATATTTTGCCTTCCCTCTTGAACCATGCCTAAACTATTCATTCTCCTTTCTAAGCCAACCTTTCCATTGGGGCAGTGAACCCCAAATTTCCTCCCAGAAACATTGCCTCACCAATTGGCCTCCCTCTATCACTCCTTTTTCAGTCTGCAGGATTATTATCCCCATCAGCATCTGTTCTGTAATTTTTTCCAGTTTAATCTCAAATGAATCATGAATCTCAAAACATTTACGCTAAATGAAAGCCAGCTCCCCAATCCTAAATTCTCTGATTCCATTTGTATAAAATTGTAGCAAATGCAAACCAATCTGCAAATGTATAGCGGCACAGAGAGTAGGTTAACAGTTGCCTGAGTGGGTGGGGCCTAGCTAGGGAGGGTTTTCAGAAGAGCCCGGAAGAAATTTTTGCATGGGACACATACTCATTCTCTTGCTTGCAGTGATGGTCTCATGGGTGTACATGTCAAATCATAAAACTGAACTTCTAAAATGTGCAATTTATAACATACCGATTATACCTCATTAATTTTTTTATAATACTGTCTTGAGGGGGCACCTGGGTGGCTCAGTCAGTTGAGCATCTATCTGCCTTTGGCTCGGATCATGATCTCAGAGTCCTGGGATTGAGACCCCATGGGACTCGCTGCTCAGCAGAGAGCCTGCTTCTCCGTCCCTTCCCCACTCATGCTCTCGGTCCTATCTCTGCCTCTCTTTAATCTAACTCAAATAAATAAAACCTTAAAAAAAAAAAACAACACTGTCTTGATCCCATATCCCATCAGCCATTGCCCAGTTTTTTTGCTTCCCTTTGTGGCAAAGCTCCCTCAAATAGCTGCTTAAACACACCATCTCATTTCCATCCCATTCCTTCTTTCTTACGCTCTTCTTTCCCTTGCTCTGTGTCAGTTAAACCAGCTACCTTGCTATTCTGAACTCATCAGGTATGCTCCTGCCTCAGGGTTTTTCCACCCTGTCCCCTAAATATCAGTATTTCTCATTTCCTTGAGGCCTTTGCCCAATTGTGGCCCCAGAAAGGTGCTCCCTCACTTCTCTACTTAAAACTGCAACCCACCTACTCATCCCTAACAGTTTCCTATCACCCTCCTCTGCCTGATATTCTCTGTACCATTTATCACCACTTGACCCGCAATATATTTTGTTTACTTAACTTATACCTCTCCCAAGAATATTAGTTCCAAGAGAACAGGGATTTTGTCTGTTTTCCATTGCGATATTCCCAATTCCCTAACCTCTAATGTATATGTCTCCATAAATATCAGGATTAGTCAATTAGTGTCTTTGGACCTATTTGTGAATAAAGGAAACCACTCACACTCATCTAAGCAAAAAGAATTTATTAGAAGGATTCCAGAGTCTCATGGACCCCAGAGGGACCCTCTAAGGTATAACCAGAAGGGAACCAGAGCTGCTGCAAACTATGATGGTTTCTCTCTTCTCTAGCTTCACCTTCTGAGGCAGGATGGCCTAGTCTTCTTTATTTTCTCTGGATTTAGGTTTCCTCCTTTCTCTCTGTAGCTTTCTCTGCTGATAATCCAAAAACCATTCTCAGAATCCCACAGAGAGCAAGCATTTCATTCTAATTCCCAATTACATCTTCTGGCTTAGACAGGGCTTGAGCCAGATATACAGCCCTAGTCTAGTTGGCTAGGGTCAGGGGAAAGAGGTGTGTAACCTAGTCACCAGTAAATGTCTTCGTGCCTGAGGGGGACATTTTGTTCATAGGAAAGACAATTTATAGTTACTTGTTAAGCTTTTGAAAACTTTCCTTAAGGCTTTAGGTTTAACTTATAAATATTCCAGCCATAAAACTAGTACATTTTATAATCACTTTCAAGGGGGCCTTTAATTCATGTTTGATAGAGTAGATTTAAGTTGAAGACACTAAATTTTAAATTTCTTTAAACAAACCCACTTAAAACCCAAATTCCTTAAAAAAAAAAAAACTTAACAGTATTTATATGCTTAAAGTATTTTTTCTTCTAAATAGCACTTCGAATGCTTGATCCAATAAGCAAAACCTTTCCAAGTACTTAACTCTTGTCTATATAATAAATTAAACATACATTGAGTTCCTAAATTCTCTGGAACAAGTCAATATTTTTACAGGCTTAGTAACATTTTAAAATACTTTCAACTACAATTCAGAAGTCTTAAAATCTCTTAGCCATTTTAAATTAGAATCCAAAGACCAATGCTAGATACCGTAATATGCCTAATATGCCAATTGTGTTTACATACTTTAAATAACAAATACGAGTTTGTCCCAATGAATAGAAAAACCATTCTTGAAATTACCATGAAGTATCGATGGCTATGGGAGTTGAATAACCTTTTTGAAAATTGGTCTTCATTCTAGATTTCATCCAAGAACTGCAGCACTCAATGAAGTCCTGTTAAAGGGAAGTAGTAGGTTTGGCCCCAGAAGGCAGGCCAGTCCCAGTGCCAGGATGAGAAACTCAAGCTTGGGGAATTCAAGTGTGGACTAATCACTGTAGTTAATTCAGCATTAAATGAGAACACCAACACTGGATGGCTGTGATGAGAATCGAAAAAAATAATGTATGGGAAAACCCTTATCACATGTTACACACTTGATGGCAGCTAGTTTTAGACAGAATTTCAACTTCTAATTTTTACTGGTATACAAATTACCAGCATACTTACAAAGTTAAATATTTTTAAAAAGCTCTTAAATACAGAATTTATTTAAATAAATTAACATTTTCAACATGAAGACAAAGTTTCTCACCTTGTCTAATCTCCTAATTACTCAGCGAACCAAACTCCTGGTTTCTTATAAGCCACTGTGCTGTAGGTTTGCATAAATCAATTCACAAAAGGGAAACTAGACCCTATTTTTGAGCACATGCCCTTTCCAGACCACGGACATATTTTTTCTGCCTTAAAAAAAAATCTGGGGGCGCCTGGGTGGCTCAGTTGCTTAAGCAACTGCCTTCGGCTCAGGTCATGATCCCGGAGTCCCGGGATCGAGTCCCATATCGGACTCCCGGCTCTGCGGGAAGTCTGCTTCTCCCTCTGACCTTCTCCCCTCTCATTCTCAGTCTCTCGCTCTCTAATAAATAAATAAAAAAAATCTTTAAAAAAAAAAATCTGGATTCACAGAACTAAATTTTTAGAGATTCTCATTACAGAATCTTCCTTTCACTAAGGGTTCTTATAACATAAGGAATGTTTCCTTACAGATAATTAACTACTTGAGGTGGAATAGGAATTGGGAGAAGGTGGGAGAGGTAGCAAGTGTGAAATCAGTGACGTAACACTCAGTAGCCAGTGACTATCCATCAGGAATTCATACATCTCAGAAAGACAAGAGGAAAACAAGAATATCTTTATAAAAATGTGACTTACATTGTCCTTTAAAAAAAAAAGCAAAACTATTTTTCAAAACAAGCTACTCTAGCTTCCAGTTCTAAAACATAAGATGATTGTGGGGATTAGAGAAAAAAAATCTAAATACAGATTACAGAAAATGGTTTACAGAAGGGTAAGCAGCTATAAGATAAGCTCCAAACATATGTATACTAGGTTGAAAGGCTATTATGAGAAAAATGGCAAATTTTATCACTCCTCTGACCTGAAGCAAGTTGAAAACTGGATAGAAGAGCTGCATCTCGAGAAGGAAAATAAACATGATCCAATAAGGTCTACCTGTATGTAGACCTTGTTCTGATGAGGACAGTTACGATTAAAGGAATGAAAAAAAAAATCTGGACTGGAGAGCACAATTTTCAGATATCAAATTTGCCTCATCATACCCTTTGAATACATGTCTAACTAGTTCAAAGTTAAATAAACTGTTCAAAGCTGGCCACTGTTTTGTCACATTTGGAGAGGATGCACTCCCATTACAGGCAGAAGCAGAACACGTGACCTCGGATAAATGATAACATCAAGGAGAGGGAGGCAAGAGCATTTAAGAGTGTGGAAATCCCAGTGATCAGAGTGAAGAGAAAATTTATTTGCTGTTGCCATTTCTTTTGTTGTTGTTACTGTTTTTCCAGGAGAAAAGTAAAAAAATAAAATCCTTTGGAAGCATTCCCAGTTGAAACCCATTCCAGAGTTCTCAATGCCTACCCAAATGTTGATAACAGAACTTCGCTGTATTAAAATTTTTATCACTCTGTCCAAGGTGGACAATATACTATGACCAAGATGACTGAGATCTTCCAGCCGAAGATACCATGAAATAATTCAAAGTATTACATGGAAAACCATGTCTTAAAACAGGTCCTTATTTTCCAATTCTAGATATTCTAGTCTCTTCCATAAAACTGCTTCTGTGAATAGTTCTTTGTTTTTTAATGTATCACAGAAATTCTCTTTATAGTAGTCAATAGAGTCAAATCTATTTCAAGTTAGTTGTTCTTATAGGTCTCATCAAACAGACACTATGATTCCATCTTCTTGTTCTCTAGAAATCCGTCGGATGTATGCTGCAGCACCAAAGTGCTTTCTTTCCTTGTCATAGTAGCAAAAAGCATATCCATCATCCCCAAGGTTTCTAGTAGTTCTCTTTGGTAATCAATCTCTTTTTCTACAAGTCCTTGAAGTAACAAAAACTTTTTATCAACTATAGGTGACTGACCAATCACAGGAAGATATATATCTAGAAAGGGAGAGAAAACATGTTAATTAGAATTATCTTTCTAAATAGAGGAACAATAGTTTATAAAAGGTATAAAAATATTCACTATAAACACACTGAAAAATCTGTACTTATTTTACAATTTATGATTTAAAAAAAGAAACAATCCATCTGAATAAACGTATTTCAAAAAAATAATTACATAAAGTACAGTGTGGAGTTTCTGACCTACTTTCATTTTTCCCTTAAAAAATAGTCATCGTTATTGTAGATGTTTAAGCAAAAGCTGTTTAATTACAATAACTCTAATCTCAGCAATACAGAGTTAAACTACTGTAAATGTTTTACTTCCATTAAAATGCAATGATTTATGTGGCTGTTTTCTTCAGGACAATCGCTACTGGAGAATTCATAAAAACAAGATATTGTGATCTATTTGATTTTATTATTTGACATCCTTATTGTATAAGCACACTTGGATTTTTCAAGGTTTTTTTTTTAAGATTTTACTTATTTATTTGACAGAGAGAGAGCACAAGCAGGGGGAGCGGCAGGGAGAGGGAGAAGCAGGCTCCCACAAAGCAGAGAGCCCGATGTGGGTCTCGATCCTAGGACCCTGAGATCATGACCTGAGCCAAATGCAGACTCTTAACTGATTGAGCCACCAGGTGCCACAGTTTTGTTTTGTTTTTTAAGATTTCATTTATTTATTTGAGAGCAAGCAAGGAAGAGAGCACCAGTGGGGGGACAAGGGGCAGAGAGAGAGGGGGAAAAGCAGACTCCCCGCTGAGCAGACAGCCTGACGTGGGCCTCAAACCCAGGAACCCAGGATCATGACCTGAGCTGACAGACGCTTAACCGACTAAGCCACCCAGGTACCCCGGATTTTTCAAGTTTTAACTACTTACCAATAATTATTTCAGCAGCATTGATCAAAACAGGGGCAAATCTTGGCTGAGACAGATTCCTACAAAGCAAAAATTATTTACTGAAACTTGCCAACTTAAAAAAAAATCCTTAAAATAGATTTACTGAATTGTTCTATCAGTTCTCTACAAAGGTCAATCTAAAAGTAAATGTCTCTCATTTGAGATAAAGAAGGAGTTCAGATGCAAAATATATGTGTTTCATAGACATAAGACATACCTTATCAAAAAATTAAGAACACGACTGATTTCCTTTTCATCCCGACCTGCAAGGGCATTTGCAAGGACTCCTCTTCGATTTAGCTCCTTTATGATGGAAACTGTAATCTCAGGTGTCTTTATTGTACAACTGGGCTAGAAAAATTTTCAAAGTCAATCTCAACAGATAAGACAGCACAGGAAAAAAAATCATAGTCTTGGAACTCACTTATAATTACTAAATTTAAACAGGTTTATATCTTTATAGTTCTGAGTCACAGTAATGCACAAGTAATAAAATAATTCTTTTAAAAATATGCCCCTTGGACTTCATCAAGATAAAAAGCTTCTGCAAGCGAAGGAAACAGTCAACAAAACAAACAGGCAACCCACAGATTGGGAGAAGATATTCGCAAATGTCACTACAGACAAAGGTCTGATATCTAAGATTTATAAAGAACTCCTCAAACTCAACACTCACAAAACAGATAATCACATCAAAAAATGGGCAGAAGACATGAACAGACACTTCTGCAAAGAAGACATACAAATGGCTAACAGACACATGAAAAAATATTCATCATCTTTAGCCATCAGGGAGATTCAAATCAAAACCACACTGAGAGAAAAAAAAAACAACCACACTGAGACACCACCTTACACCAGTTAGAATGGACAAAATCAACAAGACGGTAAACAACAAATGCTGGAGAGGATGTGGAGAAAGGGGAACCCTCCTCCACTGTTGGTGGGAATGCAAGTTGGTGCAGCCACTTTGGAAAACAGTATGGAGATTCCTCAAGAAATTAAAAATAAAGCTACCCTATAACCCTGTAA
>CM052809.1:48136099-48189045 GCA_028533885.1 Nasua narica | reverse complement strand
GAGAGTCAATTATCTTATGGTCTCACGTATGGAGCATAAGGAAAAACATGGAGGGCATTGTGAGAAGGAAAGGAAGGGTGAATGAGGGGAAATTGGAGGGGGCGATGAACCATGAGAGCCTGTGGACTCTGAACAACAAACTGAGGGTTTTGGAGGGGAGGGGGTCGGGGGTTGGGCGAGCCTGGTGGTGGGTATTGAGGAAGACATGCATTGCATGGAGCACTGGGTGTGGTGCATGAACAATTAATCTTCTAACACTGAAAAAATAAACATTTGGGAGAAAAAAATAATAACATAACATAACAAAAATATGCCCCTTGGGGCACCTGGGTGGCTCAGTGGGTTAAGCCTCTATTTTTGGCTCAGGTCATGATCTCAGGGTCCTGGGATCAAGCCCCACATCAGGCTCTCTGATCAGTGGGGAGCCTGCTTTCTCCTCTCTCTCTGCCTGCCTCTCTGCCTACTTGTGATCTCTCTTTCCCTGTCAAATAAATAAAATCTTTAAAAAAAATATGCCCCTTGTAGGTTCATCAAGTCTAACAAATGTACCACTGTGGTGGGGTGTTGATAATAGGAGAGGTTATACATGTGTGGGGGCAGGGAGTCTATGGGAAATCTCTGTACCTTCCCCTCAATTTTGCTGTAAAGCTAAAACTGCTCTAAAAAATTAGTCTTAATTAAAACACACACACACACACACACACACACACACTCACATTCACTCACTCACTCACAGAGAGAGCATACTGTATGTATGTATATATGCTCCTCACTCACCTCAAGGACTCTGTCAAGTGCCTTAGAGACCCGGAAATTTTTCAGATCCCTGTCATATAATTCTAGGTGTTTCTTTGAAGGCCTGTTGATCAAAATGTCATCCTGTATGACAAAGTAAATTTATAAAGAAAAGTCAGTATCTGTATAGAGTTTCATTCAAAATGAATTTTTCATTGTGGATTTTTTTTATACCTGGGTGACCCTGAACTAAATAATAAATAACGGGCATATGTCCAGAAAGCAGACTAATTGAAAATGGAATGATTTGCTACATCGATGTGTTCTTACTCTCCAATGATTTAACTTAGAACAGATACACAATACCTCACGCTGGGCAAACATTACTCATTTCAATTTTCTTCACATGGCAGGCAGTATGACTTAGTAGAAAGAGAAAACAAAGATGGGAGAAACTGAGATCTAGTCCCAACGACTCTGGTTGCCAGTAATGAGATGCTGGATCAACCAGAACTTATTTGCATCTCCATCTTTTCAGATGCCATACAGGGACACAACTGGCTTTACTACTGTTCAGGGCTGTTCAGGAGATCAAATCAGATAGTGTGTCAAAGACATTGTTTTGATTATGGTAAAATACTATAACATTGTTATGATTCAGGCTATTAAAGTAGTCCTTATTCTCCATTACTTATTAATAACATCCCCAATCTAGCAATCTGCAGAGAATTAAGGTAGAGAAAAGCAAAATAAAGTTAAATCCCATGTAAATTACACTTTCCAGTAACATGCAGGGATGGAGCTGGCTACTCTAACAAACTACATTTTCTAAAAAAATATAAGAAATATGCAAATACCCGTTGTTTCATGTAATTTTTTCCTTTAATAAAAGTTCGATATGTAGGCCTTCTTCTCCTAGGAAGAGAATCCTTCTTTGCTTCAGATTTCCGATGTTTAACACTCAGTATTCCATTGGTCATTCCTACAACTATTGTCTCATCTTCATGCTAAGGAGCAATTAGAAAAATAAGTTAGTCTATTCCTAACCCATCATTTATCTTAGTTTTTCTTCAAAACACCATTTATAGTGTGTTTTCTGCTTTCTAAAATAATTTTTTTTCTGCATCCTCTTATTAGAAAAAGGACTGTGTGATAGCATGTCTTTCCACAATCTTGCCAAGAAAATATTTTGTAATAAGCTTTTCCTCTTCTAATTCAAATTTTTGTATGATGCATTCAAATATCCTCCTCATCAACGGGTCATGAAACTTGACAGTGGACATTCCCAGTTCATGCCCTTAGTGTTAACAATGCCTACAGCTGTACTTGGTTTGAATCCATACAGCGAGCAAGATCTAAATCTCAATTCATACTAAATTACTGGCATAAGTCATATAATAGAAATTGTCTTAACTCCACTATCTAATATGGCAAAAAGTAAGATTTACTCAAACACAAAGATAAACCCTAAAATTCCATTTTAGTTTAACAAAAAAGGTTAGTGAAAGATTTAAAAAGAACTAAAAGTACTTACTGCAAGTGCAAGACTCAAAATTGAAGCTGCATAATCAAAACTGTGGACTACTTTATAGGAAGTCGTGCTATATACTTTCACCTTCCTAATAAAAAGAAAGCTCTGTTACAAATTACCTAGGAAATGAGTATAAAATGCCAATTTTCTTTTTTAGAAAATCAAGTATAAACATTAAAATTTATACAGCAATGAAGAAAAATGATGATTAATAATACTAATTACAAACTAATTCATCACTGAATCTCTTTTAAAAATGAACTATTAGCAGTAGCTATGTTTATATAAAGACTTGACTAGCCACCAGATCACAGACCATGAACCACTGTCACCTGACAATGAAACCTGAGAGTAAAGGAAAGGTTTCAAAGCACATTGGGATTCAAAAGCCTAGTGATTAACACTATGGGTCAGATACTTCCTTGTTGCGGAGGTTGTTCCACGCGCGGTAAGCAGGTCAGTAGCATCTCTGACCGCTACTTACTATACGCCAGTAGCACTCCACTCCCAACTTGTGTAAACAACCAAAAATGTCTCCAGATATTGCCACATGTCCTCTGGGAGACAAAACCCACTCTGAGTTGATAACTACTGTGAAGAGAGCCAACTCGCCCTTGATTTCTGAGAGACGCATCTATAAACGAAGCCCCAAACTGCCTAGTAACGGTATTTCAGAGAGTCTGCTACAGATTTACATGATAAATTCCTTCATATTAAAAATACATTCTACCTTTTAAAATACATACACTTTTTTAAAAAGATTTTACTTATTTATTTGTCAGAGAGAGAGAGCACAAGCAGGCAAAGTGGCAGGCAGAGGCAGAAGGAGAAGCAGACTCCCCGCTGGGCAAGGAGCCTCACATGGGACTTGATCCCAGGACCGGGATCATGACCTGAGCCGAAGGCAGACACTTAACAGACTGGTGTCCCACAAAATATGTGTACTTTTTTAGCAAACATACTGAAAAACCAAGGCTTTCCGTAACAATGAAAATAGGAAATATGGAAATAAAATGACCAAAATTAAATGAATAAATATTAGAACTGTGCCATACTTTTAGCCACATGCTACTAAGCACTTGAAATGTGGCCAATGAAAATGAAGAACCACATTTTTAATTTCACTTGATTTTTTTTTTTTTAAAGATTTTATTTATTTATTTATTAGGAAAGAGAGAGAGTGAGAGAGAGAGCATGAGAAGGGAGGAGGTCAGAGTGAGAAGCGGACTCCCCATGGAGCTGGGAGCCCGATGTGGGACTCGATCCCGGGACTCCGGGATCATGACCTGAGCCGAAGGCAGTTGCTTAACCAACTGCGCCACCCAGGCGCCCTCACTTGATTTTAATTAACCTAAATTTTAATTTAAAAACTGAGGTAGTGTAAAAATATTTTTCTGTTAGACCAACTATATTTCACTTTAATCACTATGAAATATTATTACTGTATCACAGGACATGTATTGGATGCTTAACTTGTCTCTTGTTTCTTGGTAATAATTTTCACATCAATTAAGTATTGAAATGATATTTTAGATACACTGAACTAAATAAATATATTACTGGGCACCTGGGTGGCTCAGTTGGTTGAGTGACTGCCTTCGGCTCGGGTCATGATCCCAGAGTCCCGGGATCAAGTCCCGCATCGGGCTCCCGGCTCCACAAGGAGTCCGCTTCTCACTCTGACCTTCTCCCTTCTCATGCTCTCTCACTCTCTCTCTGTTTCCTAATAAACAAACAAACAAATAAATAAATAGAATCTTAAAAAAAAGTCTATAAATAAATATATTATTAATGTGGCCTAGGGTTTTTTTTTTTTGCCTTTTTAATGTGGCTACTAAAATATTTAAAATTACATATGTAGCCCACATCCTATTTCTTTTGGACAGCACTGTTCTAGAACATTAACAGAATACTAATACCTACTTAAAATAGTAATATTTGAATCACATAAATGTATAGACGTTTTTACAGGAAGTTTTAAATTTGAAGAAAAAAATGCTAGAATATATACATACATTCATTATAAGTATTTCTAAATATCCAAGTATACAGGGGCATTGGGATGGCTCAGTGGAAGCCTGGAAGCCTCTGCCTTCAGCTCAGGTCATGATCTCAGGGTCCTGGGATCGAGCCCCACATCGGGCTCTCTGCTCAGTGGGGAGCCTGCTTCCCCCTCTCTCTCTCTGCCTGCCTCTCTGCCTGCTTGTGATCTCTATCAAATAAATAAATAAAATCTTTATACACATATATACACACATATACAATAAGAATTTTTAAAGAAAACATGGAATAACACAATTTTAAAAGATTAATGTTCAAATGGTTCAATAAAATTCCTTAAGTATGTAAGTTAATGCACTAAGTTATGTCAAGTGAGAAAAAAAGTTTGCTGTATGTAAATAAAAGGTCAAAACTATTTTCAATTGAAAAGATTTTTTTTTCACAGAAACCATTTGATAAAACATTTACTTTAACACAAATACTTCAGAACTAACTCATTTCCTCGAGCAGTAAATATGTGTACACTAGTAATAATAAAGGAAGAAAATTAAAATGCTAACCTATCCAGTGACCCAGAAAGTAATCTCTGTCCAGAGCTGCTCAGATATAAACATGTCACAGTTTTATGATGATTTTTCAAAGACACTAGTAACTGTCCTCCTTTCAGCATGTCCCAGATTTTAACATAACGGCCTCCTACAAAAAGAAATATCATTACTTTGAAATTCTGCCTAAACATTCAATATTTTGAAGATTTGAAAAACATTTTTCACTGGACACTGCACAGCATGGAGGTAAAGTCCTAGAGTAAAACTGCCTGGTTTCACTGCTGGCTCTACCACTTACTGAGTTTGTAACTGAAAATAAGAATAGTAGTTCCAATGTCAAAGAACTGTTTTGGTGATTAGATAATTGCATAATTGTAAAGTTCACAGAACTGCCTAGCAAAATAAAAAGTATAACCAAAAAAGTTTAAGAAAATTATAATAGGGGTGCCTGAGTGGCTCCGTGGGTTAAGCTTCTGCCTTCGGCTCAGGTCATGATCTCAGGGTCCTGGGATCGAGCCCCACATCAGGCTCTCTGCTCGGTGAGGAGCCTGCTTCCCCCGCCCCTCTCTATCTGCCTCTCTACCTGCTTGTGATCTCTCTCTGTCAAATAAATAAAATCTTTACAGAAAAAAAAAGAAAAGAAAAGTATAATAAAATCACCCTGTAAAAGCAATTTTGTGTCACTATGGAAATGAATAATATAGTTTTAAACTATTTCCTAAACATTTTGTGAATCCAAAAACTGAAAAACTTCCCCATAACTTTTACTCTAAGAGTGAGAAGGGTCCGGGGCACCTGGGTGGCTCAGTTGGTTGAGCGGTTGCCTTCGGCTCAGGTCATGATCCCAGAGTCCAGGGATCGAGTCCCATATCGGACTCCCGGCTCTGCGGGAAGTCTGCTTCTCCCTCTGACCTTCTCCCCTCTCATTCTCACTCTCTCTCTAATAAATAAATAAATAAATAATTAAAAAAAAAAAAAAAAGAGTGAGAAGGGTCCTTACAGGCAATTTAATCCAATAGTTTAAAAAGAATTCTTTTAATATGGCATCTTTTATTTCAGTGAAATAATAAGCAAATGTCTAAAGATAAAATAGAAAAATGAGTTGAAGAGGAAAGAGCAAAGGCCTTACCTATCCTGACTAGGAAAGTGGGCCTGTAAGCCAATTCATAGTCCCTGTCTCACCACATGTGGCAGCTAATGAGAGAGCACAGTTTAAAACAAGGGATCCTACCTAAACTCTCATTTTCAAAGTCTATAGAAGTTGAGTGAAGGGACTGTCCAAGGTCATACAAATTAGCTAGTGACACAGTGGAGATTAGCATACAGGTATCCATTCTCCCTTTTCAACTTGAACTTACTTCCATTTCTCAAAAAAACAGCAAGAAAAATGGCAATGTTATCAATTTATTTTGAAATTAAATAGTACTGAGGAAAAAGTATAAAATGGTAATTTCTATTTGGATTTTTTTTTTAAGATTTTATTTATTTGACAAAGAGAGAGACAGCGAGAGCAGATACACAAGCATAGGGTGTGGGAGAGGGAAAGCAGGCTTTCCACCGAACAGGGAGCCTGATGTGGGGCTCAATCCGAGGTCCCTGGAATCATGACCTGAGCTGAAGACAGACAGTTAACAACAGAGCCACCCAGGCAACCCTCTATTTGGATTTTAAAATCAAGGAAAAAAAGGCTACACACATAGCCATATATATGCTATAAATTATAAATACTACGTATTCTACTGTCAACATCTTAATTTTGACTTGATAAGTGAAAAAAGCCAATTTACTTCCTCCATTCTAATTTTGAAAATGCTCTATGATCAACATAACAAAAAATACCTCAGTTCCAACTTGATGAAATAATATATCAAGATCCCTTTTGATTCCACATTATATCCCCCTCCAGAACTGCTATGTGTTGGGTAAAGTCATTTCAATCAAGAGACTTAAAAAAAGGACAAGCCTGATTCTAGAATGGAGAAAACTGTGTTTTCAAAAGCTGTCACAATCTCTTAGGTAGGAATGAGAGGAAAACAATTTAGATCTCTGGTTAAATATACAACGCAGGCTCTCAAGTTCTAGGATATCAGGTGTGTCACTCTACCTTAGAAAAATTAGTTTAATAACATTTATTTATTTCCTCAGTTGCAAAATAGGGAGAAAACAAACTACCTTCTAGGCTCAATAATATGTATATAATAGCACAGTATCTGGCTCACATTAGGTACTCAATAAATAATAACTGCTGGTCTGCTCTACTTATCGGTTGAACAAAACCTAGTTATGCAATTCAAGGGCACAGTGTTAAACTGCAAAAAGTAAATGATAAAGTAGTAACTGATTCAAGACCAAAAATATTGGAAAGAAATTTTTAAAGTACCTGCTGACGCCAAAAGACCTCCAGAGGGAAAAAGCAGGACACTTTCCACTGGCTGCCCATGCTCAACAGAGATCACACTCTTGTTTGTTCGTGCATCAAACATCTTCACAGTATGATCATATGACCCTAAAATATCAATTTTTGTATTATGTGAATTTCATTACTCAAACTCAATGTGTGCGTTTGTATCCAAATACAAATATAAATTTTAAAAGGAGAAAAGGATAAAATTTTAAAGACATATCTGTATGTTCATGAAGACCAAGTACCTCCAAACTCTCTGGTACAACTGACTATTTCCTGAAAAAGCATTATGCTATGCTATACTATACTATACTATACTATACTATACTATACTATACAATACAGGTTCTTCAACTATTCAGATCTTCAAGCTACCGTCACTACTGAATCACATGGGAACCTCTGCATAAGCACCCACAAACACTGCACTGCATTATCTTTGTTTCTTGGCCGCTAGAGGCTCTGTGAAAACCAGAGTACTAAAACCATTACAGTTCTGACACTCATGTTTTCAGGGAAGCTTGATGCTTCCAAAAACATGTGAAGGACAGTAAGAACAATCACCAAAAGAAAAAGAAATAAAACAACTGGATAAACAGAAACATATTTCTTTATAAAATGTTTTAAACTACTCTATCTCAAAAGAATCCCAAAGCAATACCAAATTATATCATAATTAAATTAGCAATTTAAGGAGGGAATAGTTCACCAACCTGTTACAAACAGATCTGGGTTCAGTTTGCTAGCACATCCACACCTCACATAATCAGAATGTTCTTTGAATGTCAGAATTTCTTTGGAGTTTGGAATATCCCACAATTTAACTGTATAATCATCAGCCCCAGAGACCACATGATATTTGTCAGCTGTAAAATCGACCGTATGAACTGCTCTAAAAGATCAAGAATCAATATATTGAAAAGCAAGAAAAAAATTGTATGTCTGGCATCTTTTAACATAAAACACTCCTTCTCCCCAAGTAACAACAACAACAAAAAAAAAGCGGCTCAGTTTCAGGGAATAATTGTAGGAGGAAATTATGAGAGAAAATCTTTAAAACAGGTGTTTGTTCCTAAGCCAATTTAAAATTTTAAATACCTCTACTCTATAAAGTTAAGACTATTAATAGCCTTAAAATTATGTTTTTAATATGCTAACAATTCTTTAAACTACTCAATAAAAGTAAATGTTCTAAATGTTGGAGCAAAGGTACATTTAATTAAATAAACTTCAAAATGGATAGTTCCTTACAAAATTCTAAGAAGACTTGCCATTAAGTAGGATAATGTTAAGTGAATTTCTGTTAGATTTTAAATTTTTCACTGATGGAGAAAGACCATCCTGATAATACACTATAAAAAACACTTGAGATTTTAAATAAGCAGCAAGCTTCAGCAATGAACTAGGTAATCTTGATATAAAGTTATAATATAAAACTACGCTGGTCATTTATCAAGTGGCAAAATATTAACTACAAGAAGAAAAAAAAAAAATCAACCCTCCAACTTGACTTCCAAATGAGAACCTCGAAAGTAGTCTAGCTTATAGAGTTCTCATTTATAGTTGTGAGGGTGCCTTTAGATCAGTGGTTTTTAACCTTAATTGGTCACAGAACTCACTGATTAGATAGGACATCTCCCTAGACAAATGTACATTTCTTAAAAGGTCACATATAATTCTAGGGAATTCTTGAGCCCCATCAAACTAGACCATAGGACTCAACTCTGGCTTAGAACAACCAGGAAATAAAGTATACACTGCTACCTAATCTTCACACAACTGCTGTTCTAATTCAAAGCCCAAAAAACAAACAAACAAAAAAAGTTTACAATGACAAAAGAAACAATAAAAAAACCAACTGTCTATAACTGTATGGTGACAGATGCTAACAAGACTTATTACGATCATTTTGCAAAAGACACAAATATCCAACGTATGCTTGAAACTAACATAACGTTTTGGTAATTATACTTCAGTAAAAAAAAAGAAAAAAAACAAAGAATTTTAAATTCTGGCTCTTACTTAGTATGACCTTCAAAATGCCTGAGGGGAGCTCTCCCACTTATATCGAAAAGCTGAACCCCACCATCTTCACTGCCAGCCACAAGCAATCTACCATCCTGACGAAAAGTAGCACAGTATGCCGTGTCTTTAAATCGAGAAAAGGTTTTTATAGGTTCCTGAGAGTACCGGCCATAAATGTGAATCTACAAAAAGATAAAGAACAGTATTTAACCAAATGGCTCAAGATAAGTAGTAAATATAACTACACAAACAAAAAATAAATTTAATATATTTACCCTTGAGGAAGCTGTGACAGCATAATTATATGGAGGCTGTGGAGAAAAATCTACTTTTGACACTGCACCAAACTCCTTGATTTGAACAGGGGTCTTGATAAAAATAAAAAATAATACAAAGGATTAACAGTTACAATTGGTAAGACCTTTTAAGCATTACATAATTTCTTACCGATCATTTTTCTTTGTTCTTAATAACATTTACTAGGATGTATTTAATATAGAAGTATAAAGAAAGCAAAAAGGTTCAAATACCATCACCAAGATTATCCTGATTGCCACTAAAGTAAATAAATATATGACTGGAAAACCATACCCACTCTTTCTCTTCAGCTGTGGAGTTTTCTGCAATTATTGCTGGGGGGAAAAAACCGTATGCCTATATACCAGCATACATTTAACCGTGTATTCTGTAACTGACACAAAGATCATACCATGCAGGCTGTTCTGTACCTTGCTTTTTTTTTTTCGCTTAATAACTCATCTTAGCTAATTTTTCATATGATCAATAGATTTGCCATCCATTACAGGATACATCATAATTTATGTTACCAGTCCACTAACAGACACAGACTTTTCCAAAATTTCTAGTATTAAAAATAATATTTTAATAAACACCTGTAGATGTATATCTTAGAAAACTTGGGGGAGTATAATCATTGAGTAAGTTCCAAGTTACATGACCAAAAGGTATTTCTATAATAAAAATGTCAAAAAGTTTGCACCAGGGGTGCCTGGGTGGCTCAGTGGGTTAAAGGCTCTGCCTTCAGCTCGGGTCATGATCTCAGGGTCCTGGGATCGAGCCCCATATTGGGCTCTTTGCTTGGTGGTGAGCCTGTTTCCCCCTCTCTTTCTGCCTGCTTCTCTGCCTACTTGTGATCTCTCTCCCCGTCAAATAAATAAAATCTTAAAAAAAAAAGAAAAAGGTTTGCACCAATTTTCCTCCCTCAAGTAGCAATGATGATCAAAATTTCTCATTTGCGCCACTATAATAGATGAAAAATAATATACAAATTAGTTTTACGTTTATAAATTCTTGAGTGAAGCTTCAGCTCTTTGTTATATTTATTGGTTATTTAAATTTCCTGTTCCATAAACTTCCCAATCTGTCTTTTTCCATTTTTTAATTGTTCATTAAAAAAAAAAAACTTTTAAGCCTTTGTAGTCTAGATCTAATTCTGCATCTTTACTTTCTTAGTTTAGAAAGGCAAAAAAAAAAAAAAAAAAAGAAAAAAAAGAAAAAATCTTGCATAAATGAAAAATTGGAAAACCTAACTCATTCGGCATTCATGAATCATCTATTTTTTTGGGGGCGCCTGGATGGCTCAGTGGATTAAAGCCTCTGCCTTTCGCTCAGGTCATGATCTCGGAGTCCTGGGATCGAGCCCTGCATTGGGCGCTCTGCTGGGTGGGGAGCCTGCTTCCCCCCCTCTCTCTGCCTGCCTCTTTGCCTACTTGTGATCTCTCTCTCCTTTTGTCAAATAAATAAGTAAAATCTTTAAAAAAAAATCATCTATTTTTGGTAGACACTTGTATGATTGAAATCATTAAGCAGCATGGACTTTTTTTTTTAAAAGATTTTATTCATTTGACAGAGAGAGACACAGCAAGAGAGGGAATACAAGGAGGGGGAGTGTGGGAGGGAGAAGCAGGCTTCCCGCGGAGCAGGGGCTCGATCCCAGAACCCCAGGATCATGACCTGCACCCAAGGCAGACGCTTAACTACTGAGCCACCCAGGCGCCCCAGCAGCCTGGACTTTTAATTTAAAACTTCCAAGATAAAATATCAGATATCAAATTTCCCACCCAAACTGTAAACTGCTGGTAGATTCTTTTTAGTTAATAGTTCTCTACTGGAGTATCCAAAGTATAACACATGCTGGGGAGATATGCATAAATGCAAACCGCTCATTACCATCTACACTTACCTTATAGTTGTTCCAGTACAGTGTATCTTGGGTGATTTTTTCACCAAGTACAGGGTATGTCTGAATAGCTGCAGGCTTATAACCAGCCATAATTTCATATAATTGGACTGTTAAATTGACGTTAGAAATAATTACAATGACTCTGCTTTATGTCTGAAAAAGAAAATATTTTATATACACATATTATTCTTTAACCTGTATAGTTCCATTTTCACTCTGTGTCTTTTCAAAAGACTGTGTGGGAGCTTACAGATAGTGACCAATAAATCATCTAATTCTAACACATTAGAGACAGTCTAAGGAAGCAGGTAGAATACAGACAGGGCTACCAGACTGCACCATCTACTCAGTTATACACAGAGGCTGTACACAAATGTTCTCACATCTAACTAACCAATTTACAACACATGGAAATAAATGTGGCTCAGCCATCCAGTAGCCAAAGCAGAAGTCCACGAGCTTAGACTATTATTAACAACAGAAAACACTAAGGTGAAACTGCAAATACAAAAGTTTCCTGAAACCAAATTTAGGATGACATTTAATCTATATGAACATAGTCTAGGGTTTTGACTCCCTGAAAGCCTTAGAAATAACAAGAAGGAAAACAAAGTTAATATTCTAACAGAGAAGCTTAAAAGTAAATTTAAAAGCTTAAAATAAAATCAAAAGCTAGTATTCTGGTGCAGAAGCTTAAATGTAAAAGCTTAAAATAAAATAAAAATTAATATTTAAAAGTTTAAACAGTAAGAAAAAAAACAAGAATAAAGCAATTAAATTCCCTATTTAAATAACAGGATAAAAATGAATTAAAACTTTTTTGTTTTTAAGATTTTATTTATTTATTTATTTATTTGAGAGAGAGAGAGAGATCACAAGTAGGTAGAGAGGCAGGCAGAGATAGAGAGAGGGAAGCAGGCTCTCTGCTGAACAAAGAGCCGATGCGGGGCTCGATCCCAGGACCGGGAGATCATGACCTGAGCCGAAGGCAGAGGCTTTAACCTACTGAGCCACCCAGGCGCCCCTGAATTAAAACTTTTAAATGACATAGAATTAAGCCAAAATGTCTGTCTAGGACTATTCAACTGTGGAAGAGATTCATTTTATCAGTGGTACAACTCATATATTCCAAAAAGCTTGAAAACAGTACACCAGTAATCACCAAAATAAACAGGTATGACATACTCTTTTTTAAGATTTTATTTATTTATTTGACAGAGAGAGAGATCACAAGTAGGCAGAGAGGCAGGCAGAGAGAGAGGAGGAAGCAGGCTCCCTGCTGAGCAGAGAGCCCGATGTGGGGCTAGATCCCAGCACCCTGAGATCACCACCTGAGCCGAAGGCAGAGGCTTTAACCCACTGAGCACCCAGGCGCCCCAGGTATGACATAGTCTAAAGTTTCTTTTGATGAAATGTAACAATCGACAATTAAAAGGAAGGAAACTTTTCTGTTCATTCAAGTACCTACAATGTATAGGACATTGTTCTAGGTTCTGGACATACAATGTTGAGTAAAACAGTGCCCTCACGGCCTCCAATATTCTCCATTTTAGCTGGTGATCAGCAGAAGCTACGAATATGGACTCAGCTTTGACTTGTCCTTCCTCTTCACTTTTAACAGCCATATAGTTAACAAGATTTGCTATTTAACCTCTGTAACCTTCATCATGCCCACTCCACCAAGTTCCACTGCTCTCAGATCTTCTCACCTACGAAAATAGTGCAGTAGAAGGGCCCCTAGACTCCCTCATCCATCTTTTAAATAGCCATCAGCAAGACCTAACTACCCGGCATGTCCAGCACAAAGCACAACACTGCCTGAAAACAAAGGTCCAACCAAGCTCTTTAACATGGCTTCTGATCTGGCCCTTACTTACCTTTCCAGCTTCACTCTTTGCTATTCCCTTTAACACACCATTCTCTTACTTCTCTCACTGTCTTTGCTCATTTATCTGCTTTGCCAGGAATGTTCTCTATATACCCACTTCCTTTTTATCTTTTAGAGTTCAACTCAAGGATCACATGCTCCATCCTCTGAACTCCTAATCATACTTCACTGTGCGTATTTCTGTCTCTCCGCATAGTAACACTGAATTTATAATAATCTCTCTTTCCCACTAAACTGAACACTTCATACCAGGAAGATTTTTTTTAAGTGCTTAAAGAAAACTTGGGGAAAGAAAGGAAGCACTGTGCTGGGTTCTACGGAAAAACATAAAATTAAAGGCACAAGTGGTTCTATAATATGCACACTGCTACACATGAAGAGTCAACAAACTTTTTCTGTAAGGGGCCAGATGATAAATACCTTAGGCTTTGCAGGCCAACAGGCAAAATGGAGAATATTAAGTAGTTACGAGCAAGCAAGCAAGAAAAAAAAATTTTTTTTCACTAACAAAACCCCCCAAATAATTATGAGTACAATTTTATGTTTATGAATGAAAAGAATGATATTTTTGAACAAAGGGAAAACATTTCACTTACTTCAGGTTCAAGGTTAGTGCTTCCTATCATGAGAATGCAAATATTCACCCGTAAAAACCATTCTAGGCTCACGGACTGCCCAAGGAACAGTCACCTTGCCAAATCTAGGGTGCCGGCCTCCACCCCTTCCTGTAATACAGGCAAAACCACCCCTTACTAGCATATCGGCAAAAGAATACATAACTCTGCCTTGACAGAAACAGTTTAAAGCTATAAAAGTTTACAAGTGAGGGGCAGGGGCGCCTGGATGGCTCAGGTCATGATCCCAGGGTCCTGGAGACCAAATCGAGCTCCATGCCCAGAGGGGAGCCTGCTTCTCCCGCTGCTTGCCACTCCCCTTGCCTGTGAGCGCGCTCGCTCTCTCACAAATAAATACATAAAATCTTAAAAAAAAATTGAGGTGTTGTAGCAGTGGTTTGCCAGATTAAAGTGAGATACAGCACTGGAGGTGAGGCAGTGGGAACATGACACAAAACAAAAGCGTGGAGGCAAGAAATGATGTGAAAATGAATAGGAAGAAAATGATCAGGGAGAGGTCAGAGCCGGAGAAACTGGGAGTAGATTAATAACAGATACTACAATACAACGCAGAATATCAAATATATGGTATAAATAACGTAAAGAGTACTAAGCTCAAAACAGATTTTTAATTCTAACCGGGCGGCTCCCAGAAAGATTCAAAGTGTGCATTTCAACTGGGCCTTGACATCTAATATTAAAACAGACTGGCCTTTTAAGATGGGCACAAGCACGAGGCATAAGGGCAGCACTGGAAATCAAGAGAACATCACAAGCAAAGACAGGTGGAAATCTGCCCCATGCCTTGGAGGGATGCGCGTTAATAACGGTGCACAGGAGAGGATGTGATCGTAGAAAAGGCAAATGTACGTCGAAGCTAAATTGCGGGGATGCTGAGAGGTTGGTTAAAGAATTTTGGCCGTTCGGTCAGAGGAGCACGCCAGATACCAAGGAAGGCCCGACGTGGGCCTGAACTACCCCCACTGGGAGCCTCCTTCACCTACCTACCGCCTCACCTGCCCGGCAGGACACTCTGCGTCCAAGGAGAATTTCTTGGATTCCGCCAGCCCCCTCCCCGTACTCCTGCGGCTCACTTGCGGAAGATCACGCGGACCTTCCACCGAGCAGCCACGACGCAACCCCTGAACAGCTAGGCCAGTCGCACAAAAGTGACGTGATGGCGTACGCTCACGTGACTTACGCAGGCCGAGTGTAGCAGGGGTTGGTCAGGAGGGCGGGGCGATGGGAAAAGAGGAGACGTGATACGAGGTCCAGACGGGTGTTGCCCTAGTGACCCAGAAGGGTCTGCTGAAGTGACCCAGTCTCTGTAGTACTCGGGCACTAAAGACCGAGCAGCGGCGGTGAAAAAAACATTCAGGCCTTTCGGCTGCCGTGACGCGGAACGTTTTTTTTGGCCAGAAACCGAAAGAAGAAATCGGAAGTGACGTCGCGGTCAAAACAAGCCGGGGTTTAGGGGCCTGCAGTGAATCTGTGGCCGCAGATGGAAAGGCCCAACTCGCTGTCGGCTTTCGAAGGTAGTCGCGAGGCCCTGCGCTCCCACCTAGTCGGCCTCCCGCCCCTGCGCCCCCGACTCTCCCGTCGTGGCTGAACCAGAGTTTCCGCCCGCGGTCCTTTTGCTGTGCTGGGCCTTTTCAGGCAGAGCTGGCGGGTGGCGACCGAGCGGACTTCCCTTATTACAAGTATCCCCTCCAGCGGGCTTCTGTCCTGGGACGCTAGGACACCTGTCGCCTGTGAGGCATCATTCATTTTCATAGCACCTTCCTTTCCTTGTAGGACAACTTCAGGATTAGGAAGAACCAGGGGGCTCCTGTTATTAGGATCCACTGCGGACTAGCACAGTTGCCCAGTGTGTCTCTCCCTTCATCCCTGGGCTCTGACTGATCGAGGTGATCCTAGGTATCCTTGGCCATACCTCTTTTTCTCTCCGCCTCCTACTCTTGATCATGTTTTCCCTCTCCTTCTTCTAGTCTTCAAAATCTTAGTCAATTCGGCTCTTCTATAGAGAGCAGTGGCAAGACAGCGTTCTGTTTTCACTCCCTCCTTTCCCAGGTTCTCTCCTCAAAGACGGGTAGTTCCATTCCGTCTATAAGCCCTGATTTATGACATGGAAGATATTTAGAGCTAGAAAGAGTATTAGAGATGTCTATTTCAACCCCATCTACATTGTATAGATTAATAAAATGAGTTTCAGAAAACGTATGTGATTTTTCTGTTCAGGGTTGCACATCTAGTTAGTAGTCATGTTGAACATGCAAAGCCAAATCTAATTAGCAAGCCTTTTCTGGGCATCTTGCAGGGTCATTTCAGGATAGAAAAGAATATAAAACGCTGTTAATGTTCAAATCAGAAAACATTTCTGGAACACCTGATAGGATCAGGCTCTGCTTTGTGTGCAAAGTTTAGTAAGAGTGTTCTCCATCCTAGAGAAGTTTTCAGTTTCTTTAAGTGGAAACTTTAAAGAGAATGATAAATATTGAAAAGAGAAATAAGTGCAGTGTGCTAAGAGAGCTCGGGGGATTGCATTTAGGCCAGTTCTGGGTAGGAGTCTGTGGGAGATGGTTCTTACCCCAGGAAACACAGCTTCTATCTTGCAATACATTTTTAAAGCCCTCTGCATTGCACTTCCGTCTCCACTTGAATCACAGCTCATTTTCTGTTCTGGTTTCCTTCTTTCTTTTGGTTAAAGTATATTGATTTTGTTACCTGTTACTTTCTTACTATTATTATTATTATTACTATTGTTATTTCTTCACCTCTTGTCCCTTGGAAGTCTGGATTAGTTTAGTGCTGCTGCTTATTTTAGTGGTCAAGGTGATCTATCCAAAGAGCTGGATAGGTCATTCATAATGTATAAGCTCCCTTTTTCTTTTCTCTACGTAGGAAATAACAGTTAACTATCGTTACTACTCAAAGGATTGTTATAAGGATCAATCTTGTAAAATGTTTTAAAACTGAAAATAGTAGTTATCTGTAAATGTATGGTTTGCCAACCTTTGCTCCATTGTGATCCTAATGCATTTTTCTTTTTAAATTCCAATTAAAAAAAAAAACCCTGCACCCTCTCAAAATTTCTAAGAGGCAGTGAACCCTAACATGAAAAGATTAACTAGATGTTTTTATTTTCTTCTCCCTGTCTCAGGGATTATATACATCAGGCATTTATTTATTTATTTTTTAAGATTTTATTTATTTATTTGAGAGAGAGAGAGAGCATGAGAGGGGAGAAGGTCGGAGGGAGAAGCAGACTCCCTGTGGAGCTGGGAGCCCAATGTGGTACTCTATCCCGGGACTCCGGGATCATGACCTGAGCCGAAGGCAGTCGCCCAACCAACTGAGCCACCCAGGCGCCCTACATCAGGCATTTATAATCTTGATGTTCTTCATTTTTTAGAATCAATTTGAGGTACAATAATGAAATTCTCTTGAAATTAAATTAAGGTTCATAGAAAAGTGCCAGTGATACTAAAAACTCATTATAAAACAGTAATAGATGATTCCATAACAGATGTGCTTACAATCTATGCTTTGAGAGTTTGCAATTATTGAATTCATGTCTGGATTATCTATATTTGAAAAAAATCAGTTCTTATTTATACTTAATTCTTATTTCTTAATACTTATTATAAAAATTGAGATCTAAAAATTATAGTTTGATCCTAATGCCCTAGAGATGATAAAGCACAGGAAGCCAATCTATAATCTATGGTTTCTGTACCAACAGTTTTCATAAAAACCTATATTAAGTTACTAACATTTGAACCGAACAAAAACTGATAAGTTTATCTTCAATACATCATAACCAAAACTTTGTAAAACCTTTAACTATCTAAGAATCACAGGTGTTGTAGATGCTAATAGACATAGGTACAATATGAGTTCTATCTTAAATTCAAACTGAGAGCCACTTATAAACATAGCGTATTAAAAGATGAACTATAGGTAAGAGCTTAAAGTTTTCACATGAAAGGGTTTTTTTTTAATGTTTTAGTCATTTTAATTTATGAAATGAAATCTTAGCACTTTGACATTAAAAGGTGGTTTAAAGAATCTAGCAATCAGGGGCGCCTGGGTGGCGCAGTTGGTTGAGCGACTGCCTTCAGCTCAGGTCATGATCCCGGAGTCCCGGGATCGAGTCCCACATTGGGCTCCCAGCTCCATGGGGAGTCCACTTCTCACTCTGACCTTCTCCCTTCTCATGCTCTCTCTCACTCCCTCTCTTTCCTAATAAATAAAAATAAAATCTTTAAAAAAAAAAAAAAGAATCTAGCAATCAATGAAAGGATCACCGACTTGAACTATGAACACAAGAAATGTCAAATTTTTGAGAAAAAAATGCTATTAGGAATTTTTTACAATGTTTTGTCCCAGTAGGAACTAGCTTCTTTCTATCTTGAGGAAGTGCCTCCATGTCCTCTGTGGGCTTGTGTGGTAGCAGGAGTTTCGGGTGGTTCTGGAGGCCAGGAAGTCTCAGATGGAGGTGGCAGCATGGTTGTGTTCTGGTGAGGGCGCTCTTCCTGGTTCACAGCTGCTGTCTGCTTGCTCTATTCTACCTTGGCGAGAGAGCATGAAAGTTTATTTTCATCGTTACCTTGGTCTTCTGTTCATTTGACAATGTTCAAGAATAGGAAAGGGGAGAAAAAGTAAAATTTGTTGAAAACTAGCTATGAAAGTGAGAATATTATTGTATTTCATTTAGTCTTTACCAAGAACCTGTGAGGTTAATGGTGACACTTCCATTTTACCGGTGAGATTGAGGCTTAGGGAGGTTGAGTAATGCACAAGTTCACAAAGCTAGTTAGTGGTGAGGCTTCAATTCATACCCAGGTGTCTGCCTCTGAACATTGTATGCTTACTATTAGCGTACTATTAATATTATGTGTAGGTGTTTATAAGAGCACTCTGCTTATTTTGTGTACTTTAGCTAAGTTGATATATTTTTAATTTTTTTCTTTCAGATTTTTCAATAGCTGAATTCCAAGAACACAGTGGATACCACTCCTATAAAACAAAGAGGAAATCATGAAGAAATGTGTTAATTATTGAAACTACAGTTGAAATCATGGCTACATCAGCAAATCTGGATATTGGAGCCCAGCTGATAGTGGAAGAGTGTTCCAACAGTTACAGTCTAACTGGCATGCCAGACATTAAAATAGAACATCAGCTGGACTCGAATGCAGAAGAAGGATCAGCTCAGGGTGTTGCCATGGGAATGAAATTCATATTACCTAACCGATTTGATATGAACGTGTGTTCTCGATTTGTGAAGTCCTTAAATGAAGAGGATAGTAAAAATATTCAAGATCAGGTTAACTCTGACCTGGAAGTGGCATCTGTCCTATTTAAAGGTTGAAAGTTATGGTATAAATATCTGCATTTGTTTTCGTTTATTTTGGTTTTTTGGGTTTTTTTTTTTTTTTTCATTATGATCATGAGATTGTGAGTTTGGAAGTCATTTTTTAATATGATTTGGAAGAGAGAGTTTAGAAGTCATACTTTAATATGATTTTCTAGAATCTCACCAAAACCACAATTAAACAATTTCATGTTATTTGCTATCTATAAGTATATGTTGATTTTTTTAAAAATTTCTTGCTTGACCTTTGTTTATTTACAAACTAAAGGTTCTTATTGTACTCTTTAAAATGATAGGAGAAAAAAATTATTTGTGCCTTTTAAGAAATGAATTACCTTGCTCTTCCCTATTCCATGAATATTTGATTGGCATCAGCTTCCCATAGTTTAATGCATTGATGTTTGTCTTCATATTGTAGACTTACTTTTACAACAATCTATTGAATAAAAAACTAATCTCAGAATAAAATCACTCAAGATTAATACAGATTTTTTTCTGGAACTTTCACTGTGATAATGCAGAATTTTTATAGCAAAGAATAATAGCACTTGAGAAACAGTTAAACATATACCTCATGTATTTCTTTTTTAATGTAAACATTGACATAGAACTTTGAAATACTTTATCATTAAAATGTTATTTTAATGTGTTTAAATTTATTTTACTTAGCTGAATGCAATATCCATACATCTCCTTCTCCGGGAATTCAAGTAAGACATGTCTACACTCCCTCTACAACAAAGCACTTCTCACCCATAAAACAGTCAACTACTTTGACCAACAAACACAGAGGAAATGAGGTCTCTACCACACCTCTATTAGCAAATTGTAAGTATATCCCACTGATGTATTGAAATATTCTTATTACTAATATAATGCTTTCAAGAGTTTGGCTTTGAAACATTATTTTCTTTAAATGCATATTTAATTTTGGAAAGCTTAAGTGATGTCTTGATAGTTTTAGTAATTTAAAATTTTTTTCACAGTATTACTGCATAACCAAATATTTCATGTTTTATATTCATTTTGTTAAGAACAAATACAGATTTTTTTTTAAAGATTTTATTTATTTATTAGCGAGAGAGAGAGAGAACACACAAGTAGGGGGAGCAGGAGAGGGAGAAGCAGACAGTCCGATGAATAGGGAGCCCAGTGTGGGACTTGATCCCAGGACCCTGGAATATGACCTGAGCTGAAGAGAAATGCTTAACAGACTGAGCCACCCAGGCATCCTAAGAACAAATAATACAGATAACACAGAACAAATAACAAGAACAAATAATACAAATAGTATAGACTTTATATAAGTTTATACAAATACAGGTTTATATTTGTTTATACACATACAGATTTTATGCAAGTTTTCTTTTCTTTCTTTTTTTTTTTTTTTTAAGAAAGAAAGATAGGGAGGGGAGAGGCAGGGGGAGAGGGAGAGAGAGAATCTTAAGCAGGTTCCACAACCAGCACAGAGCTGTCACCGGGCTCTGTCTCAGGACTCTGAGATCATGACCTGAGCCGGAATCAAGAGTTGGACACAACAGACTGAGCCACCCAGGTGCCCCTACAGGTTTTCATTGTTAAAACCTTTATAGTCTTACTATAACAAATAATTGGTCATTCTGAACTTTGTATACACTAAGATATTGTGAGTGTTTTTCTGCTCTTGGGGTGCAAAACTTTACATTTTACTTACAAATTAGATCAGTGATCAGCAAGTGGTTTATAGTAAAACCTGAGTGATTTCTACTGTAATTTTGAATTTGATTATAATAATATGAATATGAAATGAAACAAGATGGGATGGGGAAGGAGACAAACCATAAGAGACTCCTAAACTCACGAAACAAACTAAGGGTTGCTGGGAGGTGGGGGGGGTAGGGATATGGACATTGGGGAGGTTATGTGCTATGGCAAATGCTGTGAAATGTGTAAGCCTGATGATTCACAGACCTGTACCCTGGGGTAAATAATACATTATATGTTAATAAAAAAATTAAAAAAAATAATATGAATATGAAATTAACTCTTTTAAAAACCTGAATCCACAATTTTTTAAAAAATGTAGAATCATTCTAGAAGAAATAAAATGAAGTTTTTCTATATAAATCAGAAAACATTCTCTATAGTATAGATATGTTAATGAGAGAAAACCAGTTAGCAGTTTGATGTTAGGAACTTATTTGAGTATGTAATGTAAGTGCATCTATATTCTAAAGCATGGTGAAATGCATGTTTCTACTTTGGAAACACCATATCCCTCCTGATTTTGAATCAGGTTAGGCCAGGAGAAGTCCATGACTCCTACTTCAACTATTAGCCATTTTTGTTTTACTTACTAAATTTGCATGTGCTTCATAATTGCTTTTCTTTCTATTAAGGCCATTTAGTCATATTGCTGAAGTCAAGGATCAAGTGATACTAATTTTTAAGATGAACCTTCACAGAACAGTGCCTGTTTAATTTTTTCTAAAAATAAAGATGTTGTCTTAAAAAATAAATAAATGAATGGATGGATGGATGAATAAATGAATAAAGATGTTCTCTTAAAATAGTCCAACCATATTATTTTTGAGCTGCAAAGAGACACCTAGAGATCATGCAGTTCATGTCCCTCATGTTTTAGACAAAACGGTTAATCATTTATTCAAGATCACACAACTAATTAGCCACAACTAGGTCTGCATTCAAGAATTTACTCTGAGTCATTTTTCCTTTTACTGCCTCACTCCAAAGTTAAGAAAAACCCATGGAGTCTTGAAATAATATTTGGGATTTCACAGGATTTAACCAATAAAAAGACAAAAGGTGTTTCTTTGTGTGTTTTAGATCCAACATCCTCATAAGTTTGGATATTGAGTTAGCATTTTAAAAATTAAAAACCTAAGCCATTTCTTTGATTGATGAGATCATTAGCAATTTGCATTCTTTTTTTTTTTTTAAGATTTTATTTATTTATTTATTAGGAAAGAGAGAGAGTGAGAGAGAGCATGAGAAGGGAGAAGGTCAGAGTGAGAAGCAGACTCCCCATGGAGCTGGGAGCCTGATGTGGGACTCGATCTCGGGACTCCGGGATCATGACCTGAGCTGAAGTCAGTTGCTCAACCAACTGAGCCACCCAGGCGCCCCAGCAATTTGCATTCTTGATAGTTGACTGTAACAGTTTGCATATTCAGTGATAACAGTACTTTGCAGATGTCAGAATTGCCTTAAACATACATCAACTCTCAGATGCAGAATGCCTACTTGTAATGTTAGGATATATATATATTTTTTTTTAAAGATTTTTTTTATTTATTTATTAGAGACAGAGACTGAGAATGAGAGGGGAGAAGGTCAGAGGGAGAAGCAGACCTCCTGCAGAGCCGGGAGTCCGATATGGGACTCGATCCTGGGACTCCAGGATCATGACCTGAGCCAAAGGCAGTCGCGTAACCAACTGAGCCACCCAGGCGCCCCTGTTAGGATATATTTTAAGTTAAATTTTTTTAAACAATAAAATGATAGGTTTTTTTAGAAGAGAGAATTGCTGCACAAATATGAATGACATGATGAAAGTATACCCTGAAGATAGAAAAACATGAAGCTTTTTATGGTATCATTTCAGCTTTATCTGTTCACCAGTTGGCTGCTCAGGGAGAGATGCTCTACTTAGCTACTCGGATTGAACAAGGTAATAGCCTGTTTTTTTAACTGTGCTTAAAACATATTTAATTGGATTTATTAGATTTTTGTTGTTTTATTTTAATACAGAAGGATGTAAAAACAAAAAACAATAGTTGCATAATCTCACTAGGCAGATAACTCTATAGGTAGTAAAAAAAGAACTACAAAGTGTAAAAGTTGCAGCCTCCCTTACCACCTAACCTTTTCCCCAAAGCAAACATTACAAATTTCTTATGTTTTCAGGAAACTCTTTTAGAAAACATTCCTGTTTATTATGTGGGCTATGTGTGAAAATATGTATTTGCTTTTTGTTATGTACACAAGAGGGAAAATATTATACACACTGCATTGGACTTTTTTTTTCACTTAATATTTTGGAGATCTTTCCATCTGAGCACATAAAGATTTATTTCTTTTTATTCTTTTTTTTTTTTTTTAAGATTTTCTTTATTTATTTTGAGAGAGAGAGAGAGCACAAGTTGAGGGAAGGGTCAGAGGGAGAGGGAGAAGCAGACTCTCTGCTAAGCAGTGACCCCTCCCAAGGCAAGACTGGATCCCAGGACCCTGTGATTATGACTTGAGCCAAAGGCAAATGCTTAACCGATTGAGCCACCTAGTTGCCCCCTATTTCATTCTTTTTAATAGGTCCATAATTTTGTACTGTATTGTTGCATACATATATACTGTTTTTATTTTTTAACTAATCCACTAGGGGATGGTTGATTTCAGTTTCTCAGTATTAAGTAACATTCCTGTTGGCATTCTTTTTAAGTATAGGATAAGTTCCTACAAGTTTATTTGCTGGGTCAAAGATATATGGATTTTTCACTTTTATATATATTGCCAGATATTTGTCCTATCCTCACACCAAAGTTAGAGTTTATATTTCCCCATAACCTCAGTGACACAAAGTATTATCAGATTTTGATCTTTGCTAATCTCATGGGTGAAAAATGGTATCTAATACTGGTTGTGTTTAGATTTTTTAAATTATGGTCTATTTAGGTTCTTTTGTATGTGAAATGCTTGATATATATTGATTTTTATGACCTCATCTAAAGATTTTAAAACATTTAGTTTTTGTTGTTTATGTTGCATTTTTTTACCAGTTTGTCATTTTCCTTTGATTTTCATATTTTCAACAAAAGTTTAACACTCTGTTAAATTTATTTTTTTAACAAATGGTAAATTTATTTTTTTCCTTGTAACTTCTGAGTTTTATATCCTTCTTCAAAAGGCTGTTCTACTTCAAGATTATAAATAATGGAGGAACACCTTTGCTTATTAGTTAATTAGCTAAATAAACACATGGAAGAAGAAAAAGTTAATGATACAAACTCACGTAATAGGACTTCAGCAAATAAGTCAGCAGGAAGCGAACCTCATTGAGTAGTATAATCCACCTTTTAGAATGCCAGTATTTTCATGATGATATTAATAGATGGTTGTTAAATTAGATTACAAAAATTGTTTTTCTTTTAAATAGAAAATGTTATCAATCACACAGATGAAGAAGGATTTACTCCTTTGATGTGGGCTGCAGCACACGGGCAAATAGCTGTGGTAGAGTTTCTACTTCAAAATGTAAGGAAATTGCCTCGGAAAATGTATACATATAGTTACTTAAGTCTTGAGTAAAGATTTTGTATCTCCAGCCAACTAGACATAATGGTAGAGGATCCAAAAAATTTTTGCACGCTTTTCGTATTCTTGTGAAACTTGGATCTAGTTGGGCAGATAAGATTAGTTATACATGAAAACAGCGAGAGAGAATCTCAAGCCAGCTCCCTCAGAGTGTGGTGGGAACAGAGGTAAGCATTGTAGGAGAAGCTTCATGGGGAGAAATAACTTAACTTCGGAGTGAAAGGATAGGTAGCATTCAGATAGAGGGAGGAAGGAAGGCCTCCAGACAACCGTGATAATAAGGACATCCGTGAGTAGAAGTTTGCATTCTTAAGCCCAGAACATTACTTGGCCTAAGTACTGAACTAAGTACTGGCCTAAGTACTGAACTGAACTTACTGACAGAAATGACAATATTCTTATTTAAGAATTGTAAAGTCTTTTATCTCTACTTGCCACTCCAGGGTGCTGATCCCCAGCTTTTAGGAAAAGGTCGAGAAAGTGCACTCTCATTGGCCTGTAGTAAAGGCTACACAGATATTGTCAAAATGCTGCTCGATTGTGGAGTCGATGTAAATGAATATGATTGGGTGAGTCTATGGTACTGATTTTTAAAATACTGTAATAAATTCTAGAAATTATTTAATTTGGAGGGACAAATTTTACTAGACATTTGGAAAAATAGTTAATTAAACATGTGGGAGAAGAAGTTAATTGTACAAACTCAATTATTACTTCTGATTTAAATATTCTTCACAAAATAGGAAAATTATAAAAAAAAAACATGAAAATTGCCTTAAACGACTTTTACATGCCCAGTTCTTAGTAAAACGTCTCACAGCAACATTAAATTATTCCACTCTTGCTCACCTTGAAAAACTAAATCATCTTTTCCTTTTACAGAATGGAGGGACACCTTTGCTTTATGCTGTACATGGAAATCATGTTAAATGTGTAAAAATGCTCTTAGGTAAGCCGATGAAAGTGATGATGTTTAGAAAATACCATGTGAGGACTTGAATTTCTTACAAGCTGGCCTGCCCTAGTGTCACTCAGGAGAATCACTAACTATTATTAAATCTGTTAACCCTGCTGAAGCGACCTCGGCCACCGAGCTTCCAGTGGGAGAAGCAGCTCGGTCCCGCAGCACACCTGTGCTTGGAGCATTTGCTCCCCTGGTGCTTCCTCTTGAAGATCATGTCTGAATCCATCATTTTCTCTGTCCACAGTGTCTTTGGGCATAAGTTTTGTCTAAGGTTGTTGATGAGTTTCAGCTGTTAGCGAGGATGCCTGTTTGAAGCAGCCTCCCGCTGACCCACCAAAGTGAATTCTGTGCACTCTTTGCTGAAAATCTGACCTGCCATTTGCACTGAGCCAGTCACAGACAAACATACCCACATTTTCATTTTATTTATGCAGATTTTTCTGTTTTGGTACAGAAAATGGAGCTGACCCAACCATTGAAACTGACTCTGGGTATAATTCTATGGATTTAGCTGTAGCCTTGGGCTATAGAAGTGGTAAGTATTTTAGAACTGTCCGGTTTTATTTTAATTCATAAAGCTCTGTAAACAGTACAAACTAGTGGACTAAACTGTTTTCATCCCTTGTAGTCATAAAATATGGCATGGTATCCTAAGTTATCCTGACAATGACTTAACTGTAGGCAAAATCAACAAATTCTTACAAAGTCTGGAAATGAGTTTGTTACTATTACTTTTCACCAACCCAAATAATTCGTTCCCAGAGTACACACCTATTTACATACAAGAGTTTACATTTTTGTAGCAAATTACTTATAAAATGCTTTATAGGTGCCCTTTGTTCTTTAGAACACACCTTGTGTGTTGGTTAAGAACAGAATTCAGTAACTTGGACGATCACTAAGTCAGTGACGGGCTAAGTTTTAAGTGCACTAAGTAGTGCATTGCAGTCTTACCATCCTCAGACGATGGGTATCTATCACTGGGCATATAGCCTCAGAATGGGAGGAGTAACTTTATTTTAAGGAGAAGTTGATGTTAAGTTGAATTTGATAGTTTTGTGTAAAATTTTATGATCAACATGCTGTGGTCTTGATAACCTGTCTGTTCCAGTTCAGCAGGTCATTGAGTCGCATTTACTGAAGCTGCTTCAGAATATCAAGGAGTAGACATAGTCGTCAGGACGTGTTGTCTGCCCTTCCATTTACTTTTTGGCTCTTATAAATGATAGTTTTGTTTACTTATAAATTTTTACCTCAGTTGCAAAATTTACTGGTTTTAGTAAGTTTTAATATTCCTCTGAGTAATTCACTGGTTTATAATAAAATTAATGTTGATGCTTTTTTATAAATGTGTTTTACTGCATATTTAAAATTATAAATTAATGTTTTGTGGCATGTAAATTTTTATGGTACAGATAGTTATCTTTGTATCAAGTGCTGTAATTTAACATTTTCAAAAATTATTCTATCCTGCTTGTCTTTACTCTTGTATTAACTCATTGACTTCACACAGGTTTGCTATAAATCTAAAGGAAAAATATTTGTTATTGTTGAATTTAAAAATGCACAGTGTGATTGTTTACAAAATGATGCTATAATTAAATAAAGTACTTTTTCTGTTAGTTTGCATGGTAGTTTTTTTTAATTGTAGGTGAGTATTAATGGATTACTTTAGGATTTTTAGTTTAACCTTCTGTCCTGCCTGGACACTCCATTAGTTCAAACAATATAATTAAAATAAATCAAATGTAAGTCAATCAACAAAGACTTAATTGTCATTTTTAGAAATATATTTAGAATATTTTGTAAATAAGTTTTTCAGTAGGAAACATTAGTCCCTCAATAAAAGTCGGATGTTCTTTAATTCCACTAAAGGAGCACTATAAACTTGTGTTACACTAAAATCTAGAAAAGAGCTATGGGCTGGAATTTTGCTTGCCCAATGTGTGTGAGACTTGCATTAAATCACTTCATCTGGAAAATAGATGTTATGTACCTTGGTTATGATACTTGGGTTGTAAACCATATAAATTTCATCTAGTTGAAGCAAAAGGGAATTATGGAAAGACAGAATGAAGAGGAAAGCTGAAGCAGGCAATACCAAGGAAGGAAACTAGGCCAGGGATCTCAATCAGGAAATCAGGGCCAGTTATTTTGGATGCTGTTTTGGTAATGTTAGCTTAAAACCCCTTGTTTATCATTGTGCTCAAGATTTAAGTTTCTAGGGGCGCCTGCGTGGCTCAGTGGGTTAAAGCCTCTGCCTTCGGCTCAGGTCATGATCTCAGGGTCCTGGGATCAAGCCCCGCATCGGGCTCTCTGCTCAGCGAGGAGCCTTCTTCCCCCTCTCTCTCTGCCTGCCTCTCTGCCTACTTGTGATCTCTCTCTCTCTGTCAAATAAATAAATAAAATCTTTAAAAAAAAAAGATTTAAGTTTCTTGGAGTCAGAAATCTAGCATGGGATATAAACCTACCGCTACACCAGAGTTGGGGGGTAAATGGGATGACTGTTTAACAACCCACCATTGCCCCCGGACTTCCTGGAATGCAAGAGGCAAAGGCTGCCAGAAAGAAAACCACAGAGAAACGAGAGAGAGGTAATGGCTGTTCATCCCGAAGGCCATCTAAATATGTGAAAACAGCACTAGTGGGACGCCTGGGTGGCTCAGTTGGTTAAGCTGCTGCCTTTGGCTCAGGTCATGATCCCAGGGTCCTGGGATCGAGTCCCACATCGGGCTCATTGCTCAGCAGGGAGCCTGCTTCTCCTCTGCCCCTGCTTGCCACTCTGCCTGCTTGTGTTCTCTCTCCCTCTCTCTCTCTGACAAATAAATAAAATCTTAAAAAAACAAAAAAACAGCACTAGTGTTTCACCCATTGTCAGGCATGTACTTTAAATCGATTTCCCAGCACTTCCGATGGATTTACCTAAAATCATTAACCCTTCCATTTGGTTCCTTTTCTTGTTATTGGTACATACCCATGAAGTGTTAGTTCCTGTTCATATTATAAGGTAAAATCCAATGATCCATTCGGGCACATCAGTGTGAATATTGCTTACAAGTGCTCTCCACAACTGAAGAGCAACTCAAAGGACTTATGCTGGAATGGAATCTAAAATAACCACCAAACTCCTACTCTGATGCTTAGAACAACAGATCTCAGAGACTATCTTAAAGAAAATTACCTTTTCTAATTCTGTCAGCTTTTAGCCTCAGGGACCCTGATAACAAACCCCAGAAAAGTCCCTTAAGAAACAGACACTAATACAAGTTAATTAGAACAACAGGAATGATCCTTAAGGAGCAGTTGTAAAATTCTTCTCTTAAAAATCAAATACCTTTGGGGTGCCTGGGTCGCTTAGTCAGTTAAGTGCCCAGCTGTTGGTTTTGGCTCAGGTCATGGTCTCAGGGTCCTAAGATCCAGCCCTGCGTAGGGCTCCCATGCTAAGCATGGAGTCTGCTTGAGATTATGTCTCCCTCTTCTTCTGCCCCTCTGCCTGCTGGCTCACACCCATGTGTGTGCTCTCTCTCAAGTACATAAAGTCATTTTAAAAAATCAAATACCGGGATGCCTGGGTGGCTCAGTCAGTTAAGCATCTGCCTTCAGCTCAGGTCATGATCCCAGGGTCCTGGGATCAAGCCCCGCATCAGGCTCCCCGCTAAGTGGGGAGCCTGCTTCTCCCTCTCCCGCTCCCCTGCTTGTATTTCCTCCCTTGCTGTCTCTCTCTCTGTCAAATAAATGAAGAAAATCTTAAAAAAAAAAAAAAAAAGACTCCCTTTCGTTATGTTTACATGGATTCTTAAAATGTTCCCCAGCTAATAATTTCCAGAACAATCTTTTGTCTTAAAAGTCTAGCACATATAAAATACGGGAGGTTAGTTTCTTTATTTTCTGAGATTTGACGGAATTTGATTCATGTAAGTGGTTATTTTTTCTATAAACCAATCAGAACACCGCTCCTTTAACCTAAAGGACACTAAAATCTGGTGTTTTAATACACTCAAGTGTTGGGAAAATATTCCTACTTACACAATGAGGGATACAGATCTTTCTCAATTACAGATATGAAGACACACAAACACATGGCGAGCTTAGAACTTCACATCTACCATTTAGATATGATTAGAATGGAACCAGAAATAACAAAAACTTATGATATTTTCCTTTCCAGTGACCTTGTAATTCTTAATTGATTTGACATTGCAAAGACAAACAACAACAACAAAAACCACTAATAAATTAGATTCTCTGCTATCTCTCCCCAACACACCTTCATTATACATCTAACCGAGAACACATAGACCATAAACACAAATCCCCCATCACTGCTGCTGTGGCCACTAGGAACGGATGTACAGGGGGTGTATAAACCAGAAATAGAAGCAAATACATAATGTGTCAGTAGAAAGGGGAAAAAAGAACTGGAAAGGCAGAAAAGTTAAAGTTATGTTGCCGTCCAGGACTCACTTCAGACCCAAGAAAGAGGTGCAGGCAAATCAGTATCTTTGTATCGGATTATTCCCCTCAAACACCTTAATGGATGACCTTCAAAACTGATTAAAATCTAATTTCCAAAAGACTGTATGACCCTCTCACACGAATAAAATAAACACATGACCGAGAGTTCATTCAACGTATTCATTAATGGGGAAACCAGTAAAAAATGAAAACCAACTATAAGAGCATATCAGAAACTGGGTATTTTTAGCAACATTAAGATATTCTTGCTGGGTTGTATACAAATCAGGCTAATGTCCCACAGGTGCATAAATAGTCATTTTGGGGATCTTTTCCACAAGACAGAAATTATTTACTTCTGTGCCAGACAGAAATATCCCAGGTAACATGTAACTTCATAAAAGTCTGCATTCTTTAATAAACAGGAAATAGTAAATTAAATTACATGTCTCTAGTAATCCTTAGGTGGCCTTCATCTCATAGGACATTGAAAGGACATGGAGCCGTGACTTTTTTCAGTACTTCAGGGAAAGCCAGGGTGGGGGTCCATTTTGGTTGCTGTCCGGCCGTTTTACTCTTCTAACTCTGTTCTTCAAGTTTTGGCTAATCTTGGGCACCTGCCGTTCCACACACCAATATTAATGTGGCCACACCAACACCCTTTGGTCGATGTTTATGGTATCTTTTCTCATCTTTTTACTTTTAATCTAGCTGCATCTTTATATTTCAAGTTTATTTCTTGGGGTGCCTGGGTGGTTCAGTTGGTTAAGCATCGAACTCTTGATTTCGGGTCAGGTCATGATCTCAGGGTTGTGAGATCAAGCCCCACATCAGGCTGTCCTCCGGGTGTGGAGGTTGCTTAACAGTCTAGAATACAGTCTAGAGAGTTATCTGTGCCTGTATGTCAACTAACTTATACAAATTTACCACTGCAATTCAGGGGGAAAATAATGTGTTTTTTTTTTTTCAACACAGCTTTGGGATCCCTAAAAACTTTGTGTGCTGCAGAGTAATCATGGATAAATGTATTCACATGGAGCTTTGTAACTAGAAAATGTAATCTGCCATCTTTCTTAAAAATAACAGTCTTAGGACTCCATCTTTTTCTCTTTTGTGCACACAGGTAAGTAAATAGATGACTAGTTGATTTATGTTAAAATCAAGCATTGTGGTTTCTTTCAAAAGTTGATTTGTCATTTGGATTCTGGCTTTTGGCTTTATGGTAATTTTTTCAAAGCGTGTATATTTTATTTTTGTGTAGTTAAGTTTACCAATACTTTTTTTTTTTTTAAGTTTACCAATACTTTTGTGCTCCCAAAACAATGTCTCAAATTGCCTTTATTTTTTTTAAAGATTTTATTTACTTATTTGAGAGAGAGAGGGAGAGAGAGAGAGCACAAGCAGGGAGAAGGGCAGAGGGAGAGGGAGAAGCAGGCTCCCCACTTAGCAGAGAGCCCAACTCCGAGTGGGGCTCAATCCCAGGACCTTGAGATCATGACTTGACCCAAAGGCAGCTACTTAACTGACTGAACCACCCAGGCACCCCTCAAATCACCTCCCTTTAGAGAAGCAGAAAAACTCAAGAGCATATTTCCTGGCCTCAACTTTCAAGCCTCCCTGGCAGCTAGAATGCAAGTATGTGATGGAGGTTTAACCAAGCAGAGGCTCCCAGCCCAGATTTTTGACTGAGTAGCTACTGACCCAAAGCACTAAGAGCCGTGGTGTCCACAGGAGTGACAGCACTGACCCAACAATATCCAGGTTCTGGGAGCAGCGGTTGGTGCACGAAACATGACAGCCATGTCGTCACTGGCAAGATTTTGACTGTGACCCTGCAGTTGCCTGGTGTCCCTAGTCCCTGGCTGTGCTCCAGCCAGCCACTCAAGACTTCCCAGTATTTCTGTGAACGAGCAGCTTTCAGTTGATTCTTTCTCTGTTTAACCAGAGTGGGTTTCTGGTGCTAAGGACATTGATAGTCACAAAAAATAAGGAGACTAGCCCTCTCCCACACACTGTGTCCCCCACCTTACCAGGAGTCCTTTATGAAACAGGCCCCTTAGTTCAGGTCATGCCTCCCCATCCCTCTCTCCCCTCCTCCCTTCCCCTTTCTTCTCCCTCTCTTCTCTCCTCCTCTGCCACTATCCTTTCCCCTTCACCAACCCCTCCTTGCCTCTGCTCCCCCCACCTTCTCTTCTTTTCCTCTTGTCTCCTCCCTTCCCGCTTATCTCCCGCCTCTTTTTCTCCTGGGCTCAGCTAGGATTCCAGATTCCAGAAGACCAGCCTTGGGGCAGTTATCAGAGACATTCACCACACTCTCTCACTTCCCTCACTGCCTCAACCCCCTCCACAAACCTTCCCTGAGAAGAGCCTGCATACAATATGCACTCTTCTATAAATAGATCCCTGGGGCTACCATTATAATAATTCATCCGTCCTGTTCAGACAAGTCCTACTGCCAGGCTAAGACACAACTTGTGCCTAGCTTAGAACCCCCTAACTCTGGGGCACCTGGGTGGCTCAGTCAGTTAAGAGCCTGACTCTTGATTTCGGCTCAGGTCATGATCTCAGGGTGGAATCTGCTTGAGATTCTCTCTCTCCCTCTCTCTCTGCTCCTTCCTACAGCACACGTGTTCTCTCTCTCTCTCTCTCAATAAAATAAAATAAAATAAAATAAAATAAAATAAAATAAAATGAAAGAAGATGCTCACCATAAACAATTTTCTATCTACATTTTACAAAAGAAAAGAGAAAGGGAGAGGGAGAAAGAGAGATTGATTGATTATCAGGATTAAATTATGTACTGATATAAGAACTTTTTTTTTCCTCGACAGGCTGATGGTGGACACAAGCACAGTGTGCCCTGCATAGCTGTCACCGACTTTGTGCGGTAGTGATACTCTGTCACCACTGAAGTATCAACTAGGATTTCATAAATCGGATTATATTTATTTATTTTAAGATTTTATTTATTTATTTGACAGAGAGAGAGATCACAAGTAGGCAGAGAGGCAGGCAGAGAGAGAGGGGGAAGCAGGCTCCTCGCTGATCAGAAAGCCCGATGTGCGGCTCGATCCCAGGACCCTGACATCACAATCTGAGCTGAAGGCAGAGGCTTTAACCCACTAAGCCATCCAGGCACTCCTTAAATTATATTATATTATATATATTTTTAAAGATTTTATTTATTTGAGATAGAGACAGTGAGAGAGAGCATGAGAGGGGAGAAGGTCAGAGGGAGAAGCAGACTCCCCACGGAGCTGGGAGCCCGATGTGGGACTCGATCCCAGGACTCCGGGATCATGACCTGAGCCGAAGGCAGTCGCTTAACCGACTGAGTCACCCAGGCGCCCTTAAATTATATTTTAAAGGACTGAAGTCATTATTTGAGGGCCAACTATGGAAAATTTATGCAAAATGTAGAACTAGTGTCTAATTTTTCTTTTATATGAATATACCCTGTTTCAACAATTCTAAAGTGCACTTTTTTTTTTTTCTCATTTTAACCTCTCTCAAATCAGCATGCTTCTCTGAAAGCGGGATGCAGTTAATGTGTTATACAATAACAATAAGTAGCCACCAGATGGCAGTCATGATGTAGTATAATGTGAGCTCTTCCATTCACCCCTTCACATAGAATACAGAAATTGTCAACCTCAAAAAGCACCTTAGATTTGATGAAATACACAAGGCCTTGTTTTAAACAAAATATAACTACAGCAAAGTTGATTTTAAATGGGGGATGAGTCGGGGAGCCTGGGTGGCTCAGTTGGTTGAGACACTGCCTTTGGCTCGGATCATGATCCTGGAGTCCTGGGATCGAGTCCCATATCGGCCTTCCCCTGCTCTGCGGGGAGCCTGCTTCTCCCTCTCCCTCTGCCTGCCACTTCCCCTGCTTGTGTGCGCTCTCTCTCTCTCTCTGTCAAATAAATGAATAAAAATCTTTAAAAAATATAAAAAATAAAATAAATGGGGGATGAGGTAATAATACCAGGAACTAGGTTATATTTTAATTCTAGCTTTAGAATTCAGCAACAGTGAAGCCTTGAGACAAAAGTCACCATCCTCAACCACATAAAGGCAAAAGGCTCTCTCCCTCCTTCCTTCTCTCTCTCTCTCTCTCTCTCTCTCTCCCCATGACCTGGGTCTATGACTCCAGGTGTCCCTCCAGGACTTGTGAGTAATAAACCTTGTGGGTTTTTGTTTGTTTGTTTGTTTGTGAGTTCCCTGATGGTTGTTGTTGAGGTACAATTTGCAGTCATAACAGGAACCCCAGGGCAGGTCCAGCTGCAGCATTGGTTGGGGAAATGTCTGCGAGGATTTGTCATGAGTGGAAAGGGTGCGAGCATTCCTAGCTGATAGTATCACTATCAATCGACTAATGGAAAACAACTATGTTATAATAGCTCATACCATTATTTTATATGTGTGACCTCTTACAGTTTGTGGCATAGATAGGAACTTAATATTTTGCACTGGAAGATAATCATTTCCTTCTTTCCATTCCGGCCTTCTGTCCATCTGTCCTCACTGCATATTTCATAAGCATACAAATCAGTATGATTCAAATATCCCTAAAAACACAGCCAACTTTCAAAGAGGTTAATAAGACATGACCTATTGCATGAAAAGGCGTTGGGGATGGGGGGGCAGGGGGAGGTGGTTCAAAAACAACCAAAATGTCAACATGGTTTGAGGGAACCCAATTATCAATACAGATGCAAAGATGCTATATTTGATTAACAAAACATGAAGGCAATTAGAAAATTTTTAATAAAACACTCTGGTGTTGAAAGCTTATCTTTGATGAGTTGGAAAAGCAAAGAAAAATAATCCTGAGCCATTTCCCAGCTTAGGAAGATTTTGTTTATCCTTCTTTGCTGGAGTTGGAGCCAACAACTCTGATGGTTTGGATTAGCTCTTAATATTTCTAGCCATCGGGGTATTCAAATCACTGGTGCATTTTTGGCAACAAGCTGTCTCTCCACAGACAACAGCAAGGGAACGAAGCTTTTCCACACATAGGTCACAAGACCTCTCTCTCCTTTTACCACTTTGACCAGTAGCCTTCAGTCTGAAATAGGCAAAGGGAAGTAGTAAACCCAGGACACCGACACACCAAGGGGATCTGTGTAATACCCTTTGGTCCTGCTCAGTCTTCAGGCTTTCCAAAGTGCTCAGTTGTCCACCAAGTTTTCTAGGCTTGGAGCCAACCAACCTTTCCTGTTAGGCATCTCGGTCACATTTAAAAAAAACAAAAAACCCCAGAACTATAGTACTGAACCTGGGGCCTTGCAGCAAGGCCAGAGGAGAGGCAAAGTTACTGTGGATAAGAAGCTCATGTAGTTTTTACGTCTTGTCAGAGTCAAAAATAGTCTTTTTATCTGGAAAATTATTTTAGTCTTGAAACAAAGCTCATGTGTGCATTTATTCACTCACTTTGTAATTTCATTCAGCCTACAAACTGCTGTCTGTAAGAGTCATGCCACAGTGAAAGTAATCACAGTTTTCGAATCACATGAAGCTGCATTCAATGCCTGACTTTGACAGTGCTTTTCCTAAAGCCCAGTTTCCTCACCTGTAAAAATTAAAATAATAATACTCTACTTGAGGGTTTTTCTAAGGATTTGAAATAATACATATACAATTACTGGTGCATGATAATTTCTTAATAAATGAGAGCTATAATTATTCCTGTTATATTATTATTATCTCTATCAAGTAACACAAGTCCCCAGTTCAATCCCCCATATCTACCTAAGGATGGTTCTTCCTCTCAGCCAGCTTCTTTAGCCTGACAGAGAAAAATTCACATCCCTACTAGCTTTTTATTACCTCGATTCAACCATGGGAGATCTCATCCCCTGACAGAGACTTCTTAAACAAACTTTAATCAGGCTCCTCTGAGCCCTCTTCTTAACTTGACCTTGACCTTGACTTTGGCTTTGGCCTACTGTCTTTGACCTTGGCCTGCTGAATCCAGTCTTAGCACAAATCTATTAAGCCAGTCTGTTGAGAATCCTTTCCCCTTGATAGCTGGGCATGTTGGCCTGCTTTAGCGAAGGTCCCCTACCCTTGATGGCTAATCAAGTTCCTCATAATAACTTTCCATCCATAGACCCCCCTCACTCTGCTCATCGGCTATAAATCTTCCATTGTTTTTGCTATAGTTAGAATTGAGTTCACTCTCCCCTACTGTAATGGTCTCAAATGAAGTTTTCCTTAACATTTTAACAAGTGTCAGAATAATTTTTCTTTTACACCCTTTATGTCCATATACCTATTTCCGACTGCATGGTATCATTGACCATAATGACAGAAAATGGAACTTGGTCTCCCATAGTTAGGATGTGTCACCTGGGGAACACAGCTGATCCCCTTGAAGTCAGCCACTGCTAACCTACATGCCACATTGAACAAACACGCATCCTCCCCTGTCACCCAGAAAAGCTCACTCCTGCTCCTCCACAAGAGTCTCTGTCCCTCTTTGAAAGCCTGCCCTTGGGGTGTCTGGGTGGCCCAGTCTGTTGAGCATCTGAGTCTTGATTTCGGCTCGGGTTATGATCCCTGGGTCCTGGGATGCAGCCCTGTGTCAGACTCGGAGCACAGCGTGCTGGTCCTGCTCCCCTCAGCCCCTCCCCCTCCTTGTGCACACACTCTCTCTCAAATAAATAAAGTCTTTAAATTAAAAAAGAAGAAAAGAAAAAACCAAGCCTGCCCTTGCCGTCTGTCAATTAATTCCTCTGATCAAACTCACCCATTTTGTTTTCTTAGTCCCTCAGACCTGCTGGCTGACTCACTCACAGCTCTGACCACGATCCCGATCCCGTTAGGGGTGAAAGCTGACCCTGACTGCCGGCTCCTCCCTTTACCAGTCACACCGGTAGTATGGTGGAGGCTTTTGCTGACTCAGTTTCGGAGGAGTCACTGCTTCTGTGTTTCCTGCTGATAGCAACAAGCCGGGGCCCTTGTTAAACACACATTGCCAGCATCTCCCCCAGATATTCCAAATCTGGGCTGCAGCCCAGGAATTTGGGTTTTTAAGAAACTCTCCGAGGGATTCTTTTATTTAGGGAAGATTGGGAGACACTGGAATTCTCCTGTCATCCTGACGGTTTTGTAGAAGAGGACACAGAGGCCCCTAGAAGAGCAAAGGCTCACACAGGGCGCTGACTGCCACCCTAGCAGAGTCAAGTCTAGGTTCAGGTTTCCCTGAACCCAGTGCAGTGACTGTGACGTCCCTTCGTCACAGGCCTCTGCTGGAGGAAGCAGGAGGCTGGGACACTGGGACTTGCAGGCGCCATGCTGGCTAGCAGGAACTAGTAATCACCTCCCTCATAGTGCCTTCTGTAATGCCGCAGTGGAGTCTCCCTCCCATGTTGGAAACAGGCGATGAGCAGGCCCATGGGAAGTAGTGACTGCTGCTTCCCTGTGCTCTTTCTGTGGGCCTGTTCCCCGCAATACGGACCAGGAATGCCTGCGGTCATCTCCGGTGACCTTGATCTAGAGCCACTTTATCCACCTAGGCTCCAACTTCTTCATGTGTAAAATAAGGTAATTGGACCAGATTAGGATCTCAAAACTTATCCCAAGAAACAAGAGTCCCCCATTGAGCCCAGGAGCTAAGAAGGGAGTTATAGTAAAGAGTTGGGGCTGATGGTTGCAGAAGAAAGGAAGGAAAGGAATCTGTGAGCAGCTCCCAGAGGTGAGCCATCCTGGGGTGGGCAGGGGATGCAGCGGGGAGACAGGACAGCTCCCTCTGCTGTGGTTCCGTCCCCCTCACCCCCCCCACCCCCCACCCCGGAACTGAAGGAACCCTCACACTCCTAGAAAATGATTGCGGGCCCCAACACTCACTAGGTTACTCTTATTTTTTTTATTATTTTTTAAATGTCTCTCTTTTTTTTTTAAGGTTTTATTTATTTATTTGACAGAGAGAGAGAGAGATCACAAGCAGGCAGAGAGGCAGGCAGACAGAGAGGGGGAAGCAGGCTCCCCACTGAGCAGAGAGCCCCGATGCGATGCGGGGCTTCATCCCAGGTCCCTGAGATCATGACCTGAGCCAAAGGCAGAGGCTTTAACCCACTGAGCCACGCAGGTGCCCCTAGGTTACTCTTATTTTAATTTTTATTAAAATGTTATTTCAATCTATAGAACCATGAAAAAATGTACAAACTCCATGTTTATAGATTACTATATAACTGAAGACAAAATAGAAATCAACTAACATCAAGGTAATAAAATGCAGATTTGCAAATGAATTTAATATGATAGTCGTGTGGATGGTAGTAGTGCTTTGAATAATGAAAATGTCAATTTGGGGTTAAGGGTAGAAAAACATTAGCTCAGTTTTTATGAGTTTCCATATTGTGAGTTTGAAAATATACCTCCTGGGAATGCCTGTTTGCATGCAAAACAGGAATGTTAATGCGTCCCTTTCTTTGTAGTTCAGGAGAAACAAAACTTTCGCTTAATGAACACTCTGTAAGTGCACAATGCAGATGTCATTTGAAAACCTTAAAGTTGTCTCTTCATTTGAAGATACTAGTCTTCGTTCAGTGGACAACTAACCCAATTATTGGTGTTTGTTTTCTTTTTTAAGATTTTATTTATTTATTTGACAGAGAGAAAGAGATCACAAGTAGGCAGAGAGGCAGACAGAGAGAGAGGGAGAAGCAGGCTCCCCGCTGAGCAGAGAGCCCCGATGCGGGGCTCGATCCCAGGACCCCGAGATCATGACCTGAGCTGAAGGCAGAGGCTTTAATCCACTGAGCCACCCAGGTGCCCCTAACCCAATTACTGTTGTACTCCAGAACAAAATTGTTCTTCAGGGCATACTTCCTACTAAAATTTTTAAATTTTAATAATTAAAAGATGATATTATCAAAGACTGAGACCTCAGTGCACATCTACTGGAAACGTGGACATGGATGTTACTTTTTAGTCTCTCATACCTGTATTTCGTGCGTCCTGAGATGACTCAATACTCCCACCACATTTCTGTGTTCAGCCTGGTGCAAAAAATCTCAGTGATAGAGCATACTATGAAGTCAACTGAATTTTTCTCGGTATAAACTGAAAAAGAGGCACAGATTGAAGGATAAAAACAAGGATTCTTGTGACACATTCCATTCCTCAGTTGTGGTCCTCCAGATAATTGAGAATATGCTTGTTATGACTGTTACAGATTAGCATCACAATGAAAACAAAAATTTAGATTTTTTTTTTAAACAGGACATCTTTGCAGATTCTTGGGAAACTGTCCATGAACTCTGAGAAAGGTAAGATAAAAAGAAGTTAAACTCTATTTGCTTTTAGGAGACGTGTGTTGAAGCCCAGCTCCGTCACTAACTGGCTTTCCATGGTTGGACAGGTGTTCACATCTCTGGGCATCTGTTTCCCCAACTATGAAATGGTCCTGCAAATGCCATGTACTTCAACAACTTACTCTGAAGTTGATACTTCAAATTATTCTGAAGTGTATACGAAGGTGCTTAAACAATCCTCACGCTGCTTACAAATGAGAAACATGATCACAGTGGCAGGGGCATGTGGCAGCAGATTTACTTCCAATCGCTTTAAAATGTCCCAGCCAGTCATTTCTGAGTAGCATGGGACAGACATGAGTGGCTCCTGGTCCTTCTGGTCCTCCCTGTCAGCACCACTCCTGAGCAAGTTAGGGTGGTGGCCATCACTTAGTGGGCTGAAAGAGCCTGAAAAGAATTAGGGCCTGTTCATTGCTCTCTGCTGCCCTCTTCAGTTTGGAAGTTGGTCTTGCATCAGATGGAGTCTCCGCCGCAAATGAGGAAACTGGCAGGGTGAAGAGTGGTGGGCACCCGAGCTCAACAGTCTAGCCCCTGTGCACCTCTGAATCCCACTGCCTGAGGCCTGTCCTGAGCCATTGCAGGCCCTCAGGCCTCCAGGCCTTGTGCAAGCCCCTCTGTTCGTTGCTCAGTCTGCACCTTCTCCCTTCCACTTGGATGTTCTGGCTTAGTTAAGATGCGTTTTAGGGCCCAGAGACCCCATAAAGTTTCTCATGTCTGCTGACCTGTGGTGAAATAATTTCCAGTTGCATATTAGCCATTGAGGTAATGAAGGCATCCTATGTTGCTCTAATTCCATTTTAATGACACATGTGTATGTTAATTCTAATTCAATTGTCATAATTAGTTTTTGCATTAGCTTTTGAATACCTTTCAGGACTGTCACACTAAATAAGCAATGACTTCTTTTTTTTTTTTTTTAAGCAATGACTTCTTAAAAGTATCTTCCTCTCTTGTTTGCCACTCATAGCCTCATTACCTTTTAGAGCAGAGAAATAATTTCTAAACGAACCACATAAGGTGCACAAAAGAATCCAGTGGGGTCAGAGAAAAAAATACTAGAACTTTAATTTTTATATATAGTATATTTAATTTCACCCTTCTTAAATTTCAAATTTGGACAGTGTTTTACAATACATATATGAGTGGGCAAGTACAGGTGTAGATTCATAAATACGTATTTACATATTGTAGGGGAATGCTAATTTTTTTCACTTATTTATTTTGTTATTGAAGGGCTATACAGTCATAAAAGCTTGGAGACCTCTATTCTAGAAGAGTATCATCCTAGTCATCGTAGCTGTGTTTCACAGTCACCAAGGGAACTTTTCAAAAATTTAATTTTGCCCCAAAACCATCCTGGGCTCAGTGAGCCAATCTTCAGGAATGAAGCACGAAATATATGAATTTTTAAAAAGCAGCCCCTAATGATTTTGATGCAAACCCTCCTGCTAAAAATCACATCGTTCTCCAGACTGTAAGCTCACCAAGGGCAAACTATATCGATCTATCTTTTTCACTGTTGTATCTACAGAGTCTAGCACACTGCCTGACATAGGTGTTCCAAAATATTTGCTGAGGGAATGAATGATAAACAAATGAAACACAATCCGGAAACAGCCATGGATAACTCCTCCAGCCTTTGTTTTCATCCTCAATATTTTTATATAATAGTTTTATGCTTTTGAGAACCCATCATATATAAAACTGAGTAGATTTTAAATCAATTTTAGTAAACAGGTAGTTAATGTTTAAAGTGACACAAGTGTTTTAGCACTGTTTAGAATTTAGTATTTTTCTTAAAGATTTTATTTATTTATTTGACAGAGAGAGAGACGATGAGAAAGGGAACACAAGCAGGGGGAGGGGCAGAGGGAGAGGGAGAAGCAGACTCCCTGCTGGGACCATGACCTGACCCCAAGGCAGATGCTTAATAACTGAGCCACCCAGGTGCCCCATATTTAGTATTTTCTATTACAAATTACAGTATGTAAAAAAAAAATCTTCCTACATATAACTTTATTCTGTATATCCTATTATATGCATACGGGAGAGTCCTAGAAGTGGGATTTTTTTTTTAGAAGTGGGATTTCTAAATCAAAGATTAAGGACATTTTAAAGGCTATAGATACTTGAAAAGGACAAATTACTATTGATCTCAGGGGCTGGAGAGTGGAGCAAGGGCTGACGGGGTTTTGTGATCCAGCGGAGGGAATCTTCAGAAGCTTTGTGGTGTGGCCAAAAGACATGGAGGTCTGACTGAGTTCTAGTCTCTGTTCCTACCATTTGGTGGCTGTGATACTGAGTGTCTTTAAGTTTCCTCACCAATTAAGTCACTTTTCATAGCTACATGACAGGGCTGTTGATTCTGTTAACACTATTAGGTGTTGGAAAAGAATATTTGTACTTGATATAGTTCCAAAGGACAAAAGCCTTAGAGTCTAGGAGTGGCTCCCAGGGAAAGATGCCATCCCATTTCTCTTCTATTAAAATCTACTGTTTGCCCACAAGGGGGTTGAATGCTAATTTTCCTAGGGTGGGGGTCTAGAAATGCCACGACTGCAGATGCAGGCCTCTGAAAAAGATTCAGAGATACTCAGGAACTTGGGCCAGTCACTGCCTCAGAAACACCAAGGGTCTCCATGTCTGGGAAGGTAGGGCTGCTGAACTTGGACAAGAATGATCAGGAGCAAACTGGGCACTGTGTTTTCCTCTTCATGGCACGCCAATAAAACCAGTCAGGCCAGTTCCCATGGTGCCAAGCTACTCAAGGGAAACAGCTTGCCGCTCCTGCTTCTCAAGGACTGCCAACTCCAAAAATCACCACGTGACAGCCTTTGGAATGTCTAGTTGGAACCCAAGACCAATGTCAGTGTGTCATTTTGGGTATAGAGCTGTAGTTCTCAAGGTTTGGCGTGGATAAGAATGACTCGAGAAGCTCAAATATTTGTAGACCCCCTGTCTGTCCCACTCACTAGATACCCGGATTCTGCAGGTCTGGGTGTGGGAACAGGAATCTGTACTTCCTTCAGCGATTCTGACAAAGATAGTTTGAAAACCAGATTTTGGAAAACACTGGCATAGTACAAATAGCCCTTCGTAGGGAAAGAAAAGATCTGGATTTGAGGGGACATCATTCTACTTATATACCATCATAAACCTCATAAAATAGCTCAGAAGCTATTTCACCTCACTGGCTCTGTTTCTTCATTTTATTCTTTCTTTCTTTCTACTAGTTTATAGTTTAGTTTTTTTGTTATATTTTTTATATATATATTTACTTGTTATATATTTGTTATATTTTTTGTTATATTAGTCTATTTGGTTATATTAGGTATATGACAAAGTGATTCAACGATTCCATTCCTCACTGGATCCTTATCTGTTTTTTCATTTTATTTATTTATTTTTAAATATTTATTTATTTATTTTACAGAGAGAGAGAGAGAACAAGCAGGGGGAGCAGCAGAGGGAGAGGGAGAAGCAGGCTTCCCACTGAGCAAGGAGCCCAATGCGGGACTTGATCCCAGGACCCTGGGACCATGACCCAAGCCCAAGGCAGATGCTTAACCGACCGAGCCACCCAGGCGCCCCTGTTTTTTCATTTTAAATCTTCATTTGCACAACTGGGAGAGCAAAACTCACTTTTCAGAAAGCTGGTCACCCAGAAGATCAAATTAGAGACTGTAGACACTGAAAGCACCACTATAACTAAGAGCATAGATTTAAGGTTCTGTCATTTTGGCTACTGCCTTTTACACTAAGGTAACAATGGACAACACCTAGCTAGTTAACAATGCCCTCAACATAAGTCACTGCCCTGAGAGGCAGACTCCTTTTTGCTTGTGATCTGCTGGGACCGGGCAATGCTGGCCTCCCAACAGGCAGTGTCTCCAGATTTCTGCATGGCATTCCTTGTGCTCAGAGTTATGGTTGCTGTGACTGGTCTTGGGATCAGATTTGGGATACCTGTAAAACCTGCAAGTGTATGTGTACCCTTCATGGCAGATCTGCCAATCATTCCCTCAACAAACAAGAATATATTTATTTCCGGAGGGGAGGAGCAAGATGGCGGAGGAGTAGGAGGCCTAAATTTCATCTGGTTTCAGGAATTCAGCTAGATAGTTATGAAACCATTCTGAACACTTACAAACTCATCAGGAGATCAAAGAAAAGAATAGCAGCAATTCTATGAACAGAAAAGCAACCACTTTCTGGAAGGTAGGACGTGTGGAGAAATGAATCTGAAGTGATATTCAGAAAGGGGGGGGGCCCGGATCCGTCACCCGGCTCCCAGCAAGGGAGAGAGCAGCGGAGCACGAAAACAGAACTTTTAGAGTCTGCTTTGCTGAGGGACGGTGCTCCAGAGGCTAAGCAGGGGGTGGAGCCCTCACTGGGACAGTGTGGTCTCAGGACCCGCGGGGTCACAGAAAGACCGGGGGTGTCTGAGTGCGGCAGAGCGCCCAGGTATCAGAGTGAGGAAGTGGCTACAGAGATGGAGCCGCGCAGTGGGCTCTCAGCTAGGTCTTACCTTAAATCGTGATCTGAGTCAGAGTCAGGCCACTGCCCTTCAAGCAGGGCCCCCACAAGTGGCAGATCCGGGGAGACTCGTCTTCCTCCTCCCGGAGGAGCAGCGCGGGAGCGCGTGGCAGGACTCTGCTGGATTTGGAAATTCCAACCGGGGCTGTGCGCCAGAGATAGAAACTCTCGGTCACAGGCTGGCTGAGCTTGGAGCGTAGCCAGAGACCAGGGAGACGGGAGGAACTGACTGCCTTTCTTTGAGGGCGCACTGAGGAGCGTGGCCCCCGAGCTCTTTTCTCCTCCAGGCGGGACACTGGGAGGCCGCCATCTTCATTCTCCTCTTCCAAAGCGGTACGGAAAGCGTTCAGGGTACAAAAGCTACCGAGAGCGAACCTGAGCAGATCATTTAGCCTGGGCCCTGTTAATAAAAAAAAAAAAAAAAAAAGGAATACATTCCCCATATAATTCCAAAATGGCTGAGTCTCCTGATAGGGGTGATTTAGGGTGAGTCTACTGACAACGGGCAATTAGCATGTGGTATGGGCCAACCATTGCTCTGAACATTAAATATGTCTCATCTTTATTTCATTCTTTTCAGCAGTCTTGAGAGGTAGCTGTTATCACCATTCTGAACAGAGACTCAGGGAGTCTTGTTCAAGATCATAGAGCTGGTAAAACAATAAGGCAAGGTTCCAATCCAGGTCTGCCCAACTCTGAAGTTTACACAGAACATTGATACTACCTTCAAGGACTTTCTCTGATAATTAGGGAGACTAGAGAAATGGTGATCAAAATGAAAGAGCATATAATTTACTATTAAATTAGGTGGATGTGGTGTTAAATATGGTTAGTGATTTGAGAGCAGTAAGCTACAATCACAATGCCAAGCCCCTATGGATTAAGGGAATACAAACTGTGGTGTTATCTGCCTCTTACGTATCCACCTAATTCCAACGACAAAACATTCAAGATGCAAAATACACTTTCACAAAGTCCTCATCAATTCTACACCTAAATCTGAAGTATCTCCAGTCTTGTTTACCACTCCATACACCAAACCAGAATTTTCTGGAGATACAGTATTTCAGGTGTAGATATATTTGAGATTTAAATATTATCAATCTGCTATTTACATCTTAGTTTCAAAATTTTATAATACAAAAAAAATGTTTTTAATATCATCACGTTATTCTGACAAACTCCCGCTCGTTTTTGAGGGTGTAGATCCATTGCATTTAAACAGTGACTCCAACTTAACTCAACATCCCCTTGAAGTTGTTGTAGCAAGCTTTCTTGGTTTCTAGCTAAGAAAATAGTGGAGGGGGCTACATAGAACCAATCTTAGGCAAGGCTCAAGCCAGAGCCCAGCCTTGTTGACTGCTTCTCAGTCACTTTTAATTCCTTCTCAGACAGGAGTGAGTCCATACTTGTTTGCCCAAATGCCAGTCGTATTGCAAGAAATGCAAACTTAGTAAAGCCTAAAGAGTTTGGGAGGATGGGGGAGGAAAAAGAAAGAAAAGGAGGAGGAGAAATAGCGGGGAAAAGAACGATGGAAAGAAGCAGTAGAAGAAGGAGGAAGCAGGTTCCTGTATTATCAAAGCCTGATGTTCATGGTCATGGATGCATATGCTGACATGAAGTACTTGTCTTACGAAATCTTCCAGATTTGCCATATGGACAATGTAAAACAGCTTCACAGCAACTTGGCCTCTTGTGTGAATATCTCACCACTTGCTTGCCACCCTCCCTGCTTTGTAACAGCAAGCTGGACTGTGGTCATGGCAAAGATAAATCTGTTATCTGGTGGGGTGAGGTGGTCAGATAATCAAAATTAAAGAATAGTCACCAGCAACTAATAACTAAAATCCAGAATTATACTTAAAACGGTATCATGCAGGAATGTTTTCTATTAGAAATAATGCCTCTGTCTAATACAGGCCAAATGCCCAACAGTCTCCCACAAAACTTGATACTCAAGGGTCCCAACCAGAAGACCTGGACATACATGGACAAGGTATGTGACAAAGATTCTTCAGATGAATCAGGTAAAACTGAAAATATATGTTATTGCTGTTTTTTTTATGGTGTTGTATAAATCCAACATCTCAGATATTATTGATGTGATAAAAATAACTGATAATGTTTTATATTTATCCAAAACAATATTTTAGAGGAAAAAAAATGCCTCACTCTGCACAGTTCCATGATTGTGGATGTTCCCACTCTACATATATGGTAACCGACGGTGTTTTTATTTTGCCATAATTTTTTTTATTGATGTATACTCAACACACAATGTTACATTAGTTTCTGGTGTATGACATAATGATTCAACAACTCTGTATGTTACACTATGCTCACCACAATTGTGGCTACCATCTGTCACCACGCAAGGCTATTACAATACCACTGACTGTACTTCCTATGCTGTGACTTTCATCTGCGTGACTTATTCATTCCATAACTAGAAGCCTGTACCTCCTGCTCTCCCTCACCCATCCCCCCTTTTCCCCTCTCCTCTGGCAACCATCAGTTTGTTCTCTGTATTTATGGATCTGTTTCTGCTTTTTGTTTGTTTATTCATTTGTTTTGTTTCTGAGATTCCACATGTAAATGAAACCATATGGTATTTGTTTTTCTTTGTCTGACTTATTTCACTTACCATAATACCCTCTAGGTCTATCCATGTTGTTACAATGGAAAGATTTCATTCTTTTTTGTGGCTGATATTCCATTGTGTCTATATACTACATATACTACATCTTCTCTATCCATTCATCTGTCTATGGACATGGGTTGCTTCCATACCTTGGCTATTGTAAATAATGCTACAACAAATATAAGGGTCTATATATCTTTCTTGAATTAGTGTTTTTGTTTTCTTTCTTTCTTTTTTTTTAAGATTTTATTTATTTATTTGACAGAGAGATATATCACAAGTAGGCAGAGAGGCTGGCAGAGAGAGAGGGGGAAACAGACTCTCTGCTTAGAGAACACCTAGTGTTTTTGTTTTCTTTGGGTAGATATCCAGTAGTGAAATTACTGGATTGCATGGCATTTCTTTTTTTAATTTTTTTGAGGAACCTCCATACCATTTTCCACAGTGTGTGCACTAATTTACATTTCCACCAACAGTGCAGAACAATTCTGTTTTTCTCCATATCCTTTCCAACACTTGTTATTTCTTGTCTTTTTGATACTAGCCATTCTGACAGGTGTAAGGTGATATTGTGGGCTTGATTTGCATGTTCTTGATGATTAGTGATATTGAACATCTTTTCATGTGTCTGTTGGCCATCTGTTTATCTTCTTTGGGAAACTGTCTCTTCACAACCTCTGCCTATTTTTAAGTGGATATTAACTTCTTACTGGATACATCATTTGCGAGTATCTTCTTCCATTCATTAGGTTGCCTTTTTGTTTTATTGGTGGTTTCCTTCTTTGTGTAAAAGCTTTTCATTCTGGTGTAGTCCTAGCAGTTTATTTTTTGGTTTTGTTCCCTTGTCTCAGAAAACACATCTAGAAGAATGTTTCTATGGCTGATGTCAAAGAAGTTACTGCCCATGTTTTCTTCTAGGAGTCTCATGGTTTCAGCTCTAATGTTTGATGGTCTGTAATCCATTTTGAGTTTATTCTGTGTATGATGTAAAAACAAAGTGGTTTAGTTTCATTCTTTTGCATGTAGCTGTCCAGTTTTCCTGGCACCATGTGATTAAGAGACTGTCTTCTCCCGATTGTATATTCTTGCCTCCTTTATTGTAGATTGACCATATGAGTGTGGGTTTATTTCTGGGATCTCTATTCTGTTCCATTGATCGATGTGCCTATTTTTGTGCAAGTACAATACTGTTTTGATTATAGCTTTGTAGTATATCTTGAAATCAGATTTTGATGCTTCCAGCTTTGTTCTTCTTTCTCAAAATGCTTTGGCTTAGTTGAAGTTTTGGTGTGTGTTATTCATTCATTCATTCATTCATTAGTTCATTTTGAGAGAGAGCAGGAGAGCACAGCTGGAGTGGCAGGGGCAGAGACACCCTCAATCAGACTGAGCACAGAGCCTGAAGCAGGGCTCAACCTAGGGCTTAATTTTGCCACCCTGAGATCATGACCCGACCTGAAATCAAGAGTCAGGCACTTAAAACTGACTGAACCACCCAGGCGCCCTGCTTAATTGATATTGTTTTTTTTTTTTTTTTTAAGATTTTATTTGTTTATTTGACAGAGAGAGATCACAAGTAGGCAGAGAGGCAGGCAGAGAGAAAGGGGGAAGCAAGCTCCCCATTGAGTAGAGAGCACGATGTGGGGCTCGATCCCAGGACCCTGAGATCATGACCTGAGCCGAAGGCAGAGGCTTTAACCCACTGAGCCACCCAGGCGCCCCGATATTGTTTTTTGTTTTAAAGATTTATTTATTCATTTAAGAGAGAGAAAAAAAAGAGAGAGCGAGAGAGCGCATGTGCATGAGCAAGGAGAGGGGCAGAGGGAGAGGAAGAAGCCGACTCCTCACCAAGTGGGGATACTATGCTGGTCTCTATCCTAAGACCAGGAGACCACGATCTGAGCCAAAACCAAGAGTCAGACGCCCGACTGAGCCACCCAGGTGCCTGTAATTGATGTTTTAATGAGTTCTTGGACTAGATACCCTTCCATTTCAACTATATAAATTGATTTATACTTAAAAACCTTCCTAAGGATATTTACATTCATGATTAAGCAATTCTATCATTTCCAGTAGTTTGCATATTTAAAATAGGTGAGTTCTCTAGCTAAGAAGCAAATACAGTCAGATTTGCAGTTTAATAAAGGAAATAAACTTGGTGGGCAACTCTTGTCTGATACCAAATTTCTTTGGAAATTTTGGTAAAGAGTAAAGAGAAAAGTCTGTTGAACACTTTGTCTCTCAAGGATTTTTTTACTTACCCTTTCGTGTTGCTTTTCTCTTTCTCCACCACTCTCCTCTCTGTCTCCTGCAGTGCTCTGTGTATGGAAGTTTAGCACTGCAGCAACCCCCATCACTTTATAAGCCGGCAAGGGTGCATTTTTCTAAAATCATGGTGGTAGATACAATTCGAATACCTCATGGCCCCAGTCACTATGTGAAAGACTTATCAGAAATACTGTACACTTAATAGACCATTTCCTACCTTTTGTCTGGTCATTATGGAAGGTAGACAGAGAAAAAGCTTCCTAGGAGTTGCCTGTTACCTAACGATGCATTGTTACGCTAAAATATATACAAAAGGCTAAAAGTATAAACAGATCCTTGTCTTCTTGCTGACAATTAGCAAATACTGACTCTCTTCCCTGCTTATTGAACTTACAAACTCATATGGACCCTTCCTTATTTATGTAGTGTGTCAGTATGCTTATTTTCAGACTGATGGAAAGAGGTAGTCCTCTTCTTGGCTTTTCTTTTCTTTTCTTTTTTAAAGATTTTATTTATTTATTTATTTGACAGAGAGGGAGATCACAAGTAGGCAGAGAGGCAGACAGAGAGAGGGGGAAGCAGGCTCCCGGCTGAGCAGGCAGCCCGACGTGGGGCTTGATCCCAGGACGCTGAGATCATGACCCGAGCCCAAGGCAGAGGCTTTAACCCACTGAGCCACCCAGGCACCCCTCTTCTTGGTTTTTCAAAGTACAAATTCATTTACCCAAACATGTAGAATCTTTAACAGACATCTGCCATTTTCCACTTGGATAGTTTTCACTAATATTTTTAAGATCTAAAGGGCTATTTCTTTTCCAATAGCATCTTTTCCAGTCCACCTTGACATTTTAACAGTTTCGTTTTAAAAATAGACAGCATTGTCTAGTTTTACAGAGCTCGAAGTGTTCAGGCTGAAGATATGATACTGTTTTCTTTGCTGACTGGGCCTGCATTCCCAGAACTCGCTGCAGAAATGGCATTCAAGACTGTGCTGATTGGAGTGATGAAAATTTATGTGAATAGAAGACTTCTCTAATCATGTTTTGGAAAAGTTAAAAACTGTTGTTACCTTAAGACTTCTCTCCAAAAAGAAAAAAATTGACATATGTAGCTTATTGGGGAGCGAGGAGCCTCCTGAAGCATAAATCCAGTATTATGTAATGGAGAAAAATCTGATTTAGAAATCAGACCCAACCTTTAGTGACCTTTAGCCCATTTCTAAACTTGTTTCCAAAATTTTTTAAAACATTTTACTTATTTATTTGACAGGGAGAGATCACAAGTAGACAGAGAGGCAGGCAGAGAGAGAGAGGGAAGCTGGCTCCCTGCTGAGCAGAGAGCCCGATGCGGGGCTTGATCCCAGGACCCTGAGATCATGACCCGAGCCAAAGGCAGAGGCTTAACCCACTGAGCCACCCAGGCACCCGTTTCCAAATTTTAGAATGCAGCTTTCTGTCGTGTGTAGCACAGGGTCATTATGGGGATGTTTGATAATTTCAACAAATTAAAGGTATTAATCCTGAGTTCTCAGATCAAAATTTGATGTATTATCTCTTCGTTAGCATAGCCCTGGTTCAGATTCAGCTGAAAGCTTGTTTGGCCCAGGGCTAGTTTGAAAGTAGTGGACAACAGCCAGCATGTAGTGACAACGTCCAAAAGACCAACCAGGTGAAAATCATTTGCCACTCTAGTCTGCCAGGGCTTGACATTCTTTCTAGTAGTTACTGAGGTCAAAAGATCAGACCTGGGTTTGTATTTCATGCTGCCGCACAACAAGCTGTGTTGACCTGAGACTCACCTCTTGAAGATAGTTTCCTTATTTGTACAACGTGGCTCTTTGTGGGGTGGGAGTGGGGGTGATTATATGATAACCAATGAGATTTTATACAAAACAAGTGGTACAGAGCTGAACATATAATAGCCAGAGAGATTATGGGAGATTAAAGAAAAATTGTAAGGATATGGTGGGTTGTAGTATTGTTCAAAAGTATTTGCTGTCCTGCTCTGAGGGAGTATTAGATTTTCTGTCCTAATGGCCATCAGACTTGACTATGTACGTGACTTTCTCTGGCTGATGAAATTTAATGATGTGCATCACTTCCTAACATAGGTTTGCAGAACCAGCTGGTTGTTGCCCTCTTTTCCTGGTCCTGAGACCAGCAATGTTCCGATTAGATGCTACTCCTGGAATAAAGTGGAGCCCAGCCACAGGCAAACCACAAACATAAAGTGTGTCAAACAAATCTTTGTAGCAACTAAAATTTTAAGTCATTTGCAACTGTACCGTAACCCTGCTTATCATGGTATTTTAAGATATAAGAAAAACCTTTCTTATTAATCTATGGCACCTAACACACACCAGAGCATTTAAAAAATGAAATAATGAAAAAACTTTTCTCGAGATTGTTGGAGAAAATCTCTGGGTACAGGCAAAATGGGATTAACCCTAGCCAGCATCTGCTAAAAAAAAGCAAGTTGCCCTGTGTAGGCCTGACTTGGAAATCTGTTGTACTTCTCTAGTCCCATTCCTGTACGGATCTTGGATAAACACCTGTGAGAATATTTGGAGTGACATTCTTCACATGCCCAAGCCAGCCTGTCACTTTCACCCCAGTATCTTGGGATGAGTTGAAAAAATCTCTAACTTACAATCTCATCTCCTCAAAGCATGGCCAGTGGACCTGCAATATCACAATCAGCTGGGAGCTCATCAGAAATGCAAACCCTCAGACCCCACTCCGAGCCTTCCCAGGCTTCTGCCCTCTAGCCACTCCACTTGGTCAGTTACATATGTGACATTTGTGAGTAAAGCTTTCAAAGCCTGGTGGAGGTTGCCAGTCTGGGGCTAAGGTGATTATGTAGCAGAGTCCAACCAGACCCACAATAGTCTGGAAACATGTATTTCTTTTTTATAATTTTGTACATCATTGAGACTGTGAAGTCTTTGTTACTGTAGCAGTGTACGTTAACAAGACTGATACACAACCTTTGAAAATACACCTTAAAATGTGCAAATACTATTTATACAAGTATTTCATTTTTGGTAGTTTACTTACAGTGACTTTTAGATATTGCTGCATTCTCTCAGAAGGTACTTACAAATTGTTATGCAAATTTAAAATGAATCCTTATTGCTGCAAGTAGAAACTAAGACCATTTTCTTTCTCATTTGCCTTGATGCAGATGACACATTTATTTTAATTGCCATTTGTAAATTTTTAAGTTTCTTCAACATTGTAATTGCTAATACAAGATTTTTTAAATAGCCTTATAACTGGGATGATGGAACTGTTCAGTATCCTGATTAGGGTGCAGGCATAAATATTGTGTGTTAAATTTCTTTCAACGGTATACATGTCAACTTTTCTGTTATTTCAAAGTTTTTTTTTTAAGAGAAAAAAGTAGCCCTATTAAAATGTTACCACTTGAATTTAAGATGAGGTGCTATTTCTAATACAAACACTAGTTTTTCCAGGTGTCTTACAGAATATGCTACAAGGAAGAGAGTTAAGGGATTACTTCCACTTTTTTAAGGTAACCTTTGGTTACAACTAGAAAATGGAGATACTAACCCCTACTTCATAGATTGAGAATTAAACGAGAGAAAATCATGTGCTAAAAGTGTTAAAGGCACTTAGTATATACTTACAATATAGACAATATTAAGAGAAACTCTTTCTCACCTACTAGGCAATATTCCATCCCTTATATCCATTACATAAACTATAGCTCTGAGGACTGCTGGACACAAGTTTTAAAACATGAGAACTTTATACCACCTTTGTTATATTATACGGCCATTTAAAAATCTTTAATCAAATTTCATCAAAGATTACCAGCCATATTACATGCCATGATTAGCTTTCTATAAACAACTTTGCTTTCTGTGTACAAATCAATGTCAATGAAATAAAAAATAAAACCGTATCCTAGGCAAAGAACTTTATTAACCTTGTTTCAAACTTTATTCCCAGGCTTCTTCAGCTTAATTAGCTGCAAAGAATGAATTGTGTATAAGCAAAAACTGAAAAGAGCTGCAGTGTCCAAGGGGCTTGGGCTTAAAAATATTAGAGATCTAGATTTTATCAGATCCATCAACAAAATTTTAAAAAGCAGTCATAATATA
>CM052809.1:48005716-48135599 GCA_028533885.1 Nasua narica | reverse complement strand
TTGTTTCAAACTTTATTCCCAGGCTTCTTCAGCTTAATTAGCTGCAAAGAATGAATTGTGTATAAGCAAAAACTGAAAAGAGCTGCAGTGTCCAAGGGGCTTGGGCTTAAAAATATTAGAGATCTAGATTTTATCAGATCCATCAACAAAATTTTAAAAAGCAGTCATAATATAAAATAGCAGCTCCCAGTAACTTCTTCAAGTTTTATCTTCTTCAGAAGTTGACTCAATTCAGTTTGCTTCATTCTTGGAAGCTTCATCAAAATTCTCCACAAGATCTAGGGAAAAAAAAAAGAAAAACTGAAAATCCCAAGTCTACAAATCATCAGATTTTAAAGAGATTAAAAAGTGCTCTCAAAATATGTTCTACAGTTAAAAATCAAGATATATGCTTAAAAACTTTATTTCCAAAGGAGACCACTACCCATTTGGCACATTTTCAAGTATAGCTTCTGGAATGTAATTAAAACAAGGAAAAGAGGGAAATTTATTAATCTGATGACACAAATACCGTGCTTAAAAATATGCACATGCCCTCCCCAGTTCCATTTCACCTCAAGAATTAAAATTAAGCAATATTAATATGTTAGTCAATGTAGGGGTCAGAACCAAAGAACACCATCACAAACAATACGAAGTTTTCCTGGATTCCTAAAGGACACCTGTCTATGCAAGGTGGAAATACTTCAGTCTAGTGATTCTACTGCTCAATACACATGTTTTATAACAAAACATCTTTTTTTTAAAAAAAGATTTTATTTGAGAGAAAATGAGAGAGAGAGAGAGAGAGAGAGAGAGAGAGAGAGTATGAGAAGGGGGAAAGTCAGAGGGAGAAGCAGACTGCCTGCTGAGCAGAAAACCCGGTGGGGGACTCAAAGATCAAGACTTGAGCTGAAGGCAGTCACTTAAACTGAGCCACCCGGGAGCCTTTAAAACAAATTATTAAGTAACAGCTAAGATAGAAAAATCCTTCCTGATTGCCTTGAACTTCTCCATGCCTTTCGTGAATTTATTAACCTCTAAGTAGGAAACAAGTCGTTCGTGATCTACTACTTATTCAGGTGACAACACATACTTATTTATTCAATATTTGAAATTTCCTATTAGAAAAAGCCAAGTCTACAAATATAACTCCTAGTTAAGTAACACTGCATTATTTTTTTCATTTTGGGCAAGGTTCATGTTTTCCTTTCCTGTCTTTTACGTTATTATCACTTCCCCCAAGGTAGGCTTTCCTATAGTATAAAGATTTGTTATTCTCCCTTCTAAGATTCTCTATTTTGACCGTAAATGAAAGTTCTTACCTGGAACTTCATCATCATCATCCTCGCCAGTAGCAAGTGGTGCTTTTCCATCCACAGCTGTGAAAGTGAAATACATATGTTACACATTTGTTAAGTCTTTAAAAAACATTAACCAGAAGAACAGATGAAAGGCCAAGTGTTGTTAGAACTTACATTCATATGACAACAGTGACATTTGGGATTTCATCCCTAAGTACTAATAATAACATGGTAGCCTAATCTCTATAAATGAACTAGAATGCTGTTCATAGCCAACAAAACAAATCCCATACCCATATTCCCAATCCCTCTAACCCACCACAGGCCCTGAAGTGGTATGAAAACAACAGAGTGCCCCCAGGGTAGTGGTAAACCCATATACCAAATTATGGGAAGATTTCTTTTAGGAGACAAAAATTAAGAGACTGTTTTCTCAAATATTGTTTTGTGCATGGCACATGGGAGATGCTTTTTTTTTTTTTTAAAGGATTTTTATTTATTTGACAAAGACAGAGTGAGCACAAGTAGGCAGAGTGGCAGGCAGAGGGAGAGGGAGAAACAAGCTCCCTGCCGAGCAGAGAGCCCGATGTGGGGCTCGATCCCAGGACCCTGAGACCATGACCTGAGCTGAAGGCAGACCCACTGAGCCACCCAGGCACCCCGAAAAACTATCATTTTCAAATTTAAAGATATTCATATCTACTTGAGATCTTAGAAATTTCCCGATAAATCAGTAACCCTGGGCAAAATCACTATAGGAAAACTCACATTGTTTGGGCAGAGCTTCAGCCAGTCTTCTTAAACTAGTCAGACTGTCTGCACCAAGTTGGTTTAAGATACTGGGTAGCATTTCTGTCAGCTGCTTTGTCTCAGCATGGCCTGTAATGGTGAAAGTGTTCGCTGCCAGCGATGCCTGAACTTTGGGGTTGTTAAAGTGGATCACTGTTCCTTGGTTTGTGAACATATTCACCTATCAAGGAAAAAAAATTAATTAGCAACATCCACCAAAATTCTTTAAAAACCAAACATTCTATTAAAGAAAAGCTCAAGTCTGGTTAACTACTAATCCACTATTTCACTGTGAGGCACAAGTGATATTTTGCCTGGAATGGAAAATACAATCTAATCACTTTGAGACTTAGCACTCCCTAATATTCACTAGTGGAGAAGAAACCTATTTTAGAGGGATATGAAATTCTCTGTTGGGAGGAGAAAAAAAAAATTAATCCATGACCACTGAAGCTTTTTCCAACCAAAACTAGTTTTATAAAGAAATAAAATTAAACAAACAAACAAACAAAAGAAAGAAATAAAATTTGACACTTACTTCTTCAATACCAGAGATATTGTTTACCCCTAACTTCTTTAAGGAGAACTGAAGTTTTTTATCATCTGCTGTAGCCGTTCTATGAACCACCTTCTTCTTTCGGCGAGCAGTTCCCTAGAGTGAGGAGAAAAGAAAACACCACACACATATACTGTAAAAGACATTTTCAAATGGATAGTTTCTAATTCCTTTCTCACTGTTGGATCTGTTTAAGAAAACTACTGTAAGCACAAACTTTTAGGCAGCAAGTAGGGAATGATGGAAGCAGAAAGAGGGTAACAAAAAAATTATCTTTGTATAATAAATCCTTAATAACTTCTAAGCTTCTAGTTTTGTCATATATAAAAGAATGATCTTTTCAAAGTGTTATTTTTTAGGTTATCTGCTCTAGAAGTGATCAAAGAGATGGCATGTATCAACGTAAATTAAGTCTCATTTAGAAGTTCTATGTCCAGAACTATTAACCTTTTTTCATTAATGAAAAAATGAACCTCTAATATTCACAGGCAAGACAGTGTATGGACATGTTCAAATGAATTTATAGTAGACTTTTATAATACCTAAGAATAAAATCTTAAGTTCTTATCTTTAAGCCACAAGGCCTCTAAATGATCTGCCCTACCTCTACAATGCTGTTCTAGACCACATCTCTTATACACACATTCTCTTCTTTAGCCAAATAAACCTCCTCGCAGTTCCTTCAACAGGCCAAAAAGGGCCTTTGCACCTACTATTCCTTTCTTCCCTACCATCTACATTGGTTCCCTTCTTTACTACAGATCTCTGTTCTAATGTCACCCTATCAGTGGGCTTTCCCAACCACCTTGTGTAAAAAAGTAACTCCTACAGTTATCATTTATCCATCCAGGTTTATTTTCCTTCATAATAATTACTACTATAAGAGATAAATGTATTTTGTCTGTCTCCCTTCACTAGACTGTAACCTCCTTAAGAGCTTCCGTTTTTATTTAATGCTATGAACAGTATTGAGAACAGTATCTGGCTCACTGAAGGCGCTCGGTAACTTGAATGAATGAATGCAGGCTTCAAGCAAATTTGTGGCCTCTTGTACATATATACCAAGTTTCCAATCTCCTCCTCAAAAATATCCCATAAACTTCCGAAACTAGGCAAATGTGACTCTCTTTTTCTGCTTAACACTCTTTAATACTTAATAAAATCAAGAACTTTTTAATGTATAGATTAAACCCTTTACATGTTACATAAAGCTCTTTATGGAAAGGTTACCACCCATCTATTTCACTATACCCAACCTACATACCAATTTCTATTTGTCTTTTTTTTTTTTTTAAAGATTTTATTTATTTATTTATTAGGAAAGAGAGAGAGTGAGAGAGAGCAGGTCAGAGTGAGAAGCGGACTCCCCATGGAGCTGGGAGCCCGATGTGGGACTTGATCCCGGGACTCCGGGATCATGACCTGAGCTGAAGGCAGTCGCTCAACCAACTGCGCCACCCAGGGGCCCTCTATTTGTCTTTTAAAACCCTGTTCAAACCATTATCTCTTTCATGCCATCCGTAAACTCTGCAATAAACTGCCCCAAGCAAAATCATTCCCATCTTTAGATTTTGAAAATGCTTCTACTGCACTATGTATATATTACACTATGAAAACAGATTAAAAAAAATCTCCCCTACTAGCATTAAATTCCCTAAGGGACCATAAATTTCTTAAATTTCGTGTCCTCAGGACTGAGCAGTTAAAGGCTTAGGTAAATGATAGCTGAACTGAATAACTTATCAAAGCTACAAAAAATTCTGGCTACCAACCCCCCAAAAAACCTTTAAAAATAAAAATCACTTTGATGTAGTCATGTAGATACCTGGTTTTTAAAAAATTCTCTCTAAAAGACATTCTAAACGACTACTTTAAACAAGAATGACACACTTTCTATAGATTCCATACAGTTCACATCCATAGAGTTCAATTTTTACTAATATAATTCAGTATCAATGCTCTGACCAGATACTGAAAAAAGCACTTTTACACTATTTACCTAAAAGTTCCTAACACAGATTTCTCTAAGACAAAACTAACTCACCGAATTTCACATTCCATAATAAAGAAGTTTTTTAAAAATTAAAAAAACTATTTCCATATTACAAGGAGGGAAGTATTTCCTATGCCACCTAAACAAAGTTCAATCCTACATCAGCCTTAATAATCCAAAAAACCCACACTTTCCTTGCCCTAGAAGGATGTTTCTCATAGCTAAAGACTAATGATCAGAGTACCAAAGAAAGATAGCACACAAGCACATTATTCAAACTATTTCTTGTAAAACCTGTACGGAAAGACACTTAAAAACACCAATGTAAGAACACTGAAACACTGACCACAAAGGATATAATGAGTTTTTCTAGGACCCGAAGGCCACACCTAGCTTTTAACAATTGCTAAGAACAACAAGAAACACCTACCATTTGTTAATGGGCAGGTGCAGATCCTCAAGACTACTAGCTTCAGGAAAGAAAAAAGGATCAGGATATAGTCATTGTTGGCAAAGTCCAGTAATTTAACAGATGTACATCTCATTATTTAAGCCTACATGCAACTTTTGGCTATTTCATAGAAGTTTCTACTTGAAGGCAAATGCTTAAAATTGAGAAAAACTAATAGGTAATAAACTTGTCCTAGGGAAGCTTTACAAGTTTTACCAAGTAAAGACATGCTCTGTTCCAACAGGCTACCACACCTTGTTAAATACTAGGAATGTGCTAACACAATCCAAAATACAACTAAGTAGACAGACCTCTGTCCAGAGCAGACACCTGACTTAATTAAGTTACTCAGAAAACAATCTAAAACTTCCAAGTTCAAAAAAGAATACTCTTGAAGATCAGTATCCAGCAGGGTAAACCAAAGAGTCAAAAACTTACCTAAAAACCTACCAGTCATTCTCATTCTTTCAGTTTTAGCATACTAACAAAGTAAAAATTGAATACTGCTTTGGTACTATTTTCAAATCCATGGTCACTGCTCTTAAAGTCTGTGATATACCTTTAATATACGTATCTTCCAAATATCTTAGAAAACATACAACTACTCTGAAATGCATTTAAGAAAGCATTACAGAAAGGTCTTAACTTACAACAGACACAAACTTCTAACTATTAAGCACAACAATTATCCAGAACCTTACATTATAAACTATAGTTCAAAAGACAGGTAGAACTAAAGTTCAGAGTTAGCACAGTTACTAGAAAAAAAGAAAAACGAAAAGGAAAAAGAAAAGAAAAGGCAAAGCACCGAATGTACACAACTTAGACCAAACAAGTTAGAAATATGATGGCCACAATGATTAACCGAAATGACACATTTTCTTATTAAACTAGGGAACACTTTTTTCTACTAAAACACTGTAACACTGAAATCATATTTATACAGAAGTCATGTTTCTTGTTTAAGTTCTCTTTTCATCTAGACTCACTTTTTCCTTTTAATCTACAACATTCAGGTCTCATTGATACGCTCTATTGTACATCATCTAACCCCGCCTCTTCCTCCCCCACACCCGTTTTGCTAGCTCTATGAAATGCCCTCTAGAGACAGTGACAAGCCAACAATACAGGCAAATCCAAAAAAAAAAACCCACAAAAAAACAAACCCCAAACCACCCCAAACAGCAAAAAACACCCCAAACTTTTAAACTTCAAAAAGCCCCCAAAACTATTAAAACTTACTTTCCCACCAATGCGCACTTGTGCTTGCAGTTTGGCGAGTTTCTCCTGGTTCATGATAGTTTCTTTCATCTACAAAAACAGGAAACCCTCAGCGAGGAAAGGTCTGGTTCACTCTAGCATTCCATGCTCATTTCCCAAGACACCAGCAAAGAAAAAAAAATGTCCTAAACAGGCCGAGGCCTGAATCCCCAAACCACCCCGCAAAGCTCCCAATTTCAGTTATGAGGGAGCGTAAAGAGCACCCACTTTCCTCCCCTCCTCCACAACTCCCTCCGCCCCCTTAAAGGCCCGAGAAAAGGGCTCTAACCCACGACTAGTCAGCACCCCCCACCCCTGGCCCTGGCCCGGCCTCGGCCTAGCCAGGGCCTGCCCGGCCCGGCCCGGCCACTCTCCACAAGCCTCGCGGTACCTGAGGCTCCTGTCCTCGGGTTCCGCCGCGAGGTGGAAGAAGAGACGGCGTCGCCTCGACCCCAGGGCAGCCGCCCCTGGCTCGACCTCGCCCCCGAGAGTCAGCCTGAGTGGGTGCGCCTGTCCGTCGCATCGCCTTCCTCTCCTCAGCCCTGTCCCTCCCTGTCTCGCTCCTTCCGGGCACTTCCCGCCCCCGTTCCCGTCCTCCTCCCACGCCGGCGTCCAGAGCCTTTTTGTACCTTGTTGGAGCGGAAATGGGACCGCGCGGGGGACTAGGGTTGGCGCTCAGGGGGTCTCGGGCGGACCAGCTGAGATTAGGTGCACACACGCGGGGACGCAAGATGGCAGCTAGAGGGAGGCCGGAAGTGATGAAACGCTGCTTCCTCCAAAAGTCAGGAAACGGACTTTGCCGCGAGCTCAGTGCTTCGCTGCGCACGCGCGGCCCGAGGCGCGGGCGTTTGTGACCGTCGCGCAGGCACACTTCTCGTCGAGCGCGGGCCAGTTTGGAACCGCACGAGGGGCTCTGTGCTGTCGGCGCCGCGTGTAGTCCCGGCAAAGACCATAGAGGAGTCAGAAAGAACGGTTCTTTGCAGTTAGGGTTGAGTAAGTCGGCCCCGATCCCCAAATTCTTTACCCTCAGAAGAAAGGGCAGTTCACATTTGCGGAAACGTTTGGGGCGCCCCTCTTGTGTTCGCCTCTTTACTCGCTCTAGCTTGCTTTTTGGTGTAGATTGGAGCAATCCTCTGGATGTTTTAGAATTTCCTTTCCGGCCCTAATCGGCTTTACCATGACATTTTTCTCAAAACTTTGTAGAAGTAAACTAATTTTACTTTCCAGGATGAGGTGTTTTGGTGGGTTGCAGGACCATGGATCACAATTTATGGCGAGCGCGTTCAGAATGTATCCCCGAGGCCCCATCCTTTAAGGGGGGCTCAGTCGTACTGGGGGTGGAACCAGGTAATCTGAATTTCAGCAAGCGTAGCACCAACCACTTGAGACCCCTCTACATAATTACCTGACTTCTCTTGTTTGTTTAAACAGACAAAAATTGACGCCTTGATCTTAGTTGGCATGGATTTTACAGTTAGTGATTCACAGTCGAACAAACTTTGTTCCTTAACTCGGTAATGCAATCAAAGGAGAATTTGTGCCTGGTGTTTTTAGAGGGGCTAAATCTTCCAACTTGTGGGGCAGGCTTTAAGACAAGCTTTAAGTCAGAATGCTATCTGGTCAGCCTTTTTGTGGTCTTATTTATGAAAAACCTTTGCAGATTCAAAAATGAGTCCGAAATCTTTGAGAAAATACAATTTTTATGGTAAGGAAACTTGTGTAGGTGCAGATTTCCCTCCAGTTAAGATTAATCATTTTGTTTTTGAATACTTTTCGTGTGTAAATTTGTTAAAATGTGATGTCTCTAAGAAAATAGTGAGAACAGCCGTATTGCTTTTTAGGGTAATTGTAACAGTTGATACTTTTTTCAAAAAACAACGTTGCTTCTCTTAAACATGAGTCAAGGTTTAGTACAGAAAAAGATGAACTGTTAATGCTATGTGGGTTACTGTAAAGGTCAGTATGACTGTGCCAACATCATTCAGTCAAATACTTCCATTTTTGACAGTTTATCTTTGTTCCGGAACACATTTTTCCCCCTTCTACCATATTATGCTGAGGGCATTTGAAACTTTGTAGTTATATAATGTTTTTTTGAGGATTTTTATAAACATAACATTCTTCCACCCACCTGTCACCTGATTTACCTTTTATATACCTGTTTTCAGGAAATATCCCAGGTTATTTATTTTCCATTGGTTCCCACTTTTCTGTCTTGTTCTTTTCTAATTCTTAAGACTTTATTATTATTTTTTTTTTTTACTCGATCCCGGGACTCCGGGATCATGACCTGAGCTGAAGGCAGTCGCCCAACCAACTGCGCCACCCAGGGGCCCTATTATTATTTTGTTTTAAAGATTTTATTTATTTGACACAGAGAGAGATCACAAGTAGGCAGAGAGGCAGGCAGGGAGAGAGCAGGAAGCAGGCTCCCTGCTGAGCAGAGAGCCCGATGGGGGGCTCCATCCCAGGACCCTGAGATCATGAGCTGAGCCAAAGGCAGAGGCTTTAACCCACTGAGCCACCCAGGCACCCAAGAAAAGAAATTTTTGATTTTTGACTTCTGCTGCTATTTGTGAATGGTTAGGAAATTCAGATTCTGGGGCATCTCAGTGGCTCAGTCATTAGGTGGCTGCCTTCTATTCAGGTCATGATCTCAGGGTCCTGGGCTAGGCTCCATGCTCAGCGGGGAGTCTGCTTCTCCCTCTGCCTGCCGCTCCCCCTGCTTGTGCTCTCTCTGTCAAATAAAATCTAAAAAAAAAAAAAGGGAAATTCAGATTCTGCTAATATTTATATACCAGTCTTCTAAAAAAGTAATTGAAGGGATTTTTTAACTCCAAAAAAAGTTACTAAGTTGCTATCTTAGCTCAGTGATGACAGAACAGTAATTTATGATATCTATGGCAAATAAGCTCCCACATTTCGCTGCTTAGCCTGAACAAACTCAAGATTCAACATGACCTCTGTCGGTAGAGTAGGCAAGAAAGGGGAAACCTGTTTGCTCTCCTTGCTTTATAGTTTATGGTCTAATCAAAGTCGATTAACTATTTTCACCTCTCAGTTGGACTTGAGTTGACTTCAGCACGAACTAAAATACATACTTGATATAATGTTTATTAAGAGTCCATTTTCACCCACAGAAGGTATTGGAAATCACTAAGGATAAATGTTCCTGTGGTTTTAGTTGCTTTGTGATCTGGCCCTTGACTGATAGACACAGTGGACCTTTTGTTTGTTTGTTTCTAAACCTGCTTGAACTTCTAATACCCCCACCTTTGTCAAGTTAGTGCCTACAACTTATGTAGCTTTTGGTTTAAATGTCTTAGGAAAGCCTTTTCTGACACCCTCAACCCCATTAATTTACATCCATCATTGTTATTTTTAGTTGTGGTATTTTATTAAATGCAAAATGATAGATTGATAATTTTGTTGAGTTAATGGAGAATTGAAGTGGGAATATTCTAACTTTCTACAGGGTGATGTTGAGTGTTGGGTCTTTAACAATTGGAACCTCACAGAAATCTTATGAGGTAGGTTTTTCCCACAGTACTCCTCATTACTGGCCATCTAACTAAAGCTTAGAGAGTTAAAGTATGAAGATTGACACCACCTCATCTACCCTCCATTACTCTACCATCTCTATCTATAAATTTTGCCTTCCTTTCTGTTACACACAGAAGAAATATTCCCTCTACTTGTACTTTTGTGTATTTCATTTAGGACCTTGATGGTTCTATTACAGCCCTCCTCTATCCATTTTCCCCATTTCAACTAGGTCATTCTACCAGTGCACTAATAAGCCTCAGTCTCAGGTATCTCAAAAGTGAAGAAAATGAAAAATTTTTTGACTTCTGTTGTCCTCCAGCCACTACTTAATTTTTGTGTTTCCTTTTATAGTAAAAATCTCTCCATATAAACCTCCATCTTGACAAATCCGAAAAGTAAATTCTTAGTTCTTATTTTAGCCTTTAGGTGGCATTTGACACTCTTGGCCTCTTCCACATTTTTGAAATATTTTCTTCTCTAGGCTCCAAGAACATCTCCCTTCCTGGTTTCTTTTTACTGGCAGCTCAGTCTGCTTTTCTTTATCTTAATTCTCTGACTTCTAACTATTAGAGTTGCTTATATTTTAGTCCTATATTCTTTTCTACCTATATTCTTCCTAAGTGTTTTCATCCAGTCCCACAGCTTTAAGTGTCATCTTTATTTTGATGAGTTGCAAATTTATCACGCTAACCCTAATTTTTTGAATACCAGACTGAATATCCTTCTTACATTATTGTGGAAAGCTTCAAGTGCACAGGAGCACAAATAATATGATGAATCTCCATAGACCCACTACACAGTATCAACAGTTATTAAATTAATACATACATACTCAGCTTTTTTTCATTCAATCTTGAGAATTTTATTTCAGTTAACTTATATAAGGTCACATTAGAAGAAAGATAGAGAAAGTCGAGTGCTGAGGAAGGGAGGAAGAGGAGCAGACAATGTCTTTTGTTTTGCAGAGAGCTCTGGTAGAGAAACACTTATATGAAGATGGGGAAAGAAAAATGTGCTAAAGTATGCTTAAAAGGGAAAGATTAATTAAAGTCACAGGAATTATCGAAAGCATCTTTTTTTTTTAAGTTTATTTATTTTTCTTAGTAATCTCTATACCCAACATGAGGCTCAAACTCAAGACCCTGAGGGATGGAGATCAAGAGTAGCATGCTCCTCTTACTGAGCCAGCCAGGTGCCCCCAAAGCATCTTTTAAAATCTCAGTCACCTAATATACTCTGTATTTCTGAGACCAGAATGGAATCAAGGAGGTCAACAACTTTTTTTTTTTTTTTTTTTTTTTTACGAATGAGGCAATTTATTAACCCAGCATTTGTTCTAATGCTTCTTGTTGGCAGGTGAACAACTTTTTTAAAATTAAAATAAAAAAAAAAAAGCTTTAAATGTTTAATTGCCGGGAAAAAAACCCACAGAAAATAAATTGCTCTTAGGATATACATTGTCCGGGTACCTGGGTGGCTCAGTGGGTTAAAGCCTCTGCCTTCGGCTCAGATCATGATCTCAGGGTCCTGGGATCTAGCCCTACATCGAGCTCTCTGCTCAGCGGGGAGCCTGCTTCCCCTTCTGTCTCTGCCTGCCTCTCTACCTGCTTGTGATCTCTCTCTCTGTGTCTAATAAATAAGTAAAATCTTTAAAAATATATATATACATTGTCTGCAGTCAGACAAGGATGATAAGTGGGTAGAAAGATCCTGGAATGTCATTGAAAGCAAAACATGAAGTCTGCATTATCCAAATTTTGCTGATCTATTTAGCGTGCAGTTTACCTTAGCACACCTTACCTTAATCACACTAAAATATTTTTAAGGGTTTTCATAGCTATGTAATCCTCCCCAATCCTATTATCTTTATAAAGTCTTTCAAACTGAGGCACCTGGGTGGCTCAGTCAGTTAAGAGTCTGCCTTTGGCTCAGGTCATGATCCTGGGGTCCCAGGCTAATACAAATTTAGCAAGTAAAAGTAAATCATTAACAGTTTAAAGCAGCCTTTCTTGTCAGGCAGAGAATGACAGCAGAGCTTAAATTTTTCTAGTAGATTTTAAACATTATCCTTAGAACTTAGCTGTTATAATAAAGCACTGTCCCAAGTTTATAGAGACAAAAGAGTCCAGCCCAACATCCTCTCTGTGCTTATTAGCTAAGCAATCTCCAGTAAGGTTCTCACAGGATCCTCGAAAAATCAACTCAATTTTTTTTAATTAAAAAAAAAGTGGTTTAAAAAAAAAAAGTGGTTTTGCCTTTCCTATTTTAGGTTACATTTAAGTGTCCTTAAAGATGTATTGTGCAGTTTATTGGGGAAAATTCTTTTGAAGCTTTTATTTACTCAAAGAAAATGTGACTGGAGAAACCAAATCTATAGACATTTAAAAATTTTTTTTTAAGATTTTATTTATTTATTTGAGAGACAGAGAAAGTGAGAGAGAGCATGAGAGGAGAGGTTAGAGGAAGAAGCAGACTCCCTGTGGAGCCAGTAGCCCGATGAGGGACTCGATCCCGGAACTCAAAGATCATGACCTGAGCCAAAGGCAGTTGCTCAACCAACAGAGCCAGCCAGGCGCCCTAGACATTTTAAAATTTAAACTATGGAATAACTTGGTGACTACCAAATTGTAACTTACTCAGTTTCTTGTTTCAGTACCTTATCTTTTCCCCAAGCTCAAATCTAATGCTAGCCAGGGCCATTACCCTGGGTATTTTATTCCCTTGGCTGATGGGCTCCCTTGAAGTCTACATCCTTTAGGTTTACTGTCAGGATACCCAGTGTTCATTTGTCAGATACATTACCATGCTCGTGTATTACTTTTTTTTTTTTTAAGATTTCATTTATTTATTTAACAGAGAAAGAACGCAAGCAGTCAGAGAGGCAGGCAGAGGCGGAGAGAGGATCAGGCTCCCTGCCAAGCAAGGAGTCCGACACGGGCGGGACTCGATCCCAGGATACTGGGATCATGACCCGAGCCGAAGGCAGCTGCTTAACCAACTGAACCACCCAGGCGTCCCATGCTCGTGTATTACTTTTTATTTTTTTTGTGTTTTTTTAAAACTTTTTTTAAAGATTTTTTATTTTTATTTATTTATTAGGAAAGAGAGAGAGTGAGAGAGAGAGCATGAGAAGGGAGAAGGTCAGAGCGAGAAACAGACTCCCCATGGAGCTGGGAGCCCAATGTGGGACTTGATCCTGGGACTCCAGGATCATGACCTGAGCCGAAGGCAGTTGCTCAACCAACTGCCCCACCCAGGCGCCCGTGTTTTTTTTTTTTTTAAGATTTTATTTATTTATTTGAGAGACAGAGAAAGTGAGAGAGAGCATGAGAGGAGAGAAGGTTAGAGGAAGAAGCAGACTCCCCGTGGGGCTGGGAGCCCGATGTGGGACTCGATCCCGGAACTCAAGGATCATGACCCGAGTCGAAGGCAGTTGCTCAACCAACTGAGCCACCCAGGCGCCCCTATTTTTTGTTTTTTTAAACCAAACAAGTTGTCAGGGTAGAAAATAATTTAAAGACCAACATATAATTAGTAACTTCATTTGGTTAATAAAACTGTCCAGATTTCAAACCTAGAAGGGGTTTCATTTTGTATATACCTGTATCATTTGTCACAGATATAAAAAAGAGTGAAAAAAATCTAGAAATAATTATTTCATTGTTTGCATTTGGGTGATAGACTCAATATTCTTTTTTTTTTTTTTTAATATTTATTTATTTGGCAGAGTGAAAAAACAAGAAGGCAGAGTGGCAGGCAGAGGGAGAGGGAGAAGCAGGCTCCCCACGAGCAGAGAGCCCAACATGGGGCTTGATCCCAGGACCCCAGGATCATGACCCAAGCTGAAGGTAGATACTTAATTGACTGAACCCCCCTAAGTGCCCCTAGACTCAATATTCTTTTCTTTTTTTTTTTAAGCCTTTTGATTTTTTTCTTACTCAGAAAAGCTTTATTTTTAAATTTAGCTTTCTGGCTCTGTGCTTGTGCCTTCAACACTTTCACAATGATTTTCTGCTCCTCGATAAGGAAAGCACACTTGATCCTGTCACGAACACACTTAGTACACATGGAACCACTGTAGGCCCTGCTCACCTGTTTTATCATTTTAGGCAACCTCATAAGGACTTGAGGTCTCACAGCACGAACTCTTGGAAGTTAGCCTAGGCACACGCCACATGCAGATTTGGGTGCTTTCCCAGCCTTCTTGGTATAAAGGTAAACAATTTGGGACAGCCTAGTTTTGTTAGAGGCTGTAGGACAGCCTACGGTGGTAGGTCAAACACTAGACCATTCTGAATGCCTATGGTTGCCATTCTCGGAAGAGCTAGACTCAGTATCCTTTTTTTTTTTTTTAGACTCAGTATTCTTAATATATGGTAGGATGATAACCTTTTTTCCCATTTTTAAAGTTGACATATTTGAGACTTCTATCTCATATATATGTTAGGTTTTGTTAAATTATTCTAAAATTTTGTTGAGATAGATAATTTGGGAAGATTTTATATCTTTACTAATTGTATTAGTCTGCATTCAGTTGCAGTAAATAGATCTGACTATTTTAAGGGTATAGGGATTTAATATAGGGAATTGGTGTTTAGAACATTATTTAATGGGCCAGAAGAGTGGGCTTTAGCCTAGGCTATCAGAAATGAGTCCCAGGATAATACTGCAAAACTAGACTGTTACAGGAGTGCCTACTACCCATCAGCATGGAGAAATAAGACTCCACAACTAGAATTATCGATGTTAAAAATAGGCTATTGTAGGGATGCCTGGGTGGCTCAGTTGGTTAAGCATCCCACTCTTGATTTTGGCTCAGGTCATGATCTTGGGGTTCTCGGATCAAGCTCCATGTTGGGCTGTGCACTTGGCGGAGAATCTGCTTGATGATCCTTCTTCCTCTCCCTCTGCCCCTCCTCCCACTTGTGTTTTCTGTCTTTCTGTTTCAAATAAATAAGTCTTTCAAAAAAAAAAATAGACTACTGTAGCTACAATGTAGGAATCAAGAAGATACTGTATTACTCAACACCCACAAAGCCAATGACTATGCTCTGGAAAGCTGCTGCAGAAAATACTACTACATTCACCACCATGCTTGCCAGCCAAAGAACAAAGCAGCAGGAGAAAGGTTTTGGCTTTCCACACCAAATCTTACTTTAATGTACCCAATTGTCAGAAGTTATTTACCTCTAGAACACTGACTGCAAGGGTATCTGGAAAATGTAGTTAAAAAAATTTTTTTTTAATATTTTATTTATTTTGGGAGTAGGGACAGAAGGGAAGGGAGAGAGGCAAGCAGACTCTGCACTGAACACCAAGTGACTAGCTGATCTCACAAACCCAGTTCTGACCTGAAGATCTGACCTAAGCCAAAATCAAGAGTCAGCTGCTCAACTGACCGAGCCACCCAGGCACTCCTGGGAAATGTAGTTTTTAACTTTTCAAGATTTATATTACAGAGAAGTAAGCTTTAAAAAAGTTTGAATGGAAAAAAAAAGTTTGAATGGATGCTGAGTACCATCCTACCTTATTCACGAACATAGTGCAATTATTGTTTCAAATATTTTATGTATTTTATTATATAATTTTTTTAAGCAGTCTCTATACCCAACATGGGGCTCAAACTTAAGACCCCAAGATCAAGGGTTGCATGCCCTACTAACTGAACTAGCCAGGTGCCTGCATTTTAAGTACTTTAATAAAGAAAACTTTCTGAAGATCTTGTACATGTTTTGTTAGCTAGATTCCTATATACTATATAGGTTTTTTTATTTTAAATTTTTATTACATGTAGTTGGTATACAGTGTTAGTCTTTATTTTTAATCTCTTGTTTTATTTTATTTATTTTTTAAAAAGATTTTATTTATTTGACAGAGAGAGAGATCACAAATAGGCAGAGAGGCAGGCAGAGAGAGAGGGGGAAGCAGGCTCCCTGCTGAGCAGAGAGCCCAATGCAGGGCTCCATCCCAGGACCCTGAGACCATGACCTGAGCCTAATGCAGGGGATTCAACCCACTGAGCCATGCAGGTGCCCCAATCTCTTTTGTTTTAGATAGTGCAAGTATCTTTTCCTAGTCTGTCAAATTTGTCTGTACTACCTTTGTTGAATAAAAAGAAATTAATTTTTGACCACAGGTGATCCAGTCATCAATTTACAGAAAATTCAAAGACAGAAGTACATGTTAAATTATTTCACAGAATGCAGGGGTACCTGGCTGGCTCAATTGGTTGAGCATCCGACTTCTGAGTTTCGGCTCAGTTCATGATCTCATTGGTCATGAGATCGAGCCCCATATCTGGCTCTGGGCTCAGTGGGAAATTTGCTTGGGGATGATCTCCCTCTGCCCCTCCCCTACTAAAAGAACTAAATAAATCTTTAAAAAAAAAGTTTAAAAAATTATTCCACATAATACATTCAACAAAATTCAGGTTATGGGAAATGATAGGGCAGTGTGATACTTGAACCAGTAAATTTTTGGAAAAAGGGAAAAATAAGAGAGAAAGGGCACTTTAGGTAAAAAGATAACTAAGAGACACGTTAAAAAAAAATAAGAAAACAGGCAAAACTACAGTGCATAGGGATGCGTGCTTAGGTGATAACACTGAAAAGTAAGTAATTATAAATATCAAGATAATAGTTATTCTTGGGAGGAGAAAGGAGGTTGTAATTGGAAGGAGGACATAGGAGGTTGCTAGAATGGTGAGCAAGGGTCTATCTTGTGATCTTTGCAGTTTTCTGTATTTGCTATACTTAACAATAAAAGTTTTTTAAAAAGCAACACAGAACAAAATATATAATACAAAAATATACGTACATTTAAAGTCATGTTTCAACATTAGAGTGGTGTACTGTAATGGGAAATAACTATTTGGTCTTTGTCCCAGGTTTCTGGACCATCTCTCCTAAAACCCTTGGAGTGGTAAGAGTGTCTTTCGTATGCTAATGAGATGACTTGTGTGCAGGAGACCACTAGAAAATCTTTAGGATGGGGGAGATTGCCAAAAGACCAAGGCATGATTAGAAGGTTGAGGATTGTAAGTTTCAGTTCCACCTTCAAACTTCCAGGGAGTAGAGTAGAGAACTAATAGTTGAGTTCAATCACCAGTGGGCAATAATTTAGTCAGTAATGCACAAGTAATGAAACCTATATAACAGAGCTGGAGAGCTTCCAGGTTGGTGATTATATCAACGTTCTGGGAGGGTAACACAGCCAAAAGAGGGCTTACCCATTCCAAAAATACCCCTTTCTCCATGTTAGGCCCTATGCATCTCTTTGGGTGTTCTTGAGTATCTTTATAATAAACTGGCAAACGTGTATTTTTCTGAGTTCTGCGACCCACTCTAACGTTACTAAACCTGAAGTAGGGTCATGGAAACCCCTAATTTATAGCCAGTTGGTAAGATGGCCTAGGATTTGGGATTGGCTTCTAAAGTGGGGACAGTCTTGTGGGACTATGCTCCTTTAACTGGTGGGATCTAATGCCAACTCCAGGTAGATAGTGTCTTTATTGAATTGAATTATTGGACACCTAGTTGGTGTCTGGAGAATTGGTTTTCAGTATGGAAAAAAAACCACTGAAGTGTGTACCTTTATGGCGAGGAAAATGGGAATGAAGATAAGGGAAGAAGAAAAAAGGAGAGGGCCTTGCATGGACTAACAATAACAGTGTGCTAATGATGTTTATGTACCTGTTCTCTCTCAGTATAAATTAAAAATAGTTAAAAATTAAATTATAAATATTCTGCAAAGCATTAGAGTACTTTGCAATGAAGCAAAACATATAGAAGATGGTACCTTTTTTTAAAAAAAAAGATTTTATTTATTTATTTAACAGAGAGAAAGAGACCAAGAGAGAGGGAACAAGCAGGGGGAGTGGCAGAGGGAGAGGTAGGCTACCTGCTGAATAGAGAGCCCCATGGAGGGCTGGATCCCAGGACCCTGGGAGCATGACCTGAGCCAAAGCAGACGCCCAACCACTGAGCCACCCAGGTGCCCCAAGAAGATGGGACCTTTAAAAGAAAAGAAAAATATGAATGTGTTTGTTATTTTTGCAAAAAATTAAGCACTGGAATAAGAAACCAGAGTCTTGGGCCCCTGGGTGGCGCAGTTGGTTGAGCGACTGCCTTCGGCTCAGGTCATGATCCCGGTGTCCCGGGATCGAGTCCCACATCGGGCTCCCAGCTCCATGGGGAGTCCGCTTCTCTCTCTGACCTGCTCTCTCTCACTCTCTCTCTTTCCTAATAAATAAATAAATAAAATCTTAAAAAAAAAAAAAAAAAGAAAAGAAACCAGAGACTTAAAACAGAAACACCTATATAGTGTAAGCAGAAATAAAATGGAGAAGTGGAGGCAATAGGAATGAAAGCAAGACTTCTCAGAGTATACCTGTTCAGTTATTTTTGATTTTTGAACCTTCTGTATATTGGAAAATGTCATCAGAGTAAAAAGAAAAAAGCAAACCCTAAAACTGAAAACAAACTGAAACAAAAGAACCTACCTGTATCAAATTGTGAAAATAGCCATATAGAGAAAAGACCTATTTCAAATGATTTTTTTTAAAAGATTTTATTTATGAGAGAGAGAGAGCGCGAGAGCATGAGAGGGAGGAGGGTCAAAGGTAGAAGCAGACACCCTACTTAGCAGGGAGCCTGATGCAGGACTCGATCCTGGGACTCCAGGATCATGGCCTGAGCCAAAGATAGTTGCTTAACTGACTGAGCCACCCAGGTGCCCTCACATGATTTTTTTCCCCCTCAAATGGTTTTTGAACACCTTATATGGGTTGTCCAATCTTTTTTTTTTTTTTTAAGATTTTATTTATTTATTTGACAGAGAGGTCACAAGCAGGCAGAGGCAGGCAGAGGGAGAAGGGGAAGCAGGCTCCCCGCCGAGCACGGAGCCTGATGCGGGGCTCGATCCCAGGACCCTGAGATGACCTGAGTCGAAGGCAGAGGCTCAACCCACTGAGCCACCCAGGCGCCCCTGGGTTGTCCAATCTTAATAGAATATATTTAAAGGAAAAAAGAACTGGAAAAAATGTGAACCTCACTCAGTAGGCTTATTGTTAGTTGCAACATTGGTATTGTAAATTAGGAAACATTTCCTATATATTTTAGGATAAAGCAGTGAATAAGTACTTGAATACCTATAGAAGCTGAGAATTTTGGTTAAGAAAAAAGATACAGTATTATTATTTAATGTTATAGTTGGTACTTTTTTCTGTTTAAGAAATTTGTATTTAGCCCATGAGGATATTCTCCATTGTTTATTACAGTTTTAACTTTCACAGTTAACTCTATGATCTGGCTCTAATTTTCGGCTGTGATGTAAGGTAGAGGTCAACATGTTATTGTTTTTGTTTGGTTTTATTTTTACTCTTTCTCACATGGATTCTAGAAAGACCCTTGATAAAAGAACAGAAAGAAAAGTTTTGAAATGAACTCTGACCTTAGCTCAACAAGAACACGTGGTTGAGGTTACTCTGCAAAAATATTTTTTAATGTAAGTTAGAAATATAAAGTAGATCATTACATCTAGGAGGGTTCTACTAAACCTGATAAAGTATGTAAGTGGTAGGTGGGGCATCCATAATTATTTCAGCTTTCCCAGATCGTCTACTGTTCAAGGGTTTTCTTTTCATTTGTTTGCAAAAATAGCATCTTTTAAAATTTGTATTATTTTTTTAAGATTTTATTTTTAAGTAATCGCCACACCCAACATGTAGCTTGAACTTACAACCCTGATATTGAGAGTTGCATGCTCTACTGACTAAGCCAGCCAGGTACCCCAAAATAATATCTTTTTTTTTTTTAACATTTTCCTTACTTATTTGAGAAGGAGCAAGAGAGAGCACGAGTGATGGGGGAGGGGCAGAAGGAGAGGTAAAAGCAGACTCCCAGATGAGCAGAGAGACTCAGGACTTGATCCCAGAATCCTGGGATCATGACCTGAGTCAAAGGCAGATGCTTAATTGACTCAGCCACCAGGCACCCCACCCAAAATAACACCTTTCAATCAAAATCTAAACTAGCACCAAGGTCTAGACTCTGGCATCTGGTTTCCTAATTAGTCTTTAATTATTGAGTAGTAACTGTGAAATAATATTTATTTTTGCCTCAACCTCTTTATATCTCTGGTTTTTCTTTTTAGTTATTTTGTTGTTTATTTTTTTTTTATCTGAGTATGGTTGACACACAGTGTTACATTAGTTTCAGGTATACAACTTAGTGTTTTGACAAGTTTGTACATTGTGCTATGTTTACCACAAATGTAGCTACCATCTGCCCCGTTACATCGCTATTACAGTATCATTGACTATATTCCTTATCCTCTGCCTTTTATTTCCCAGACTTACTCATTCCGGACCTGGAGGCCTGTATCTCCCCTTCAGCCATTTTGCCCAACCCTCCATCCACCTTCCCCTCTGACAGTCATCATTTTTAAGATTTTATTTATTTATTTATTTGACAGAGAGAGAGACACACACAGGGAGAAAGGGAACACAAGCAGGGCAGCAGAGGAGGGAGAAGGAGAAGCAGGCTTCCCACCGAGCAGGGAGCCTGATGTGGGGTTCAATCCCAGGACCCTGGGACCATGACCTGAGCTGAAGGCAGACCCTTAACTGACTGAGCCATCCAGGTGCCCCAGTAGTCCTCATTTTGTTCTCTGTATTTATAGTTCTGATTCAGCTTTTTGCTTATTCTTTTTTTTAATATTTTATTTTTATATTTAAGAGAGAGCAGGGGGAGGAGCAGTGGGAGAGGGACAAGCAGACTCTGTGCTGAGCAGGAGCCTCCCATGGGGCTCGATTTCAGGACCCTGAGATCATGACTTGAGCCAAAACCAAGAGTTGGATGCTAGATTGAACCACCCAGGCGCCCCTATTTATTCATTTTCTTAAAGATTCCATTTGTGAAGGAAATAGAGTATTTGTCTTCCTCGCTCTTACTTCACTTCGTATTATATCCTCTAGGTCTGTCCATGTTGTCTCAAATGGCATGCTTTCATCTTTTTTATGGCTGTGTGATATTCCATTATGTATATGTGCTGGGCGTGTGTGTGTGTGTGTGTGTGTGTGTGTGTATACATGCCACATTTTTTTTATCCATTTGTCTGTTAATAGACACTTGGACACTTAGGCAACTTCCATGTCTTGGCTATTATAAATTATACTGTAGTAAACATACGGGTGTATATATCTTTTCAACTTAGTGTTTTTGTTTTCCCTGGGTAAATACCCAAAATACCCAATATGGAATTATTGGATCATATGGTATTTCTTTTTTTTTTTTTTTAAGATTTTATTTATTTATTTGACATGGAGATCACAAGTAGGCAGAGAGGCAGGCAGGGATAGAGAGGGAAGCAGGCTCCTTGCTGAGCAGAGAGCCTGATGCAGGGCTTGATCCCAGGATCCTAACACCATGACCTGAGCTGAAGGCAGAGGCTTTAATCCACTGAGCCACCCAGGCACCCCGGATTGTTTGTTTTTTTTGATATTCTTGTATAAGAACTTGTATAAGAACTTGTATAAGTTCTTTATTTTGGATATTAACCCGTTATAGGATATGGCATTTGCAAACATTTTCTCCCATTCAATATAGGTTGTCTTTTTGTTTTATTGATGATTTCCCTTGAAGTGCAAAAGTTTTTTTTATTTTCGTGTAATGCCAAGAGTTTACTTTTGCTTTTGTTTCCCTTGCCTCAGAAGACATATCTAAAAAAATGTCGATAGGGCTGGTGTCAGAGAAATTACTGCATGTGTTTTCTTCTAGGATTTTTTATAGTTTTAAGTCTCATGATTAGGTCTTTAATCCATTTTGAGCTTGATTTGGGGTATGGAATTATAAAATAAACCAGTTTCATTCTTTTACATATAGCCGACCAATTTTTCCAGCATCATTTATTAAAAAGACTGTCTTTTTCCTCATTGTATATTCTTGCCTCTTTTATCATAGATTGGACCATGTAATTGTAGGTTTATTTCTGGGGTCTCTATTCTGTTCCAATAATACATATTTTTTGCTATAAAATACAAAGCAGGTGGTAAAGAGTAGTATTTTTCAGTCTCCTATAGTTTTACAGAATTGAAAATTTAAATGTTATCCTCCCTCATCCTTTTCTTTTCTTTAAAGATTTTTATTTATTTGACAGAGAGGAGAGAGATCACAAGTAGGCAGAGAGGCAGGCAGAGAGAGAAGGGGAAGCAGGGTCCCTGCTGAGCAGAGAGTCCGATGCGGGGGTTGATCCCAGGACCCTGACATCATGACCTGAGCCGAAGGCAAAGGCTTTAACCCACTGAGCCATCCAGGTGCCCCCTCATTATTTTCTTTCAGCATACAGTCTATTTTGAGCTCAGATCTGCTGAACACATGACATTTGCATTAAATGTTAAATTATAACCATTATTTGTTCTTTTAAGTATTGCAGCTAATTTTTAGATGTCCTTCACTCATTCAAACAAATGAGGAGTAGGTGGTTGTATGTATTGATTGTACTGACTAAAACAGAACCTTCATATTTCCATTAGAAGTAGACTTTTAAGGGGCGCCTGGGTGGCTCAGTCAGTTTGAATGGCCAGATTCTTGATTTCAGCTCAGGTCATGATCTTGGGGTCCTGGGATCAGCCTCTGTGCTCAGTAGGGAGTCTGCTTCTGGATTGTCTCTCTCTCTGCCCCTTCCCCTGCTTGCTCTGTCTCTCTTTACCTAAAATAGGTAAATAAATCTTTAAAAGAAAAACACTATTAAGACAGAATTGAGTGCTCACTTCAGCAGTACTTATGTTAAAATTAGAATGATACAGAGAAGATTAGCACAGCCCCTGCATAAGGATAGCATGCAAATTCGTGAAGTGTTCCATATTTTAAAAAAAGAAAAATTTAAGATTGAATTGGAAACCTTCACAAACTTTGGTGAATTATTCCAGTTTCATTTCTACTTTAGTTCTTGGACAAATAGATCACCCTCTCTGAACCTGTTCACTCACCTGTAAGTCCTCAAACTTTATTGTGAGTCACAGTCCCCTACAGAGTTAAAAAAAAAAAAAAAAGGCAGATAGAGTCCCAGGCTTACTGAAGTAGGCTAGGACAGGGGCCTCGGCCTCTATTTTTATCAAGTTTTCCCAGAAATTTGACAACTGCTGTTTTAGAATGCTTCTGTGGATTGATGGATCATTCATACATTTTATTCATTTATGCATGTATATAGAAAGAAACATGTACTAACTAGGACTTGTCATACAATGCTGAGATCATGAGATGACAGACCCAGCCCTCCCCTAAAAAACTTCTCCCTTTAGGGAAGAGGCAGACAAACTGTTAATTGCAGTGTGTTGTTATATGCTCTGAAACAGGCAGCTGGGATGCTGAGGAAGCAAGAAGGAAGGGCGTCACACTTGGCCTGGAATTGCAGATTAAGGGACATGTCCTTGGTCTTGAAGAGCTAGAGGAATCAACTGGGTGAGAATGAGAAGAGAGCATTTTAGGCACAGAACAATAAGGAGGCGTGAACCACAAGTAGTTTGACAAGCTACAGTATTATTTCTCAAACCATGGGACACTTAACCACACTTAATCAGATTTTAGGTGGTTCATGGTGGGGTAAAATTTTAGTGATAAAATTATATGCTTTCCAGTGCTTTTCTACATCTTTTATAAGGAGGACATCTTTTTGATTCTGGGAGGTAATACCTTTTGTAACATTTGTTAATATCCTTTTAAAGAAAGGAGCCTTAATCTCAGAGCTGGCAGCATTATCTAGGTAGAATTAACATTTATCTTCACTCTATGGCATTTGAAACTAACTTACTATTTTTGGTAGAAATACAGTTTCCTTTTTAAAATGATCTGTTTTTTTATTTTTTTAAAGATTTTATCCATTTATTTGACAGAGAGGTCACAAGCAGGCAGAGAGGCAGGCAGAGGGAGAGGTGGAAGCAGGCTCCCCGCTGAGCAGAGAGCCTGATGTGGGGCTCGATCCCAGGACTCTGAGATCAGGACCTGAGCCGAAGGCAAAGGCTTTAACCCACTGAGCCACCCAGGTGCCCCCAAAATAATCTATTTTTTAAAAGATTTTATTTATTTATTTGAGAGACAGAGAATGAGAGAGAGTGCACGAAAGGGGGGAGAGTCAGAGGGAGAAGCAGACTCCCTGCTGAGCTGGGAGCCTGATGGGGGACTTGATCCTGGGACTCCAGGATCATGACCTGTGCCGAAGGCAGTCGCTTAACCAACTGAGCTACCTGGAGTCCCTAAAATAATCTATTTGAGTAGTTAAAGTCGATCTATAAAAAATATTAAATAGCTAGTTCATTTAGTACTTGAGTATGCCAAAAATTGTGAAGAAGGTTTATGAATGACTGAAATTTTGAGGCTTGGCAAGGAGATAAGTGACAAGACCTCCCTCAAGCGTTAAGCTCACCTGCACCCTGCTCTGTCACCTGCTGGAAGAGGAAGTGCGGCCACACCAACAACTGGTGACCCAAGCAGAAGGGCAAATAAGGCTCCTCCATCGGCCCTTCCTTTGCCCTCAGGGTGGTCTCCTGCTGGAGCTCCAAGGTCCTAGGGCCTCAGTAAAGTTTCCCTTCCATTGCCCAGAGCAGTAAAAAGAAGAAGATGCAGCAATTATGAGGGACCCTAGAAGCAGTGCTAAGGAACTTGAATTATACTATACAGTGACTGGGGGTGTCATGAAGCTATTAAATAAGAGAAAGTTAAACTTGGAAAAAGCCACAAAAGATAATGCCAGAGTGAAGGGAAGAGGCCAGTGAGGGGATTGGGGCATGGTGAGTAGGAATTCACAAATAGGTTTGGCTAAAGATAATCCAAAGCTGTACTTTTCTTTTCTTTTCTTCTTTTCTCTTCTCTCTTTTCTTTTTTTTTTAAGATTTTATTCATTTGTTAGAGAGCTCAAGCAGGGGGAGTGGCAGGCAGAGGGAGAAGCAAGCTGTCTGCCAAGCAAGGAGCCCCATGTGGGACTTGATCCCAGGCCCCTGGGATAATGACCTGAGTCAAAGGCAGACGCTCAACTGACTGAGTCACCCAGGCACCCCCCACAGCTGTTCTTGACAGACATGTCTATTCATTTGTCAGTGTAGAGTTCTGAAATGGGTGAGGTTGATCCCTTTAAGGGCCTTCAGCCCCATTTAGCTAACACCATAGCTTAGGTTTGAACCACATGTCTAGTTCAGGAATATAAAGCAGGATAATTCTACTATTAGTTATTTTAGTTATAGAGGTAATATTAGGTATTAGACTATTAGTTATAGAGGTAATATTCCATGCAAAAATTTTATATGAAATTTGGAATATAACAAAATTATTGCTCTCTGATAATAGGTACCGAATATATGTAACAATAAAAATCAAAGCAAAAAGAAACACTTGCCTGGATCAGTTGGTAGAACATGAGACTCTTGATGTCAGGGTTGGAAGTTCAAGCCCCATGCTGGATATAGAGATTACTTAAAAATAAAATCTTTAGGGGTACTCAGGTGGTACAGTCAGTTGAGCATCTGACTCTTGGTTTCAGCTCAGGTTGTAATCTTGGGGTCCTGCGATTGAGCCCTGTGTTGGGCTCTGTACTGAGCTCAGAGTCTGCTTTCCCTCTCCCTCTGTCCCTACCCACCCCCCACCTCTGCTCTCCCTCCAGCTCAAATAAATAAATCTTGAAAATAAAATCTTTTAAAAAGTCAAAATGGGCACTTGGGTGGTGCAGTCAGTTAAGTGTGTGGCTCTTGGTTTCGGCCCAGGTCATGATCTCAGGGCCATGAGATCGAGCCCTTTGTGGGGCTCTGTGCTCAGTGGAGAGTCAGCTTCTCTCCCTCTCCCTCTGCCCCTTCCCACCCCACTCTCTCTAAAATAAATAGACCTTAAAAAAAGTCAAAGCCAGGGCGCCTGGGTGGCTCAGTTGGTTGAGCAACTGCCTCTGGCTCAGGTCATGATCCCGGAGACCCAGGATCGAGTCCCACATTGGGCTCCCAGCTTCACAGAGAGTCCGCTTCTCACTCTGACCTTCTCCCTTCTCATGCTCTCTCTCACTCTCCCTCTTTCTCTAATAAATAAATAAATAAATAAATAAAATCTTAAAAAAAAAGTCAAAACCAAAAAAAAAATCCTTCTTCCATGTAATTTGGGTGAAATATTTCATACTACTAGTAGCCCACTCCCTCAAAATCTGGATGCACAAGTGTTGTCAAGTCATTGTTCCCCCACAGAGATTGGGCCAGGCGTGACTGCCAGCTGTGCTAAAGCAGTGACAGTACTTGTTCATGGAGCCAGAAGACATGAACCAGAAGACATTTGTCTTCTATTAACTAGGATCAAAATAAAGCCCTCCCCACTGGATGATTTAATGTATAACATAAACCTAAGCAAAGATTGCCCTGTTGCCTATATAGCAAAATCTCAATTACAAGACTTTCTTTCCCACCTTCTCAGTCACTGTGATAATACAGGTATTTGCAACGTGTCCTTTTGCTCTTGCTTGATTTTTTGTTTTTTTTCTGATGCAGGCCTGCCTTATTTTTTCACATATCTTTTTAGGCTCTCCTCCTTTGCTTGGCCTTAGGCTTTCTACAGGACCCTCTCCTTTCTTCTCTGTTTGATCCAAAGAATTCAGCCATTTTCGGAGCCTCCTCATTTGAGTTATGGCTGACTTTAGAATTTGTATTATAACCCCTGGCCTCTTATTCCCAGTTTAGTATGTTCAGATGCCTCCTGAATCCATTTGGATGTCCTCAGATGTAATGTATCCTAACCTAGATCTTCGTAATGAATTAAATCTCCTTAAGTGATCCAATTTTTGACTATCAGTTACTGAGGCTGATAAAATGACACATTCCACACTGTGACTTCACCTCCCATTAGTTGATCTGCTGTTCAATTTTTTGTGTCCCCAGAAAAATAGACAATGTTAACTGATTGTGCACCCATAGAATTAAGGAAGCTATCTTTTGTTGCTTCCAAATCTCTTTCTCTACCTACCTCCCCCACTCCTTTCCTTCCTTCCTTCCTCCCTCCCTCCCGCCCTACCTCCTTCCCTCCCTCCCTTTCTTCCTTCGAAAGCATTCGGGAATGGAATTGTTGAAAATCAAAAAAATCATTAAATTTCAGATTACTGAGGAATACTTATGAGGAATACTGAACAACTTCAGTTGCTAGCAAATGCAGTACTTACAACTTTTAAAGTTCCAAAATATATTATCTAGTATACTATAGTTCAATTTTTATAAATTTATATTTGTGTGTTTTATAATAACATTAGCAAAATCAGTTTCACCTTCTGTTTATCTGTCATAAATTAACAATAGACATTTTTCATGGAGGTCAGAGTAGAATTTCATAAATATAGGTTCTTGTTTGTTACCTTTCAGTGAGTAATACCTTAATGGTTCATGCTTAATGATAAGTGAGCTGATGATAGACTGTCACATAATTTATATATATATATATTTACATATATATGTAAATATATGTAAATATACATATAGGGTAAACATTTGGGGGTGTCCACAAAAGGAAACAAAACATGTTATTTCAAATTCATATAATTCACAATTTAACCAATGTCTTGTCTCTTTGCCCTGTTTGAATCCACTCCCATTTGTTGTTAAAATTAGGTGTGTAGCTGAACATAGTATCAGCTACTATCAGCTACTATCAGCTACATAGTATCATAGTATCGGAGCCAGAATCAAAGGCTGTTTCTTCCTGTCTTGGACAGTATTCATCTATTAGCATAGTCACCAGACCAGCCTGAACAGCTTGCTGATGCCTATCGAGTAATAAATGGAAATCTCTAAGCCTTTCTTCATATGTCCTGCTAATAGATTTCCATTTCTAGTTTACTGAGACCGAGGTGTGATTTTCACTTACACCTGCTACCTTTCATTCTCTTGGGCTCTTCCAATTATTCCATCATGTTGAGACATTTGAAGGTGCTGATTTATTTTTCTCATTCATTCATTCATTCATTCATTCCATCCATTTATTCATTACTTATACTTTCTTTTTTTTTTTAAGATTTTATTTATTTATTTGACACAGAGAGAGAGATCACAAGTAGGCAGAGAGGCAGGCAGAGACAGAGAGAGGCAAGCAGGCTCCCCGCTGAGCAGAGAGCCTGACGTGGGGCTTGATCCCAGGACCGTGAGATCATGACCTGAGCTGAAGGCAGAGGGTTTAACCCACTGAGCCACCCAGGCGCCCCTATACTTGCTTTTCTAAAGATATTTTCATAAGAGTGAGAACTGAAACAAAAAGTCCATATGAGGTAAAAAGAAGAAAATGTTCCAGTCCCTAGAGTTAATATGAGTTCTGAGACCAAGCACATGAAGTTTAATTCTAAGCTTTGTCCTAAAGGGAGATTGCATTTGTTCTTCATGCATCTCCCATTGAGGGAGAGAATGGATGTACATTAAGTTTACATCATCTTAGGAGTTCTTATATAATGACTTCTACAAAATAAAATATACTTGGCATCTGAGATCCAATCTCCTACTGGTGTCAGTGTACATTGGAAATTACAGATGTTATTGTAGTAACAATCTTGTAGAAATGTAAAATATGGTTCTTTTCAAGCCCATAATGAAGTATTTTATCATTTTGGCCATATTAACATATGTCAACAATGTGGCATCAAACACTGAGTCAATCAACAGTATAATTTTTTGGGGGGGGAAAGACCTTTTTTCCTAGTTTTTGCTAGTGATACTCTTATAATGAAGGCAAAAGAGTGTTTCAGACTTGAATTGGTTGGATGTTTAGCCCAATCCTTTACTCAGAATAGACCTGGCTTTGAGAGTTAATTCATACCATTTGGGGGTTGAAACAGTTGTAAAGCTGCTTTGGAATGTCCAAAATTGTACCTACGAGACCTGTTTTTGACAGATGTGTTCATGTAGTCCGGTCAATTGGCATATGGAATTTTTATGTACAAGTTATGCAAAAGTTTCAACATGTAACATTTATTAGTGCTTCCCGTGGCATGGAGAGACAGATGGTATACACATTACTTGCAGAAGCAGGCTCTGCAGTGGCCTTACAAGTCTGACTTTGCTCAGTTACCTAGGTCACTTAACTGCCCCCCTACTCCACCCCTCGTCCGCCCAACACACACATGCATAAGAGGCCAAACGCTCCCTCCTCTGACCCTGGAGTTTGCTGTAGGAATTCTCGCCCAATTGCTTGACTTAAAATTTCCCTTTTTTCCTTCCCCTTCCTTGGCCCAGATCCCCACCTCCTCTGTCTTTTCACTCCCTCCAGCTGGTCCAGAGTGAGGTCTGGAGGCTAAGGTAGGGAAGAACACTCCCCCACAGCTGTTCTCAGCCCCCACCCATCCCTAATGTTAGTCTTGGCAGCATCCAGCCCGTTTCCCCTACATTAACCCCAAAGTCCTCCTCTCTTTAAGTCTCAGCTGTAGTAATGAAGGGCCCAGCTGCAAAAGCTGCAGATTAATCTTCTGTCCCAGTTCTTCTTTTTTTTTTTTTAGAGAAAGAGGGAGAGAAAGAGAGTGGTGGATGGGTGTAGAGGGAGAGGAAGAGAGAGAATCTCAGCAAGTTCCACATGCAGCTCAGAGCCTGACATGGGGCTCGATACCACATCATGAGATCATGACCTGAGCTGAAATCAAGAGTTGGCTGCTTAACCGACTGAGCCACCAAGGTACAACTCCCCGCCCTCCTTTTTAAAAGTAAGCTCTGTGTGGGGCTTGAACTCAGGACCTCAGGGATTAAGAGTCACATGCTCTACTGACCAAGCTGGCCGGATTAAAGAAAAACAGGGAGTGGAGGAAATGTCTTTCCTTCTTTGTAGTATCTACAGAAATAGCACAAGAAGGGCACTAAGAGAGAGAATCTCTGCCTGAGATTCTCTTTCCCTCTGCCCTGCCCCTGAGTCACATAGCTCTCTCCCTGCTCTCTCTCTGTCAAATAAATCTTTAAAAAAAAGATAAATATCCTTAGTAAGTAAAGATTCTTACCTATCAATAAGGACCACTCCCAAAAGGGGAGTGGGTAAAGAAAATGAAAGGGCAATTCACAAAGGAATATTTTTTGAATATGTGTGTTTAACCTCAACTGCAATTAAGGACATGGCATTTAAAATGAGATTTTTATTTTTCCTATATTTGTGATGGAAACTTTAAAAGAATACAGTGCTCAATCCTGGCGAGGATGTGGGGAAGCAGGCACTCTCCTGTGTTGAATGGATTGTTCCCACACAGGTGGGAATGAGGATGGAGTGTGGGACAAGGGGGTGGAATTAGTCAGGGGTGGAGAGCACAGTGCTGAAGAGGCTGGGTGTGGTAGTAGTCATACCTGGCCTCTCTGGAGGGTTGATGAAAGTCCTTGTCGGGGTAGGGAGGACAGCAGGAGAGCAAGGGAGAAACAGATCCAAGAAGGTACTAGGAAAGAGTGATTTCTGATGCCTTTACAGCTACATTTCCCTTGATAAATTCTTTGGTCATGCATTGGTTTTGTTTTGCTTTCTGTTTTTTAAGATTTTGTTTATTTATTTGATGGAGAGAGAGAGAGAGATCACAAGTAGGCAGAGAGGCAGGCAGAGAGAGAGGGGAAGTAGGCTCCCCGCTGAGCAGAGAGCCCAATGCAGGGCTGGATCCCAAGACCCTGAGATCATGACTTGAGCCAAAGGCAGAGGCTTAACCCACTGAGCCACGCAGGTACCCCTCTTTTTTGTTTTTTTTAAAGATCTTTTTTTCATGCATTGGTTTTTACAGAGCATCTCAAGAATCAACTCATTAACCAGCACACATTTATACTTTTAAAAATTGTATTTATTTGCAACATTTATATCAGGAATGTAACACAGTGGTAGAAACAAGCAAGGACTGACATTTAAGTGTGGTGCAGATAGCGAAGGCACCCCTTTGGGCAGAGTGGGGTAACAGTGAGAGCTCCAACCTCAGTTTACTAGCTGTGGGGTTTTAGGAACACCAGTCTTTCTGAATTTATTTCCTATATATTTGTATTTCTGTAAGCAGGAATAATACTACTTCACTTTACAATGTTGTTGGGATCAAGTAAAATTATGTATGTGAAATCCTGAGGAATTAGTATGTGCTCAATAAAAGCAGGTTCCCTTCCTTGTTGAGAATAGCAGCAAAGGGACTGCTTAGTTTACAGGTGTCGCTACACATTTCTTACGTGGTCTGCTTCCATCCCAGACAGGCCGTGAGGCCTCACACTGCCTGAGGGTCTTGCTAACACTTGATAAAGGGTTGATGACCAGGCCAAAAAAAAAAAAAAAAGTTGCTTCCTATTTTGTTGTTGTTCAGGCTGAGAGGAAGGCTGTGACTTCTGGTAAAATACTGATAGGTTCAGTCTAGCAGGGCCTCCCTCATCTCCCTGGCTGCACAGCCTCACGTGTTGTTATGTGACCCCATCTGGTGAGGAAATGGAGAGCAGAAGCAGGCAAACAGAAGCTCCAAAGAGCTCTCTAAATTGCTTTAATCAAATTGCAGTGGCAGCCATTTACTAAATGCAGATGGGTCTCAGAATTTGGGGATTACCCCTGGCCATGATACCAAGGACACAAAACCACACAGTAAGGCCAAACAGAAAGGTCAGGGATGGGAGCCGGTGACCAGGGCTTGGTGGAGGTGTGACAGTTCCATCTCACACTGAGACACATGGCATTGGGTCAGGGGGCTTCCAGGACTGCTGATGCCATTGTTACTGTTGTATTTTGACAGGTAGTGTGTTGTGCCAAAAAAAAAAAAAAAAAATGACTGACATCAGAAATGGAAGATCAAGATGTTAATTTTCCAGAGCGCCTGGGTGGCTCAGTGGGTTAAAGCCTCTGCCTTCGGCTCAGGTCATGATCTCAGGGTCCTGGGATCGAGCCCCGCATCGGGATCTCTGCTCAGCAGAGAACCTGCTCCCCTCCCCCCCATGCTTGCCTCTCTGCCTACTTGTGATCTCTCTCTCTGTTAAATAAATAAATAAATCTTTAAAAAAAATGTTAAATTTCCCACTGCTACCTTCCTGGTTAGCGGTGCTCAAACCTTCACATGCCTCAGAATCATGGTGGGCTTGCCAAGAGCCAGACTCAAGAGCCCCACCCTCAGGATTTCTAGTGTAGGCCTGGGAGAATGTGCATTTCTAACAAACCCCCAGGTGCTCCTGAGGCTGCAGGTCCAGGTGTGCCCTGAGAAGTGCCACCCGAGGTAATTTTTTAGAGAAGGTATGGCCCTGTTGCTAGGGGGTCTACCCTGAAGATGAATTTGTTCCCTTGCACCCACCCCCACTTGGATCAGTTGTCCCTAGTTTCAAAACAATAAAAATCATGGTCTCAATTTCCTTTGTTTAAAACAAGGGATATTGGGGTGCCTGAGTGACCCAGTTGGTAAGTGTCTGACTCTTGGTTTTGGCTTGGGTGGTGATCTTATGGGTTGTAGGATGGAGCCCAAGTGGGGCTCTGTGCTCAGCACGGAGTCTGCTTGAGATTCTCTCCTTCCCTCAACCTTGTGTGCACCCGCATTCTCTCCCCCTCTCTCATATAAATGATTCTTTAAAAAACAAAACCAAGGGATTTATCAACTGCAGCAAAAATGACAGTTTATAATAGGGGGACATCGAAGTCCAGATTAGTAATCCCCAAGACTAGGGGTGCCTGGGTGCCTCAGTCATTAAGCGTCTGCCGTCAGCTCAGGTCATGATTCCCAGGGTCCTGGGATCAAGGCCCACACAGGGCTCCCTGCTCAGGGGGAAGCCAGCTTCTCCCTCTCCTTCTCTCCCTGCTTGTATTCCCTGTCTTGCTATCTCTCTCTCTTTGTCAAATAAAAAAAATAAAATCTTTAAAAAATTTAAATTATCACTGAAAACCTTTTAAAAAAAGTAATCCCCAGGACTGTTGAATTTTAGGAAAATCTGGAAAACTGGACAGGAGGGGAAGGGGGGGAGGGAAGGGATAAAGGAATGAAGGCAGCCCGCCCAGGCCTCACACCCAGATACTCTGATTTAATTGGTTCAGGGTAAGGTCCTGGCACGAACCGGGCTTAAAAGCTCCCATATGACTTCAATTTGCACCCGGGTCTGAAAACTGCATGTCTACATCCCTGGTTCTCAAATTTGCCTAAACGTTGGGGAGCACGTGGAAAGGTTTAAAAAATACTGATACTTATGTCCCATTTTCAAAGATTCTGATTTATAATGGAATGTAGCTTGGGCAGCCAGAGCTTTAAAGTCTCCTCAGGCGATTCTACAATGTCTCATATGCAGATCAATCTATTCTAGATTTAACAAGTCAGGTTGACAGCTTGGTCCCCCTCTCTGGACTCTGTCTGCCACAGTGGTTTTCAAAAGGTGGTCCCTGTACCAGCATCAGCATCACATGAGAACATTTTAGAAATGCAGTGTTCAGGCCATGCCTCAGACCACCGAATCAGCAATTGAGTTGTAACAAGCCCCCCACCCTGGCGACTCAGATGCCCTGTCGAGTCAGAGAACCCCTGCTGTATCATCCTGTTACCTGAGAGTTCCTCTAGTTGTCCTCCCAGAGACCAGCCAGTGTTAGAGGCAAAGATTTCAGTCCTCTGACTGTTGGGCAAGACCAAATCCCTAGCTTCTGGATGGGTGATGCCAGACTTCTTGGTATGACTGAGTTTTTATATGATCTGTGAAGCTTTTGTTGGCTGGAAACTGATGGCATTTAAATGGGAGGGTCAGGAAAGGGCCACCACTTCAATCTTGGTCAAAACTGACAACCAAAGAATCAAATAACAGACGGAAGGCAGGCAACATAAAGCGAACGTCGATCCCTGTTGTCTGGGCTGGGAAACAAGGGCATGAAATATGAGGGGAAAGGAGGGAGCAAAAGTGTCTGTGCCAGAAACCAGGATGGCCCTGGCTTGGGAGGTTTTTCCTTGAATACTAATTCCCTTCAAGTTTGTTGGCACAAACTTGGCCAAGTCTGTTTTCCTCTTTATAGGGCCCTGCTTTCTTGCTGAGGGAAAGAGCCCGTGTGTACTGTGTTAATACTGAAAGAAAATATCCTTGATCATGTCAGAGCCAGGGGAGTGACTAACACACAGCAGCCTGACTGAACACGGTAAGATCACGCAGCTTGTACAAAGGAGATTTAACCTGTTTGACAAATGACTGCTTTGCTGACTTCCCTAAATCACTTGCTTCTGATTCAGTTCAGCCCAGACGTAGATGCTAAGAACACGAAGGTGGAAATGGCACAGAATCTGCCTTCAAGTAAATCATACTCTGGCAGGGGAGAGAGGTGAGCAAATATATTTCTACACAATGTGCTGACTGCTGTGTGAACACAGTGCAGTGGGAATACACAGGAGAGAAGGGTTAATCCTGGGTGGGGGTGGAGGTGAGGTAGTCAGGGAAGGCTTCATGGAGGCAGACCCCGGAGCTGGATTTTGAAGGCAAAATAGGTTGTTTGGCAGTCATAGAGGGTGGAGGGTTTTCAGCCTGGGCAGGGCCTGAGGTGGGGCGAAGGAACATACTGAGTATTATTTTGGGTGTTTTTTTTTTTAGATTTTCTTTTTTGAGGGGGTTGAGGGGTAGAAGGGGAGGGTGAAGGAGAGAAACCCAAGCAGACTCTTCGCTGAACATGGAGCCTGAGTCGGGGGTGGGGGGGAGCTCAATCTCACAACCCTGAGATCATGACCAGAGTCGAAACCAAGGGTCGGACACTTAACCGACTGAGCCACCCAGGCGCCCCTTGAGTATTGTTTTTTGTTGTTGTTTTTAAGATTTTATTTATTTATTTGACAGAAAGAGAGATCACAGGTAGGCAGAGAGGCAGGCAGAGAGAGAAGGGGAAGCAGGCTCCTTGCTGAGCAGAGAGCCCAACGCGGGGCTCGATCCCAGGACCCTGAGATCATGACCTGAGCCGGAAGCAGAGGCTTTAACCCACTGAGCCACCCAGGCACCCCCCTTTGAGTATTGTTAATGGGTAAATCACGAGGTGGGGGGTGGCAGGGTATTAGACTATAGAGTTGAGCAGGGCTGATGGCTTTTAGGCCAAGCTTAAGGAACTTGAATTTGATCATGCTAATCTGTAGTTGGCAGACCTAGCTGATGACCAGAATCACCTGGGGAACGTCGAGAGATTCTCATTCAGTAGGTCTGGGTGGGCACTATGATGTGTGCTGCCCAAGTGGGCAGGAAGAGAGAGGCTCCAAGTAAAGCAAAGTGGCAAGAGTGAACAATACTGGAAAAGTAATTTGGAGATTAGCTCAGTGGCTTGTGGAATAACTAGGCATCTATCCACTTTTTTTTTTTTAAGATTTTATTTATTTACTTGAGAGAGAGAGAGAGCACAAGCAGGGAGAGGGGCCAAGAAAGAGGGAGAAGCTGGCTCCCCACTGAGCAGGGAGCCCAGTGTGGGAGTCCATCCCAGGACCCTGGGATCATGACTTGAGCTCAAGGCAGATGCTTAACTGACTAAGCCAACCAGGCACCCCAGTGTCTACCCACTTTTAAAAGGAATGTTTAAGTTTTTGAGACTGGCTTTTGTGCAATCCTTATTCAATGGTTACTGTCGGATAACATTTGCTGATGCGCATTGGGCCAATTAAGAGTGTTAACCTTTCTGGAGTGCCCGGCTGGCTCAGTCAGGAGAGCGAGCAACTCTTGATCTTGGGGTTGTGAGTTTGAGCCCCACATTAGGTGTAGAGATCACTTAAAAATGAAAAAAAATCTTAAAAAAAAAAAAGAATATCACTAATGCCAATATGAGTTTGACAGGAGCCCCACCTATTTTTTTGTGCTGTAAATCCAGTAGTAATAATAATGGCAACAAGGGACGCCTGGGTGGCTCAGTTGGTTAAGCAGCTGCCTTTGGCTCAGGTCATGATCCCAGCGTCTTGGGATCGAGTCCCGCATCGGGCTCCTTGCTCAGCAGGGAGCCTGCTCCTCTCTCTGCCTCTGCCTGCCTCTCTGCCTGCTTGTGTTCTCTCTCTGTTAAAATAAATAAATAAAATCTTAAAAAAAAAAATAATGGCAACAAATGAAGCATAAGATTTATTGTTATAGCAGGTACCTAATAATATGTTTTTCCTAAAACTTGATAAGAATAAATGTTTAAATTTACTTTGCTTACAAAATAAAATTAATAGACACGAATTCTTCTGAGTGAAGACAAGAATGGTCAAGGATGAACTACAGGCACTAATAGTGAGTGTCCACTACAAATAAGCAAATCAGCAAAGGAGCTTAAAGTAGAGCAAATCCTTGGGCCAAAAATAATACTTTGGAAATTCTGTTGGGAAGCACCAGCTTTTGAAGCACATCCTTTCATTGCCTTGGAAAAGTCAGCCATAGAGTTTCCAGGTGTCTTCTTTGGAACCAACATGTAGTATTTGAGCTCTCTGACCACCATAAAAATATGATACATGTGAAAATAGTTTTCCACCAAAATTATATGTTTTATTACGTGATATGCTGACTTACCCGAAATGAATAATTGTAAGTTATCATAGAGTGTAATTATTAAACATTTTATATCATGGTGTAGTCGATTATATTTTTCAAAGACGGTAGTAATAATGTCTCCCTCACACTTTTTATGTGGTGACTTTGACACTCCGCTCATTGAGAGTTGAGGGTCTATGTTCTTTTTATGAATTAAATTGTGACTCCCTCAAAATTCATATGTTGAAGTCCAGCACCTCAGAATGTGACCTTATTTGGACATAGAGTCCTTACAGAGGTCATCAAGTTAAAGTCATTAGGGTCAGCCCTAATCTGTATGACTTGTGTAAAAAAGGGGGAAATTTGGGCACAGAAACTCATAAAGGTTAGCAACATGAAGAGACACAGGGAGAAGATGGCCATCTACAGGCCAAGGAGAGAGGCCTAGAACAGATCCTTTCCTCTAAACCCTGAGAAAGAACCAACCCTGCTGATACCTTGTAGACATCTAGCTTCCAGAACTGTGAGATGATACATTTCTGTTGTTTAAGCTACCCAGTCAGTGACACTTTGTTATGGCGGCCCCAACAAAGGAACACAATTCCTCTCCTTGAATCTGGGGGACTTGTCACTACTATGGAAATGGTATTATGTAACTTCCTAGGTTAGATGATAGAAGGCATTAAAGCTTCAAGTGGTTCTCTTGGGGCAGACTGGCCAGCCATGCTGTGATGAGCTCAGGCCACTTGAAAAGGTCACATGTTGGTGTTCTAACTGACAGTCCCGGCTGACAGCTAGCATCAGCTGCTAGTGATGTAAATTAATGCATTTCCAAATGGTATCTATTCCGGACCCTGGGTCACCCCAGCCTTCAAATTTTTCTAGCTGAGTCCCTGGATAATTGTACTGCAGAGACCTAGCAACCCCTCTCTATGCGCCTTGTGAATTTCTGACTCACTGAGGTCACAAGTATGATAAAATGTTGTTTCAAGCCAATGATTTCTGAGATAATTTGTTACAGAGTAGCTGGTAACAAGTCTTTAAAATTATCTTTGTTCATGAATTTTTACCTTCAATGGCTGGTATGTTTATTGAAACCATCAGGTACTTTAGATCCTAGATGTTGGTCACCCCTTACTTCTCTTGGCTCATCATGACATTAGGCTCAGATGTTAGAAACAGTAGGTGACCCTGCCTTAAGTCAATTTAACAGACCATCAATGAATGGATTTCCGACAATCTGAACGGGACAGACGTTAGTGGCTCAGGGTTGAAGGTAGCAATCTCAGAACAACTTCTGAGATGAGTAAGAATTTACTCGCAAGGTTAGTGCAGTTTGCCTGGAGCAGGGAAGGAATCTTGGAACCCCAAAAGGCAATACTTTTCTCACCTGGGGCACAGAATTCAGGAAAAAAGAAAACAAAAGTGCTGACCTGTCAGGGGGCAAAAAATTTTGGCTGTTCCAGAAGAATGAATTGGGAAGCAGATTGTGGCAGCATCTGAAATCTCTGTCTCTTTGTCTCTGTCTCTCTCTCTTTTTAAAGATTTTATGTATTTATTTGACAGAGAGAGAGAGAGAGCACAAGCAGGGGGAGCAGGAGAAGGAAAAGTAGACTCCCCACTGAGCAGGGAGCCCGATGTAGGACTCGATCCCAGGACCCTGGGTTCATGACCTGAGCCGAAGGCAGATGTGTAACTGACTGACCCACCCAGGTGCCCCAAGCATCTGAAATCTCAATGAAACTAGCAACACTGCCAAGCTGGCGACCTACAAGGTAAGTGTCTGAGTGCCTCATAATCAGAGTCTGGAAAGAAGACATGGACCAGTCTTCTCTGAGGAGCCATGTTCATCAAGCTCAGGGTATCAAACCTAAAGAAAATGCAGGTTGTAAATCTCCCCAATTATTTCCTAGCTTGCTCTTCTTTTTAGATTTTTGCTTTGCCTTTCATTGTGTTTTGATAGAATTCATTTTGAGCAATTCTAAATTTTGTCATGGATTGGGAGAATTAAAAAGCAAACTAACAGCTTTATTGAGAAATAGTGGCTCTCTAATACAATGCACATATTTAAAGTGTATAGCTTGATGAATCTGGACATGTGTATATAACCATCACCATGATCAAGATAGTGAACATATCCATCACTCCAAAAAGTTCCATGGCCCTTTTAAGTCTCTGCCTGTGTCCTTTCATGCCCTGCTAAGGGCTGGGGGATTTTTAATTCATACACTTCAGCCTTGCTTGGGAAGCATATTGTCCCTAGTGGTAATGACCACTGGCTTGCTGAAGAAGTCTCCTGGATAAAAAGAAGAGTGGCAAGTCACAAGTTCTGTAAGATGGTATGTGTGTGCGCGCACATGTCTGTGTGTGCGTTATAAGCCCTTTTTTGCCTACCCTGGAAAAACCTCATGAGGATGTGGTTCTGTTACCTGAGAATAATTTTTTCTTCTTCTCCTTAAGATTTTATTTACTTGACAGAGAGAGCACAAGCAGGGAGAGCAGCAGGCAGAGTGAGGAGAGGGAGAAGCAGATTCCTCACTGAACAAGGAGCCCAATGCGGGGCTCGATCCCAGGACCCTGGGATCATGACTTGAACGAAAGGCAGATGCTTAATGACTGAGCCACCTAGGCACCCCGGTGTTCTGTATTTTTTAAACATATATCTTTTCATCTATTGAAAATACTTCATAATAAAATATTTAGAAATTGAAAACGTCTATTCAACAAAATTTTGGGGGTGCTTTCTCTGTGCGTGGCTCTGTTTTGTCATTAGGATACAGATATAAAGAAAACTGATAGGATCCCTGCCTTCACAGAGCTCACATTCTTGGGGAGGGATTGTTTGGAGGAAGGACTTTTTAAATAAATGATTATTTATTTGGGATGGAACCCTAGAAGTGGAATCACAGGGCAAACAACACTACAGACATTTGGAGGATTCTACTGAATCCAGCCAAATGCCCTCCAAGCCCATCAGTAAGCCTTGGGGGTGCCCTTTTCATCATTCCTTCCCAGCCTTATTTTATTTTTTTGCCCATTTAGGGGAAAAATAGTATTTGCCTAATTTGAGTTTCTTTTCTTTTTTTTTTTTAAGATTTTATTTATTTATTTGACACAGAGAGAGATCACAAGTAGGCAGAGAGGCAGGCAGAGAGAGAGGGGTGGGAAGCAGGCTCCCTGCTGAGCAGAGAGCCTGATGTGGGGCTCGATCCCAGGACCCGGCGATCACGACCTGAGCCAAAGGCAGAGGCTTTAACCCACTGAGCCACCTAAGTGCCCCCTAATTTGAGTTTCTTTAATTACCAGCAGTTAAAGTAATTATAGAGAAGATGAAACAGTTTTTAAATGTTTTTCTGTCTTCTAAAAAAAATCAATTCATAAGGACGATTTTTAATTTTATTGACTCTTTGCTGGTTGCATTTGTTGCAATTTTTTTCCCCATCTGATCTTTTCCCTTTGCCTCTGCTTATATATTTGTGTACAACTTTTATGTAGCAAATCTATCCACTTTTTTCCTTATGATTCATTCCATTCTCTGATACTTAAAAGTCCTTGCTCATTCCAAGATCCAATAAATAACTCCTCTATTTTCCTTCATTAAAAGGGGTTTCAACATTTGCATTGACTTTCAGTTAAAAGATTGCAGTTGGAGGATGGGAGGAGGAGAAAGTACTTGGATTTTGAAAAACCCTCCCCAAGTGAGATATCCTTGCCCTCCTCTCCCTACTTCTAAAGAGCTACCGTTTTTATTTATGGAGAATTTCCTTTGGCATATGGGCTAAATGTTTAACTTTTTTTTTTCCACTCTGAAAAAGTAAACCAAGCTGCCTTATACCATTTACTGAACAATTCCTTCATTTTCCCTCTAACCTGTGGTACCACATTTGAGTCGTATACTAAGCCTGCATTCAGCTTGTGTCTTGTTTGTGGACATTACAATTTGCACCATTGCTTTACTCTTACGTGGGATCCCTGTTATTTGGATTATTGCAGCTACTTAGTAATACCTGGTAAGATAATCTCCAGTGCCCAATCATTCTTCTCCAAAACTTCCTTGGTTACTCACACTCATTTTTTTCTGTGATATAGTCTGAATGAAGTTTGTTTGTTTTTTTTTAAAGATTTTATTTATTTATTTGAGAGAGAGAGAGCGAGAGAGAGCATGAGCGGGGAGAAAGTCAGAGGGAGAAGCAGACTCCCCGTGGAGCTGGGAGCCCGATATGGGACTCGATCCCGGGACTCCGGGATCATGACCTGAGCTGAAGGCAGTTGCTTAACCAACTGAGCCACCCAGGCGCCCAGTCTGAATGAAGTTTTAAAAAGCCGTGATAATTTTTTATTAAAATTGCATCAAAATGTTAACATCTTTAAAATAGTCATATGTCCATCTAACTAACTACAGTTTTTTTTTTTTTTTTTTTAAAGCAGAGCCATTGATTTGTTTGTATTTGTTGCATCCCAGCAAACCCCTGCTAAACCCAGCGTGGACAGGAAATGGTGTTAAACATGTATATGGATACAAAGCTGGTTACTGTATATCCTCTAAAAGATAGCACCTCTAACTCACCCAAGCCAGAACATTATGGATACAACAGAAGATGCAGAAGAGATGAATTTAAAAGGTAAACTTGGGGGGGGGCGTACAGTTTGGTACATTTTGGTCTGTCTACATCTATAAAATCATCCCCACAGTTAAGATAGTGAGCATATTCATCACTCCCCAATTTTCCTTGTGTCCCTGTGTAATCCCCACTTCCAATACCCCCACCATCTCTAGGCAACAGCTGCTACACTTTATGTCACTCTAGAGTTGTTGGCAATTTTTTACAATTTTGTATATATGGAGTCATACAGAATATACTCATTTTTGGCTCCTTTCACATGCCGTAATGATTCTGAGGTGTGTCCACATTGTTGCATGTATCCTTAGTTCATCCTTTTTTGTTACTGAGTAGTATCCCACTGTATGGCTATGCCACAGTTTGCTTTTTCATTTACTTGTTGATGGACATTCTAGTTTTTGGCTATTGCTGGTAAAGCTGCTGTGAACATTCAGATTCAAGTCCTTGAATAGCCGTATACTTTTGTTTCTCTTGGGTACATAAGCTAGAAGATATTCAGGATACTGCCAAATTGTTTTTCAAAGTAGTCGTACCATTTTACCTTCTCACCAAAAGATACTAAGGAAATTCAGTGACTATCCTGTCAACAAACAGTGCTGGGACAACTGGATAAAAAAAAACAAAACAAAACAAATAAATGGCACCTGGGTGGCTCAGTGGGTTAAAGTCTTTGCCTTTAGCTCAGGTCGTGATCTCAGGGTCCTGAGATTGAGCCCCCCATCGGGCTCTTTGCTCAGCGAGGAGCTTGCTTCCCCCTTTCTCTCTGCCTGCCTCTCTGCCTACTTGTGATCTCTCTGTCTCTGCCAAATAAATAAAAAATAAAATATTTTTAAAAAAATGGGAAGCATTAAGCATGGAGAATGCAATTGATGAAATAAAGGACAAATGGATGGAATAAACAGCAGATCTGGTTTGGATTTTTCATATACATTAGTCTTAAGATTTGTTTCAAGTTATTAAAATTGTTCACAGACCTAATGTTTTTACTGAGGTATAATGAATACACAGTGTTACATTAGTTTCAGGTGTACAGTATAATGATTCAGCAACTGTGTACATTATTCAGTGCTCAGGAAGATAAGTGTACTTGCCCTTTGGTGCAATGCCATCCTTCCCATGAAAATATGCCCCTCTCCAAGCACCTCCTCCACCTGTCCCCAGAAGAGAGAGAGGAAGCACAGAGAAGAAGCCCCTGGTGCATAGCCCCAATTCCTACTTCATGAGATGTGAAATGCCCAGAATGCTATAAAAATCACCACTGTCTTGAGACATGTGCAAACAGTCGTTTTGTGTCTTGGCTGTTCCACCCTCTGTTGCCAGCATACAGAAGGAAAAGGATTCTCCTCCAGACAGACGCAGCACTACAAGCACCCAGAATCAAGAGGAGTGGGAAACCATCCCAATAAACACATTCTTTTAAGATCTTATTTTTAAGGCTATCCTGAAGGTGGGACCCGAACTCATAAACCCTAAATCAGGAGTCACATGTTCTACCAACTGAACCAGCCTGGTAACCCCCAGTAAACACATTTTGGATTTAAAAAAGAAAAGATAGGGGCGCCTGCGTGGTTCCGTGGTTAAGCAGCTGCCTTCGGCTCAGGTTATGATCCCAGGGTCCTGGGATCGAGCCTCGCATCGGGCTCCCTGCTCAGTGGGAAGCCTGCTTTTCCCTCTCCTTCTGCTACTCCCCTGCTTCTGTTCCCTCTCTCGCTGTGTCTCTCTCTGTCCAATAAATAAATAAAATCTTTAAAAAAAAAGAGAGAAAAGATAAGTGTACTCTTATTCCCTTTATCTATTGCACCCATTCTCCCACCCACTACCCCTCTAGCAACCGCCAGTTTATTCTATTTTTGAATCTGTTTTTTTGTTTTTCTTCTTCGTTCATTTGTTTTGTTTCTTCATATTCTACATATAAGAGAAATCATACAGTATTTATCTTTCTTGGAATGACGTATTTCACTGAACATTATGCACTCTAGGTCCATCCATGTTGTTACAAATGGCAAGATTTCACAGTTGAGTAATAGTCCATTGTATATATGTACCATGTCTTCTTCATCCCTTCACCTATGGACAGACAGTTGGATTGCTTCCAGATCTTGGCTTTTGGAAATAATGCTGCAATAGACATAGAGGTGCATCTACTTTGTGAATTAGTGTTTTCATTTTCTTTGAGTATATACCTGGTAGTGGAATTAAATTATTATTATTATTTTTTTAAAGATTTTATTTATTTATCAGAGAGAGAGAGACTGAGAATGAGAGGGGAGAAGGTCAGAGGGAGAAGCAGACCTCCCGCAGAGCCGGGAGTCCGATATGGGACTCGATCCCGGGACTCCAGGATCATGACCCGAGCCGAAGGCAGTCGCCCAACCAACTGAGCCACCCAGGCGCCCATTGGTAGTGGAATTAATAGTAGAGTGTTTCTATTTTTAATGTTTTGAGGAACTTCCACACCATTTTCCACAGTGGCTGCAACAGTTTGCATTCCCACCAATAGTGCACAAGGATTCCTTTTTTTTCCACATTCTGACCAATCCTTGTTTCTTTCTTTCTTTCTTTCTTTTTTTTTTTTAAAGATTTTATTTATTTATTTATTTGACACAGGAAAGAGAGATCACAAGTAGGCAGAGAGGCAGGCAGAGAGAGAGAGGGAAGTAGGCTCCCTGCTCAGCAGGGGCTTGATCCCGGGACCCTGAGATCATGACCTGAGCAGAAGACAGAGGTTTTAACCCGCTGAGCCACCCAGGCGCCCCAATCCTTGTTGTTTCTTGTCTTTTTGATTCTAGCCATTCGGGGAGGTTGTAAAGTGATATTTCATTCTGGTTTTGATCTCTATTTCTCTGATAATGAGTGATGTTCAACATCTTTTCATATGTCTGTTGGCCATCTGTATGTCTTCTCTGGGAAAATGTCTATTCAGGTCCTCTGCTCATTTTTTAATTGGATTGTGTTTGTTTTTGTTTTTTTTTTGTTTTTGTTTTTGTTTTGAGTTCTATGAGTTCTTTATATATTTTGAATATTATCCTCTTATTGGATATATCATTTGCAAATGTTTTCTCCCACCCATTAGGTTGCTTTTTTGCTTTATTAATGGTTTCCTCTCCAGTGCAAAAGCTTTTTATTTTTGTGTAGTCTCAACAGTTTAATTTTGCTTTTGTTTCCTTTCCTGTGGAGACATATCTAGAAAAATGTTTCTGTGGCTGATGTCAATGAAATTACTACCCATGTTTCCTTCTAGGAGTCTCATGATTTCAGGTCTAATGTTTGATGGTTTCTAATCCATTTTGGGTTTATTCTGTGTATGTTGTAAGAAAGTGGTCTAGTTTCATTCTTCTGCATGTAACTGTCCAGTTTTCCCAGCACCATGTTTTGAGGAGAATGCCTTCCCTATTGTATATTCTTGGCTCTTTTGTCTTAGATTGATTAACCATATAAACATGGCTTTAATTCTGAGTTCTCTATCCTGTTCTGTTGATCTATGTGTCTGTTTTTGTGCCAGTACCATCCTGTTTTGATTACCACAGCTTTGTAGTATATCTTGAAATCCGGGATTGTGATACTTCTAGTTTTGTTCTTCTTTTTCCGGACTGCTTTGCCTATGCAGAGTCTTCTGTGGTTCCACACAAATTTTTTTATTGTTTGTTCTATTTCTGTGAAAAACGTTGTTGGCATTTTGATAAGGACTGTATTAAATCTGTAGATGGCTTTGGGTGATATGGATATTTTAACAATATTGGTTCTTCTAATTCATGAGGATGGGATAGCTTTCTGTTTGTGTCATCTCCAATTTCTTTAATCAGTGTTTTATGGGTTCTGGAGTATAGGTCTTTCACTTCCTTGATTAAATTTATTCCCAGGTATTTTATTATTTTTGGTACAATTATAAATGGTGTTGTTTCCTTACTTTCTTCATTATTGCTTCATTATTAGTGTATATGAATGCAACAGATTTCTGTGTATTGATTTGTGTATCCTGTGACTTTACTGAATTCATTTATTATTTCTGGTAGTTTTTTGTTCATCTTAGGGTTTCCTATGTATAATGTCATGTTATCTACAAAGAGTGAAAATTTTAATTCTTCTTTATCAATTTGGATGCCTCTTATTTCTTTCTCTTGCCTGATTGCTATGGCTAGGACTTCCAGTCACAGACCTTATTTTTAATGACTACAAATGATTCAGTTTTAGGAATATATAGTAATACGTTTAACTCTTGAGCATTTAGAATGTTTACAACTTTTTCCCTTTAAAATACCACTGCAACAGGGCACCTGGGTGGCTTAGTGGGTTAAAGCCTCTGCCTCCGGCTCAGGTCATGATCTCAGGGTCCTGGGATCGAGCCCCGAATTGGACTCTCTGCTCGGCAGGGAGCCTGCTTCCCCCCTCTCTCTCTCTCTGCCTGCCTCTCTGCCTACTTGTGATCTCTCTCAAGTAAATAAATAAAATCTTAAAAAAAAATACCACTGCAACATTCTTTGTACATAAATCTTTGTTCACATTTCTGTTTATTTTCTTAGGATGCAACCCTAGAATGAATGATTCCAAGAGAATGGATACTTAAGATCCAATTGCCACATTGTTTGCCAGAAGGTTTGTATCACTTTACACTTTACACAGGAAGTGTATGATCGAGTTCTTTCCATTACACCCATTATGTTCATGAACTTTACTAATCTGATAGAGCGAAGTGGCATTTCACCTTTTTCTAATTTGCATGTCTTTTATTACCAGTAGTCATTCATTATTTTTATTTATTTTTCTGCAGATTTTGGGTTCAGGGCCATTCTCAGTTTGTTCTGCTCTAGAAGACTAGACAACCAAAGCTTTCTAGTAAAGGCAGTTTGTTGAGACTGCCTTCTTCATGGAGGCCAATGTTTGTATTCCACTTCAACTAACCTTCCAGATGCCCCCACCAGATTGGTGCCAGATCATGGGGTCAGGTGAAGGGTTGCCCTTGAGAGTGGACAACATGATGTTCTGCTGTGTTTGCATATGTAGAACAGAGGAGTGATAATTCAGTCTTGGTTTAAGCCTGGACAGCAAGCAATAGAGCATAAATGTGTGCACGTGTGTCTTTGTTGTATGTGATAGATAAGGTTGGTCACTGTACACTTTTTTTTGGTCACTGTATACATTTTAAACACAAAAAATTACAATTAATGACAAGGCTTTCTCATGATCTTATAAAGGATCCTTTTTATTTTCAATGTGTCTGGATAGCTGTACCCCTAAAATCACTTTTGAGACCCCCCATTCTTCCCAAGCAGAGCAATTTCTTTTCACAGACAGCCTGTGGGTGAACTACAAATAAAAAAAATACATTCTTTCTAGATATGAGAATATTATTTTTTTCAATTCTTGTATTAGAATTAAAAATAATAAGTCTATTTTCAAGAAATTAACTGACTAAACAATGTAAATAAGCACTAGAAGTTTACAGAACTACAAGCATATACTCTTGAGAGTCTTGTATTGAAGGTGGTTCCGAAATGGAGGAGTCCTCTCTGGAATGGAGATGTGTATGTTTTGCAGTTAAATTCCCTATACGTATATTTTTTGAATGTTTGATCTGGGGGTACAAAATTTAAACATGCACCACTGCAGGCCACTGAGATCAGAGCTAAATGAGTCTCTGTGTTGGTGTGTGTTGGGGCAGGAGGGCGAGTCCAGGTTAACTGTGGTAATGAAAATTCTTGAGTCAGTGTAAATAATTTTGCTGTTATAAAACACGGATTTAGACCTTTGCTAACATTCTGAATTCTTGAGGATTTCTGTATCCTGCGCAAAGGCCATGAAATGCTTGTCTAAGGAGCTGTTGCATAAGCATAGACTGCTTAGAAAGACCCAGAAGGCCACTATAATATCTTTTTCATGAAAGAAGCTCAATTCACAACTGCACTTTCTAAAGACTTACCATTTGAAATTGGAATATGACATTTTAGTAACAGAATTCCCAGGTTAAAATGGACCTGCTCTTGGGAAAGGTACCAACTACTCTTAGCCACTAATACCTTGCCTTGAACTTATTTTCAGACTACCTAACTGGCCCTGGAAAAGCAGATTTAGGGGGTGGAAAGAGACTGGCCCATGGAGTCCTATGTTGGGAGAGGCTGCTGGAACTGGGACACTAAGACAGAAAGCTCCACTCTGCTATCACAGCCTCTCTAACTCCTAGCAGCAGCTATGCAAGCCTGTTTCCTCAGCCATCATGTGGAAGGACCCACTTCACCAGTTGTCATGACCTTGACATTAGCTCAGTGGCATGTGTGAACCAACCCTCATGGCAGGAATATTAAGCCACTAGAGAATGCTGAAGTGGAGGGATCTGGACAGCCAGAGAAATATTTTAAGGTCATCTCAGGCCTCCAAGGATTTAGGACAGGTAAGGCAGAAAAGAGATGTAAAACTGTGTGTGTGTGTGTGTGTGCGCGCGCGTGTGTATGTGCACACGTGCACGTGCATTTGAGGGGAAAATGTTCACAATTTTGGAATTAATTCTGGGGAAGTCTTAACTTCCACTTTTTACAATTGAGGATAATGTGCAGAGTGAGTCTGAAAGTCTCAAAATTGTGAGCGAGTTGAGGTTACAAATCTAGAAGTGTGTAGGAAAACTATGGCTGTGACTTCACTAATGTGTGTGCTCTCTTAGGATGGTGGGGTTCCTTTGGGTTCACTTCTGGGGTGAAAAAGTGTAGGAAAATGATTAACTTTTATTGAGTGCCCGCTGCATGCAGAGTGTTACAATGAGCTAGGAACGTGGAGGTTCAGAAAGGAACAGAAAAGGAGAAAACACCCCCAATGTCCATTGGTGGAGGAATGGAATACGAAAAATGTGGCCTATATATAGTAAAGAATATTATTCAGCCTCAAAAAGGAATGAAGTTCTGATACATGCTATAATATGGATGAACCTTGAAGACACTATTAGTGAAATAAGCCAGTCACAAAGGACACATGTGTAGTATTCTACTTTTATGAGGTAGCCAGAACAGTCAAATTCATGAAGACAGGAAATGAAATAGTGGTTGCCAGGGGCTGGGGGGCTGGATGGGGGTGGGAATGGAGTTACTGTTTAATGCGTATAGAGTTTCAGTTTGGGATGATGGAAAAGTTCTGGAAATGGATGTGATTGTTGCATCAATGTGAATGTACTTAATATCTCTGAACTGGACACTTGAAGTAGTAAATTTTTACTACTGTATTAGGCAACAGATGTGATGTTTGTATGTATATTCATATTATACATTACTTAATTACCTATGAGGCTCTAATTGAGCCTATTCATGAAAAAAAATTAAAAGGTAAAAATAAGGTAAATTTTGTGCTATGTATATTTTAACACACACTGAAAAACAAGCAAATGAAAAACAAGGAATAGAACTCCCTTTGGCCTCTGGACGTTTGAGTTTACAAAAAGGGAAGATGCATACAGCTGCAAGGAAGGGCAGCTGCAGGGTGAGAGAATGGTTCTGAGGCTCAGCAAGGACCCAGAGGCACCACTCAGTTTTGAGTGGGGGAATCAGAAAGCACTTATCACTGAACATAACAATTATCTGTGTACCTGGCTTCCCCAAGAGACTAGGAGCACCCTCACTAGGTACAAAGTAGTATCTCAGGCTTGTGGAATGACTTCGAGGAGAGACGCAGCCCCAAGGGTTTGGAAACATGCTCGTATTCACATTCATGGGTAAACTGGGATGCTCTGCGGCCAAGAGAGAGGCGCCCAAGTTCCCAACCCGGGAGTTTACTCCCCCAGGTCTCTGCCAGTCTTCACCCACCGAAGGAGGCCCCTGGACCTCACGGAGCTCTCAATCAGGAGGCCGAATCCAAGGGGCCAAAGGGGCCCCTTCCTCGATTTCTGTAGCCACACGATTCCAATACCTCCCCCCGGCGGGGGGAGGGGCTCCTGGAGCACCCAAACCGTCCAAGGGAAAACATAAGAAACCTGCGGCCCAAGGAAAAAACCTCTGCTCCTGCTCGGTCTCCCCAGAGAAGGAGAAGTGCGGGCTCCAGAACCATAAAGCTCAGCCATCTGGCGCCCAGTGGGAGGGAAGTCCGGGAGTCCACTGGCCACACGTGCAAAAAGCCAGCTGCTTCTCCAGTCCCGGATCCCTACCTGAGCCGGGGGCCAGCCGGGCGCTGCGCCGCCGCCAGGGGGCAGCCCTCCCCCACGTGGGGACCACCGGGCCAGGCAGTGACTGGCCCTTTCCGAGTCCACGCTAGCGGAGCACACGGGAGGCCGATCACCGCGTGGTCCCCAGCCTGCTTCACAGGAAAGTTTCTCATCCCTGGTGCTAGCTTGAGTGGGTGGCGGTGGTTATTTCCCAGCCGGGGCTGAGAGCTGGGAACGCATTTGGGAGGGAGCCTAGGAGGTGGGGCACGAGGGGGGCAAAGGGGGACACGCGGGAAATGAAACACTTGGGTTTCCGCGCTCCGGAAATTTCGGGAGCGCGGAGCTAAAGATCTCGTACGAATGTATAGCTTAACTGAAGCAAACAAAGCAAGTGACGTGCCCCATTGTGGAACTTTAGAAAAGCTCAACCAAATCTCTGTGAACACTGTCTCTGCAGCGCTCCTCCTGGGTTGGAGCGCTCCTATGACCTTCACTAAATCCTAACACTTACCCCTGAGTGGCCGGAAGATAATTTGCCACGTTTTTCAAACGTTTCCATGGAAGACCCCTTGAACCCTTTGGGGAGGGGGCTTTGGACGAAGTTACAAAAAACGGAACGCAAAGTCAACCTCTTTGCCCTCCCTGGCCAGACAAGTTCAGGGTGGTGGAATGACGGCTCTAACTGATCATCTACAGTAACTAATGGTCTGCGAACAAATTCTTCCTCTCCGTTTTATCTCCAAATACTTCGCCACACACCAGTCCTCAAGTCTAGTGAAAATCATGGTGTTTATTTAGCTATCGACTGAGTACTTATAAAACTTCAATTTCCAAATGTAAAAGTGAACTCCTTGGTAAGGACTCCTGGCTAAATCAACAAAGCAATGTAATGCCTGATTAATGGTGCTGATTAATGTTGGCTCAGGTTAATGCTGAGCCCACTACAATAATTAAATGGTTCAGCCATTTTTCAAACGAGAGTCAATGAAAAATAATTTATTTAGAACTTTGAGGCATTCTCATAGATCTTTCAGAGATCTATGATGGACTTTATGGGTCATTTGTGAGTGTAACTGGTGGATAGCTGTCCTCTGCAACAAAAACTCGATTTTAAAAGAATTCTTAGGTGGGAGGGGGCAGTTTATTTTTGAGATTCTGTTACTGATAAAGGGAGTAAGACGTTTGGAAACATGAAAAACTTGGCGTATAAAATGATGTACACAAAGTCAGCTGGTGATTGTTCCTACAGAAAGCCATTGATTTTTGGTCATTTTTGTCAAGTGGTCTTTTTAATCAGAAAGCTAGAATTTGGAGGCCATTCCCCACTTTGAAATAGAAGGGTTTTGGGAAATGCAAAAATCCAAAAGGAATGGCCATGTGTGAATTCCACAAGCTATTAGGACTTTTACACTAGTCACAATAATTTGAGTTCATGACAAAGATAAGAATACTTAAAATAACATTTATTTCTACTACCTTGTCACCTGAAAAGGAATATTGGGCTGAACAGAACTCAAATCTTATTTTACAATATTATTTCGTTTCTTTCCACCAGTAGCTGTTGGAAATATTTAGATTTTCCAAAAACATTTTTAAAAGCTGGCTTGAAAGTTTTAATTAACATAGTTCCTATTATTAAGCCTGAGTAGAGGTATATGTATACGTTGTAGTTATTTAAGCATTTTGAGATTACTGTGAGGTGTTGATTAGAATGTTCCTCTTACTAAGAACTACAGAGTCCCTTACCCCAGTATGAAAGAACTTTTTGAGTTGTTTCGAGGTGCATTTTGTGTGTGTGTGTGTGTGTGTGTGTGTGTGTGTGTGTTTGAGTTTTCACTAACATTTTCTATTTCTTTTCTGCATTCAATGATTACTTTCTTTATTCCCATGAAATTTGTCAGATCCTCTCATTAGAGTGGCTTAGTTTAGCTGTCAAGTTTCTAGGGCTTTCAATTGCAGATAAGTGACTAAAACGCCAGCCTAACCACATTTTTATTAACAGATGGCGGAAAACAAACGTCTCTGGAGAAGAACCGAAGGCGACAGGTTAAAAGGTCAGTAAACAATTATTATTGTGCTTAAACTGGGGGTTTCTCAACATATTTGATGGGGAGCCGCTGGCCCAGTCTGAGGGAGATGGGATGACCCAACAGATCTCAGAGCCATTCCCCAGGGACCGCCTTGAAAGACTGGGGGAGGGGAGTTATCTCCGGCCTGGACGGCTCCTACAGGCCATCGAGTGGTTAAACTGTCGCGTCAAGAGAGTGCCTCTGAGGTTAGGGCGGAAGGCTGATTGAAGAGAAGGAGCCTGGGAATTCTAATTCGTTCAGCAGCTCTAGGTCCAGACCACCTCGGGCCAGCGCCTAATTCAGGTCTCAACCCCTTTGATAAGGAGTGGTGGGGTCCTCTCTCCTCACTACCCTCCTCCCCATCTTCTCAGTTGCGGCTCCCTCCTCGGGGTAAACTTTCTCTCCGGAGCAGGGCTGATTTCCTAGGCTTTCTTTCCCTTCCCTCGGTAGCGCTCTGACGTGCACACCATGTGACAGGCCTCCTACTATAAGCCCAGGAAAGATCCGCCCTCTCCTGGACTCAGCCCTCGCCTCGCCGAGCTCGGTCCCTAGACTCTCACCCATCCCGCACCTTCCCGGGCGCCCGACACTCTGACTCGCTCGCTCGGGGCCTCGCCACCCCCTCCTCACTGACCTGGGCGCGGGCCGCTCCGAAAGGGGAAGGTCAAGTGCCCCGCCTGGGACGGGTGCACGCGGAGCCGGGGGAGTGCAGAGACCGTGCGGCTCTCGCGGCCGCGTAGGAGTTACAAAGTCGCGGCGCAAGCGTCCGCGGCCCCCGGGCAGCCCCGGCACAGCTCGAGCAGCGGCGGCGCCCCCAGCGTGGCGCCCCCGCGCGGGGCTCGCCGCCCGGAACCCAGGCTGGGGAGCGGCGGGAGCCCGGAGCCCGGCGCCCCTATGCGCCGCCCCGCCGCCGCGCCACAGCTATGACCCTGAGCACGGAGATGTCCGATGCCTCCGGCCTCGCGGAGGAGACAGACATCGACGTGGTAGGGGAGGGCGAAGACGAGGACGACGAAGAGGAGGACGACGACGAGGGCAGCGGTGGCGTGTCCCGCCTGGCGGTCCCCGCGCAGCGGCAGCGGCGGCGGCGCTCTTACGCCGGGGAGGACGAGCTAGAGGACCTGGAGGAGGAGGAGGAGGAGGAGGACGATGACATCCTGCTGGCCCCGCGGTCAGGGGCCTCCCCGGCGCCCCCGGGTCCAGCCCCAGCGGCGGGGGCCGGGGCCGCTGGGGGCGGCAGCACCGGCGCGGGAGGCGGCGGCGGCGGCGCGACCGCGGGCGGCGGCGCCAAGAACCCCCTGGTGAAGCCGCCCTACTCGTACATCGCGCTCATCACCATGGCCATCCTGCAGAGCCCCAAGAAGCGGCTGACGCTGAGCGAGATCTGCGAGTTCATCAGCGGCCGCTTCCCCTACTATCGGGAGAAGTTCCCCGCCTGGCAGAACAGCATCCGCCACAACCTCTCGCTCAACGACTGCTTCGTGAAGATTCCCCGCGAGCCCGGCAACCCCGGCAAAGGCAACTACTGGACGCTGGACCCCGAGTCCGCCGACATGTTCGACAACGGCAGCTTCCTGCGCCGGAGGAAGCGCTTCAAGCGGCAGCCGCTGCTCCCGCCCAACGCGGCCGCCGCCGAGTCGCTGCTGCTGCGCGGAGCTGGGGGCGCGGCGGGCGCGGGGGACCCCGCCGCGGCCGCCGCGCTCTTCCCGCCCGCGCCCCCGCCGCCCCCGCACGCCTACGGCTACGGCCCCTACGGCTGCGGCTACGGCCTGCAGCTGCCGCCCTACGCGCCGCCCTCGGCCCTCTTCGCCGCCGCCGCGGCTGCCGCGGCCGCCGCCGCCTTCCACCCGCACTCGCCCCCGCCGCCCCCGCCGCCCCCGCCGCCGCACGGCGCGGCCGCCGAGCTGGCCCGGACCGCCTTCGGCTACCGGCCGCACCCGCTCGGCGCCGCCCTGCCCGCCCCCCTGCAGGCCTCGGCTGCCAAGGCGGGCGGCCCCGGCGCCTCGGCACTGGCTCGCTCGCCCTTCTCCATCGAGAGCATCATCGGGGGCAGCCTGGGCCCGGCCGCCGCCGCCGCCGCGCAAGCCGCCGCCGCCGTGCAGGCCTCGCCCTCCCCCTCCCCCGTGACGCCGTCCGCGCCCGGATCCGGCGGCGGCTGCGCGGCTCAGGCGGCCGTGGGCCCGGCGGCCGCGCTCACCCGCTCGCTCGTGGCCGCCGCGGCCGCCGCCGCCTCCTCGGTCTCCTCGTCGGCCGCCCTGGGGACTCTGCACCAAGGGACTGCCCTGTCCAGTGTCGAGAACTTTACTGCTAGGATTTCAAATTGTTAATAACGCTATGTTAGCGCGCTTGGGAAAGAGAAGGTAGGAATCCCGGCTCTTTTTTTTTTTTTTTCCATGTTGGTGGTTTGGTGTTTTGTTCGCTCCTCTCGGCGCGGCCCCTGCCGACCTCGCGCCCCCATTTTCGCCGCTTGGGATTCTCAGACCGGACTGTGTTGGGCAGCAGCTGAGGTGCGGTTTTCGGCTCTGCGGGTCCCTCTATTTATGCAAAGTCGCCCTATGCTGCAGCCCCCCACCCCAACCCGGGGTGAGGAGGAAGAGGGTGCTGGCGGGTGCCCTCCCTTGTGTAAGCGCAAGGGGCTACCTTGACTTGTGGGGAAATTTTTTTAAAAAAATCTAAGCCTTTCTGAAGGTCTAGAGATTCTCAGGTCCAGGCGTTAAAAGTATCAATAATGTTCAAAAGAAAGATACACGAATAGTAAGGGTCCTGAAGAGTGCCAGCGAAGCAATAGTTTTTATGTGAGGACACTCGTCTGGTGTACTTTTTCATGAAGAGGAAAAATGATTAACATGTTTACACAAGGAAAGAAGTCAAAATTACCATTTCTTATTTTAACCTGTGTTTTGTATCATAATAGATATGCGGAATTTTTATTTTGTACTTACTGCGTATTCTTTACAAGGAGTATTGTAAATTTTACTGGCAATTATTACTGTACCATTCTAATGTAAGATTTTTACACTTTTCCAGAAATAAAATGCTTAATTTTCAAAGAAAATCCATAAAAAAATTGGCTTCAGTCGTCCCCTTCTTAGTTTATTTTCTTTTCTGTTAAAAAAAATTTCTGTAGGAGTTAAGAACCCAATATAGAATAGAAAATTTTATTTTCAAAGACAACTTAACAAAAGCATCATGCCATGATTTTTCGTTATACATTTTAGGTCAAAACCATTGTAAGAAATCAAATTACTTTTAAAGGATTACAATAGAAGAAGTTACTTTAGTGTTCATTTTCAAATCTTATTCTATTCCATTTTGAAGAGCATTGAAGCTCTTAAAATTAATAATTTTACCCTCAGATAATTTTATACAACTTTTAATTTTGTTTTTGAACTTCCCACCTCATTTAATTTCCACTTGCTATAGAGCATGATATTGTATATATCTGTAAAAAATTCTGCAACACATTCTGCAATCAATACAAGCAAATAGGCAATTTTTAGCTTAAAAAATTGATATGATTAACACTCAAGTAGCTTTGAAGTCCTGAATAATATTTACATATATAAAGTAAACTTTATTTGAAAGCTCTAGTATTTAAAGCTACTATTTCTTGACAGAAGCGATACCAGGAATTGCATAAAGAAGTTTTTATTCTAAAAGGCAAACAGTGCAATTCTGATTTAAATGAGTAACTTAGGGTATGTAAGAAAAATCTTCAATTTAAGATAGCACACACTTTAAGAATAAAAGTGAAACTATATCAGGTGTTTATTGAAGTAATTATACAATTTTTGTGATTTAGGATATCTTTTTTCAAATTTTAAGTGTTTTCATTAACTACTTGTTGCAGGCAATTTCTAGTTCTTTGAAAAAGTGCGAGACTCTAGTTTTGATAGATGTTATCATGGGCTGCAAATAAAACCAAAGCATATGTAATATGTAACCTAAATGCTTAGTACCAATAAGTTGCAGAGGAGGTTAAATACATTTATTAAATTATTTTTTAAAAAAACCTAGACAGGTATGTACCTGAAGATCTGCACAACTAAACCCATCAAGTTAATGAAGACTGAATTATAGGCCAGTATTTTTGCAGTGACATTCCCCCTTGATGCTATGTCCTCGTGTCCCTTTTTAGGGAGGAAAAAATGGACTCTCACAGTCTAAAAATTAAGTTCTGGGTTTTTTCCTATCAAACATTTGGAGGAGATTAAATAAGAGTTTAAACATACCCCCAAAGTTTACCACTAAATATAGAGATACAGTTCGAAATATTGTTAGACAAAAATCTTACATGCAAAAGTTACTTTTACCCTAGCACGGCTATGAGAGGAGACATTGGAACGGAGAAGGTCTGGATGGATGCCCAAGCCGGCCCGGGTGGAGAGGCGTTAGCAGGCGGAACCCAAACGGCACTCTGTAAGTTATAGATCTCAAACTTAGAGCTGAAAGTCATTATGGGGAGAGAGTGAAAGAACAAGATAGTGGGTATTATTATTATTATTTGCATGATGCTTGGATGTCCTGAAAGCAGGGAATCCCAGCTAATCCTCTGTTCACATTCCCGCATCTGTAAAAAAAAAAAAAAAAGTGCCAGGATGGGCTCTGCCCCTTAAGTTGTCAGTGTTTTTAAGAGAATGGTAAGAAGGCACTGTGCGATCCAGCGCTGGGCTCATTTGGGGTCTGGAGGTGGGGTCCCGAACCACCCGCGCCGGCTTGAAAGACCCCAAGCCCTCAATGAGCCCCTGGACCCTAAGAAAAAGGAAGCCCAACCCGCGCGCTCACTCTAGAGTAATGCTTCCTTCACTATCCGGGCTCCGGGTTCTCGGCGGCGGGTGGACCCGATAGTGGGAGACGAAGGCGGCGGGGCAGGCAGGGAGTGAGCGGTGGCCTGGGACCGGGTGGCCGGGAGCGCCGGGCTTGCCCAGTCAGGCTGCGTGGGCGAGCAGGTGCTGGAACAAAAGCCGCAGGGCGGCCGGGCTACCCCGGCCTTTGATGGGCAAGGACGTCTCCTCCCCGGGCTCCTCATTCGCATGCAAATCCAGCTCTGGTCCTCTTTTCTTTGAAGGCAAACAGAAGGATGTTTGTGTGTTTGTAAGGACGAAGCTTGCTTGAACAAGCCTTTCTCAATAGGCTGGGTCTCGAAAAATAAACCAGTTGGACAAACATTGGCCACCAGCTCTCCTCCTCCCAACTACAAAGTGTGGATTTGCTACAACTCATTAACCCGAGGCTTTTCTCCCCTTCGTCTTGTTTCTGTGCTCATCAAACACCCCCGTAGAGCCTGGAGACAAATGACCGAAGCACAGTCGGGAGGGAATTGCAGTTAATAGGGAGAGGGATATATTGGGGCTAATGGTTCAGGCAGCTCAGGGAGAAGGACCACACAAAAAGGAGTCTCTCCATTCAGGGCTCTGTTAATGCTGCGGAGATTTACTCTGCAGCTAGATTTAGCCAAATGTTATCTATTGCGGAGGTAATGAAGCCCTTATGGATTGAATTGCTCCTTGTACCACACATGGTGTCATGACCTTAGATCATTTCTTGGTTGATTTCTTTTTTCTCTGTTGGGTAATTATTTTATTTCTTTAAAATAAGAAGCTAGCGCTTCTGCTCAACAATGTATTTCCTCCCCACCCTCATCCTGTGCATTTAGTTAAGAATCACTTCCCTTCCTCTTAAAAAAAGAGAAAAAGGAAAAAAAAAAAACTGTGGAGGAGAAGGGAAAAATTGTGAGAACGTTTCTCATTTTCCCTCCTTGAGCCATCTGTATGTTTGCACATCTTGCCTTCCCTGTCCCCTACTCAGAGATCCTTTCCTGCTCAAACTTTCTGCTGACAGAACTGGAATTTGGGGCTATATTTACTATCAAAATGCTTACAGTGAATGTAGTAAGCATCCATCTGGGGGAAAAGCTTCTGCCTTTTGGATTTGTTTGTTTTGTTTTGTTTTGTTTGAAAGCCCACCAAATTTCTTCCTGTAGACTGTCCTTTGAGAGAACTGAGAGAGGTGGGTTTTTTTTTTTTTTTTTTTCTGATGGGAGGTGATTATTTTGATGGAATACCAGTCTGTGTCATTAATTAAAGGCTGTCTGAGGCCAGTGGTTGTGCCTGTTTTGTTTTTCTCTCCCTGGCCCTGGTGGCTCTGATTTCCTTGCTTGACTGAGGACCAAGCTTAGAGCAGCTAACGGTGTTGTTACAACTGCTGTAGATGGGTAGGGATTTGATCTTACTACCCAAAGCCAGGAATTAAAGATTCTAGTTTTAGTTTAAAAATTCTCTGCTCACACCTATGTTTGTTAGTGACTGAGAAAAGTCCTGTGGGAGCAACTTGAAGGTCATATCCACATCAAACTCAATTGAAATCAGAAATTTGCCCAGCAATCCCTCTGGTATCTCTGGGCTCCTCCAACAGCATAAGCCTGGGATAGCTGTGGGATACATTGGAGTTCCAGGGGTCCCTTTTCCCTGTAGAGATGAGCCAGACAAGGACAGGCCTGGGAAGCAGAGGACAAGTCAAGTGGGCCCAGCATTGTCAGCCTCAATTCTTGTCTCTCCAGGTTTCCTGGTGTTGCAGCTGGGTCACCCGTGTACACACACAGGCATGCATGCTCATTGCCCATCAGCTGCCACTCACCTCTCTTCTCCCCTATGATTTTGTAATTAGGCATATGCTTTTTGTTGGTAAATGTGTTTGATGTCATGGCCAGTGAAATGTGGAGTGTTTATAGGACCACGAATGTAAATGTGTAAATATGTTTAGTGTAAAATCTAGCCCTTCGACTTTAGCAATAAATAGCCTGCCAATTTGGATACGATTACATTTGACAGAAAGATGGAGAATCTGATCATGACCAGCTGCTCTCGGCTCTTTGGGACTTGTACTTTCCCTACTGAATTCACTTTCCAGATAATTTCTTTGCATGTCACATCTCCCTAATCACATCTTTCCCTTGATGTGAACAGCTTGGGCTCCTTTCTTTTTATTGTTGACCCCTCTGGCACGCAGGAAACTTCCTGGTTCATTCCTCCTGCCTCTTTACCAGGAAAATACTATTCAGTAACAAGCAGAGACACACATAGAAAATAACCGATTGTTGTCATCGATCCCCTTTTCGAGTTCTGAACCTCTATATGGGATACGATGACTAGGAAAAGGAATGAGATAAAGACTATGAGTTTCTGGCCCACATTTATAATTTCCTTGTCTTTAGCATCATCATTATCATCATCCTGACTTTAAAAACTGTTTTGAGCTAGTCTAACTTTTAGAAGTAAACATTTTAGAAAGTATAATATACGTACAGATAAATGCACAAATCTCAATCACTTTTCACAAGGCGAACACATCCTTGTAACCAGCATCAGTTCAAGAAGCAGATGTTACTAGTTCCCTCGGAACCACTTATGTGTGTATTCCATTCCCTACCCCCAGCACACACCAACTTTAAAAAAGGATTCTCACTAATATTTCTCTCACCCACACTGAAATAGTGAGGATAAGAATTATTATTGATCCCATTTTACAAATAAAGATATTAAGATTCAAAAAATATGAAATGACTTGCCCAAGGTTACAGCTACTGGGACTTGAGTATTTAAATCCCATTTTATTTCCTTTACATCACAGTGCTGCTTTGTGGCCATCACGGTGATTTATTAAACACCCACTGTGGCAGGGCAATTGCCTGAGAGGTCCCTGTGTAGTACAGTCATTTATTTCTTATATACCCTCTGCCTCCTTGCTGGATCCTCCTCCCTGTGTCCTCTACTCAGGAAATACCCCAGCCCCTTCTTGCAGATACCTTCGGAATCTGTAGCCGGTTATTTCACATTTGTCCACTTCCTCTACCTATTCTAAATGACACTCCCCTAGCATCACTCTTCCCATCTTTTTTCCGCATCAGCAGTTTTTAAAATACTACACACACACTTACCTCACCTTTTCACCTTTGTAATATTTGTCCATTTCCTCTGCTTTTCTCCCTAATTTTTAATGGTTGAAATCTGCCAAACTGACAGAACTTTTCGCTAAACTGCTAAGCCTATCTTTATAACCAGACTTAAGGTCACATAGTCTCCGTGTGGAAAAAAAAAAAATAAAAGGAACAATATGTAAGAGTCTGATCAACTGATTTAATATTTAATAAGAAAGCAAATAATTTTTCTTAGAACATGTCCCCCCCATCCAGACACATTCTTGAAGATTTTTCTGTCTTTGAACAGCTGTGTATGATATTGGTTAGCAGGGGTTTTTAGCCCTTGCACAATTAATTCATTACACTGGAGCCTCCCAAAGGAAGGACAGTCTCACCTGGAGTTGAGACCTGCCTGGCCAGAGATCTCGCTAAAATGCTTTTGTGGGGAGAGAATTCCAGGCCACCTGCTGGAATCACATCTTTTCCTTGATGGGAACAGTGCATCCTTGCCAGTTGCCACCAGCCTCCTCAGGCAGTTGCTGGGGCCAGTACTTTGTTCCTTATCGGGACATCCAAGCTGGAGTCAGTGCAAGGATTGCATCTGACTAATTGTGAGCTTCAGACTGCAGAGGAAAGTGTATTGGGTATGTAGGCACTTTCTAAAGGACGGTGCTTAATGCAAGATAACATTGATTTGCTAGAGAAACTGTTTTTGTAAAACCAGGAACATTTTTTTCTTTTAGATTTTACACCGTAAAAAAAACCAAAACCCCATTTCAGGAAGAAAAGCTGTCAGTTAATATCAGAGGCTTTATTTAGAAAACCTCGAAAGTTCTGATTCTGAATTTGAAATCAGGAGACAGTCTGGAAGTTTCTTTTATTCTTAAGATGAGAGTGACTCAATTTTTCAAGATGGGCGTTTCCCTGGATATAGGATCTTAAAGAAGAATCTGTCTAATCCATTAAGAAGAATGCAAGCTATATGGAGTGTGTCCATAGGCCCAGTGAGTCTGCTGAACACAGGACCAGGAGAGGATCTGGCAGGCCCAGGGTGGGAGATCTGAGGCCCTGGGGCCTTGCCTGGCCCACTGTGTCCCAGGGGGAGCCAGGCACAAATTGAGAATTCTCTTATTTGCAACTACTGATTGATAACAGACTGGTAAAGACAAAGCAAGGGCACATATTAGTTATGGCAGAGAGCAAAATCTTCTTTGCATACTTGCTTGGGAATTCCCATTAATATAAATACAAGGCAGATTTTTCAGCAATAAAAGGACACAACACATTTCCTGAAATGTCAACAATGAGGCATTATTATGAATGAAAAATAACTTGGTTCTCTATTTCTATTTTTTATTATATTAATGTAGAGCTTCACGTATATGAAAATGACCATGACACGATTCTGTATTTTTTTTTTTTTTAATGATTGACTATGGTTGGGGTGAGGGGGAATCACAAACCAAAAAAATCTCCAAACCCCACAACAGAATAAATAAGACTAGGTTGAAATTAAATGTTTGATCAGTTTTTACACTCGTAGTTTTGGAGAGTGTGGGGATAGGTTGTGAGAATGAAATAAGACAATTTTTGTGGGAATATTTTGGAGAACACAAAACCTATACAAATGTACAGAATGATGATTCCTTTGTGGCTTCTTTCTCACATCCTTATTCTTCCAGGAAAAAAAAAGTAAAACTTCCAAACTTTGGAGGATATATTAGTTAGTTAGTTAAAGGAAGTCTTTAGCTATATGTAAAAACTCATCTTTCTTCAAAATCTCCACTCTGTATGAAATAAATTGTTACAACCCTTCCTAGAAATAATGAGTAGAGATGGCATTGTGTTTCCTTCTACTTCAGCCGGTTGTGTGTTTGGACAGCTAACTTTCTCCCCCCTCCTAAAATAAACAAACCAATAGTGTTTTAGATCCACTCTTCTAGTCTCTTGCTCCATTTCTTATCTCTAGTTACTTATCTACTGATCATCTCCTTAACCTCTAAGCTTTGAAAAGTGGGATTAGTCTGCAGTATTTATTGAGCACCTGCTACATTACAAATCCCTTTCTTCCCACTTTAAATATAGGAAACTGCTGAAAGGATCTGTGCCACCAAGTTGCCTTTAATAACATAAGCGTGCGCTCAGGGAGCGAGAGGAGCAAGCCACTGCAGCAAGAAAACAGTGGGGGTGAAGGGAAGAGTAGGAAGGTTTTTTTTTTTCCGTTTGTTTTTTTTTAAACAGAACTCTTTAAAAAAAATCTTGATAGTCTGTGTTGTCTGGTTCTTGACAATGTCTTTGTAGTTTGGCAGTTTACTCGCAAAACACCGAAAACACCTAAGCATCTCTGTGGTTTGGAGATAATGCAGTGCCAAACTCCTCTGTGCGGAAAACTATAAATTTGAGTTTCCTCCCAAGTTTTAAAGGCTTTTTACAGATAGATCACCTGTTACTGGTATCCCTAGCCACTACTTTTTCTCTGTGAAGACCTGAAAGTGAGGAGGAGCACATCACGAAATGCTCATACTACTGTGAACTGAGACTATGACCTACATGGTACGAGTTTATGTTCACATGGGTTTGTGAAGAGTTAAAAAGAGGCACAGTGAAAAACCCTAGGTTACTGCCCCCCCATGCTTAAATATTTTATTATAAATCAAAGAAAAAAAATTTTTAATTTTTATTTATTTATTAGAGAGCGAGAGACTGAGAATGAGAGGGGAGAAGGTCAGAGGGAGAAGCAGACTTCCCGCAGAGCCGGGAGTCTGATATGGGACTCGATCCCGGGACTCCGGGATCATGACCTGAGCCAAAGGCAGTTGCTCAACCAACTGAGCCACCCAGGCACCCATAAATCAAAGAAAATTTTTAAAAAATGAAGCACAGTCTACTTTTCTTGTATTCTTTTACAAACTTTAAAATAAATATTTTTCCACTTGCAGACATTGTAGACATATCAGTATGGAAACTCAGAGAGTCCAGGTTCTGGACCACTGTGGGTGATTAGGCACCAAGATTTTTCCGTATCTAGTTCAAGCATTAACCTCACCTTTAAGTTGTCATCACCAAGGAACTGTGAGGGCAAGCCACCAAGTTTGGGTCTTGTTTTCTTCTTCAAAAGTAACTAGGGGTACAGAGGATAAAAATAATATGCTCAGCCACTCTGTGTTTCGTTTTCCTATGTAAGGAATTTAATATTTCTTTGCCTTTCCCCTCTTTCCCTCGCTTGCCCTCTCCTCCCCCAATACATAGCAGGGTTCCAGCAAACCATCCCCCACACTTCTTTAGCATTATCTGGGAAGGGATCCCTTATTTTAGGGAGTTGGTGGGTGCGAGTTGTTATTGTAACTCTATTCTGTAACTAAAGCTCTGGCATGTAATAAATCTCTCCCCAAAGACTTTTGGATCTTTGATTTGAAAAATCGGATTCCTTTTGTGGAAACAGTTGACAGGAACCTAAAAGGATTAGTTGCATTCCACATAGGATAATTTTTACTGGCAACATTTTGAAACGATTTGGTCCCTTTCAGACTTTAAACAATGTCCAGAAAAATGATCTAACGAGACTTGTATTGTTTTCCTTTGTCTGTGAATCCGTTTGCTGCTTGTGCCAACGTCTTGATACGGGTTTGACAGGCTTTTGCTCCCGAGCAGTGCACCGAATTAATTTTTGATCGCCCTTTCTACTTGGTTTGTTACCTCCTTCGGCCAGGGGCGCGGCAGTGTTTTCCCAACGTCAGTCGCCGAAATGAAGCCCGAGCCGGTGGTTTGTCTCTCTGTGGCGCCGAGTCTGGGAGGGGGCGCGGGGACCCGTTGATCGCAGAGGGCCGTGGGACCGATGCGCCATGGCCAGGCCCACGGACCACCACCGCTGAGGCACCGGGACGTAGCGTATAAGTCGACGAGGCAGCGTGCGCTTCCCGAACCTTCACGGTCTAACAGTTCTAGGGCCCTCTGTCCATTGGGATGCGATGCTGAACGCGAAAGGGCGCGGAGGGAGAGAATTTTTCTTCTTCCACCCTAGCCGCTCCCCCACCCCCTTCCCCCAAAGCCCCAGACAAAACCAAGAGAGGCCAGCCTTCCCCGAGCAGACAGCCTCTAAGTTGCTGCGCGCGGGCCGCGGGTGACAGCGCTCCCCGCCTCCCCCGGCCCTCTCCACTGTTTATTTTGTTGTCAGCGGACTTATCAAGATGTTAGTTTCTGGAGGTTCTGACCTGCCCGGGCGCTTTGGCTGCTCAGCCCGGGCCTTTCCCTCTGTTTTTACACCTGCACAAACTCTACCGCACTCCCCTGTCTGATTTATAGCCCAATTAAAGGTTCAGTGTTCTTGAAGCCACCCGCACTGCTCCTTTCCCGGCCTCCCGCGGTCCTCGCGAGCGCAGGAATGCGCGTGGTCCCGGCTGGTTCGCGCCGGACACCCTGGCGCCCGGCCGCGAAGCGCGCCCAGGATCCCGAGGGGCGGTGGCGCGGGTGAGGGGCCTGCTCCCGGAGAACCGCAGAGAAACCTCGCACGCACACCACCCTGCAGCCGCGCGCAGGGAAAAATTATTTCCTTCTTGGGGTTTCAGCTTCCTTGGGGTGAGGCGTTTCTCGGATAACGCGCAAGGCCGGTGGCGGGAGGGCGCGGGAGCGGCCACGTGGCGCGGCCGGACGCGGAGGCCCCGCGCGGAGTTTTCCGTCGCTAGGCTTTCCGGCCCGCTGTGGCGCTGCGCAGGCAGCGCCTCCGCACGGTTTTCCCCGGCGAGTAAGGGGTGGCTGTGGGGCCGGTGGGGCGGAGAGGCGGTGGCCTGGGACGGGAGTCCGTGCGCTACTCGTCCGCAGCCCTTCCTCCCGGTCTCGCGTGGCGGAGGCCGGGAGGCCAAGGCCCAGAGGCACTCGCAGGAGAAGCGGTGGTGCCCGCTGCCAGGCTCCGGCTGTGGGCGGGAATCGCGGGGTGGGTGACTGCCGGGCCGGCGGATCCGGCAGGAGCGGAGCCTCCGCGCTGGCGGGCGGGCGGGCTCCGGCTCCAACCTCCTTTTTTGCGCCCTTTTCTTTCCGGAGAGAATAAGTGGCAACCCAACTGAGATTGGCAGCATTGAGCATCTTCCGAACCCAACTGTCTTCCTCCCATTTATCAATACACCTTTCTAGTTAGACTAATTAGAAGCGCTCTGGAGTGTCGCTAGGCCCAGGGACTGAAACGCTTAGAGCTTGTGAAAAGAGCCCTGAATGGCCACGCTGGGGGCCGAGCGGGAGCCTTTGCGACCCATTCAGCACAGAGTAACAGTGGCTACATTTATCCCTGGCCATTGAAAAGAGGCTCGATTAAAACGTTTGGGAACTAATGCCACCCTGGATCTCTTCTCTAATTAGAGAAGCCCGGGGTGGTTGCGAGAACGCCAGGGACCCCGCGGACTCAAGTCCCGCGCGCCACTGCTTTCCGCCCTTTCAGCGCAGCCCATTTCCTTCCAGGAGACAAAAGTCCACCACCTCTCCACCTGTTGGCCCGGCCCTGCTTTCCCACCCTTTCCCAGCTGGTTCGCCCGAGTCCCAGGCTGAAGGCTCAGTCAACTGCGTTAGAATGCGCAGCACGGCAGAGAAGTTGGGGGCAGCCAAGTGGAAAGAGGCTCCTAGTTCCCTCTTCCTGACTTGGAAAGCACCCCTTTGCATTCGGTAGGGTCCATATTTTTCTCTCCATCTGTCTTCCTCCTTATTTCTCACATTTTCTATGAATAACTTGGTCTTACCTCTCTCCACCGTATTTTTAAACATGATATTTCCAAGATGAGCATCTGGGAATGGGAGTCTCAGCATGCCCCCCTGAACCATTATCTTGGCTGCACACTTTGCTGTAGGGAATTCTTCACTTGCATAATTTGTACTTTCTGTTACCAGTCTTTTTAAAAAGAAATATATATTGAGCATCTACTATGTGCCTAGACAGATTCTTACTATACTTTTCAATCTTCTTTTTACCCTCTCAGCCTATCCCCAAATACGCTTTAAGAAGTTAAACTTGACTTGGTTCAATTCTTTAAGCAAGCTGTTGATTCTATCTCCATGGTTTATATGGAGATTTCTTTCTTTCTTTTTTTCATAGATTGGTTAGGAATGACCCAAATCACAAGAGATTAGGGATATAAGAAGTAGAAATGAGAACTAGAAGATATAGTGTAACTACAGATTGTATGTGTGCGAGGTTGTTTGTTCATTTTGTTGGTGATAGGGTAAAAAAAAATGTGATGCTTTAACACAAATTTGAGACACATTTTACTCTAGAATAAAGGTGACCACGAGAGTTAGATTTCCTCTTTCCCTCTCTCCCTTCCTCTTTCTTTTTTTCTCTAATCCTCCTTTTTGGAAAAGAGCCAAATGTACAAAGAAATATCATCAGGTCACTGTTCTTGATCTTGTTAATTTAGAAAATGGAACCTCAGCTAAAGATGCTATTAACTAAATGCCAACCCACAGCATGCAAAATTCCTTGGATCCAAACTTCAAAAAAAGGAATGAAAGATGTCATGTGAGTGAAAGGAATCATGGAATTTTTAAAGGCCTAAACGGTCTTAATAGAGTTTTATTGCTTCCACAGCCTGCTTCACAATATTTTAACAGTTACAATATGCACGACTTTGCAACATAAATCTCATTAGTAAGAAGCTGGGAGGGGCAGAGAAGAATAAGAGATGAGAAAAGTAGTTCACTCACGTTGAGGAAAATTATAATTTGCAAAATTTAAAAATTCTTGGAACCTTTGAAGTGAAAACCCCAAATCTATTCTGTCCGTGATTTTATCATCAAACCTCTTATTTTTTCATTTCCATTGCTAATTCAGATTTTAATTAAAGAATAACGTAGAAAAGTATCCAACTCCTAAACATTCAACTTGGTGAATTTTGTGTATATACACACACACATGCACGCGTGCATGCACGCACACACACACACACACACACACCTACCTCCTGTGTAGCCACTACTTAGATCAAGTTATGGAACACTTTGGTCATCCTAGAAAACTCCTCCATGCTTTGTTTCCCATCAATACTACCCTACCCCCAACCACTGTTCTCATTTCTGTCACCATAGATTAGTTTTAAATGTTCTTGAACTTCATATCAATGGAATCATACAGTGCACATGAAGTCTTTTGTTGGACTTCTTTTAACTGATCAGTATGTTTTTGAGACTCATCTGTTCAACTTTTATTTATAAGACAATATACATGGTAAGTCATTTTATATAGGTCAAGAAGAGGAGGCAGACACTGCAAAGCTTTACCTTACTCTGAAATTAATTAAAGACAAACAAAATCAAATTAAAAACAAACACTCTTTCTCCCCCAAACTCCAACCTCCACCAAAACACTTCATTATCAACCAGCATACGTAGTTTTATGATTACAAGTAAGGACATAAATACAATGAAGTGTTTTAACTGAAATAACTATTAGGTACATCATTTTCAATGTGCAGTGTGGGTACATGTAAGGAGAGCAGAAGCCATAAGCGGCTTTGGTAATTGGATTCTATTTCCTACTTGCCATTTTAGCCCCTAATACTAGTAGTAAGTACTTTGGGCCTCTTCACAAAGAATGGCGTGAACTTGAGGGGAAAAGTGAATTACATCTAGTTTGTTCTACCTCAGACATGCAAGTACTTAATGTAACAGCCTGTCAAGTGTGCTTTGAATTCTGTTTGAAGTAAAGTGTTCATTTTGCAACTAACCTAGGAGTCTGCACTGTTTCTATGGATCATTATACAGGCTAGTTAACATTGACCGTAGAAAAGCTGTTCTCTAGAAATAAAAGAAGCACAGCAAACCTGCAGAATTATGGTTATCTTGCTCTCTCCCAGCATCCCCAGTGACGCAGCCACAAAGCCAGCTCTCTCATGAATTCAACCAGAGACAACCAGTGCTCCCCTCCTCCAGTAAAAACAAGACAATGCAGGGGTGCCTGGGTGGCTCAGTGGGTTAAAGCCTCTACCTTCACCTCAGGTCATGATCTCAGGGTTCTGGGATCGAGCCCCACATAGGGCTCTCTGCTCATGCTCAGCAGGGAGCCTGCTTCCTTGTCTCTCTCTGTCTGCCTCTCTGCCTACTTGTGATCTCTCTCTGTCAAATAAATAAAATCTTAAAAGAAAAAAAAGACAATGCAGCTAGTAGGACTTTTTCTTCCCCCAGGATTGGCAGGAAGGTGTGAGCATGTTTGTGCCATGGGAGAAATTAGGAGCCCAAGTGGAAGAGACTGAAGTGAGGTTTTGATTGCTTATTACTGGATGTTGATAAATTTGAAGTAGAGAAAACATGTTTTGTGTGCTATGATCACATAGTGATCATAGTGATCTTAAATCTAAAAATGAATATAAATATAAAATAAATCTTGAAGTTCATACTAAGGAAGAGAGTTTAAAGACCAAAGTCATCCCTACTTAATTATCATAGTACCAGTCATATAAACTGAAGCACTGATTTCTGAAAATAAGAAAGAGAATGGCTCACTTAAAATAAAAAGTAATAATATTGATTGCTGCTGAGGATGCAGAGAAACTGGATTACTGGTAGTTATCCAGTTTCTCTGGTACAGAGAAACATATATTACTGGTATGAATGTAAAATGGTACAGTTACTCTGGAAAATAGTTGGTTAGTTACTTACAAAACTTAATATGCACTTACTAGACAGCCCAGCAACCATACTCCAGAGCATTATCCTACAGAAATGAAAATTTATGTTCATAGGAAAATCTGTACATAAATGTCCATAGCAGCTTTATTTGTTGTACAAAAAATGGAGACAATCTATATTCCCTTCCATAGGTGAAACTCGGATATTCACACAACAAAAGAATACTAGCAACAAAAAGGAATAAATTATTGATGCATGCAACAAACTGGATTTTAGAGGCATTACTTAGTGAAAAAAGTCAACATCAAAAGGTTACTTATTGTATGGTATTTGTAGAACATTATGGAAATGACAAAGCTGTAGAGATGGAAACAGATTGGTGGTTACCAGGGACAGGGAAATTAGGGAAGGGTCCATATCCATATATAAAAGGTTGGGGGGAGGGGGTCTTTCGTAGTGATGGAAGAGTTTTGTGCCCTGACTGTTGTCATGGGTTACATGAATCTGTACGTGGGCTAAAACTGCAGAGAACTACACACATGAACACACACATACACACAAATAAATGCATGTAAAAAATGAGGAAGATTGAATAAGTCTTCTTTTTTTTTAAGATTTTATTTATTTTTTTGACAGAGAGAGAGACAGTGAAAGAGGGAATACAAGCAGGGGGAGCGGGAGAAGGAGAAGCAGGCTTTCCTGTTGAACAGGGAGCCTAAGCAGGGAGCCTGATGCGGGTTTGATCCCAGGACCCTGGGATCATGACCTGAGCTGAAGGCAGCCGCTTAAGGACTGAGCCACCCAGGCGCCCCATGAATAAGTCTTCTTAAAAATATGTAACCTATTTAACAGTGTTAGACAATGTCACTTTCCTGGTCTTGATATTGTACTGCAGTTATATAAAATATCAGCTTTGGAGGAAGCTGAGTGAAGGGAATATAGAACTCCATGTGCTATTTTTGCAACTTCTTATGAGTCTATAATTTTTTCAAAATAAAGTTTACAAAATCAGTAAAGAATAAGTAACCAGTCAGAATTTCATTGATAGAACCCTCTGATGTGACAAGAACTTTCATTGGTTGATTTCTCATAATTAATTATGGCAATGACTTTGGCCCTGTCCTTCCAACAGGTATTTGATAAGTGATATTTGAAAGACTGGGATCATTTTAAATTGTATTTTCTATTGATAGGCCCAATGCTGAAAACTTTTTGGAACATAAATATTTTTGCCCATTTGTTAGACAGACTTCATTCTTTGAGGATGGATTTGATTTTTTACAAATAGCCAAATGTCAGTAAGAGTCAAATAGGGTGAATAAAACAGATGACCAAGTTGGGTCAGATAGGTTTTTTGGCAAAACCAAAGTGTTGCTGGAGATTTATCATCTTTTTTTTTTTTTTTTTTAAAGATTTACCATCTTGTATAAAGTAGTTACAAAAGGAAGATTCTCAAAATGCTCTTGGGAATGATAGCATCATTGGAATCGGTATGGCCTCCCAGAGTGATTGCTTAGAAGGAAACAATTATTTGCATACATAAATTTCTGTGAAGGTTTAGAAATGTCGCCTCATTTTTAGAGTCAGCCTTTAAGGATGATTCTTGGAAATGTGTGCCTTATTTTGGAAATAGTATTTTTTTTTAAAAAAGATTTTGTTTATTTATTTAACAGAGAGAAAGAGATCACAAGTAGGCAGAGGGAGAGGGGGAAGCAGGCTCCCTGCTGAGCAGAGAGCCCGATGTGGGGCTCGATCCCAGGACCCTGAGATCAGGACCTGAGCGGAAGGCAGAGGCTTAACCCACTGAGCCACCCAGGTGCCCCTGGAAATAATATGTTAAACAAGGTATTGAGTGTTTAAAGAGTAGTGCTTATTAATCTCTTTCTAAGCAAAGCAGTATACATTACCTTACCTGTTTTGTAATTTTGAACTATTACAAGTGAAATATTTATTAACTTTAGACAGGGTTGTAGCTTTTTAACTCCCTCTACCAAAGCATAAGAGTGACTCAACCAGTACAAATACCAGTCAACTGACTGGTAGTTCAGTTGTTAAAAATCTCAATTGGTAATGAGTGTTTTCAACAGTTGCATAATTATAGTACTGTCTTTTTTTTTTTAAGATTTTAAAAATTTATTAGCACGTGAGAGAGAAAGAGAGAGATCAGGAGCAGGTGGGAGGGGTAGAAGAAGAAGCAGACTCCCCAGAGAGAGCAGAATGTGGGACTCAATGCCAGGACCCTGGGATCATGACCTGAGTCAAAGGCAGAGGCTTAACCGACTGAACCACCCAGGCGCCCATTTATAGCACAGTCTTAGTGCAGACCCTGGTCAGGAGGTCGTCTGGCCTGACAATATCTATATGGACCATAACATAAAAGGAATCTAAATTCCTAGTGTAAGCAGACCAAATCATGAGTGATTGGATTTCAGACAGGCTTTGAGTTCTGATGCCAATGTTTTAACCATGGTGCTTATTCTTATTCTCGAATGCTTTACTGCTTCATTATTTTATTTCCACTAGGAATTGTGGAGTTCTAAATATTATTAGTGGTTTACCACTTTTACACACATGTATCCTATTATTTTTGGAGATCTGTACGTGGAGAGAGAGACTGGCTTCTTTTCTTCATCCATTCATCTACCTGCTTGTATAGATGGGCCCCTTCTTTTTAAATAGCCAGAAGGGACCACACAGAATCTAAGAGTCTTGAGCAGAAGAACCAAATCATGGGTATCTGACAAAAATGTGGGTTTATGATAGAAAAATCCCTAGAAATCAATATTAAATTTTTGTTCACTTTTTGATTTGCCTGAAAATAGTTCATTATCTTAAAAATAAAGTAACTTAAGACATGTTACTTTGCTCAATTTGACCAGAAATTCTTGAAAAAATTATAAACAACTTCATTTAAAAATTCAATGAATGGGCCCCTGGGTGGCTCAGTGGGTTAAGCCTCTGCCTTTGGCTCAGGTCATGATCTCAGAGTCCTGGGATCGAGCCCCACATTGGGCTCTCTGCTTAGCAGGGAGCCTGCTTCCCCCTCTCCCTTTGCCTGCCTCTCTGCCTACTAGTGATCTCTTTCTCTCTGTCAAATAAATAAATAAATAAATAAAATCTTTAAAAAAATAAAAATTCAATGAAATACATGAAAAATTAGTAACAAACTAAACCCACTTCCTATGGAAAAGCCTATAAGATGTCAAAACTTGGGAATCTGTTACCAGATTCTTGGGTCTATATAGCATTATAGGCATAAAATAATGTAAGGGTTGAATAAAGTACAAATAATGGTCATGTTAAAATATGATATCATAACTAAAACAAATGATCAGGGGAAACCAAAGACCTGTACCTGATCCCATTCCTTCATTTATTCATCCTGCATTTGGTGGGCATCTGCTGGGTCCAGGCATGGTGTGTTGGGCTATGGGCACAAAGAAAAATAAGTTATTGGGTTGGGGATGGGTGGAGAAAGATATGTATACTAATTCAATATTATATGATATGCTCTAATAGAAGTGTGAACTGATTAGTTGAAGATCAGAGAAAGAAATAACTGTCTAGAAGGGCCAGGGAAGACTCTGTAGAAGAGGGAATGTTTGCCATGAGTCTTAAAGAAGGAAGAAAAATTATGCATGGAAATAGAATGTTTTAAAAAACAACAGCATGAGGGATGCCTGGGTGGTTCAGTCATTAGGCGTCCACCGTTGGCTCAGGTCATGATCCCAGAGTCCTGGGATCGAGCCCCGAATCGGGCTCTCTGCTCAGTGGGAAGCCTGCTTCTCCCTCTCCCACTCCCCCTGCTTGTGTTCCCTCTCTGGCTGTGTCTCTCTCAGTCAAATAATAAGTAAAATCTTGAAAAAAAAAATAGCAGCATGAAAGAACAGGATGTTTCCAATGTGCAGGTAAATGAATTCTGGAGCCTCATCACACAGAGTGCCCAGTATACACAAATGCATATAAAGTACTCAGCAGACCCTCCTAGTCTGATCACCATATCTGAGGTTTCTTTGGCTGTGCCTCGAACCATTTTGGATGTAAAGAGAAGGAAAAGGTGGATGAGGGGTTCTTTCAGGTGAGTTATGTGGTTAACTGTTGAAGTATGTTTAAGCCTTCCAGTGTATTTCTATTATTTTGACTCCAACATGGAAAAATTCTATGGGATATGTAACTTTCTGAATGGCAAAAAGTAGAAGAAGAGTGATTTTTTAAAAAGATTTTATTTATTCATTTGACAGAGAGAGAGACCACAAGTAGGCAGAGAGGCAGGCAGAGAGAGAGGGGGAAGCAGGCTCCCTGCTGAGCAGAGAGCCCGATGCGGGGCTTGATCATGACCTGAGCCGAAGGCAGAGGCTTTAACCCACTAAGCCACCCAGGCGCCCCAAAACAGTGATTTTAGAGACGGGTCTCAGACATCTATAGCCTGCTTTTAATTTCCATCCTGATAAAGGCGGAAGGGGATAAAGAGGTAGAAGGTGAGACTACTAGCTGGACCAGCTAGGAAAAGTGAAAAAGATAGTGACTGAGGCATAGGGAGAACTAATTCTGATGATTCACAGTGGTGCCACTTACAGCAATTCATCAAGCCCTTCCCTTATTCAAGTGATAACCACCATCTTCTCCATGCTGTAGTCCCAAATTTTCAATGCCCGCTAGACAAATCCACTTCAACGCATCGACCTTTACATTTCTAACATCAACATCCTTCTATCATTGGCTTCCCTTCTTGACTGCTTTACTTCCACCCATTGTGTTCTATTTTCCTATTAATCTAGGCTTACCATTTCCGGAATCATCTTTCATTCCTTCATCACCTTAATTCTGCCATTGGGTCATTCGCCGCACTTGGTACATCCTTCCTTTGCTGAGCCTTGTCTTTTCTCCCTTCTCCACTCCCGCTGTTATAATCAGAGATCAGGTCCCTACTGCCCTGTGTCTGTGCCACTGAAATATTTTTTCCCTCTCTGGTCTCCTTGTTGCCGATACCCCGAGGTGCACTATATACACTGCAGATGAACTTCCAGAAAACCTCTTACTCATGTTACCCTGCTACTCAACAAGTGGTTCTTTATTGGTTATGTGATAAAGTCGTAAGTTTACCTTATGTTCAAGACCTCTCACACCTGGGCCAAACTAACTGTCCCAGCAGACACTGTAATGTTCCTGCTTTTTGCACTATTGATGATATTATTCTCCATACCTGTAATATCTTTTCTTCTTCTTTTTTTAACAATGTGAATACTATTCCTACGTAGTTAATATGTATGGTGCACTTTGTGCTAAGTGCTTCACTAAATATGTTATGTGACTTATCTCATTTAATTCTCACAAACGTCCTACAAGGGGACATCCCTGTTTTTCGCAGAGGAAAAGCTAAAGCATGGAAAGGTTAAGCAATTTGTCACTGGCATATATCTGTAAGTAGTGAGCTAGGATAGGGTTCTGATTCCAGAACCTGGGCTCCATTACTCTTCCTTGTCCCAGTGAGGGACTTGTGTCCTTAAACCTGAAGAATTTATTATCAGTACTACTTAATTGGCATTAATTCTATGGAAGCTTTTGTGAAGTGCCCACTATTAAGTGTCCATTATGTTTTTTAGTTGCTTGAAAGTACGGCCTTGCCTCGTAACTCTTTGTTTTTCCACAATGCCTTGTACATAATTATCATTCAATAAATATTTTTTGACTAATGAATAAGTTGACCCATCTAGTAGGTGAACAATCTGGGTAAGATAATTTGGAATTGATTGGCTTTGTCTATTAGGGAAAACAGTAAAGGTAAGAAACTGCCATAAAATTTAACCTAATGGATCTACTGTGTTGGAGTGGTAGGCTTATAGTAACCCATTCCACCAGAGAGCTGATGTTTGTACTGCTATGTTGGATGACTATGACTTTCGGTCAGAGACAAGTATAGGTGTATCTATAATCTCCATTTACCTGATGTGAGGGAAGACCTCTTCTTTTAACTTTTGGTACATGACTTTTAAAAGGCCTTTCCATTTGAATTGAGTCTACTTTTTTCATACTTTCATTTATGTGCTTGCCAAAAGTTGATTTTTTACTTTTATTTTACTTTTATTTATTTACTTGAGAGAGAGTGAGAGTAAGAGTGAGAGAGATCACAGAGGGAGAGAGAGATGCAGACTCCCCGCCGAGCAGGGAGCCCAACATGGGGCTCCATTCCAGGACCCTGGGATCATGACCTGAGCTGAAGGCAGACGCTTAACCGACTGAGCCACCCAGGTGCGCCTAGTTTTTTTATTAAGCAAGCGAAAGTTACACCCATGCATTTACAAATTAATAATTGAAAACTATTCAATATATGTCTTTGGGATATTATAATATTTTAAAGTTCTCTATAACTTTAAGGCAGGGAATTGGTACTACAAGATCTTTTTTTAAATTAAAGAATATTATAAAACTGGACTAGAAGATTTGCCATACTGTATTTTCTTTTGTATTGGTTGCTTTCACATGTGTTTTTTTTACTGATACAGCTAACTTATAGTAAGTCAATAGGAGGATTGGAATACCTGTCATTTTGGCCTTTTCTTCAGCATATGGCTACAGAGTTGCCAAAGGAGGGCCATACTCTTCAAAATTAAAGTATATGCAGTATGGGTAAACTCTGTTAGTTATGTCCATAGAAATCTGGAAAAGAGGTGTCAGATTACAACCGTGAAGTTCATTTCCCAAATTCACCATCCATACAGCAAAGGGGCAGTTGAGGTCTTAGGCATTACTACCTGGAGGTATCATTAGATATATTATCATTGTGCTATGGGGAATAGGACAATATCACCAACACAATTACATGGGTTGTTGAATTAACTATTCGCATTAATAAATTTAACACATCATATAAATAATCAGAATAATTCTTTGGGAGAATCACCCTACGACAATATTGAGAATCTACTCACTCTGTACATTAACAGTTGACTAGTACATTTGTTGGCTATATTGTATGCTCTTTTACTTCCTGAAAATGCCCAGCCTATCTGAGGGCATAGTTCTGGGTTCTCTAACATTTTTTTTAAAGATTGATTTATTTATTTGAGAGAGAGAGAGTTGGGGGAAGAGCAGAGGGAGAGAATCTTCAAGCAGTCTCCCCACTGTGGAGCCCATCGCAGGGCTCTAACTCATGACACATGAGATCATGACCTGAGCTGAAACCAAGCCACCTAGGTGCCCCAGAATTCCTTAACATTTTTGGAAAACCTAAGATGTGCAAAATGTTGTGCTAAGCACTAGGGGGAATGCAAAGGTAGAGGGTAGGATAACATTTATTATACATTAATAAATGCTCTGTCCTGGAAACTTTTGGCATTAAATCACTTTTAGTTTATACATTAAACCAATGAGATAAGTGTTTGGCCTCTTATACTAGGAAATAAAGGCTCAGAGAGGTTAAGTAACTTACTTGAGGCCACATACTAAGCTTAGGTTTGAACCCGAATCTTCCAACCCCACAGTCTATATTCTTTCTGTAATCTGTGGAGGCCTCCCAAAGATGATGAGTTTGAGAGGACATTAAAGAAACCAAAGGGACACAACTGTGGAAGAGTTGAGATTTTGCCACAGCATTCTATGGCTATGAGGACAACTCACTTCAGAGTTTGCATTCATGCTAAAAGGACCTAGAATATAGAATTAGCCTTATTAACCTCCTCACCCTTTAGGAGTACACCTGTGGCCATTAAAATTGTTTTGCTTTTGGGAGCAGGTACAGAGTTTAGGAAGAACCCTCTTAGACAATCAAGGTATTTGAGCAGTCTGGCATTTAAACAACTAAATGATTTTTTTTTTTATTGTGGATTAGCTGTTTTGAAACTTTGTTCAAGTAAACTAGTTCCCTTTGGTTCCCAAACCTACACAGTACTGGCCTGTGGAGTTAGGAGCTTGAGGTCCACTACATTGAAAAACTTAAACCCAAGATATAGAAAAACCAAAATAAAGCTCTTCTGGATATGCTGTATGAGGTATATTGTAATGTGTCTCCTGGTTTATGTTGCAAATCACCATCATTACTAAACCATCAGCAGCCATGAGTATGTTAACAAGGTGGGCAGACCTTTACATCATTGATATCTAGGTCTTGTAAGAGAGAAATTGAGAGATACAAATCAGCTCTGCTGCCTTCATTTTAAGGGCAATCCTTCTCAGACTTTGACTTGCTCAGAATCACCTAGAGTCAACTAGAGTTTTTGATTCAGTAGGTCTGAATCAGGCCTAAGAATTTGTAACCTTAACAAATTCCCAAGTGATGGTGCTAGTTCAGGAATCACACCAAGAGAACCATTATTCAAGAGTATGAAGTGGGCCCGAGAATATAGGCAAAGTAGACCCCTAACAGTCATCAGGAATATGTAGGCAGCTTCTGACATGGCTCCCAATGATGTAATCCCCCAAGTGACTTCCTTCCATCAGAGAGAATGCAGCAAAAGTGAGGGGATGTCAGTTCCATGCACAAGGTAGGAGAGACCATGTCTTCCTTCTTGCTGGCACATTCTCTCTCTTGCTGGTTTTCTCTCTTGCCCCCCTGCTTGCTCATTCTGATGCATCCAGCTGACATGCTGTGAGGTGCTCTGCAGAGAGGCCCACATGGGGAGGAACCAAGGGAGACCTCCAGCCATCACCCCTGGAGGAATTGAGGCATCAGCCTACCAAACAGCAACCATGTGAATGAGCTAGGGATTAGATCCTTTCCGGTCAAGCCTTGGGCTGATGGTACACGTGAGAGCGCCAGAGCTGGGGGATCCACTTAAGCTGTGCTTGGAGTCCTAACCATAGAAACTGCAAGATAATCAACGTTGTTGATTTAAATTGCTAAGTTTAGAGGTAATTTGTTATGCAGGAATAGATAACTAATACAAGTGACCTCTTGCCCTTGCATGAGGTACTAGCTGGGCAGAAGGACAAGAGGTGGGAGAGCGACTATGCCTTAGCATGAGTGATGAGGACCTTCCTGTGCACAGAGCTATGCTGGTTCTGCACAGGGTCGCTTCGGAAGTCTTTTTCCATTTTTTTAATTATTCATTTTGTACTTAGAGTATCATCTTTAAATGAGAATGTTTATTCAAATAGTGTATTGCTTGTTCTCTGAAGTTCTCTTTTTGCACTCTAAGAATAGCTGTATGAAAAAGGAAATGCTGATGGAGTAAACAAAAAAAAATCCCTTCTGCTGGCTTCTAATGTAACTGCACACTTTTGAGTCTACGGATTGAGGATCTTCTACACTGACACCTCTTTGAAGCTCATACCTAGAGGCAGATAAAAGCTGAGAAAAATCTCATGTCTGACGTAACACTTACATGTAAAGTAAATGACCAAAAGGAACATTTCAAAATCATATGGTTGGTTGTAAATGCCGCTGTTGTATTATTTAGGAAATTTTTATTTTTAATTTTTTTCCCTTGGAAGAAAAACAGATCAAAGGAAATATTCTTAATGTGGTTCATTTTATCAACGTATCTGGAGACAATCTATTAATGCAGGTCAGTAATAGGATTCTATCCTAAAAGACAAATAGACTATAGAGTGGTTTTTTTTATTGCAATGACTACATGACTTTTGTGGATTAAAATCAGGATGATTTAAATATTAATAGATTAATTTTTGTGGAGGAAAAGTTACAAATCATTCACTTAAAAATTGGCTTTGTGCCCACATTCTGGAGGCACACCAGGGAGAGTTGTAGCTGCACAGCTAATGTCTACACACAGTGAATTTCTGAACATAATTTATGTAGATGAAGTGTGCAGAATGTTTTTATTTGTTCTACATCTCAGTGTCTCACCTCTGCATGAACTTCCCAAACCCAGATCTACTCCAAATACTCTTACTCCCCTTCTCCACACTTCCCTCCAACGTGTTTGCTTTGGCAACTTTCATGTTCTTACAAACAATTCTCCCAACGAAATCAATCACTCTTGCACCCGAAGAGAAATACTGTGCACTCAGTGTGATGACAAAATGAAACATGTTTGAGGCAAACCATGTGTTCCCGCGTGTCCGGAATTATGCTCTTTGCTCAAGGAACATGTTCCTAATGTATTTGGCTTCTGTTACCCCTTGTGATTGCAACTTTCATTGTCTTTTGGAATTTATGATTTCAGAAGCAACTGCTCGGACTCATTTAATGGGACGCTTTTGGAATGTGAAGCCTGGGGGAATTCACTGGGCAGCATCATTCTGTTCTCCTTTCCAGGCTAGTTTGGCCCACAGAAGGGCACCTGATGTCTGAGAAATTCTGGGGAATTGATCCTTTTTTCCATTTGGAATCCCAGACAAATGGCTTATCTCAGTGACAGGGATCTGTCATGATGGGAAAGCTCTTTAGTTCACCAATCACGTTATCTGGGGAAAAATACTTTCTGGTGGTAGAGTGAGAAACATCATTTTAGCAAAGAATTTTTCCACGGGGCTTTCCTTGGAGGCACCCAGGGTACTTGACCAGGTTAGCCCCTTAATGTGGCAGCATATTTACTCAGAAGGGAAGCACCAGTATTACCAGTTTCATTTTATAGCTATGAGACCCATGAGGTAATCAAGGCCTTGGCCCTGTTCTTTTTTCTCTGATTGATGGGTATCCAACCCTTACCCCAAGGATTGATAGAGGAAGAGGTCATTCCCAGACCCACTGGGCATTTTAACTGGGTTTCTGCACTCTCCTCCCTTGGAGCTCTTCAGGAAGCCTTGAGTTCATTTCCTGCCCCATTCCACCTACCTACTGGGGGCCTTGGGAAACTCAGTTCCATGTAAGCCTAATTCTTTTTTTCTGTATTTCATCAGTCTTAAATTTTTTAGAATGACAAATGGGGTAAGTAAATTTTCCCACCAGTCTGGTGTTTAATACATTTAAAAATTAAAGCTATCAATCATCATTGCAGCAAACAGAATGACGCAGGCTCAGGGAAGGTGCACAGCAGAATCATATGTGATGGAAAATACCTTAGTTTTAAAATGGGGGAGGGGATAAGAATTGGTATGTTGTAGAGACTGGAATACAGTTTTGTGTTTTTTACCCAGTAAGCAAATGTTCAATACTCCCAAATTTTAGGCTCTTTTCGATTTCAGGGGAGTTGAAATGAGATATTACATTATCATCCTCTACAAAATCTGGAAGGGGGGCACTGTGTGCTTAAGAAGGGGCTTATGTGACAGTACACGGGTGAGGAGCTCAGGCTCTGGGGGCCAATGGCTTGAGACCCAGTCTGCCACTTTCTAACCTGGTGAATAAGCTACCAACCTCTCAGACTCAGTTTTCTCATTTGTAAAGGGGCACTCATAATACCTACCTCCTAGATTTATTGTGAAAGTTGTATGACATGATGCACTCCAAGCACTGGTACAAGAGACGGGCCAAATCAAGGGTACCTGCTGTCATCAGCGTCTCACTACTGTTATTGCTATGATACGATTTTCCAGTTAGCCACACATAATATAACTAATCCAAAAAGAAAAAAAAAACCTACCCCAAAAAACAAACTAATCCAAAGTAGCTTATGCTAGGAAATAAACAGGGATGGCAAAAGTAAGTGCTATATGAATTTTAATAGAGGAATGATGGGTTTTAAAGAAGGGAAACAGAAAACTTCAAAGAGGACGGTGGGTCCTTTGTAGGGTCTCGGTCTGTGCCTTGAAGGGAGGGTGGCATTTGCCACCCAGTGTCCCATCCCACCGGTTCTCTAGCTGCATGGCACTAACATGGTAGGGCCTCCATGTTGGGCACGAAATGTTTGTGTCCCCTCAAGTTCATATGTCAAAGCTCTAACCCCTAATGGTATTTAGATGTGGGTCCTTTGGGAGATCATTGGGTTTAGAGAAGGTCTTGAGGAGCACCCTCCCTTTCCCCCCATGACGGGTTAGTGTCCTCGTAAGAAGAGGAAGAGACTGGAGCACACTCTCCATGCCCATATGAAGATGTGCAGAGGTCGGCAAGCTGGGAAGGGGACTCTCACCAAGAGATGAATCTGCTGGCACCTTGACCTTGGACTTGCCAGCCTCTAGAACAGTGAGAAGTAAATGTCTGTGGTTTAAGCCACCCAGTCTATGGTATTTTGTTATAGCAGCCGGATCTGACTGAGACACTCTCACGTGGAGTGAGAGAGGGGCATGAGAAGCCTCAGCTTGGGCATCGGAACATGCCACTTTCCAGACAGGCAGGCTCTTTGGTTTACTGGATGTCCTGGCACTGAACTGATGTCTTTTTCCTGACTGGCAGGAGCGAGGTGTCATCTTCTGCCTGGGATCACTGAATAAAGGAAATTTGAAGTTGGAAATATTAAAACTCATTCTCCAATTCTGAAGAATTTAAGTTCCTTGGCTATTTTTTTTTCTTGGCTCTCTGAAACCTACTTTCTTAGATTTTATTTATTTATTTGACAGAGAGAGAGAGAGATCACAAGTGGGCAGAGAGGCAGGCGGGGGCAGGGGAGGGGGAAGCAGGCTCCCCGCTGAACAGAGAGCCCGATGCGGGACTCGATCCCAGGACCCTGAGATCATGACCTGAGCTGAAGGCAGAGGCTTTAACCCACTGAGCCAGCCAGGCGCCCCTGAAACCTACTTTCTCTAGTCCCTTCATCTCTGCCAGCCAGTTTCAAAATAGTATAGAGTGCAGGCAATGTTTTTTAGTGCTGTTGTCTTTCGTTTTCTGTTTAAAATTCAGGGTCATGGATTTCTCTGATCAAAAGAAGCCACAAGCTCTTTTCACACTTCTTGGAGACACAGATCATTTAACTTTGATTTGGGGAGTATTGGGCCCAATTTAATGACAGGTGGCAACTGTCATTAAGTCATTAAGATCAGGACACTTAATGACCAGTGTAAACGAAACAAGTGAAGTACAGGAGAGAATGGAGACTGTTGTAATTCTCCACATCTCTTCCCCAAACTGAGAAAAAACTCCAATAGAGTATAAAGGGAGAGGTAGGTTGATGGTTCCTAACAGTTTATTTTGCTTTCATTATCCTAGTATTCTCTTTGCTTTCGAAAACTACCAGACTGCATTGTCAAGTGATACTTAGTTTAGGATTTCTAGGACCTTAAGGATATTTTTCTTCTATATATACATTCCACCAAGCCTATGTCATCTTGCACTTGGGTCGTCTTCTTTTTCAAGATGGGCAAATTTGCTTTCTGCTTCTTGGTTACTTCATGTAAATCTGCTCATTTACACTTTCTGCAGGCACTTCTTGGCGTTGATGCTCTACAGACCCCCTACCGCCACCCAGGGACCTCCTGGTGGGGGTGGGCAGAGGTGCTGAAGAGTCTTTTCCAGGAAGCACTCTCAAATGGATTATTCAATTGTTCAGGTTAACCATTAGGAGTTCATGCCAGAGAGCCCATTTTCTTAACTACTTAAGTCCAATTTCTTAATTACTGCTATGAATTAGGAGATTTCAATCCAGTCCTCAGTCAACAGCATTTTAAAAATCACAGTCTGGTAATTTTGCAGGTATCTTTACAGTCCAGGGTTGTTTATTATGAACTCTCATTTGTCCATGTTCTTTTTTTTTTTTTTTTAAGATTTTATTAATTTATTTGACAGAGAGAGAGAGATCACAAGTAGGCAGAGAGGCAGGTAGAGGGAGAGGGGGAAGCAGGCTCCCCGCTGAGCAGAGAGCCCGATGCGATGCGGGGCTCGATCCCAGGACCCTGAGATCATGACTTGAGCGGAAAGCAGAGGCTTTAACCCACTGAGCCACCAAGGCGCCCCTCATTTGTGCATTTTCAAACTTGATTCGACTTAACCTTTGATGACTTTTCCTGGATAGTGGCCAGTGGCTCTGCAATGACTTGAATGAAGTAAATGGTTTAATCAATATTGAGTGGACTCAAGGACTTTACTTCAGTAAAGTCAAAAGTGAGTCTTGCTCGAGTGAGTATTGGGACGAAGGAAAAAGAGGTAGGAAAGATTGTTAGCCAGTTAGAGGGACGTATTGAGGTAGATCTTATGTTAAACTACTTTTGTTTCTGTTTACCCTGGAACCTCTGAGCGTTGGCTTTCCTTTCTCAAGATTGGGACATTTCCCTCCATTTCCCCTTTTGTTGCTTCACTAGGAGAGGCGTGCGTTCCTCTTCTCACTCAGCCCAAACAATACTTGAAGCCTCCCGTCCTTTGGGGGAGGTGGTGGTGGTGGTGGTGTGTGTACATGTGGTTGTGTTCTAAACGCCATCTGCAGAAAGATGGTCTTGGGAAACCTTCTTCCCCAGAACAGAGAAACATCTCTGGAGCGAGTGATCTCTGGCGCGCAGATTCAATAAGCCCAACCGCACTTGGCTGCGTCACAAACCTAATACGGCAGCCCATATTGTTGCTCGGGAAGTCTCCAGCCAAACCGAGTTCTTGTAAAAATAAATACTCATCAGCAAATATTTTGATTAGTTAAAAATGTTCTAAATGGCTAACCCCTCGCTCCCCTGCTCCCCACCGGCGCGAGGGCGAAGAATGTCCCCTACCCCAGCCCCCCACTCCCACTCCGGGGACTAGGGCCCGGCGCGGCTCGCTCTCTGCCCCGGCGCTGGTCGGGTCCCCGCGCCTCTGCGCGCCCAGCCTCCGCCGGGCCCGGGGCTCGCTTAGCCTCTGGGGCGCGCGGAGCTGGGGGCTTGCGGGCCACGAGCGGCTGGCAGGAGGCGGCCCCGCCCTCTCCGAGGCCAGCGGGCGTGGCTGGCTCCAAGCCGCCACAACCTCGCTAGCCTTCCTTGCATTCAGCTCTTTATTAACTCCCCGGAGCAGCGCGGCTGCGGCCGCGCCTCCTGCGCCCCGGTGGTCTGGCTCCTCCGCGCGGCGCACATGCTAAACAGATTAACATGCCTTGGCTGACCCACGCTTCGCAACCCGCGGATAGGGTTTCTGCCGCTCCATGTGGAAATTAACCTAGCTGTACCCGTGGTCAGCTGCGCCCGGCCGCTCCTGCGCCGGCCGGGCAGTCCAAACAAACCCAGGCCTTTGGCTCCCTTTGTTACTCTTGGCCCCCCTCCCCCATTTCGGGCCAAATATTTATTGGAAAAGAGGTTCTCCCCTTTGGCCGAAGGTAGGGCGCATTTCTGAGAGCTCTTTATTTGTAAATGATTTTTGGCAGGACTGGGCACCCTTCGGAGGGGGTGGTAAGGAACCCAAACTCCATGACTGGAGGTTTTCTAGGCCTCTGCAGGCAGGGAACTGTTTATGTTTGCACGGGGCATCCTAGTCCTGGTCATTAAAAAGACTCGCATGGTCTCTGTTTTGCTTTTATTAACAGCCCCTATGTTTAATAGGGTTGTTTGCTTTGTTCTGGGGCAAGTTTAGGCCCTCACCTCCCATCCCCACCTTTGATTCACATCTAGTGAGCAAAGTGAAGTGATTCTTCTAGGGTTTCTTTCCTACTTAGAGGAGCTGAAAGGCAAGCACGAAGACTGGTGGGTACCAGCCTGAGGTTAAAACCAAATGGCAGCAGCGTCTGCTTCTCAGCTCCTACCTCTCCCATGAATCATGGGGCTCTAAGCACTGCTAATGGACCTTTGGTTCACTTGTTAAGTATTTCTTTCCCTTTATCCTACTATTCGTATTATAATTAATATAACCACAGTTTGTCTTTCACTAGATATAGATTGGAGGTGTGGGTGTCCGTTGGTTGGGGCCCCTATAGGGAATACTGCTGCCAGGAAGATAGAGCAGGCTCTTTACATTCCTTTCCATCTTGTGTCCTGAAAATGTCTCCATTGTTTGGGAACCACAGATGTCTATTTTCAGGGACCACTGCTACCTGGGATCTGTTACCCATGGTTGCCTTGTGCGTTACTCAGAATGGACTCAGGCCATTGGAGGGTCCCCTCTGGGCCATCATGCCACACTGGCATCCAGCAGCGTTGCTTCGCTTTGTTGAGGTGGTTTGAGCATGTCCCTAAGTGTTGTTCATCAAGCCTGTAGCCACCACCCATCCCATTTTCCAGCCAGCCCTCAGTGCAGTGTCCTTTGCCCACCTGGCATTGAAGAGTCATGTGAGATTCTCAGGGGCCCTGATCAAACTGCGACGGTAGCATCTATGTGGCAGGGCCAGAGTGGGACCGCAGTCATCAAGAAGGTTGGGCACAGCTGTCCCTCAGCAGATCACCACTTGCCAGCCCATTGAGTGACACACTGACTGTTGATTCATTTTGTCCTTTCTTTCAAGCAGTGTGTTTCTTGGATGGAGGGGCACGTTCCTGAGGTAAAAAGCTTTCAGAGCTGCAAAGCTTCCAGAAAAATAATCAGGAACCACTGGCAGCACATTTTAGGGGTTTCAGTCTGACACTGAGGAGATGAACTAGAATTGGCACTGATAATACGCCCATAGCTAAGAACTGCATCGAAACCAAGCTATAAATAAATGTGCTGAGGAACAGGGAGATCATGGTATCCTTACCCCCACCCTCAAATAGGCATTGCCATGGGAAACCTGCTAAGGCAAGAGGAACTGCTGAGTTTGAAAAGAAAAGAAAAAACCCCACCAAAACAGGCTGGAGCTCCAAGACAACGCAAGGCCTAAGTCAGTCAAGAGCCGGTGGTTCCTTTTTCCTCTGGTGATGGATAACATCTCAGAATTCCTCCCAGCTCTGGAACTGCGGTGTTTAACCAGAGGCTCTCTGTGAGCCTCTGCATTTCTTTCAAGGCAGCTGGCATCTTGATTTCTGGTAATCCTTTTTTTTTTTTTCTTCATCAGCCCCTATACTCGATATTATCCATATGGATCATATGTGTGGGAACACACAAATTACAGCAACTTTTGTCTTTTGTCGTGAAGGGGCTGACAGGGCAGTAAACACAGGCAGCCTCCCTCCTCCAGGAATTCCTCCTCCGCCCTGTGTGGCTCTAGCCCTGTGGATAATATCATTACAGGACTAAACAAATAAACAGTCGATCCGAATCAACCAGGGGGCTCTGGGGACTGCACAGTTCCTCTCTGCAAGGATGATACAAGTAAATTTACACTCACAGCTTGGAAGTGCTCCAGCCGCTCTGAATAGCCATTCAGTTCTGTCAGGCTGGGAGGAGCTGGGGCCCTGGGCTGACCCCCTAGCTCCGTCTTTGCTTCGCTCAATGTGAGCTTTCAGGGTTCTGTTTTCCTTACTATCCTCTACTGGGAACATCAAGGACCAGTAACCCTTTTTATGAACCTTGAGCTCAAAGAAGCAGCTTTCACTACAAACTTAACATATGAAACTCAATGACATGGATGAAAGGTTAACACACTTCTGCCAGCCCAGAGCTTCCCCTTCGAACCTGATTTCCTGGGTTCAGGCGGCCGCGACTGTCCCCTCTGTTGCAGCCCCTGCTGACGTGCCCATTGACTCCCACGGCAGGTATATTTCACTTCAGGCAGAGGCACAGAAGCTGACTGTAGTCAGAGCCACAGCAGCACTTACTTCTAGTCCTGACCAATGAGTTAATTAATATCATTTCTTCCACTGAAAGTCGGTTACACTGATCACATGAACCCCACATGCTGTCTCCTTTGCCAGGCTTAAAAACGAAGCTTTCTGGGGCGCCTGAGTGGCTCAGTGGGTTAAAGCCTCTGCCTTTGGCTCAGGTCATGGTCTCAGGGTCCTGGGATCGATGAGAGGCTCTAGGCCCGCATTATCGGGGCTCTCTGCTCAGCAGGGAGCCTACTTCCCCTTCTCCCCGACCCCCCCGCCTGCCTCTCTGCCTACTTGTGATCTCTCTCTCTGTCAAATAAATAAAATCTTAAAAAAAAAAAACCAAAACAAAGCTTTCTCATTTCCTCTCTTTATACCCGTGCCAATAGTTCCTGGGATGTGCAAGCCTCTCTTTCTGCTGTTCTTGTGCCCTGAGACTTCAATTCTTTTTTAATCATCACTTTCCTGACACTAGAGGATGGATTTGTGTGTGTGTGTGCACGCGCGTGTTTGGATTTAAAATGGTAGAAGAGAAGGACCCTAAACATTAACAGCGGTGGTGAGATTATATTTTAAAGACTTCTTTATATTTCTCTGCTTTTTTCCTACGCCCTTCTCCCCTAATTTTGGTCCAAGAATCATATGTTATTTTTAGAGTTGGATGAATTAAGTATTGAAAGGTTTTTCTGAAACAACATTGGTCCTCTTGAGGTGACCACTAATTTCAATTTAGCACGGCCCATACTCAGTAAAGGTAACCCCAAGGCATAGTGTTACTGGCTTTTCTGGGTTATGTGTTGGAAACCTAGAGATTAGGCATGCAGAGGGCCTGCCTATATTTTTTCAGGAAGGTGGAGGTGGGCTGATGGGGGGAAAACACAAAGTAGAAAACGGTAAAATACAGACAGACACACACAAATAAGACAACATTATTTTCAACAGGGGCTTTCTGGTATTTGCGATGCTCTCTGGGACCCAACAGAAAACAACTCTACCTTCTTCCAGTGTCCACAGGTGAGCCCAGGTTGGGCAGTATCTGTTTTTACATCTTAAGGTACAAGGGTTCTGGGTGACCGCAAAGGAGTGCTATAGCGTCTGGGAACGAACAAGAGGCCCATCAGATTCTGAGGGCAGGCAGGGGAGAGTGGGGAACACTTGTGGGCCCCACGTGAAAGCAGCCTCCCACAGCTTCTCTGAGGTTGCCATTCTAGTAAAAACGAGCAGAGGAGCAAAGCGATGAAAAATGGTGAGGTGGAACTAACACGGACCTGGGTATTCCCCAGAGGCATCTCTGTCACGGAATGGCCGTGAGGTCCAGGGAAAGTTACCGATCATTTGCTGGGCCTTGGCTTCATTCTTTCAAAGTGAATTGGTTGGTCTGCTGATCTCAGGTCAAGTCTGAGTCAGCCCCTCTTTTCGGAGTGTGTGAGGACTCTTGCTTTGTGGACACGTGTTTATAGAGGTCTGAGAAGCAGAGTTGCCCGGGTTACGAAGAAGGAACTTTTCCTGAGGAAAAGGCCCAAAAGTGCTCCACAAGTGGGTGAGGCAGCTAACTGAAGTCACGAAACCTGTTTTCACAATCCCATCAATTTGAGGAAAGGATCGCCCTCAGATCTGAAGCTGGAATTAAGTGGGAAGACTGTGTTGCCCTGATCTTTTGTCTGTGGAAAAGTTTGGAATTTTCTCCCAGGAGATATTATATTGAACCCCAATATGTGCCAGGTATTATGTTGGGCAAGGAGGCAACAAGGAAGAATAGAATCTATGTTCTGCTAACTATAGTGTCCGTGGACGCCCCCCCCCTCCCCCCCCCAGTTCCTGACTTAGGAGACTAGTGTCTTTTGGTTAGTCTTTAGAAGTTCCACTTTGGTAGGAGAGGGCCAGTATCCTGGAGGTTAGGAAACAAGCTATGCCCTGAGCTATGCCCTTGCAAAGATGGACAGGGCACTGGGGAAGAAGGCATTTTTTATGTAGCCCTAGTCCCTCCACTATGGTCAATGTTGACTCAGAGTTCTCTCTAGACCTTGAAAACTTTACTGTTGTTATGTTGCCTATATTTTCTTTTGCTGCTCACGTCATATCCAGCTAAATCTTTTTTCGAATGCCAGCCTGTCTTAGCTTCCTGAGGGGACAGTGAGGACAACAGGGTTTCCTTGTGCCCAGGCTGAATTTCAAAGGAGAAACAGGGTACTCCAGGAATCAAAGTGCAATACTTCCAGAAGTTGCAGCTCCACAAATGTCTTGGGTTTGGAGACACAGATGGAAATGAAGATTCACTTAGGCAGTCATTTCTAGGTGAAATCTCCTTCCAGAAAAATCTCTCAGTTCACACTATGTTTAATAAGATACATGATACTCTTCTAAGATACCTTTCAGTTCCAGGATTCTACAACCAGTTTATCTACACAATAGCTCTTCACTGCCTTCCTGACTCACTGACTGGTTCCAAATCCCTGGGACTAGAGCATACTTTGGGGAAAAGGGAATGGTATATTCTTCATTCTGTTTCTTTTCTAGATACCTGGCAGTTCCAGGAAACCTGATCTTAGAAAATCTGAATTTTCCCTTAATTATAATTTTCAAAACAACTGTTCATTTTACAGAAGTCTTTCCCTCTAGGCTGCACCTGTGGCAGAGACAGTGAATCATCTTATGACACCTGCTGCCTCTGAGATTTGACTCTTCCTTTCCATATCTACAGCCAAACTGAGATCAGGTTCCAACCATCTCATGCCCGGGTTACTAGAGCAGATCCTAATTGTCTCCCAGTCCCAAGTTCAGCCAAGTGCCCACCTGTCCACCACCGGGTAAATCTTCCTAAAACTTCAGTTCTTTCCCTGTGTCATTTCAAAAACTCCATCGTCCCAGTGAACCATATGAAATTACAAACAATGGACTGCACTTACTTACAAAGAAGTGGAAGGTTCATATGGTCAACCTAATATTTAGGCTGGTCTTCAAAGAACTTCACTCCTTGTGTTCACCTTTTTATTTGCAGCTCCAGTTCTGCTCAGTGATCTCTTGTTTCAGTCTGTTCAGGTTTCTTAGACTCTTTTTCATACATCATCCTTCCTGCTACACATTTGCTTGACTATTGACAAGTCCTCTTCTTGTGAATACCAGCCTCCATTTCCTTCAAGACTCAGTTCTAGACTCTCTTCCTTATTATGGTTCCCATGAACAATCATGTTTTATGCTGAAGTATAATTTCATTGACATGAAGATGAAATGCCAGAAAATGATACTTATTATACTAGAATTATGTTATTTTCTGGATAATATTTAAGATATTTACCTTTAATTGTGTTTTGTTAGTATGAGAAGTTAGCCTCTTTTTCCTGAAAATAATAGAGCAAATTTTTTTATGTCAGGTTAACAAAAACCACTTTTGCGGCATCTTTCATTTATGGTAACTTGGATTTCTATAGCATTCTCTAACAACACAAGTATCTTCTTTCCTAAATAAACTGTAAAATCTTCAAGAGCTGATTTGGGTCATCTAATTTTTAAAGCAATTCCTAATTTTAAAAATGTTTTGCTTATGATGCAAAAATGTTTTGCGATGGATGCTTGATGAAGGCTTTCTGGCTTGAATAAGCCATTAACTTTTCTAGTTAGACTGAGAAAGACCCTCTCAGTGAAATGTCACAGTTGTCTGTAGAATGGGAAATATGTGAGTAGCCCTAGCTGAGGTGATGTGACTCCCCCCACCCCTCAGACACACAGAGAGACTCACTTGAATCATTTCTTCTTACTGGTGAATGTAGTTTTAGATCTGAAAAGCACTTCCTCTTTTCTTCCTCCTCTCTAACTCCTCGAATTTCTTTCTTATTTGGAAGCTCCCTTATTCACGTGTATGTTGTAACTCTGGTTTTCCATGTCTAGACTGTGAGTACTCAGGGGGTGTGGATGGATGTTTGATGATTGTGTATGTGAACGGTCGGCATGGAGTTCTAGTTTAAGTGAGAGCAAAATTCAAGGCTGAGAAGTAGTAGGTATCGCCACTAGAGTTTGCCAGCCTTCTGGCTCAGCAGGATCACAGTGCTGTGCACGGCCCTCACCAAGTGTTCTTTTTGTGTTGCTCAAAAAGAAATGACTGGTTCTTAAGACTTGCAGAAGCTCCAGTTCAGATGCCAAGTTGCCTTTGTCTCCTCTCTTGATCCCTTTTCCCAGTCTCATCCCCCACTTGTCCTTCTGATGCCCCACCACAGGGCTCGGAACACAGGCGGCTCAGAAGTTGGCAGGTCCGTTTCCTCGCTCATAGAACTTGACACAAAGGGCTGACAGGAAGGAAGGAGGAATCAGAGGCAGTCTCTACCTCGTGGGCTACGAATACTTAAATATGTACATTTTTTTTCCTGGCTAGAAATAACTTTAATTAGGATGGCTTCCGTGCAACTTCTTTGGCTTTCAGATTTTTCTGATCGGAAATATGAAACAGTGGTATCTCTTCCCACGGCCCAAGGCATTGTCTGCGATTCTGGGGATGACAAGAATTTGACCAGAGCTTGTAAATGATTTAATGATTAGGAAACACATCCTAAGGAATATTATTTGAGTTTCTACTATTTGGTTTCATGTGGGGGAGAAAGGAATGAGGAATACCTTTAGAATGGTGTTCAAATATAAAAAAAAAGTTGTTGCCAGCTGTTCTCAATTTCACCTGAGAAGAATTAAAAAAAAAAAAAAAGAATGAATTTAAGAAGCACCACGGGGAATTGTAAAGCGGACTTTTCTGACACTATAGATCAGTAGGTCTTAAATTGTAGTGTGCACAAAACCCCGTGGGGGGCTTATTTAAAATGCAAGTTCCTGGCCTCTACACTTAGCAGTTCTGACTTGGTAGATATGGAGTGGAGCCTAAGAACATGCATTTGTAATCAGCCCCTCCCAAAGTTGAATTGGAGCAAGTGTCTTGAGATCAGACTTTGAGAACTGATGAGTTGGATGATTGCACGGAATAGTTCGTAGGGGACTCGCTGAGCTTTTCTTTTCTGGAACATTTCGTAAAGACATTTTGGGTTATTTTATTTCACTTAAATGGAGAAGAGATTACTATTTGTTTTAGGGAAATGTATGAAGTTGAAAGTGTCCCTCCAAATTCATGTCCTTCCGAATAGGCCAGCACCTTGATCTCAGACTTGGAGCCTCCAGAGCCAGAACTGTGGGGGCAGAACGTCTGTTGTATAAGTCCCCCCCCCCCCCGCCAGTTTATCATATTTGGTTAGAGCAGCCTGGGCAGACTGATAGACCTGGGCCCCGTAAAAAGAGGAGAAGGCCCTGTGATAATGGAGGCAGAGATTGGGGTGCTGCAGCGCCAGTAATGCCCGAAGCTGGAGGAGGCAAGAGAGGACCCTCTCTGGAGCCTTCAGAGAGCAGGGCCCATGGACACCTTGGTTTTGGACTTCTAGCCTCTGGAACTGCGCAAAAATCAATTTCTATTGTTTGAAGGCTTGCAGTTTTGGAACTTTGTTATTGCATCTCTAGGCAGTTAATACAGGGGTTTAGATATAATCCTGCCATTAGGCAGAGAAGTAGGTGAGCTCTCAATACAAGCATTTATTGTTCTGCCGACTTGTTTGCTCCTATGCTGAAGGGTATGGGTATTTAAGTATTGGGAGCTGTCATAAACCAGACAGTGGTCTATTGGTGTTGATAACATCCTTGCCCTAAACTGTCCTTTAAAACAGAACATACATGATCCTTGAATGTTTGAGATAAAGGGGCTTTTGATTTTTTTTGTATGATTAAGGAAAAAGAGTAAATGTACTGGTTTTTGATAATAAATAGAATACCGTATACTTTCTAAACAGAAAATAAATTCGTTTGGAGGTTGTGTTGTCAGTCGGAATAGATTGGAAGTCATTTTCTCCTCTTAAAATCCTACAAGGTGGGGCGCCTGGGTGGCTCAGTCGGTTAAGCCATTGTCTTAGGCTCAGGTCGTGATCCCAGGGTCCTGGGATTGAGTCCCACATCGGGCTCCCCGCTCGGTGGAGAGCCTGCTTCCCCTCTCCCTCTGTCTCCCTCTCTGCCTTCTTGTGCTCTCTCTCTCTATCACTCTGTCAAATAAATAAATAAACAAATTAAAAAAATCCTACAAGGTAACTTGGAGAATAAATCTGATTTTCCATTGATTTGAAGTGATGGTGAAATTTCGTGCAGGGAGTTTATCCACTGGGATGAGACTTCAGTAATTTGAACCTAGAAGAAAACTCATGCAAGAAAACAGACTTATCTCCTTGTAAGGTGTTGAGAGAATCCCCTCATTTTGGGTAGTTGCTTTTTAATTGTTAAATTATATGAATAGATTTCACTTTTCAATGCTGAAGTTTCTTTATGTTTTATGGTTGGCACTTTGGTGAACCTAGTATCTGAAAAGCCATTGATTTGCTAGCATTTAATTTGCAATCTACTTCCTAGGTAGGTGCTATATTATGGTGTAACATGATAGAGAAGGGGCAAAGAACTTGGATTGTTGCTGGCATATCAGTTCTTTCCGTTAATAAAACACTCAACTGAGTCATTTTCTCTGGCCACTTTTCCATTGTAAAAAACTTAAATCAAAGAACATGACTGCTTTTATTGGCAAAACAGTAGATAAATCAGGGATGTAAAAATGCAAGAAGGATTCTGTATAAGCACTCTGCAGTCAACTCGCCGGGTGAAAGGTTTATTCTGTCAATTTTCCTCTTGAGACACTTAGGTTTAAGGAAATGTTTGCACTGCTCTAGAGAAAAAGTTGGCTGTGTGTTTTTCTTTTGTGTTTAGGCCACTCTGGAAGTAATTCCTTTGGGCACAATGATCTAACATATGGTGATTTAGAAAAAGCCCAAAGCAAAGGTCATTTGGATGTTTTAGACAGGAAAGAAGAAAATCCATCTTGGAGAATAAAACGAAGTCAGGAAGAGCTGAGGTACAACTTACGGTCAAAAGAACAAGAAAAGTAAAAGTGAGATTTCAAGCAAAAAAATGCAACTCAAGGTTTTTGGTTTTTCTTTTTCTTTTTTTTGTGAGGATTGTGCAAAATGGAGATAAGTAGAATGTCTTGGTATCAGAAACATTTGGTGCTGGACAAGGCACAGGAAGGATCAAGGCCAGCTTTGACCTGTGTGTGTGACCTGCTTGGTCACCCAGGTCCCACGCATAGAAGGGCCCCCCACTTGGTTTAATACTCTATTGTTGTTCTCCTAAAAGTCTTAATCGTTTCTGAACTTTAAGCCCTCTATTTTTATTTTACCATGGGACCTGCAAATTAGGTAGCCAACGCTGCAAAAGATGGTTTATTCCAAACCTCTCATGTTTTTTTAGATTACCAAATAAGGTCCAGAGAGGATCAGTGACTCAATTGGTGGAGCCAGGAATAGAACCAGTGACTCTGGGTCAAAACTGCCAAATGAATTCACATCCAAGGTGTCCAAACACAGAGAAGTGGTTTTCACTTTCATATTGAAAAGAAACTTCTTCATGTATCATCAGTGAGCCAAACAAAACAAAACAAAAAAACATTATTTAAAGAATCCAAAAGGAAGAAAGTTCTGGGCATGCTTGGGACACAAGTAAGGAAGACCTCACACTGATTTTTTAAAAATTCATTTCTAATAAAACACTGGCTGCCATATTAACTTTCCTCACTTCAGCACCAGCCCTCAGATCTCCTGACGTCAGGGCATCCTGGCATACACTTTCACTGTTTCCTGACCCAAAGAGCCAGGTTGTCAGGGCATCGAAGCAGAGGGTCCTGCAAAATCAGCACTTACGCTGTGAGAAACTGACCATCCTGCTTCCTGTACCTTCGCCGTTGGAGCTGTCCCAGGGAACAAGATTAATTTTAACAACTACGTTTTTCTTCTCGAATGGTCAGGAAGCTAATTAAGATCAGTCCAGCACCAGCCAAGCAGCAAACAACACTACACATCGGAACTGAGCCCATGCTGCAGGGGGCCATTTTTTCCTTTTATGTTTAGCTTTTTATTTATTTTTAATTTTTAAATTTTTAATTAACATATAATGTATTATTTGCCCCAGGGTACATGTCTCTGAATCATCAGGCTTACACATTTCACAGCACTTACCATAGCACATACCCTCCCCAATGTCCATAACCCAGCCACCCTATCCCTACCCCCACTACCCTCCAGCCACCCTCAGTTTGTTTCATGAGTTTAGGAGTCTCTTATGGTTTGTCTCATTCCTGATCCCATCTTGTTTCATTTCCCCCACATACACACCCCCTGTGGAACCCCCCTCCCCCGCCCTGCCTCTCAAATTCTTCATATCAGAGAGATCATATGTTAATTGTCTTTCTCTGACTTATTTCGATTAGCATAATAACCTCTAGTTCCATCCACGTCATTGCAAATGGCAAGATTTCGTTTCTCTTGATGGCTGCATAGTATTCCATTGTATATATATACCACATCTTCTTTATCCATTCATCTGTTGACGGACATCTAGGTTCTTTCCATAGTTTGGCTATTGTGGACATTGTTGCTATAAACATTAGGGTACACGTGCCCCTTCAGATCACTACATTTGCATCTTGAGGGTAAATACCCAGTAGTGCGATTGCTGGGTCATAGGGTAGTTCTATTTTCAACTTTTTGAGGAACCTCCATACTGTTTTCCAGAGTGGCTGGTTGCATTCAGCTTGCATTCCCACCAACAGTGTAGGAAGGTTCCCCTTTCTCCACATCCTCGCCAACACCTGTCATTTCCTGACTTGTTAATTTTAGCCGTCCTGACTGGTGTGAGATGGTGTCTTATTGAGGTTTTGATTTGTATTTCTTTGATGCTGAGTGATGTTGAGCACTTTTTCATGTGTCTGTTGGCCATTTGGAGGTCCTCTTTCCAGAAATGTCTGTTCATATCTTCTGCCCATTTCTTGATCAGATTATTTGTTCTTTGGGTGTTGAGTTTGAGATGTTCTTTATAGATTTTGGATAGTAACCCTTTATCTGATATGTCATTTGCGAATATCTTCTCTAGGGGGCTATTCCTAAGGCATCCCAAAGGGTCCCAAACTCACAGGAAAGCAGCTCAGGGAGGACTTTCACTAAACTGGAAAACATCCTCTGTAATTGTGATGGTCTGTATCTTCAGGCTGATGTGGCCATCAGAATTCATACTTCTGGTGGGTTCTAGATGAAGAGAACTATTTTTTTTTTAAGATTTTAAGAGAGAGAGGAAGAGAGCACAAGCCGGGGGAGGGGCAGAGGGAGACAGATAGAAGCAGACTCCCTGCTGAGCAGGGAGCCAGATGCCGGGCTTCATCCTAGGACCCTGGGATCATGACCTGAGCTGAAGGCAGATGCTTAACCCACTGAGCCACCCAGGTGCCCTGATGGAGAGAACTATCTTAAAGAGTTAGTTTTTAACTTTCTTTTAAGATTGGAGCAAAAGAGATGCTTTTAACCCCCCTCCCCCAACCAACTCCCCACAATTTTCTCATGACAAATAACATCTATGGAAATAAAAATGTAGTTTTGCGACTCTGCCCAAAAGTTGTCACCTGAAATTCCATTGGGCCAGAATAGGCAAAGGAAGTCTCAAAAGAGATTTTTTCCCTCATGAGAAATATCCTAATTCAAATTCCCTTGATGTAAATCAGAGATAAATAGATAGACTGGCATCCATCTTCTGATCCACAAAGAAAAAGATGTTGGAAATAACTGAATCTGACACAACATTGAAGGAACCTGATGAGAATCAGCTATCTTCTGGATGCGGTGCTTAGTCCCATGATTTGAAGAAGTGGCAAGGATTTTATTGGCAAAGGGGAGCCAAATGTGTAGAAAATATGGCTCAAGCTCTTTTATAGAAGAAACATTCCAGAGTTTCTCAAGTGTCTGGTGAGGGTAAGGAAGGGTGAGGCGTCAGATATTTTCCATGTGCAGAACAAACAGAGAAGAGGGAGGTGTGGACATACAAGAAAACAAACCTAAGCGATTTGTCTTGGCAAGATTTTTACATCATAACATCTTGGAGCTAAAAGACCTTCTAATCCTCCAGTCGCAATTTACAGAAGAGGAAACTGAGGTCTGGGGAGATGATGGGTTACCTGAGGTCACTTGGCCATTTGGAAGCAGAAATGGGTCACTGACTCCAAGGGCAGGCTTTTTTCACAGGGCGCGCATGTGTGGGGAGGTTCTGGGAGAGGAAGTGAGTCTCTGGTTAACCTTGAAGCGTTGCAGCACTAACTCCTAGTGTCTTGGTGGCCCAACGCGCTCATCTCAGGGCCGTGTTTCCTAGCCCGCTTGGGTGTTGACTGCTGGAGCAGCTGCGGAGAACTGTTCAAATCTGTGACCACCACAGCCACCCACACTGTGACCACCACGGCAGACAGCAAAGGGGGAAGGAGGAGAGAGAGCTGATGGCCCTGGGGCACTTTGAGAGTCTGGGCCACCATATCCCAGAAACAGTAGCAGCAGCAGTGATGCTAATAGAGGACCGCTGGACCGCTGTCTCTGAAAAGTTCTGTTTCTGACAGCTGAAGTTCTTCTTTGACCTCTGAAACCTCAAGCCCCCTAATCTGACCAGGTTTGGATGAACAGCTTAGAGGAAAAGGCCGACACAATGTAGTCAAGTTACAATCGAGTGACGTGGAATCAGCTTTTGCAAGGTAGCTAGCTGTCCCAGAGCAGGTCACTGTGACATACAAGAATTGGGGAGGACAAATGAATCCCCTCCCACTAACACAAGAGTGGTAGTGATTGCTGTGTTCCCAAGGGCTGTGCTTTTCTTCCGTTGGTTTAGAAGTGAACGTAACGGTGCTCGTGGTAAAAAAGCACTGCTGTCTCTGGACCTGGCCGGCTGAGAGCTACGTCAGCTTTTAAAGCAGCACTGAGGTAACCTGCAGGAGTTAAACGGTGAGGGCCATTTACCTGGTACTCATTGTCGTAGGATTTTCCAACCTATAACATTTGCTTTTGGAACTTTTCTTTACAGCATATAAAAGGTAGCTAAACTTCCCTGGACGGTTACCATTTGCATGAGGGTAAGAGCAACTTATGGCACTCATGTGCATTCCCACGAGTACAGGTTACATTTGAAGCTGAATTCTCTCCCCCACGAGAACATGAAGCAGCCGGGTCCATGCTCCTCGGTTTCCCATTCCTGGTATTTGGGTTCGCATCGAAAAGTAAACCACCAGCACTTGGTTTCTGCTCAGGTCATGATCTCACTATTAGGAGATGGAACCCTGTGCTCAGCGAGGGGGTGGGGGCTGGTCCTGCTTGACATTCTCTTTCTCCCTCTGCCCCTCACCACCCACTTGTGTGCATGTGCGCATGTGCGCGTGCTCTCTCTGTCTCTCTGTCTCTTTCTCTCTCTCTCTGTCTCTCTCCCCCCTCTCTCAAACAAATCTTAAGAAAAAAAAAAAGTAAAGTATCTTAAACAATAAGTAAACCACCTAGGTGCAAAGCAACACTTCAAACTCTGCTTTTTAGAAAGGAGGAAATTAGGCTAAGACAGCATTTTCCTCTCAGTTACGCTGCCCCACTCCCTCCTGCTGGCCTCTCCTGTACCTTTGATTTAGCAGTTCAGTGTGACACTTTCATTCTCTTCTGATTTTCTTCCTTAATTCTGACATCCTGTTTGGCTGCCAACCATCTTATTTATTGCTGATTTTTAGCCTGTTTTTCTCATTCAAGCCTAGTGTACTGATGCCCCAAATCCTTTTAAATCCGCAGCTATAAAAATGCCTCAGTTCTTCCTTCTCTGAATCCAAATGCTCACTAATTTCAGTGGATTTAGGCCCAGGATAAGGTGAGCACAGCATTGTATCTTTAATTAGGCACTTTTCAAATCTCTTGTGGTATGTACAGTTTGGATTACTAAATTATGCCAAAAGCAGTTCATGTGAGGGGAGTGTGTTGTGAAGATTAGTAAGTCGTGGTTTCTAAATCGCCTTAAAAGTCTAGAATGCAAGGTGTTTTGCAAATACATGGTAATGCTTCTATTAACAGACATTGCCTCAGTCCACAGAATAAATTCTATTCTGGAAAATGTCTTGTGCAGCTAAGCCTGGATAGGATGAACAGGCCAAAGTAATTCTGCGCTTTGACAGCAAAGGCCGCTGCAATCCATCCATCTGTCCGTCCTTTCGTAAACACTCATTAGATATTTATCACGTGCCAGGAGCTCTGCTAGGCCCTACAGACTAAAAAAAAAATCACCTTCGAGTTGCTTGCATATCAGTATGTGCGTGTGTCGGTGGGGGGGGAGGGTTGAACTGTACGCAAACAACTATAACATCTAGGATGCCATTTAAGAGGGAAGCAAAGTACGAGGACGGTTTAGAAGAAGGGAAGGTCAGAGCTAAATGGAAGATTCAATAAGGCACCACAAGGGAGATGGCAGTTGGATGAAGCTTGACCGAGAAGTGTAGAATTTTTTTTTTAAAGATTTTTTATTTATTTATTAGAGAGAGAGAGAGAGACTGAGAATGAGAGGGGAGAAGGTCAGAGGGAGAAGCAGACTTCCCGCAGAGGCGGGAGTCCGATATGGGACTCGATCCCGGGACTCCGGGATCATGACCTGAGCCGAAGGCAGTCGCCTAACCAACTGAGCCACCCAGGCGCCCGAGAAGTGTAGAATTTTAATACATTTTTAAATTTTAGACCAAGCTTAAATAGACAGAAAGTTACAAAAATAGAAGAGAGTGCTCTTGCATAGCAAGAGCATCTTATAAGACGTTGAGAATGGGCAAAACATCTTACATTTCCACAGTACAGTTGTAAAACCAAGAAACCAACATTGATACATTTCCCTTACCTGTACTCCATGCTCTTAGGGATGTCACCAATTTTGCCATTAATGTCCTCTTTCTGTTTCAGGATCCATTTGGGGGAGCCACATTGCATTTAGTTGTCATGGCTCTTCAGTCTTCTCTGGTCTAAAGTCTGCCCTTGCCTGTTTCCGAAAACTTGAGGACCTGGAAGCCTCATAGCCTGGTGCCCCAGTCTGGATTTGACTGATGTTTTTCTCATGGTTAAAATAGAGTTCTGAGTCCTGGGGAAGAACCTCACACTGGAGTTCCTTTTTATCCCTCCATCTCAGGATGGACCTGATGTCTGCATGATTCCGTGGGTTGTGTTGGCCACGCAAGAGAATTTTAATGAGGGAAATGGCTCCAACTCCATCAGTGGAAGGGGCCTGAGCGGGCCAGGTGTGGGTGTCCACAGTGTGTTTGTGGACCAGTGGGAAGCCCAGATGGTGGAGAGGTAGAATACTTGCAAGTGGGAGATAAACCACAGGGTGGTGAGGCACTTTCACCAGACTAAAAAAAAAAATCACCTTCGAGTTGCTTGCATATCAGTATGTGCGTGTGTCTTACGCACATGACACGTGTGGCATGTCACACGTGTGACAACTAGCTTAAAAGATTGTGTGGCAACTAGCTTTTTCAAAGTTTAGCACCTCACAGTAAAGTGAGTGAGTGGATTTTTTTTTTTTTTGGCATTTCGAAACTGGCTTTAAATACTCAATTTTTTTTTGGCATTTCGAAACTGGCTTTAAATACTCAATTTTTTTTTGGCATTTCGAAACTGGCTTTAAATACTCAATTTTTTTTTGGTATTTCGAAACTGGCTTTAAATACTCATTTTTTTCTTTTATTGAGTGGGTTGTGTAGCTCCCATTAAAAAGTGAGAAAACTGAGGCCCAGAGAATTAAGAGGACGGCCGAAGGTTGGACAAATAGCAGCAGAGCCAGGATTCAGCTGCAGTCCTTCTGATCCCCACCGCAGGGTTCTCTGCTCTTCATCTCGGCCACTGTCTTCTGGAGAGGCCCACGGAACAACTGTTGGGAGTGATGGAGAAGGGCATATGAGTCTGATGAGTCTGTTATGGCTGGACCTCCCGTGCTCTGTCCCAATTTTCCTTCTAACCTCTGTGCTTCAAAAAATTAGATAAAGCAAAGTCAACTCTTACTTCTTTTTTTTTAATTATTATTTTTGGTGTGTGTATGTTTTAAGATTTTATTTATTTTTTCTGACAGAGAGAGATACAACGAGAGAGGGAACACAAGCAGGGGGAGTGGGAGAGGGAGAACAGGCTTCCTGCGGAGGAGGGAGCCCAATGTGGGGCTCGATCCAAGGACCCTGGGATCACGGCCTGAGCTGAAGGTAGATGCTTAGCAGCTGAACCACCCAGGAGCCCCTCAACTTTTACTTCTGAAGAGGTTAAAGCTCTTCTAAGAAGGTCTGGGAAAGTTTTCTTCTGTGCTGCCCCTTCACTTAGTGCTTGTTCTGGGACATGTCCCTAAAGGGATTGTACCACCATGGTTCTAAGGACGGAGGGTTAGCCATCTAGTTCCTACTAGCAAATGTTTATTAATGCATTCCATGGGTAGTGAAGGAAATACGAGGGGAGCTAACCATTTGTCTTGATTGACTCAGGTACAGATGGAGGAGAGAACGTGAAAGTTCAGAGCAATTTCTCTTTCTCTCGTCCTCAATGAACTCTGGGACTGGCCTTTTACTATCTCAGGGAGCCACAGCTGGCTAATCAGGAAGTTCCCGTATCCCACCTTTTTAGATTTAACATTTTCTAATTTATTTCATAAACACATATTTTGTGCCCACCACGAGTCTGGATCTGTTAGGAAACAAGAATGTAAGATAAACAATATCAATAGGGTTTCTTGCTCTTAAGAAGCCCTTTGGGGCACCTGGGTGGCTCAGTGGGTTAAAGCCTCTGCCTTTGGCTCAGGTCATGATCTCAGGGTCCTGGGATCAAGCCCCACGTCAGGCTCTCTGCTCAGCGGGGAGCCTGCTTCCCCCTCTCTCTCTGCCTGCCTCTCTGCCTACTTGTGAACTCTTTCTCTCTGTCAAATAAATAAATAAAATCTTAAAAAAAAAAAAAAAAAGAAACCCTTTAGCAGGGAAGACAGTAAGAAAAAAAATGAAGAGGTGAGAGTAATTAACTGCTTGGGCTTCGCAGAAGAGGTGATCCCGGAGCTGAGTCATGTAGGACAATGAGCAGTTGTCATGGTGGAAAACAGCACACACACAGCGTGGAAGAGAGAGGCTGCCCTGCACATCTGGGGATGTGCGAATCATTTGGTATTGCTGGAGCATAACAGAGTGTGTTGGGAACAGAGGATGTTGGGAACAGTGGGAGGTGAAGCAGGAGAGCGAGATTCTCTCTCCCGTTCCAGGTCTCCAGCCAGAGCCTTCTTTTGGGGGTGGGGGGCAGAGACCTCCAAGAAGGGGTTCTCTAGCCTTCTGCCTTCTACAATGCCATCCTTTAGGCAGGCAGGCCTTCGCTCTTAAGGGTTTTGCCTGACTTCCCATTCTTGCAACTTGATCTTGGAAGTGCATAGCATAATGCCTAATCCCTTAAAATGTGTTGAAAGCATAACAGCATTTGGTCTATGATCGGCACCAGATTCTCTTGAAACTGATTTTTATGCAGCTCAAGACTGAGTGGAAACATCCTGCTGTACTTAGTGCAGCGTTCCTGTAAGACTGCAGTTTTTGTGGGGAAAAGGAAGATTATCTGTTAATCTTTGATACTCACTTGTTCACAGAGCTCTGTCAATATACTGTGTCACATGGCTCCCTTATAGTTTCCAAAGCCATTAAATACTAAAGAAAACAGGATTTTTCCAGCTCTGATCTCATTATATGTACAAATTCCAAGAGCAGCCTCCCAGAAAATAAAAGTTTTTATACAACAGAGTGGATGTGTTCATGAAAGATATATTGTTTATTTTCTTGGCACAGAGCTAACTCTAAAATAAGATTACTTAATTGAAGAAAACATTTCCTGACATGCTGAAAAGCAACATTTGAACCAAATCTCCGCTCTCTTAGATTAAGTCTAGGGTGGATGTGTTCTAGGCTATTTAATCCATGTGAATCTCAAACAAAATCATTTTAACTACTGAGGCGTTTAGTTGGTGAAGCAAAAATGTAACTCGATGCTATAGGCAACAGCTTGTAATCAATTATGATTTCTAGTAGGGAAAGATCCTGGGGTTTGTTATTACAGTAGTAGTAGTTTATTTATTTATTTATTGGCACAAAGACTTTTAAATCTGGAAGCATTCAATTCATTTCTTCATTGCACTTGGCTCCTCCTGACTTTAGTTTGCTGTATAACTCAGCTCATTTTTAGTGGTTCCTTTATTCTATTTTTAGGATTTGGGCATCAGCAGCCCAGTGTATAATAGTATCTATTACTATATATTATATATTCTTATCATACATAGTGTACATAGTATTATTATATAACTTATTACGGGCATATAGAATATACATTTTATGTTAATATGATCTATTGTATACAGTAATAATTACATAATTAAAAGTAGTCTATATGTGTGTGGTAGAAGGAGTGAGTTGTTCACCAGAATAGCTTTCCTCTCTCTCTGGGCGCATGCCCACTTCAGGAGAACAGATGTCCAGGTCTTCCCTGGAGTTGGGTAAGGCTCTGTGATGAGGTTCTCATTTACGGAATGTGAACACAAGTGATGTGTGCCACCTCCACGACCAGGCCTTTGGGGGGAGTGGGCCTCCTCCCTACTCTCTTGTCCCTTTCTGCCTGTTGGAATTTGGCTATAGAGCTAGCTCTGGCCAGGTGGTGGGAGACGGTGCCCCAGGATGGCGGAACAGCACAACCCGGGGAACGTGGGTTTCCGCCTGTTCACAGGCAGCAACGCTGTGCCGCCCACCTGGGCTGCTCACCTTCCACCAGTTACACCTGAGGGAAATAAAGTCCCCTATTCTTGAAGCCACCGGATCAGTCAGGGTTCAGTCAGAGAAGAAGCAAACGCGCAAGAAGATACATGAGGGATTTGTCACAGGGATTTGATCTTAAGCCGTCGTGGGAGCTGGTGAAGCCGTTTCTGTAAGGCCAACTTTGTGACCGATGCTAGAAATCCGAGCAGGGAGTGGACAGGTGGGAAGGCAGGGGGAGTGCAAAGCAGGGCAGAGCAGGAGAAGGCGGAACCCACAGAACAAGCCAGTTGCTCTGGCTCTGGCCTGGGTGCTAGGAGTGTCTGCGGGAGAAGCTGATGTCTCCACGGACCTAACACACATGGCGCCCAGGAGTCAGAGAAGCTGAGAGGAGGAGCCAGGGGAAGGTAGTAGTTGCAGGCCTGGCTGCCACAAACACCAACAGGGCCAACCAGGAAATCAGCAACCATGGCAGCTGCTTCCGGCCTCCACATCTCACACAAGGATCTCTCTTGTCACACACTCTAACTGGAAACCTGCGGAGATGAAATTCTGGGCAAGAGAATTCAGTCTAGTCACGTGGACACACTACAAAGCCACCTCAGTCAGCCCCTCATCAGCGTATTTTATATCCAGAGGAAATATATTTTATACCCAGAAGAAAACCACAATGAAGCCATGCTTCAGCCTGGCATGATGCAAACATCACGCATACAACTAAAGCCCATAATCCTTCCCTCAGAAGAGGATACCAAGTTCCTCTTTTGTTTTTGGGTGAGGTTAATTTTTCTTCTGGCTGATTCATAATCCCTGTAACTTAAATACTGGTATATAGTTAATGAGTATATATCACATTCTTAGGTGATATGGGGATGAGAAAAGGCAAGAGAACAAAAATGTTTGGGTAATATATATATTGATATATATTATAAATAACATATATATTTATATATATATGTAGGGCACCTGGGTGGCTCAGTTGGTTAAGCATCTGCTTTCAGCTCAGGTCATGATCCCAGGGTCCTAGGATCAAGCCTTTCATGAGGTTCCCTGGTTAGCAGGGAACCTGCTTCTCCCTCTACCCCTCCCCTTGTTCTTGTTCTCTCTCTCACTCTCTCTGTCAAATAACACTTAAACCATATATATATAAAAGCACACACACACACACAAACATATAAATATCTAAATGAGGAAGAAACACACAAACTATTGTAGTCCTCGTTTATGCAATGGGCACATGGTCATTGCCGTTATAACATTTCTTTCTTCCACTACCCATTCCCTTTACTGTAAGCAAGCACGTCAGCTGGTAATGGTTACTTGGCTGGTGGAAGAAACTCAAACCTTCATTCCTGAAGTTCAGGGTCCTCAGCAGTCCTGTCTGAATTGGGTTGCATTTTTCTGTGGACTTTAATCCTAGGACATAGGAATAGTAAGAGGTACCCCAGAGGATCTCCTACATTTCTATGGTATAGTCATCCCAATTTCCCCATGGTTATCAGGGTCAGTCCCTTGAGCCAGTATAGTAATTCTGTTCTTTGCTTGTTGATTCATTGGTATATGGAGCATAAAGCATTCAGGTGACAGTCTCAACTTCTAGTTCGGTGGAATCATTGCTATTTCCCTTGGTGGAAGCATTTTCCACCAATAGTTTCTTTGGAAACTGAAACTCCTAAGCCAGTACAGTCCAACTGCAGGGATGCCAGTAAAAAAAAATGTTGCCAGTGAATCACTAGGATAAATAGCAATACAAGCTACCCCCATTTGCATCCCTTGATTCCCAGACCCATGAGTCCTGACTATGGATTGGACATTAATTTAGAGCATATATTTTATCCTGGAGGATGTTGCCCCAGCCTTGCAAGGCATTGGTACCTAGCCACCACCATAACTGAGTCTTCAAAAGGCTATACAAAGGAATATTACTTAGCCTTAAAAAAGAATGAAATCTTGCCATTTGCAACAACATGGATAGACCTAGAGAGTTATTATGCCAAATGAAATAGGTCAGTCAGAGAAAGACAAATACCATATGATTTCACTCGTATGTGGAATTTAAGAGCAAAACAAATAGACAATGTAAAAAAGAGACAAACCGATAAACTCTTAAATATAGAGAACGAACTGGTGGTTGCCAGAGGGGAGATGGGTGGAGAAATGAATGAAATAGGTGAAGGGGATTAAGAATAGACTTATTTTTTTTTTTTATTTTTTTTTAAGATTTTTTTTTTTTTTATTCATTAGAGAGAGAGACTGAGAATGAGAGGGGAGAAGGTCAGAGGGAGAAGCAGACTTCCCGCAGAGCCGGGAGTCCGATGTGGGACTCGATCCCGGGACTCCGGGATCATGACCTGAGCCGAAGGCAGTCGCCCAACCAACTGAGCCGCCCAGGCGCCCAAGAATACACTTATGATGAGCACTGAGTGATGCACAAAATTGTTGAGCCATTATATTATACACCTGAAACTAATATAATATTGTATGTTAATTATACTGTAATTAAAAAAAGAAATTAAAAAAAGGCTATTCCACTATTCCATTAAGCCAGCTGCTCTAAGGTGATGGGGAGCTTAATGAAACTAGTGAATTTCATGAGCATGGGTCCCTTGTTGCAACCTCATTCGTTAAGAAACAAATTCCTTGGTTAGGAATAATGCTTTTCAGAATGCTACGACACTGGATAAGTTATCCTGTAAGTCCACAGATAATGGTTTAGACAGGAACATCACAGGCAAGAAGAGTAAGCATCCACTCCTAGTAAGAACAAAGTGCTGCCCCTTCCATTATACAAATAGCCCAATGCAATTAACGTGCCATCAAGTAGCTGGTGATTCCCCTGGGGAATTTGTTCCATATTAGGAACTAAAGGGCCATCAGAAGTTTGGGCAATCAGCCTTGGTAGTGGGTGTCCATGTTGCTGAGCCCATGTATAACCTTTATCCTTTCATTCCTACTGTGGCCATTTTGTTCAGGAGCCCACTGGGCAATGCCAAGAGTGGGTAGGGAACAATGCTGATTGATGTCCGTAGAATGGATCATCCTCTCCATCTGAGGTCACCTCTCTGGGAGCATTCACATAGGATACAAATATCTCACACTCTCTACCCATTCAGAGAAGTCTATCCACATACTTCTTCCTCGGATATCACTGTCACCAATTTTCCAATCATGTTCCTTCCAAGTCCCTCATCATGCAGCCAAGCCATTGGCCATAGCCCATGAATCACTGTAGGTCATACCTGTGGCCATTCTCCTTTCAGCTGTAGCAGGTGGTATGAACAGAATTGCTGACCTAGGAGACCTAACTTTAGCTATTACCAAAGGATTCTACTACACTTCTGAGAAACTATTAGCAAAAAATAGTTTCCAACTTACCTTTAGTTCATAAACACTAATTCCTCAAACACCATAGCACTTGCATATGCACTATCATACAGAGTCTGTACAAGGTAGGCAGGCACTCCATCAGTATTCGTGCAGTGAATGGCTAGCCCTGGCACTTGACCCGTGCAACTGCTGAGCCCATTAGAAAGTAGTCAGATGCAGACCCAGTTTATGCATGTGCCCAGCAGCTGAAAGTGCACAACGCATGAAGACATACAGCCTGCAAGTCTGTATTGATGGACTACTGTGCACCAAAGTACTATTCCACAATAAATCTTTTCATACCAATAGTTGAGCTAGGTTAATTTTAAGGACACGTGATATCAATTATGTAATATTACATTTATTTCTTCTCCAGGTTAAGCACATGTGGGTTTCTGGGCTTGGAGTCGTAATTACTGCCTCGGAAGTGCTCAAAGGGGAAAAAGGGAATTTGTCGTTTCCTAGTAATTATACGTCTAGCTGACTAAAGCAGTGTGCTCTTAAGCTGTGGGAGGTTAAGGCCCCTACCTGACGCTGGTCTTGTGCAGCACTCTTGAACTTTCCCTGGTGTTTGGCACGTGACAGAGCTTTATAAATAATGACTGAGAGGATGAATGAGTTGTTCACCAAGACCCCGTCAGATGCTGGTAACTTTCTGAGATGCCTCAAGGAGCCGCACTGGGGGAGCAGAGGGAAACCAGCATAGCCAACCAGCACTGGGCCAAGGCAGACAGGTTCCAGCTTTAGCTTTGCCCCTACCTGGCTATGCAACCCGGAGCACATATCCTCTCTGGGTCTTGATTTCTGGGGTGAGGATGTTCGAGACTCAAAGAGCAACCACGAGAGGCTTCTCATGCTCAGAGGTATTTTGTTTGGACTGCAGGGTATACTAAAGATACTGTATCTGGATACCTTTTGGGACATGCACTCTAGTGTGCTAGTTATCCCTCCCCCCCTTTCCTGTTACCTCTGTGTGTGTTTACTCCAGGTTTGGCCCCTATAAGCCATTTGGATTTGTAACTTCTGAACATGATAGACTCCAGTTCTGACATTCTCTGAGCCCATGCCACTGGAATATATGTGCCATAAGGACGGGAGTTAGAGCCTGTTTCCATCACCACTGAATGCCCGATCCTAGAATGGTGCCTGGAATATAATCACTGCTTTAAAGTGTTTGCTGGATGAATGAATACGTGCATGAAAATGAAGCAGAGCTACGAAGGAAGGGAAGTAGGGGATCACTGCCTCCCTCCAATTTGGATACGAGTTGGTTTAAATATCAGCTGCCGCTCTTTAGCAAAACTGGCCACACCGTACAGCCTGTGTTGCTGTGGGCATTGTTAGGAGCGTTCTAGATGTTTCCGCCTGAGCTTCTGGCCTATTTCCTGACTCAGTCAGTGTTATCTTACTACTGGATCCTGGAATCTGCCTACTGTGTGCTTTAAAAAATTCCTTTCCGAGGGGAGCCTGGGTGGCTCAGTCGGTTAAGCATCTGCCTTTAGCTCAGGTCATGTGGGATCGAGTCCTGCATTGGGATCCCTGCTCAATGGGGAGTCCGTTTCTTCCTCTGCCTCTGTCCCTCCCCCTGCTCATGCGTGCGCGCTCTCTCTCTCCCTCTCTGTCTCGAATGAATAAATAGAACCTTCAAAAAAAATTCCTTTCTGAAAGTACAACCTCACAGCACTGCCGTTAACACTCAATAAAACTTTTTTTTTTCCCTGGTAGCTGTTAAACTTTAACATCAGATTGTACTACACATCAGCTGAACACTCCGCACAGGCCTTCCTTGCTAGGCAGGAGTGAGTCCCCCTAACACAGCATCTTTGGGGAGAATACAAACCTAGCTCACTTTCATAGTCACCTGGGGAGAAACTCTGCTAAAACAACACTTCTGGTACATCAGAAACAGCCCTGGCAGTTAGAAACATTAAACTACCTCTCACGGGCCTGGGTGACTCAGTCTGTTGAACATCAGACTCTTGGTTTTGCCTCAGGTCATGATCTCACAGAAGTGGGATCGAGCCCTGCATTGGGCTCTGTGCTCAGTGGAAAGCCTGCTTCACATTCTCTTTCTCCCTCTCTATCCTGCTCTGGTGCGCGCTCTCTCTCTCAAATAAATAAAATCTTAACAAAAAAAAAAAAAACCTCTCAGAAAGGTGGACAAGATGAGGTAAAAGAAGTGAGATTTAAAGAAGCCCATTTTAAATAAAAAATGAATGCAGAGTTTTTCATAGGTACATACGCCATTTTTTTCTTACATTTTCTAGCTCCAGTAATTTATAATACAAACCTTCAATTTGTGAATTAAAAATGTAAATAACTTGATATATGTTGTCTGACAAATCCAGACTAATACTCTCCTGGATTCTAGAAGGAAAAACCCCAGAACTGTGTTCAAATCCCACAGACAGAGAAAGACAGGCGAAGAATCCCTGTGGTCTCTTCCAATTTAAAACAGCAGCACTGACCACAGCCTGGAAGCCGAAGGGCTCAGTGTGAGCTCCAGACACCTCAGCACAGTCACATTTCGTTTCTTACGTGAGCAGGAAGGTGGCTTCCCTTCCCAGCTGACTGAGCCGGCCATGAGCAGAGCGCTTGCTGGGGCCTGCCAGCCAGACACTTCTCCACAAGCACAGGAAGGAAATCCTTCTTCCCAGGCTGTAGTTGTTTTTCACTAGAAACACCCCAGCCAGTGTTTCCACTTTTGATTTCACTTGCCGTTTGTAGGCAAATGAACCTAGATGCTTTGACTCTGCCCTGCTTGCTGCCCATTAGGGAACAAAGTCCAAGACCTCTTGGGAGGAGAAACACGCAGAAGAATCTGGTCATAGGCTTTGCCTTTGTGAGTTAGATCCTGAGGTCCTCCCAGAGGATAAATTTGGACCAGAAACTGCAGAATAGCAAGTCATATCTATTATGCCTCTCAAGCCTATACTCCATATATTATTCTCGCCATCAAATGACCTGATTAGAAAATAAAGATGTGAAAATTTGTTTTAACAGAGAGGGAGAATAGTTCAGTAGACTTCACACTTAAAGCAAAAGTGATCATCTAAAATTATTCCAAGCCTATAGTGTCACCGGGTGGCTCTGAGAAGGACACTGAGAGAAATCAGAGACTAGTTCATAGAAATGATCCTGCAAGACTGTGCCAGTTTAAACAGATGTAGACTATCACATGGGCAGCTAAGGGCTAATGACTTATCTTTTTATTTAGTACGTGTGAAAAATAACGGTCTTCATTATTTTAATCATCTTCAGCATCTCCCAAACCAGCAAAGGCCATCCAAACCTAATCATGTTGTAAGTATTCCCACTATCAGAATGAATTTACAGCCCCAAAGGAGACATCGGTGATGGAGATGCCCATGTGAAGTATACACAGTTAAAAAGTAATGACCTAAAATTTACACTGAGAGAAAGTCCATTTTCAGATAGGTAGTAAGAGTTTCAGACCAGGTAAAATTCTTTAGGCAAGTCCCTTTTTAATTCATTTTTATATTCCCCAGAGCAATCAGCAGAACGTCTTGCAAAAATTTGGTGTCAGGAAGATTTGGTAAAGAAGATAGGATTTCCAAATTTGTTTGGAAAATGGTATGAAGTTTACCGCTGAAGTTTGCTTTCAACTCTCTTAAAGAAACAGTTAATTTTCCTCTAGCTCTTTTTTTGGATCTTGTCTCTAAATTTTTCTCTTCAAAACAAAACAAAACAAAACAAAACCACCCCATCCTCCCTCAATTTCCCGAAGCCCTTCTTTCTAAATTGGAATACTCCCATGAGTCACTCCGTTTCTCTCACTTCCTGGAAAAGTGTGTTTCCTTGGGGCAGCTTTTCAGTAACTGTCTCCTCACAGGTGAACCAGAAACAAGTCTGGAAAGTCAATCCTTGGAGTTTTTGCCACACTGCTGTCAGGACTGTCTATGTCTGAATGTATTGCTTATGTAACTCAAACCGGACAACTTTATTTTTATTTTTTTAAAAAATTTATTTATGGGCACCTGGGTGGCTCAGTTGGTTAAGCGACTGCCTTCGGCTCAGGTCATGATCCCGGAGTGTGAGGATCGAGTCCCGTATCGGACTCCCGGCTCTGCGGGAAGTCTGCTTCTCCCTCTGACGTTCTCCCCTCTCATTCTCAGTCTCTCTAATAAATAAATAAAATCTTTAAAAAAAAAATATTTATTTGACAGAGAGAGAGAGAGAGAGAGAGACTGCACGTGGACACCCAAAACAGGGAGTGGCAGGGAGAGGGAGAAGCGGGCTCCCCACTGAGTAGGGAGCCCGATGCAGGGCTCAGATTCCAGGACCCTGGGGTCATGACCCGAACCCAAGGCAGATGCTTAACTGGCTGAGCCACCCAGGCGCCCCTAAACTGGACAACTTTATAGCGACTGTGCTTTTGAGTAATCTATTTTGGAATGCTGAAATTAGTTGAAAATACTTGAAATAGTGAGAAATAGCCTACATTGCTAGTAGGGTTTTCAGGATAAGATAACTATGAGAAAATTTCTAAGAAAATGTAGAAAGTAGAAGATTTCCTCAGCTCTGACTGTGGTGCTGCCAGCAGCCTGCGGTAGCTGCTCCGTCTTTTAGTGAAGAGGCCTTCGTTGGCCTCCCCACTTATTGCTCTGGGAAGAGGCTGAGAGCCGTACCTTCCGGTGCTACCTCAAACTAACCAGTTTCACCTTGCCCAGGATTCTGAGGAGTGTCACGATGGATTGGGAAGTCATGGAAATCACACGAGTTTCACACTAGAACAAAAACAAGGGATTTATGAGAGCACCACGGCTTTTAGAAAGCAGCACCTTTTGATCTGTGCTCATTATCAAGCAGTCTTCAAGGATGTGTCATACAGAAGCCCTAGATGATGTTGCTTTTTATTTAGTTTTGACTTTTATCGAAGGCCATGTGCATGTGTGGAAAGGGGCAAGGAGTTTTAGAAGGCTTGCATGAAAAACAGAAGACCCTCTGTCTCTCCCACTTCCCACTTTCTGAGGGCAAACCCACTGGACGTTTCCAGTTATTTTGCTATTTGTATCCGTATTTCTAAATCACATGATTTAATTGCTACTTCTCGAATTTTCACTTTTAAATATTACCTGTTGATTTTCTACAAGAAAGATAAGGATCTAACACTCTCACCCCTTGCCATGACCCATGTTCACATGACCAATCATCTTCCCAAATAGTTTCATAGACTTTTAGTTAGATCAATATATATGTTACCATTTTATAACCACTTAAAGTACTATTGACAGCTTAGCTGTGTAGTCTACCATGATACCATGATTGCTTTTTTTTTTTCCCTTCCCAACTTACTGTGGAATTAATACTCATCCTTTTCCTTTGCTTGGTTTTTTATATACTTATCACCAAATAAGCCCCAAACTCTCCTCCACTATGGAAATCTCTCAGTTTGTTCAAACACATTAGATATTTTGTCAGAAGTTACTCCATGAGTCTTTGGAACCACTGCAATCTTGATTGATTGGTCCCTTGATTGTTCGGTTACATATTTGTTAGCTTGGGATTTTCCTTCACAGCTCAACTTGGTAATTACCTTAGCCTCTGTCTTATGTTGAATTCCCCTTTCATGGACCTCATGTCTGCCTCTTTCTTGATTTATTAATTTGTTTTGGTGGGACACATCTTCCAGTAGCTTTCTGAGAAAGGATAAGTGATTAAATATTTTGAGAATTGCACTTCTAAAAGTATCTTTATTCTATTACTCGACTTGATTAATTTCGGGGCCAGGTATAAAATTCTAGGTTGGGAATAATTTTCTGTCCGGAATGGAAGACATTTCTTCTTGGCCTTCATATTTCTAGTGTTGCTATTGGGAAATCTGATTCTGTAGTGATTCCTGGCACTTTGTACCTATATTTACTATCTTTTCTATGTCCTAAAATGTTAGAATTTCACAGTGATAGGCCTAGATGTTGATCTATTTTAATCCATTGTGGCTGATACCTGGTAGGTCTTTAGTTGTGTTGACCTTAATGACTGTTGGATGATCTCTTTCTGTTTTCTTTGTCTTTTCCTGAACTCCTCCTCATCGATGACGGATGCCCTGGGCTAGTCCTCTAAATTTCTTACTATATCATTGTTACTTTCTATCTCTTTGTTTTACCTTCAGGGATATTTTTCAACTTCATTTTTAAGTCTTTTATTGAGATTTTCATTTTTTATTTCCTACTTTTAATTCTCTGAATGTTCTGCTCTTATGTGTGACATCTTGTTCTTGTTTCATGTATGTGATAGTAATTTTTTCAAGGTTTCATCTTCCTGCAGTGTTTCCTTCCAAGTTGTTGTACATTTGTTTGATGATTTGCTATCTTTCTTTCCTATTTGAAGTCTTCCTCAAATGTTGGTGATCTTGGCTCTCTGTTCACATGCAAGAGAGGGCACTACAAAGCTGCTAGGAAGCTCTGTATGCAAGGTAGGGCTTGTCAAACTCTGAGCTCCTCAGCTCCGTGATCTGGCTGGGCCATTTTACAGGTGAATCTCCGATGTCAGTCTCTGGCTCTTTTCTCTTGACCTCACCAGATTCCCCTAAATAAATCATTTCTAATTAGGGGGGCAAAATACTGTGGGGTTAATTTCAATGTAGTATCAGTTTTTTACTTATTCACCCTGTTTTCAGGACACTTTCTCTAGCTTTTTGACTTTTCTGACTATTCTTATTGTTCCCAAGCCTGACAAGGCCTTGTTTTATTCTCTTCAGAGAGTAAGTTGCCAGTTTTCTATGAGAGAAGTGGAGGAGATATGAGGTCTCACTGTTTCTTAAACAAGCTCACTCAATCTTCTGGATTTTAGCCTCATCAAATGTCCACTCCCCAGGGTAACAGGTACCACGAGTTCTTAGATATTTAGGGGATTCTGTGGATATAGATTAGATTACCTCTCAGCTCTTCCTACTTTCTTGGGTCTGCTAAGTCGTTACCACTCCTTGAAATGCTTTCCAGCTTCTAAAATATTATTGTTTGTACTTTTCTCTTTGTTTATGTTTGCTTTTTGCTTTTATGTTTAATCCCTTAGTTGTCGTTCTAGTGAAATTTCTGGAGGGAGTGGAGACAAATCTGTGTATATAGCTAGGTATCCAAAACTGGAAATCTATGTAATCTAATGTATTTTTTTAAAGAGAAAAAATTGTTCTACAGAGAAAGCTTTCTATGTGTGCTTGACATGCATAGAGTCTAGGGCCTGCTAAGTTGCTAAATTAAAAGGAAAATGATACCTTTGTCAGTTCTCCCCAATATCTGGTCTGTAGGTTGAACCCTTGGTTCATATCACTGCCCTATTGATCAGAGGTCCTAAGGAAGTCCTCTCTGCCTTTGGGTCTATACTAGTAAGAGTCTCAGGAAGGCTTTCAGACTCTCAGTTTATCCCTCCACTGTATCCACCAATGGTTGCTTGCTGGGTAACAAAGGAGAAGCTAAAAATGGTGGAGGGATAGGCACAGACTGGGAATGAAATGGAGAACCTGAAACTCTAATAAATGTACCTCTTCCCTTATCCTGTGGCCCAGCCAAGGATTGCCCCTCCCACTGCCCCTTTTGAGCTCCCCTTTCCTTGGTCTCCCTCCCGACTCCAAGACAAAAGGGGGATGCACAGACTTCATTGGTCCAGTAAGGACTGCCCAGCCCGTGAGGTCAGGCCCTAGAATTTTGCAAGGTCACTTCTTAGCAGCCAGCAGATGACAACATCTCTGCAAGGAGATAGTTTGATATGCCTCACATTTCCATCACTTTTTTTGGAAGGGAAAAAGGTAAAAAAAAATATTATTTTAGAGTTTTTAAAACTAAGAACTCCCAACAGGGTTAGTTCTTAGTAGAGAAGTTTATATGGGGAGGGGCTTCCAACGACCGACTTACACTCATGCATGCACGTACACACACACACACACACACACACACTCCCTCTGAAGATTTTATGTAAGTCGAATAAGACCTGAATATCAGGCAAATCTGAGATGGGAAAGAGTCCTCAAAATGAGAACTGAGTAGTCTCAGGAGGGTGTTTGTGGAGGGTAGAAGGACCCTTAGCTTGGCAGACATGGGATGGAAGTTACAATGAACGGTCTATGTAGTCTGGCCTCAGGATTGTCTGCATTTGCCTGTTGAAGTACAACCTGACTGTCTGGCATCTTAATGTTCTGGACATCCTGGGGCATGTGTGACCTAGCTGTGTCCCAGCACTCTCTCTGGCTCCCAGGATCACAGCTCCAGAGCTGGAGCTTGCCTGATGTATTATCCGGATGATTCCAACAAAATCTCCTTGACCTTCCTTGCATGGGCTCTGGAGTGTTGGCAAGAGCTCTCACCTACCAGGGGCCTTTCTTCCCCTTTACCCTCTGATATTTTGAATTCAGATTTCTGTTCCTCAGTCTGCTGCAGAGCTCCTGGGCTCAGGAACTGCAGGCGTTCCTCAGGGTGCCGGGAAGCTGCTCCAGCCTGGACGTCAGCAGCGCAGTGTTCAGCTCAGCTCCCAGGACATGTGCTGCAGGCTCCATTCTGCTCCGAGCTCAGGGGGAGCTGCTTTCAGAGCCAAGGCCATTTCTGCATGTGTGTCTTTATACGTCATTTTCAGTCATACTTTGCAGGCAGCTGCCTTTCTACATAGGATGAGCCGCTGGAAATGCAGGAAACCACACAGGCCAGAAACAAAAAGACACTTGAGGTATTGTTTAGAGAACACATGTAAGATATTAGAAACCACAACATCCTACACCTGTAGCAACATCTACTGCAGATGGGTATGTGCTTTGCAGTCCATTTTAGACTTTCCTGTGAATTACTTCTAAGAAACAAACTCGGGCCGCCTTTCTGCCAAGCTCCCTGCTATAGATGCTTACTCCTGAAAGGCTGAGTAGATTACAACTTGACTACCTCTGGAGCAAAGAGAAGACTTCATTTGCAAAGGTTTGCCCCCACCTCAAGCCAAGGGCATCCGCCAAGGTTTCTGTCAGAGCCCTTCGGCCCCAGAGATACGGCTTGCTCTTTCAAAGCAAACAGGAAACCAAAATAAACCCTATAGGCCTTATGTTTAACAAAAACCAGACTCAGCCAGCCACTCACTCGTTATTGTGCAAAAGCAGCACCTACCTCCTCGACTTGAGTTCTATGAAAAACACATTAGCCCTGTTCATTCTAACACCCTTCTATGTGCATTTTCTGGGACCTGGGACCTGGGACCCCGGGATGCACTCATGGAACTCGCCATGCCACCGGAAAGTTGCCATTGGCTGGTGTTCGAGCCCTTTACCAAGCAGAGATTTTATCTTTATTAGTTTCCTATTTAAACCCAGGCTATAATAAACACCAGAGCCATTAACAGTTTTGCCGCTTAGAATATACAAACGTTCTCAAAATTGATCACTATCTACAATCTGGGGCGTGATCCAAGACCAAGAACTCTTAAACATCTGAGAACCAGAAAGGCATTGAGGCTGGGAGCTGTGGGGGTGTTACATAATGCCAACTGCCTCTCAGGAAATTTTTATTTTATTTTATTTTATTTTATTTTATTTTGTTTTGTTTTTAAAGATTTTATTAATTCATTTGACAGAGAGAGACAGCTAGAGAGGGAACACAAGCAGGGGGAGTGGGAGAGGGAAAAGCAGGCTTCCTGCCAAGCAGGGAGCCCAATGTGGGGCTCGATCCCAGGACCCTGGGATCATGACCGGAGCCAAGGCAGACACTTAACAACTGAGCCCCCCAGACATCCTAGAAATATTAAAAAAATTTTTTTTAAGATTTTATTTATTTATTTGACAGAGAGAGATCACAAGTAGGCAGAGAGGCAGGCAGAGAGAGAGGAGGAAGCAGACTCCCTGCTGAGCAGAGCTTGATGCGGGGCTTGATCCCAGGACCTTGAGATCATGACCTGAACCGAAGGCAGAGGCTTTAACCCACTGAGCCACCCAGGTGCCCCCCGACCCCCCAACTAAGCCAACTTCTAAACAGAGATACTGGAAAGGCTTGGTACAGGAGACTCAAACCGCTTTTCTGTTGGTTTTATTCCTTGCTGACTTAAGTACCTTGAGCAAATCCATCTGGTGATCAGTTTTCTGAAATGACACTTTCTCTACTGTCACAGTGTTGTAAGGAGGACCATGTATGTCTTCTTGAAAAACATAAACTAATAAACAAATGTAAGGTTCCGTTTTGCCTTTAAAGTTAAGACAAAGTTTACTTAATTACCTGGTGTGTTAATTTATCTATTGCTATGTGCTAAATCACCCCAAAACGGAGTAGCTTAAAACAATAAGCATTTATTATCTCAAAATTTCTGTGAGCTGAGAATTCAGGAGTGACTTAGCTGGATGGTTCTGCCTTAAGGTCTTCCATGAAGTGATAGTCAAGTGTTGACCAGGGTTCCTGTCCACTGAAGGTCTGAGTGGGCCTGGAGGATGCACTTCCAAGATAGCTCACTCACTTGGATGGTGGCAGGAGGTTTCCATTTCTTGACCCATGGGCTTCCCCAGAAGGCTTCTTCAGTGCGCGTGACATGGTGACTGGCTTTCCCCAAAGGGAAGGATCCAAGAATAAGCAAGGGAGAAGCCACAATGTCTTTTATGACCTAGCCTTGGAAGTTACATATTGTCATATCTGTAATAGCCTATTGGTTAGCCAATTCATTATGGGAGGGGAGTGCACAAAAGCATGAATAACAGGAAATGAAGATTATTGGAGGCCATTTGGAGCTTGGTTACCACAAACCTGAACTATATTGACAAGTAACTAAGTGAACTAAAAGTGGTTATTAAGTGCATGTTTGAAGTCAATATATTGTTTCCAGATATTTCCCCATGCTGATTCACATAGGTGCCAGTCATCTATTTGAGTATCATCTGACAAATTCTGAGCATAGAATCAGTTACTCAGACCTTGGAGTCAGAGAGTGATGGATACAAATCTGACCCATCCACCTACTTTTTGAGCCTGTGTCTCCTCATTTGCAAAATGGACATAACATACTTACTTCACAGGTTTACTGGAGCCATTAATCAAAAGACCACAGAACAAAACCCAAGTACTCAAGGCATTTTTATGAATTATTATTGCATTTAGCATATAGTTCAGCTTGAGAGATGAGCACAAGTACACAGTCTGCATTCTGGCACTCACATACCAAGAAGTCTGGGTATTGGCTAGTTTCTGGTTTGATGAATGCAGTGGCTCAATATTATCAGGTACCCAGGTTATTTTTACCTTTCTTCTCTGCCGTCCTTCTCATTTGGATTTTTTTCCTTGCTAAAATGACTGCAGCAACTTGGAACATCCTGTCCTCATACAAGTACATGCAGAGGGTGGCTGGAAAGAGTAAGTCCCTTCCCTATGCCCTTTTTGGAGGTCCTATATGCCTAGTAGATTTTTCCTCTGACTTAACTGACCTGAGTTGGGTTCATGCCCATTTCTAACCCAGTTTTTGGCCCAATTAGGGAATTACAAGTTGTTGTTGGCTTTAATTATTCAAGGCTGCTCCAAAGGACTGGGTAAAAGTTTGGCTTCCCAGAAGCACATTGCTATATGATGCTTTAAAAAATAGTATGAGAGGGGCACCCGGGTGACTAAGTCGGTTCAGCGTCTGCCTTCAGCTCAGGTCATGATCTCAGGGTCCTGGGATCAAGCCCCACATCAGGCTCCCTGCTCAGCGGGGAGTCTGCTTCTCCCTCTCCCTCTGTGCTCTCTCTCAAGTAAATAAATAAAATCTTTGAGAAAATAATATGAAAGAAAGATGGGGATGGCTGTTGGATGGGTCAGCAATGTATGTTACAGGGTACATAGAGATAAAATTTTGAGAATTTCCATGTTTGAAAATGTTTTTATTCCATCAGGATATTCGATGGGTATTCAACTGTATAGTATAAAATTCTAGACTGGAAAATTTTCCTTAGAATTGTAAAGGTATTGCTTTATTTTCTTTTCACTTCTAGTGTTATTTTTGAGACGTTCAGTACCATTCTGATTCCTAATTTTTGGTATGTGACCCAGTTTTCTTTCTGGAAGAGTTTTGGAGTTTCTATTTATTCATGAATTTCTGAAATTTCATCATAATGTCCTTTGGTGTTAAGTCTTTCATCATTCCTTATGCTTGGGTGCCTTAAGGCACCCAATAGCCCTTCTAGTCTGAGAACTTATCCAGGTAAGTTGTGGGAAAATTTTTTGTACTGTTTCTTTGGAAAAAAACAATTCTCCCTTATTATCTCTCTACTTTCTTTTTGGATTGTTTGAATGTTGGACTTCCTATATTATTCTTCGGGTTTTCTTTTTTCCTATTTTTCATGTCTTTCTCCTTTTGTTCTTTTCCTGAAAGATTTCTTCAACTTCATTTAGACTCTTTTACCGAATTTATTCTGCTACCATAATCTTTTAATTTCTGAAATTTCTTTCTTGTTCTCTTAATGTTTCCTTTTTATAGCATTCTTTTCTAATTCCATGATGCAGTATCTTCGCTCATCTCTCTAAGGATTTTACTTGGAGGATTCGTGTGTGTGTGTGTGTTTCTTTAAACTTTTCTCCAATCTCTCCCAATTGCTTATTTTTCCATTTTGGTTTTTGTCTGTTGTTAAAGGTCTTCCTTAAAATAGCTGGTGATTCTTCTTCGCTTTCTCAAATTTCAGAGGGAAAAAAATGGCACTTTCCCCCACTTGACAATCTACCAATTAAGTAAATTGTAATATTAGAGCAGAGAGGAATGACTTGATATCCTAGGTGAAATTGCATGTTATTTAATTCTCATAACTATATGATATAAGTATTATTACTATCCTCATTTTACAGGTGAGGAAACTGAAGCTCGTAAGGTTTTATAATCTGTCTAGGGGCATACAGACAGAATGGTGAACATGAGCTCTTAGCCACAATACTATATCGCCTCTCAGGAGGTGAAACTTGTCCTGGGCATTGGTCCACATCTCTCTCTCTCTCTTGCCCACCTTTGAGTGGTCTTCTCACTCCCTAATTGCTCGGTGCCCTCCTGTTTCTTTACGTACCCTCACTTTGTATTGATGCCTATCTCTATTATTTCTGAAAATCCTCTGCCTTCCCATGTTTCTTCCCCTTTTCCTCACTCCCTTTCTCCTGCTCCAATCAAAATTTCAATTTCCTCAGCGTACTCTATCACTTTGGATTCAGAGGAGAAGTAAGTTTATTGACATAGAGTAGAATGATGCAGGAATGATGAGGGAAGAGCTGATATCCTCACCCACCATCACCATTCGAGTTATTAGCATTTTTGAGGGGAGTATTAATTTTAGTTGTGGAATCAACATAGGCAACATCTCTTGATCTGGTACTGTACTGTGAGACAATACAGACAATTGATCTTGGTTATTGTCCCCAAGGGGTTTAACTTTTAGTAGAGGAAATAGGTCGTTTACAAAAAAAAAAAAAAGAATAATTACAGTACATTATAGTTTACTGGTGTGCACTCTTTAAGATTCTTAACACTTTAATGACTGCTTGACATCATCAAGGCAACTTGACCCTCTAAGTACACAGATTTTAGAGGACGGTGTGGGCTTGGACAGGGTAGCCAGGTCTGCAAGGCTTGGAGGTGCCCAATGGATGCAGGAGGCATGTGAGTGGAATCCAGACAAAGGAAACGGCTGGGTAAAGAGGGGAGGGCAGATTATGAGAGATGCTCTAGTGCTGACCTTACTTAGGGTACCAGAAGAAGAGGGGTCTGTAGCAGGGCCCTGCACTTCTGAAAGGCAGTGCTCTTTGAAACAAGGATGAGGAAGTTGCAGGAGGGACCTATGATTCGGCGTCCACAGTCACACCAGTTCTTCCCAGTTCCTAACCTTCTTAGTTCTCAACAGAAAACAAAGCTGCAGGGAAAGAGGGCTTCTTAACAGCCTCCCTCTTCTGACCTTTTGAGTGTTTTAAAAAGTGCTTTCTTTTAGTATATTTGAAAAATCTGGAAGGAATAAGGTAAATCAATGCCTTAAGCCTTATCAGCTTCACATTTAGTCATTTTTCTTGGACTGATTTCCCCACTATGTTTTAAGGGCAATAAGAACGCAGACCCTGAGCACAGAAAGCTAGTCTTCTAGACTTCAGGATGAACTCAGCAGATTGACTTTTATTGAAAATAAACACCAAATCCCTTTTCGACTTATCTTTGGCTTTCAAAACCGGCACCCCACAGCAGATTGAAAATGTCTCCATTCAAAGTCGGCCATCCAGATCCTTGCTTTTGGAAGGGAGGAACCATTTCCCACTCCTTTAGGGGCACATACTCATTAGAGGGACCCCGGTCCTGGGGTCCTTGGTCAGGAGGAACTGATTCCCGGGGACGCAAACTCGGTCCCCAAAGCCCTAAAGCCAAGGGCGCCGCAAAGACACCAAAGGGTCGCCGAGCCACAACCCACCGACCCGTGTCAAGTATGCCTGGCCTGCGCTGTTGCGATGTTAAATTTGGGGCCTGTGTTGTTTTAATAAAGCAGGGCAGACGCCCGCAGGTTTCCCCGGGGCAGGCCCGTTCCCTCAGGAGACAGCGAAAGAAGCGGGACGGAGAACTGAAGGCGGAACCGTGCGGGCCTCGGCTTCCCGGGCCTCAAGGACGCCAGAGCGCCTCGGCACTAGTGCGGGTACCTCCCGAGAGGCCCCGGGCTTATTTTCCACTCGGCTGCGTCCCGGCCGTGCTGTAAACCCAACCTGACGTGGGCTCATTAATTTGGCAGCGACTGGAAGGCTGGGCCATGGCTGCGCACCCAGGAGGCCTTTGTGCGCCAAGGGTCAGGTCAGAGGGCAACCGAAACACGGCTGAACCCTGCACGCGGCTCCCGGGCGCGGGGCGGCGCGACCCAAGCCGCTTCCTCCGGCCGGTCGGCCCCAGGCCCCGGCCTCCCGCCCTGCGGCCCCGCCAGCGCGGCTTCCGGAGCCCGTTGGTGCGGTGACCCGGGCCCTTCGCAGCGCGCGACCGGGCCTCTGCAGTAGACGCACCGCCTCTCCGGCATTAGCCCGCAGGCGTAGCACTCGGGCGGGGCGGACGGTCTCTGCGGCCTTCCCCCTTCGAGATTCCGGGCCTGCCCACCGCCTTCCCTTAGTCTCTGCGCCCCGCATCAGTCCAGGGCTCAGCGCTCGCCGCGAGCCCCGCGGAGAGGCCCTGCTGCGGCGCGCCGCCCTCTCGGTCCGAACCCGCTCCGAGCCAGGCCTCTGCCCTCCAGCCCTGTGGCCTGCTCCTGTCGTCGTTCGGGAGTTTTCTGCAGGATTTTGGCTGGGCGGCCCTTCCCTCTGAGCCTTCGGCGGGGCTGCGGGGCTCCGGGGCTCCGTGCTATTTCTGCACGTGGTGCAGCCCTGACCTCGCGTCGATGATGATGGCATCCTTCTCGCATTTTCTTGCTCCGCCAGGCCCGAGACGGGCGTGCAGAAGGAGGGACGCACACCTCGGGGTGGAGAGAGCAAGCGGCGGCCCCGGCAGCGCAGAGGGGGCCGTTTCCGCCCCATCTGTGTTCGGGATGGGCGGTGGTGGGGGGCGGACCCCCTGCGCACTCCTTAGACCCTCCGGGTTGGCAAGCGCCTGTTAGATTTTCCTTCTCTTCCCTAGTTTTCTCAGCTAGCAGATGCACGCTTCGAAACCCCTGCCCCGGGACCCCAACGCGGGGGTTCTGGCCTTCACAAAGGCCTGAAACACGGGGGCGGCGGGGAGGGGAGGGGAAGTTGTTCTGCTTTTCACAAGTGTCTCCAGCACAGATTAATTTTAGCAAGTTTCGCGAAAACAAAGCGGCCCCCTTCTGTGCCTTTAGGTGACTTTTGTGACATTTAGCAGCAAAGAAAACTATTTCCTCTGCCATTCAGAGCTAACCACGTGTAATTGGCCCAGAAGTCTGTTGTATTTTGGGGAACTGTTTGCGATATCCCATCTGTTTTCATCTCGCGGTTCAAACGAGTCTGTGTTTACCCTTCTGTCGGGGAAATTGGTTTACATGCACAGCAATTTCGGTGCGACACCGAAATATTCCCTTGAACTAACGCTACGGGTCCGACAGGCTTTGTACTGCTAATAACCCTCCATTACGTCTGTCAGGAGACATTTACACAGCCGCGTGGTCGGTCTCATAAAGGAAATTAAGATCCTAGGCTTATCTTAACTATTTGAAAACCAATTGGTTTCTGGGGATGGCCACAGACGCAGACGCACGGGTCGCCGAAGGCGGTCGAGCAGCCCGGGAGCAGTCATGTCGCAGGAGCGGGGATGGGCGGGAGGAAGCCTCGATGCTTTCTGGTTTCCGCGGGTGGGCTAGGGTGACACCGAGTGACTCCTGGCAGCTACTCCTCCCGCCCGTCTCTTTTCTCCGCACCGCCATCCGGAGCTGTGGGTCCAGTTTCCCAAGTGACAGACCGCAAACCCTCAGGGAACTGGCGCGAGCCAGGGTGGGATGGTCTCTCGGTGTCTTTCGCACATGGAGGATGGGTGGAGACGTAGGCGACCCAGCGGCCATCTGGCCGTTTCGCGGATGGCAGGGAGACGATTTGGTGCTCTCAGGAGGACAAAGTCTCCCTCCCAGGACTAAAGCGCGCGAAGAGCTCAGGGCGGTGGAGCTTGAAGCGCTGTTCGGTCGCGGTTGGGGCGCTGCTGGGTGGCGGACTCTTTCTGGCCGGCTTTGGGCGCCTGCCCAGGGTGAGGAGCTGGAGCCGCGAGGTGGCTGCGGAGGGGTCTCCGCACGCCCGGGAGTGTTCCTGGAGACGCGTCCGGCTGTCCTGGGGCTGAGTAATTGGAGAAATTGCTCTGAAATCCCGTCCGCTGCCCTGGCTTCGAGGCCCATAATCAGCGCCTGGCGTGTGTACAAATGCTGATTTTGCGGGTGTTACTTAATCCACGCGGGCGATGAAAAGCCGCAGGTTGGTGGCAGGTTCATCTCCTACGCCAGGCTTCTTCCAAGTTTGGTCTGGGGAGCAGACGCTGAGCCTCAGTTGGGGTTTGTGTCTGATAATTGGGTTATTATCCCAGCCTCCCGGTAGAAATCAGCCATTTCCTCTGCATCCCATGTTAATTTACTGTTTCAAGGAGAGGAAAAGTTGGTAGAAGAGAAAACCAGAATGATTTCCACACAGTGTAAAATGTAACCAAGGTTGTTTTGGTGAAGGTGCGAAGGGAGCAATAGTCAGTTGTTCATTTAAACCTTAGTATTAGACACCATCACAGCTGTCTGTAGGAAGTCATAAAATCAGTAAATGACTCTTCTGCAAAGGAAGACCCAAATCTTAGCCTTAGGGTTTGAGAAGTGACCTTTGCTAACTCTATTGGGGTCGAGGCCTGCTTCCTGGTAGATGCAGGAAAACAAAGGTCTAAGGCCAGAACCTGTGTCTCCCCAGACACTGTCCATCTCCTCCAAAGGCGAAAGGGAATCAGCCTCAGCACGCCCCCTTCTGCTGGCAAGCCCTGACTTCATACCCCCCACCATAAATTTCCTACATTATTTGACTTACGTAAGTACTGGAAATGCATAATTTTAAAAATTTTAAAAATGAAAATATTCCAGAGAATATAAAGGAATGAAAATTCTAACCTGCCTCACCCCTGAAAGCTCAAAAAGCAAATAATTCAGTAATTCATGACAAAGAATGAGAATTTACATAACTACTAGGAGATAGGTCTGAATTATAAGGGGACAATCTGTCTTTTAAGATCCTTGAGCATTTTATTTTGTGGCTGTTTAAGTACTTGTAATAAAAACAAATCTACAAATAGTGTGAAAGGACCCCCAACTCTAGAAGCTAGTTTTAGTCAATGAGTGAAGGTGGGTCAAAGGTTTGTCCTGAAAACTAATGAATTGAAGGCTAAGATTCTACTTTGTATTCATGATCAGCAAAGCCACGAATTATCTCAGAGTACATGCTCACATATTCTGGGCAATCATATAAACTGTTTTGTTTTTTAGTTTACCAGGGTTTCTTGTAGTGGCTGACTTTGCCATATTAACTGTCATTCCTGATGTTTGTTTCTTTTGTCCTTTTTACCCATCTAGTACAAATGACCAGAAATTACACTGAAGAGACTCCTCCCACAATTTGTTTTTGAGGGACTGCTGCTGCTTAGCCCTGTACTAGCAATAATGAAGGCCACAGAATGTGTTTCCTGCCCTTTTGGAGCCTCTGCTTTGTTTAGGGAGAAGAGCCTTAGCAAACTTAGGATATCCATGTCCATTAAGGGGTAGGAAGGGCTTGCCTAGTATTGCTGAGGGAACATAATGAGAAAGCCACCAGCTTTCCAAGACCCAGGTGATCTTCAGGTCATGTCAGAGAAGAAATTAGAAGAGGAGAGGAAGAAGTCAGTAGCCAGATGGGGCCTGGCTCAGCTTTGTGTTTCTTTTCCTGCCCCTTCTGCTCTTGGAGTGGGCACCAGAAAATGACTGAAGAGCAAATCTGGAATCCATGGTGTATGTCTCTGTGTTTGGAGGGGTGCAGTGGGTGAGGGAAAGGCCAAATGCATTGTCTGATCATTCACTACCTGTGGTGAGGTCAGGGAGCTCCGTTTTCTGGCTGTCAACCCAGAGCTACTCGCCTTGCTATTTGCATCAACATGATGCCCAAATGTAATCTGGAGAAAATAAACTAACTGGATTATGAGCTAAAGAGTCATGCAGGGTTTTTTCCTTGTGGGGTCTCAACAGCTGTTCTAGGACAAACTTTACCCAATAAGACTGCCCTCATCACAGGATGAATCTAAAGGACTTAATTACCTGCAAGTAATTTATAGAAAGTACTTGCAATTTTGTATGTGACTAGAAAGAATAACCACAGCGGAATCCCGGCTGCATTTCTAATGGTTTTTGAGACTGCTTTTACCTGGTTGGTGTTTGAAAGCAAAAGAATTCTTTCTACTCGAGAAAATTGTTTGATTCTCTAATTCCACATGTATTTGGCATAGTTAAAAACAAATTCGGATACAGTTGCTGTTTTGATTCTGTCTGCTCTCTCCCCCCATCTCCCTCAAACACACGCTTTGGTTTGATTTTTCAGACCACACACACACAGGGAACAGAAAGTTCCATAAGTGATCAGAGTCTTATCAATTCTATAGTTGGTGGAAGCCTTGTTCTTTGACCACCTGCCTCTTCATAGTATTGCACTAGGGCAAGAACTTCCCCCTCCACTAATAATGCGGATGTAGTAGGATGACTATCATGGCCCATCTGCTTTGGCATTTAAAACAAAGCAAGTTTAGGTTCAGCCGGTCTGAAGTCTGCTTTCTTTAAGTCTTGCCCACAGTCTGTAACTATAATCATCCATAAGGAGCCTATGCCATTGACTTTGCCCAACCCCTGTGCGAGTAGACAGGTGCCCAGGCCAGGGTCAGCATCACTGTTTGGGGAACCTTAAAGAGCCTGGAGGAGCCCCGCAAATGTGAAGCACCCCCACGTTCACTTTACAGTCTTCCTCTCCCATGTGAGAGCCAAAAGACCTGCCTGCCCCTAAAATATTGCAAGTAAAATACCCATTTAAAAACTTCTGTCGACCTGTAAATGGTTGTATTTTTGCCCATTAATCAATTATTAAGCACCTAATTTTTATTTCCTCCATATATATGCACTTAGTCATTGAAATTTTGCCCAGCACACAGAGCATTTGGCCATCAGCTTCTTCTCTTTGGGAAAGCCACTTAAGTATATTTTCAGGGATGACCAGGGAGACAAGGATTAAGTTTATGTGCAGTTGGTGAAGCCCGCAACTAGTAAAGGCCTTGCTCTTGGCAAAGCAGTGAATGCACGGGTGGGTGGAAGCAGGGGATGGGGAGAAGATGAAGGAGGGGGTGGGTGGGTGATCCAGAAGTTCTAGCTTCTGAATTTTCTTAGCAGGCTCTGGCCATAATCTCTTACGCCAATAGGCCTTCAGACATAATAAAGGTCATAGCTATTAGATGAGAGAGAACAAAAGAACCATTTTTCTTAAAGCAAGTTAAAAAGAAAAAAATTGTCATGCATCACTTAATTCTAGCAAAACAACGATTATATATCAATAAGACATAACATTACAGTCATTCCTAGTACATATATGCTTAATTTTTTCTATCTGTATTTCTTCTATCTAAATTCAAAGATAAAATATACAAAGTCAGCATTTACCATTTATCATATTATTTCATATATATTTGTTTTTTCCTTAAGACGTACATTTTTTTTTCCCCCATGGACTTCCTTTTAGGCACAAAACTCAGATTCTGCAAAAACACTTTCAGTTGTTTTTTTTTTTTTTTTGGCTGAGTTAGCTTTGCCCATTTTACTAACTGTGCTTTTATACATTTATTTATTTTTGTGATTTATAAAAATGTCCTCATCATTTTAATAGTCGCCCCTGGGTGCATGGGCAATGGTTTAGAAAACTTCCAAAATATGGTAATACCACTATAGCAAAGCACCATACAGCAACAAAAACACAAACCCACTGAACATTAGCCCAGAACAACATTCCTCCAACTGTCTGGGGAAAATAAACCCAAAAAAGCTATCTTTCATCGTGCCTGAAAGGTCAGCTAACCAGGGCTCTCAGGAGAACAAGAGGAATGGTACTTTATGGAGGAGGGCCCCTTATGGAAGACCCTTGGCTTCCAGCTCCCCAGAAATGCACTCACTCCAGTGTGGGGTGTGGAGAAAGATCTCATCTCAGAAAGAAAGGTTCAAGGCATGTCGCTATGTAGAGGCTGCCCCATCTTGTGTGGACCTCTGGGCTGCAGGAAAGAATATAGTCAAGGTAGTCCATTCGAGCTACTAATTTCTCTGATCCCGTAACTGAGGGGAGGGTTCTGGTTCTTTGTTTCTCTATCTATTTATTTATTTATTTCTAGTAGTTGTTGTTACTTATAAAGGGCTGAAGGGAAGATGGGTTTGTGTTCAGCGTCATGATATAGACAGGGATTTTGAGGTCCGGTTGTGCTTTATACTGGACGTATGATCTTGGGCAAGTCACAGAGCTTTGAATTGTCAGTCTTTTTCCCTCTAAAATCAGAGATAACAATGGCTGCTTCCCTGAGTTGCTACGAGAAGTCAATGAATTAAGACATGCAAAAGCACTGATTTCATATATTGCAAGTGCTCTGTAAATGACTATCCTGCTGTGTGGAGTTTTTCTTGAGTATGAATCAGCAGAAAACAACTGCCTGTACTCTCTCTTTGTCTTTATGTGCGTACACACAGCCTTTGCCAGCGGCGGATCAGATCTGAGTGAATGCCTGAAAAACCTGGTGAAGAGAAGGAGAGCCTGGTGTGAGGGTGGGGCCCTATTGCACCCCATCTAACAGCCCAGGGCCACACAAATAACAGGGTTTCCGGCCAACTCTGGAGTTAGAGCAAGTATAATGGGACAAAAGAAAAGGGTAGAGGGGACGTGGTATATTCCGTTGACTTTTGTCAGCCATGGTAGGAGGTCGAATGGAGTGCTGGCTATAAGCAGGAATGTCTGGAGCCTGCTTAGAACATTGCTTGTTCTCTGGGTAGTGGTACTTTTGAGATGCAGCAGAGATTTGAGCTAAAGCTTGTGACTAGGAATAAACTGCCTGTGTCTGCTTTCGCCACTTACTGACTGGATGACCTTGGGAAGTTCCTGCACCTCAGCGCCTCAGTTTATCTGTAAAATAGGGGTGGTAATAATACCTATTTCCTAGGGTTGTTGTTGTTATGATTAAGAGTTCATAAACGTCAATTGCTTAGGACGGTGTCTGGCATGTAGCACATCGTCGCTGTTATTATTGTTTTTATGGTTGTTCTTATAGGAAAGCTGCCCCCACCGCTTTCCCTCCACCTCAATAAATGTTCATTAACCCCCAGCCAACCCGAAGGGGGAGACTGCTCATCACCTAGAGGTCTTTCTATGACTCTCTGCAATGACTGGTCATGTCTATGTCATTGCAAAGTGGTTCTCTAACAGTCCACTCTAGGGGAGACACATTTACCCCTCTCAGCAGGCTATCCCATCCCGCAGCATCTCTACCTTTACAGATAGTACCCACTTGTCCCCTGTGGCTTTTCCCCACCTTCATCTCTTCTGCTTGTGTTTTTCCTCTTCCTTCTGGTTCTTGAGTATGACCAAGAGTTCTTCTGAGTCCTATCAACCATCAGGGGATCTTGCACTCATCAGACCAGGGCTGCTGTTGGTCCAGATGAATAAATGGGTAGGTAGATGGACTCTATGGACAGTGTTTGGTTGCTGATTTTTATGAAATCAATAGGAAACAAAAAACAAGAGTATCAGAAAAATTAAATGCCCTGTTGCTTTTAAATGAGTCTGATAATCTCATTCTTCATGCTGTCATACGTCCAGAATGATAACAGTGTTATTTTAAGAGATGGCAAATAAATACAAATCCCTTTCCAAAACATTGCAGGACTCTGCAGTTTCCTCTGAGAACGTCTTGCCTTTTGAGGGTGGCCTTAAATTCCACAGTGGGAGGAGCATCCTTGAGCAGGCCCCCTCTGTTAGCAGTCTGCCATTCAGACAAGGGCTTAGGGCATTCCTTTAGGACCTACACAGTGGAATGAATTAGGCCATGGCATTTTTTTTTAAAGATCTTTATTTATCTGTTTGACAGAGAGAGACACAGCAAGAGAGGGAACACAAGCAGGGAGAGTGGGAGAGGGAGAAGCAGGCTTCCCGCCCAGCAGGGAGCTAGATGTAGGGCTCCATCCCAGGACCCTGGGATCATGATGACCTGAGCTGAAGGCAGATGCTTAACGACTGAGCCACCCAGGTGCCCCAAGGGCGTGCCATTTTAGAATGAGCTCTGAATCTCCAGATTGTGAGCACTTGAATTCATAGTCTCCGCATAGCTTTGCTACTGACATTTATTAGCCAAGAGTGTTGCTGCCAACACAAGTTTTGAGTAGATTGTGGTATAAACAGATTTCCTCTTTACACATTCTAATCAGCGCAGAAGAACTGTTTTTATTGAAACCGTATCTCAGCTTAAACTTCTCCACACATGTAGGCACACATGTACAGAGTTTAAATTGTATTTATGGTTGGTAAATGTTCTAATTATGGGGCTGCGTGTGTTCAGAGAGGAAAATTAAATCAGCAAACATGGGAGGCCAGGGCGCCCTTCCGCTCGGGTTTGGGTCCTTTATGGTTTTAGGTTTTGAGAAATCAAGGCCGTGAAATCGTGGGTGACAATCCAGGCAGACATTTGTCTCCTGGCCGATTTACAATGTTACCTACAGATTTTTTTTTTCCCTCCTTGATGAGGTGAAGTTTGATTCCTCATTGCCTGGTTCATCCTAACACATCACGGGGCAATGTCCCATAAGCGGTTCTTCTGGATAATATCCTGGGCCTCCTTTTCCATATGAGAATATGTGGAATGCTCAGATAAAAAAGGTATGTAATTGACATTGTGCCCATCAGCCCCATCCCATGCTGCTCTCGTGATAGTAGCAGCAAGTAGGTTGCTAGTCACTAAGCAGCGCCTAGGTTTCTTTGGAACTCACCGAAGAGGATGCATCAAGATCCTTCCCAGGACCACTGAAGAATGCTGTCCTGGCTGCAGCAGAGCCCTGGGTGCCCAAGGGTTTCGAAAGTAGCTGCTGCTATTATGGAGCTAGCTCAAGGAGCATTGGAATTTGCAAAAATGGGCAAAATACGCATCCAAGGACATGTAGAGCATAATCTTGCCAGGTCGACCCAACCACAGTCATTTTGCTGCTGCAGGCAAAATGCCTTCCTGATGTAGGTTTGAGTTGAGCGATTACTGAGGGAAATTTTTGTCTTGCCCACACTCTCAGATTGTTCAGCTTTCTCTTTTAACATACCACTCTGCCCTCCTCCACTCAGACTATGCGGTGTAGACCTGGCACCCTTAACTGCATAATCTCTTTGCTGACAGCTGGAAAGTAAAGGCATCTGTGACAATCAGATGGGGTGCCTCAGGTTGTTCCAGATGTCAAATTGATTAATGTTGGAGTCAGGGCTGCCAGCAGATCCCCAGGAAACAACCCTGGTGGTTGTGGCATCAGCGGGTAAAGATGTATATGCACAAGATACCCGTCCCTCTGTATCAGTTTAGGAGAAGGTCCCCCAAATTGTGCACTCCCCCAGGGTATAAATGCTGATACATACATTTTTCCAGGCATTTTTCATGTTCCCTAAAACAGGGAGTTTGTTCCATTACATTAGCATCAGTGTTTCTAGGCTGCGAGGTCCAACCCAGAAAGGCCCTGTGGAAAAGCCCAGCACACAGGATGTTTGTGATGATAAAATAGCACATTTCTGTAGTATTTCTGATTTTCCAAAGTACCATCATTTTCACTGCTTCTCTCCCTGTTAGCTTCAATCCCTGTAAGGCTGAGAAGGGTGTGATTGTGTAAGTGACCCAGGGTTCGTGTTCTGGAGCACTCTGTGGACATAAGGTGCTGGTACCATCCCACCTCCACCCGCCACCACGAGATGGGTGAATGGCCTATCGCATACCAGGCAGTTTGATCAGCCCAAGGACTGCAGACTCAGCACCCCGCCCCCGGCCTGTTCTCTTATCTAAGTGGGGTTCCCCAGATCAGTAGCAGCAGCAGTACCCCCAACCTCCTGGATCAGAACCTCTGGGAGTGAGGCCCAGCAATCTAAGAAGGCCTTTGGGTGATTGCAGTGCACACGGAAGGTGGAGAGAACCGCTGGCCTGGCCCAATAGTAGGAACTTTGCGTTTCCTGGCCCTTGGGGCCCTGAGGCAGCCCTATGAACAGTGCTCAAAATTTCATGAAACTTACTGGAAATCATATTCTTCAAGTTACTCTTTAAAAATTACATATTTCATTATAGGTTGCTCAGTTATTAAGCGTCTGCTTTGGCTCAGGTCACAATCTCAGGGTCTTGGGATCGAGGGGGGGGGGGGGGGGGGGGGGGGGGGGGGGGGGGGGGGGGGGG
>CM052809.1:47929109-48005616 GCA_028533885.1 Nasua narica | reverse complement strand
AGTTATTACATGCTCTGTGCTTGGTACTGGGAGGTCCAAAGATGGCAATGTCCCTCTTCTCGAGATAACTATAGGCTCATGAACAGATTAGTGCAATACAACGTAGTAAGTACTGAAAGGCAGACGTAACCAGTACTGTAATAGAAAAAAAAATCTGAAAAACTTGGGGAAATAATCTTCAGGCGAGGCCACATGGCTTCCGGGCTTTGTGGATGAGCTTGGACAGATGGGATCTGGGGAGGTGGGAGAGCAGGCAACTCTCAGGTAGAAACCTGCTCCTTTCTCTTCATCACCCACCCACCCACCCACCCAAGAGAAACAGGAGCTAACCTCTGGACTTTGGGTTTGCCCTCCTCTTGGGATTTTCTGCCTTTTTCCTGGGCAACAGTGTTTCCGATTATGAGAGCACTGATAGAACATTTGAAACAGGCTTACAGAGACTCTGCATTAGAAAGAACCTGAAAATAAGACCTTTGGCATACTTCTATACACCTGCCTCATCTCTTATTATGACGGGCACATATTTAAAAGGCACTCTCCCTTTAACTGGGGACTTGAAACCAAATGCAGCATCATCTTGATTCCAAGTCTATTTGGAGAACATTTCAGTTTTATTCCAGTAAAGTGACTTTCGAAAATATGTAGGTTTAATTTCAGCGCAACTGTTTCACAGGACTTTGTCTTTAAAAAAAAAAAAAACTCACGATTTTGTGGTTTATGTTTCAGAAAAAAAAATTCTCTGGGCTAATTTTGCTTTTAGGTTACAGTGAGGTTGTTCCTCGTTTGTCAGGTTTCTGGTTCTAGAACCCCAAGCCTAGGCAAATGATGGGCTTCCTCTCAAATTTGCGTTCTGTCTGTCTGCAGTTACACTAGAGAATGCCTGTGTAGCCCAGTACCCCCAGCAGAACTAAAACAAGAGGGAAGGGGAGGGGCAGGGCAGAGATGCTGATACAAGGAAACTTTATATGTAGCAACTGAAACTTATACCAAGAACATCAGCAACTGCCTTCTCCTGGGTGGTGGGGGGTGCTTCTGGTTCTAAATGAGGTGTTAGTGTTTGTGGGGTGATAACCTTGTCCCACTGAATTATGATGAGAAAACAACCCAGTTGCCTACAGAGCCAAAAACAAACCTCAGAACCGCTTAACTCATCCGTCAAACAAATTGTATTTTAGGAAATGCAGGACAGAGAAAAATGCAGAAAAGAAAAGGAGATTTATTTATTTGTACAAAAGTAGAATGACAGGCATTTGAGTGGATCCAAATAGCATTTAGGGAGAAAAAAATGTGATTCATTGCCAGCTATTAAATCTTGTTTATCCTTCTTTAAACTAACCAGAAACACATTTGGGGAAAACACTAGTTAACAGTTGGAGCATTGGAAGCCTCCTAGTGGTGCTGTCTCTGCCTTCCCTGCTTTTCCAAGAGGAGGATGAGGGTATGAAGCAAGTGAACGGTGCTGCAAGAAACTGGGGCAAGGGAACACTTTCTGGTCCTGCCTGTGAAGCTGACCCTCAGACTCAGAGAGAATTCCTTCAACTTCCCCAAAGAAGGATGCTTACCTTAGAGCAGCAGTGAGACGGTCCATGTTTACCAGGTAGTTTCAGTTTTATATCCCAAAACGTTACTCCAAAACAATCGGTGACCAATTGATGTGTCCCTTCAAAAGGCACCATTTCCCCAAGAGCTAGTCCTTACCATAGTATCTCCCAGACCAACGGCTGTCAGCACCGGGGCCAACTCCAGACACAGCTCTGGGACTGAAATGCTTCAGAGCACTTGGCAAGGACCTGAAAAATTTTGCTGAAATCCCAGAATCTGGTAGAAGAAACCCTCCAACCCGCAGTGTGCTCTGGTGGTCCCTTCCAGGCTGGTCCTGTGCTCTTTCCGCTGCAGGGCCCATGAGGGAGCAGCCTTGTATAATGTTTGGGTCATCGATGCCTTTAGAATTAGAGGAGGCAGTGCCTACCATAGACCAAAGGGTTCACTTGATTTAATTAATTACAAAAATATACGCTTCTCTGAAAGAAGTCACTAGCATCTCTTTGTTTTCCAAGCAAATAATTCCATAAGGATTATCTAGGGTTTGTGGTTTCAGTAGTGTCTAGAGAGGGAATGGCCTGCTGAGGTTAAGGCCACAGGCAAAGGTCCAAGTGGACTCATTAGATCCACAGAATGACTCTCCCCCCTCCCCCTGCCACCAGGATGGTCTAGGCAGAAGGAATATGATGGTCTGCTGACTTTCTGGCCTCAGAGCCCTCAGTGAGGCTGAGTGATCTTGGCCTGTGTTGGCTTCTGTCCTTGGTCCCCTGAAATCTTCAACTTTTCACTTTTGCCCAACGTATCAGATTCCCTCACGTATTTCCATTAATATTATAAATTCCTTGAGGACAAGAACTGTGTTTTAATCATTTTTGTATCCCTTTCTCCTAGCAGAGCGCCCACCCTGTAGACTCAGGCATGGAAACGCGGCGGTTAAAATGGGTGGGACCATTTTACTTGCCAGCATTGTGAACCACCCAGGCTAGGTGTGTGCAGATTGAAGGTGCAGACAGGGCTATTTCCCCCCAGACAGCTACGTTAATCCCTAGTATTACAAAGACTCTGCTTTTTTCATTTTAATGAATGCTGCAAACAGCATTTCAACGGTCACTACCACTACCAAGAAAAGCCAGCCTCCCCACCATCCTGTGGGTTTCCTCCGCGTCTGCACTCTTAGGGTGAGATTCCATTTGAACGTCTGCTACAGTACCTATGGGATTTATCTGATGAGAGGAACTTAAATAGCCTGAGAGGTCAGAGGAGACAAACTTCGATTAGAAGAAAGGCGTGCCTTCCATTCTGGCCGTTTGGCCAGGGTAGCTGTTTGTGGAGGGAAGGGAAAGCATGGCACAGAAGAGCATCACGTTAGTTCAGAAATGTCATAATGTGCATTCTTCCGGGAGGGGCTGGGAACATCACTAAACCCCTCTTGTCTCAGGAGGAACATTTGGGCACGAGATGGACCAAGTTAAGAGTGTTAGCAGGGGGTCCAGACTAGTGGTTCTCTGACTCTTCCCGCAGATCATAATGATAAATGGAAGAAAGAATTTTGTTTTTTTTTAAAGATTTTATTTATTTGAGAGGGAGAGCATGAGCGAGTGGGGAGCAGGCGTAGGGAGAGGGAGAAGCAGGCTCCCCGCTGAGCAGAGAGCCCAATGTGGGACTCAATCCCAGGACCCTGAGATCACGACCTGAGCCCGGGGCAGACGGTTAACTAACCAAGCCACCCAGAAGCCTCCCTGTTACTTTTTTTTTTTTTTTTAAGATTTTATGAGAGAGAGAGAGAGCACCGGCGGGGTGGGCGGGGGTGGGATAGAGGGAGGAGCAGAGAGAATAAGGACTTTTAAAAGTAACTAACATTCCCAGGTGCTATAGACCGAATGTTTGTGTCCCCATTCCACCACCCCCCCCCCCAAATCCATGTGTTGAAACCTAATGCTTGGTGTGATGGCATTTAGAGGCCGGGCCTTTGGGAAGTGATTGGGTCACAGGTGTGGGAGCCATGAGTAGGATCAATGCCCTTTTAAAAGAGACCAAAGAGAGCTCCCTCGGCCATTTGACATCCCAGTGAGGAAAGGCAGTCGGCGACCTGAGAGAGGGCTGTCACCAGAACCCAACCATACTGACACCCTGACCTGAGCCTTTCAGCGTCCAGAACAGTGAGAAATAAATTTCTGTTGTTTATAAGCCACACAATCTGTGATAGTTTGTTATAGCCACCCTACTAAGACATCAGGGTAGTACCTTAAAAAAATCTAATCAGTTCTTTGCACCTGTTCACTTGACTGCCTGACCCATGTTCTGGTGCTTCTGGGAAGAGCAGCGGTGGACGGAATGTGGCTGGGACAGCAGGCTCTAGGTAGGAACTGACTGACAGCAGGAGGCAGTGGATGTTCCCTGCCAGGGTCCTCTGACTCTGGCCTGGCTCCCTCTGCCACATCTCCTTCTGCTTCCACTTTTTAGGGAGAAACTGGTTGCCACCACATTCCTGCAGGCACCAAAGCTCACATCACACCATCACATGGCACGTTTGCCCCGAGAGCTTCATATCCAAGAGTGTGGCAGCAAGAACAGTACTGTTGCCGTTTTGCCCCATGCCCCTCACTGAGGTTAAGAATTTCAAGAAGCAAGGGCGTCTGTGATCCAGCCACTGCACTCCTGGGTATATACTCAAGAGAATTGAAAACATATCTTTTTTTTTTTTTTAAGGTTTTATTTATTAGGAAAGAGAGAGAGTGAGAGAGAGCATGAGAAGGGAGAAGGTCAGAGTGAGAAGCGGACTCCCCATGGAGCCAGGAGCCCGATGTGGGACTCGATCCCGGGACTCTGGGATCATGACCTGAGCCGAAGGCAGTTGCCTAACCAACTGAGCCACCCAGGCGCCCAAAAACATATCTTCGCATAAAAACCTACACACAATTGTTCACAGCAACACTATTCATAGTAGTCAAAAAGTGGAAGCAATCTGTATGTTCATCAAGGGATGAATGGATCAACAAACGTGGTACGTCCACACACTGGACTAGTATTCAGCTATAAAGAGTATGTGCTGACACGTGCTTAGCAGCATGCTAAGTGGAAGAAGCCAGACACGAAAGGTCACATACTGTATGATTCCGTTCAGAGGAAATATCCAGAATAGGCAAATCTATGGAGTCCGAAAGTAGATTTGTGATTCCCTAGAGCTTGAGGAAGGGAGAATGGGGAGTGACTGCTAATGGGTATGGGATTTCTTTTTGGGGTGATGGAACTGTTCTAGATTAGAGAGTGGTGATGGTTCCTCAACATGGCGAATATACAAAAACTCACTGAATTGTACACTTAAAAATGGTGAATTTTATCGCAAAAAAAAATGCAAGTAAAAAAAAAAAGTAATGAACTCAAGTCTGCAGGAAGCAGCAGTCCCTTTTCCTTCTCTCTTCCCTCCCTGAGCCAACTAGGAGCCTTGTTCAAATATTTACACACCCCAGACCTGAGATTTGGACTGACCTGTTGGCTCTTTAGTCTTTTCTGCTACCTTCCAGCCACATCAATGCACTTCAGTGTCCATCCATCGGGACTCCAATGAGTATTCAGTTCTGAGAGGAAGAAGGAAATCACAGCCCACTGAAGGCTTGCAAGCAGACATGCTGAAATGTGGTACAACTCAAGTAGTGCTTTCTCAACCAGACCCAAATAAAAACAAAGGCTCTACACTTAATTTTCTTAAGGTTTTATTTATTTCTTCACGAGAGACACAGAGAGAGAGAGAGGCAGAGGGAGAAGGAGAAGCAGGCTCTATGCAGAGCAGGGATCCCAATGTGGGACTTGATCCTAAGACCCTGGGATCATGACCTGAGCTGAAGGCAGACACTTAGCCAACTGAGCCACCCAGGCACCCTAGATTTACTTTTTTTTTTTTAAAGATTTATTTATTTATTTATTTGAGAGAGAGAGAGAGAGAGAGAGAGAGAGAGAATGAGAGGGGAGAAGGTCAGAGGGAGAAGCAGACTTCCTGCAGAGCCAGGAGCCCGATATGGGACTCGATCCCGGAACTCCGGGATCATGACCCGAGCCGAAGGCAGTCGCCCAACCAACTGAGCCACCCAGGTGCCCCTACTTTTTTTTAACTGACAAATGGAACCCAGAATGGTTAAGTGGGTGAAAAATATTCCAATGATTCACATTAGAACATTGCCATCGTGTGGACCACAAGGAGACCGGGAGAGCAGACCTGGCCTCCTATCGGCACAAATAGTAGAAACACAGAACCCTAACAGTAGCTTACTGAGCTAACCCCTGCAGGCTGAAGAGAAGGTGTTCATATGGTCAGAAGTGTGTTTTCCTCATTTGTGTGAGCGAGTTAGTCAAGTGCTGTGGTGTAAGCAACAGGCCGAGATTCTGGGTGACCCAAGAGAAGGGGACTTTATCAGTGGCTCTCTGGTGTTCCCCCACTGACAGAGGGCCTGAAGAACCAGGCTGGGAGACAGGTCGACACCAAGACTGCTCCAGAGTGAGGAAGCCTGCGGTCTAGGAATGGTGCCACAACTGTAACAGTCTGGATAGGCCAAGCCGCCATGCTTGGGTCACTCAAGATTCGAAGTCTTGAGAAGAGGCATCCAATTGGTTGAGTTTTTAAGATGATGAGAACAACAATATCTAGTCTCTCAGCTTCTGTGACAGGAAGTGGTAGTCCCCGCAAAACTATGCACAGGGGAAAGAGGCCTTTCCCCCAAAAGAGATCACAGTGCTAATTAGGAAAAGGGAACAGATGCTAGGTAGACAAAAACCAACCACCGTTTCTTTCATTTGAACAACAGAAAATCACTTGAAACAAACTCATTTGAGCAAGAGCTTCTCTCTGAACGAGGGTGCTTGGTTATCTGTAGTGAAAGGATTTTGTGTTTAAAGTGAGACTTTAATTTTATGGGGATGCTGTGCCAAGAGCTGGGAGGGGGTACGAGGGCCAAGGCACAGTCGCAGTGGGCGCAGTCTCCAGGAGGAGGAAGCAGGCAGTTCTCCCTCTCTGGGAAATGCCTCCTCCTCAAGGGGAGGAGACTATCTATACAGAGGACACAGCCTGCCTCAAGGAGCTGCTCTTTCCCCGCTGGTTTCTCCAATGATTAGCTCAGCCTTTCAGCTGCGCAGAGCCAGTCAGCAAGGTTAGAGGAGAAGGCAAGGCCGGTTGTCTCTACAGCATTCTGCACGGTTTTGTGGTGGCAGTAGGTAATCCATTAGGATTCTTGGTGGCTACACCACAGATAACATTCTCCATGCCTCTTTGCATGTAATCTAAGTAATAAAGTGCTTGGCCAACTTTTTATTGATTATTGAGAATTATGAGTAATAGCAGCTGTGTTTGCTGGAGAGCTTCTGGGGAAAGATAATTGGAAACATCTTATGTTTCATGGCCATGGAACAATCGTCATGTTAGTTTTTAAGGAATTCCTCTAAAAATTAGGATTGAGTCTTTTAAAAAAAAGATTTCTAAAATAAGGACCATAATGCAACGCTAAAATTAATGATCTGTGGAGGCAACAGAGAAATCAGTTTGTGAGCAGTACTGTTCGTAATGAAAAACAAAAACGCAAGAATTGTTGTTAAAATTATGCACCTTTACCTCTGGAGAAGGCTTTGGCTTTAAGGAATAGGCATGTTGAATAGAGGCCAGCTATGCAGGTTTCCCTCCCATTCTCTGGCTGCTGCTGCTGCTGCTTCTTCTTCTTCTTCTTCTTCTTCTTCTTCTTTTTAATTTTTTATTAATTCTTCTTCTTCTTTTTAAAACATTTTATTTATTTGACAGAGAGAGGAGAGAGATCACAAGTAGGCAGAGAGGCAGTCAGAGAGTGGGGGGGAACCAGGTTCCCTGCTGAGCAGAAAGCCTGATGCGGGGCTCGATCCCAGGACCCTGGGATCATGACCTGAACCAAAGGCAGAGGCTTTAACCCACTGAGCCGCCCAAGCACCCCCATTCTCTGGTTTCTTAATACAAGAATCATGCATTTTAATACAAGTTTATAAAATATTCTAAAAATACTTAAAGTCTGTGTCAGTATAAACAGGATTGAAGTGGCACTGGGACCCAATTATTTGTTTCATGTACAATATAACTTCTTTTTAAAAATAGTGAAGTGTAGAAGAAGTATTCCTCTGTCTTAGAAAACTCAATCTTTTCATTATGGATCTCTAGACCCAGCCCAGGATAGATTCTTTGTAAAATCAAACATTAAAGGAGAGTCAATATTATGCCTATGACCTAATATATTCCTCTAGGGTAGATTCATGGGGAAATACTTTCACATCTCTGTTAATACATGATTCTTAACCATTTCTCAAACTTTAACATAAGGACATAAAAATCACAGCATATTAGCATAGTACAAAGGGTCATTGACAGTAACACCAGTTAGGAGGCTATTGCAATAATTTGAGCAAGTGAAGATAGTGAGTAGTTGGGCTGTGAATGATTTTTTTTTAATGATTTTATTTATGGGGCATCTGGGTGGCTCAGTTGGCTAAGCATCTGCTTTGGCTCATGTCATGATCCTGGGGTCCTAGGATAGAGCCCCACATCAGGCTCCCTGCTCAGTGGGGAGTCTGTTTCTCCCTCTCCCACTCCCCCTTCTTGTGCTCTCTCTCTATGTCTGTCAAATAAATAAATAAAATCAAACAAAATCTTTTTTTTTTAATTTTATTTATCCATTTAACAGAGAGAGAACCCAAGCAGGCAGAGAGGCAGGCAGAGGCAGAGAGAGGAGCAGGTTCCCTGCGGAGCAAGGAGCCCGATGCGGGACTCGATCCCAAGATGCTGGGATCATGACCCGAGCCAAAGGCAGCCGCTCAACCAACTGAGCCACCCAGGCGTCCCCAAAATCTTTTTTTTTTAAAGATTTTATTTATAAAAAAGATTTTATTTATTTATTTGAGAGAGAGAGAGCAAGGGCAAAAGAGAGAGCACAAGCAAGGGGAAGGGCAGAGGGAGGGACAGACTCCCCAGGTCAGGCAGATACACAATGGCCAGATACACAACCAAGGGAGAATGGTGTCCCCATCGACAAGAAAAGAATGTTGTTCCGGAAGAAAGGGGTAATCATGTCTGTCAGTTGCTCCTGAAAGGTTGAGAAAGATAAAAACTGAGAAATAAGGCAACCAACTGTCCTGATTTGCCCAGGACTCTCCCTGTTTTAGCATTGAAAGTCCTGTGTTCTAAGAAATTGTTTAATCCCAAGCAAACTGGCTTGGTTGGTCATCCTGCCAGTGAGAAATGTCCATTGGGCTTACTGGTCATGAATAATAAGGTAAGAAAAGTTTGTATGGAATAGTGGGGACAAAAACCCTGAGCAGAGTGGATTGGTTTCAAGAGAGAAGAGGTGGAATTATCGTCATACAATATCTATTTCAATATTGTTACATCATTATTCTTACATATTATTAAGGTTATGTAAGAAAATTCTTCATTTCTTTTAACAGATGCACTCTAAAGTATTTAAGAGTGAAATGTCCTGTTATCTGTGACTTGCTTTAAAATACTTCAGCAAGGGAAAAAGGAATGAAGCAAATAAGTATCACATTCAGAATTGCTAAATTAGGGGTTTGTTAGAATATTCTTTTTTTATGTATGATGGAAAGCTTTCATAATAAAAGGTGTTTCTAAGTTAAGGTGAATGGGAAAAAAAGGAATTAGAGACAGCAGGAATACACAAATCTTTTCAGGAGTTTTGCCATAAAGGAGAGTAAGAAATGGGCCGTATTGGATTGGTCTCTGGGTTTTGTTTTGTTTTGTGGTGGGAGAAGTTACAGTATGTTTGGCAGCTGATATAGGAACACAGATGAGGCAGGCAGGGCAAGGACGTACAGGGGTACTCACCCTGAGTGGGGAGAAGGAGGGGGCTGATGGCATGCAGGTGGAGGGCTTGGCAATGACGGTGCGGAGCGTGTCCACGGTCAGTAGGAGTACGGCAGAGAGAATAGGCACAGGTGCAGAGAGAGTAGGTGTGCTGGTGGGAGACGTGCAGTTGTCTGCTGATGGCTTTGGTTATTACCGTGAGGAAGGAGGCAAGGCCAAGGGCTGAGGGGGATTTCGAAGGTTAAGATCGAGGAAGAGGTGAGAAAGCATCTTCCGGGAATGTGTGAGAGAGGGACAGCGTTGACTGGAGAAATGCCACAAGATTGTCAGGCAGCGCTAAGGTCTTATCTGGGTTGGAAACTGGGCAGTAAGTGCAGAAGCTGCTGGTGGGGGGAGGGGGGCATCCTGTTGGTGCTCACCTTCCCACCATGACTATACACAGTTCCAGTGCTCTGCCTGAGGGCTTGCTCTGGCTCCGGAGGCATGCCCTGCCCGAACCCTGCATTAGCAGGATGGGCTGAAGACGGGCCTTCTGAGGTGGCCCTCAGCGGATGATGGACAGGGCTTTGGCGGATAAATACCCCGGCTCCCGAAGTATTTAACTGGGAGAATTCTGAGGCATGGTCCCATCCTGTAGCGTTCCCCAGTGGGATTCCCCAGTTGGCCACAAAACTAACTTGCTTATTAGTGACTCTTTTTTTTTTTTTTAAAGATTTTATTTATTTATTTGAGAGACAGAGAAAGTGAGAGAGAGCATGAGAGGAGAGGAGGTCAGAGGAAGAAGCAGACTCCCCGTGGAGCCGGGAGCCGGATGTGGGACTCGATCCCGGAACTCAAGGATCATGACCTCAGCTGAAAGCAGTCACTCAACCAACTGAGCCACCCAGGCGCCCCTTATTAGTGACTCTTTATTGATTTTCTTTCATCCCCTGTCTTACTTCCTGACTCTTTTACTGATGTTTCTTAGGACCATCTCCCCAAAAAACTACTGTGTTGCAATCCTTGTCTTAGATATTTCTTCTTGGAAAATAAAATCGAAGATAGTATGATATGTTTACTTGCTTGAGAGCAGACGCTCAGTGGATGGAGAACTGAATTTAACAGGGTTGGGCCTTTTCCTGTTGAGCCTTAAACAAGGTGAGAGGCAAGGGAGTTAGGGTGTAGGGCAGACCGTGGAGTCCGTGCTGGGTAAGGAGGGAGGTGAGGCCATGTGGCAGATGAGGGCCAGTGAGAAGAGAGATGGATTGGGGACCCTGGTGGATTCTAGGAGTTATTGGTGTTAGAGGATTAGAGGTATGAGCTCAAAATGTAGGAGTGGTGTTTGGAAAGTGGGAAGTTTGAAATTGAGAATATGGGGACTTAGTACCAGAGGACATCATCACTGGAAGAGAGGAAATCAAAGAACTAAGGGCAGGAGTGGTGTTACAGAGAGAGATTGTGAACCTGGGCAAAATCTTTTAAGGAAGACCTGGAGGCCACAGTCTGATGTTGGAAAGAGAAGGAAAGACAGTGCTCTGGAGAGGAAGAAGAGGAAGCAAGGAGGACATCTATCCCTGCTCCAGAACCCATGACTGGACTGGAGGGAAGCAGTTCCCTTAGAGGAGTTCAGTCTTGCACCTGAGGCAGAAGGAAAAGGAAACTTCAGCGAAGCAGCAGAGGGTGCTGGGGATTCTGTTGATGGTTGGCTGTGAATTCCAGATGGCATGGGATGGAGGTGTCTGGGAGTTGGAGGTGATATGGCCGGCTCCGTGGGGGTACCCCTGGCCTGTGGGAATGAGTCCTGGTAAGAGGGCAGTTGGGGACCTCGGGCTTCTTGTGGTGGGTAAGCACCCAAGCAGTACACATAGATGTGGTTTCATGGGCTTCACCCACCATCTCTCAGGCAGGTGTGGGGGTGAGATGGAGGGCTGTGGGGAGAGGAGGCAAACCAGCAGGAAACACAGGGAACTCTGCTGCAGTGCCTCTACCCCACTGAGTTCCAACTCCCCCTGTGGCTCACCCTGTGGAGTTTGGGACCCAGTGATGTTCTCCTCAGGAAGAGGAGGAAATCAAAGAGTGAAGGAATAGGGCAAAAGTCTCATAGTAGGGAAATGTAGAAAGAGGCTTCTCGGCTCTCAGCCCTTACAAGGTGAAGGCAGGAACGTTCTAAAAACCAACAAGGGGCAGGGGGGCTTAGGGCTATAAAAATGCCAATACATTTACCAGCGGGTCACAAGCCCATGAAGTTCAAGATCAACTTCCCCTCTCCTTTGGTCATTCTGCAGATTTCCCAGGGGCAGAAAACCTGTCATGTGAGATTGAGTTTTCTTCTTTATTAATAAGTTTATGGGATTGCTGATCAGTATGTATCAAGATGTGGAGCTTTTTTCTTTTGTCAGCAATCAGAATGAAAAACAGAATTATCGATTGCTTTCTGATAATTTCTCAAAAACTTGTGAACCTATTACCAGACCTCAGAGATAATGTTCTTGGACTTGTAAAGAGATCCGTGTAGCAGCACCTTCTGTGGCGTGCCCTGGTGGTGGCTGCTCAGGAGGAGGCTGGAGGCCCAGCTCCACACCTGCTTCTATGCAAAGCCCGCCCTGACCCATTCAGCCCATAAACTCCTTGTCGTGTGAACTCCTCTATCAGTCCTCATGCCACCCTGTGTTCCTCTTGGTCCCCTGAAAGCAACTTTTCATTCTTTTGCCTGAGCTTCACATCTCTAGGCAAGATGGTATCCCATGGTCCCCCGAGGGACCTATTATTTTGAGTCTTGCACGTTACCTGGCACAAAGTAGGTATTTAATGAAAATTGGTTGCATGAAAACCAAATGAATAAGTGACTGTATTTATTTCTTGAGCACCTCATAGGTTGCAAACATTGCTGTGGGTACTGAAGAAATAGTTGTAAATAAAAGAAATGAAAATCTCTTCCTTGTGGGTCTTACCGCTCTAGGGGAGGGAGGGCGATGCGTATTATGGCGCGAAGCCACCTGGGTAGGTGGCCAAGCTGAACTCCAATGGGAAGCGTATCTTAGTGACTGACCACTGGGGGCCTACCATGTGCCAGTTGTTTTAAATATGCTATCAAACTTCACCCACCAACGTGGAGTAGGCAGCGTCGATCCCTGTCTTGGAGATATGCAGTCTGAGGCCCAGAATGGTGATTTCCCCCAGATAATAGTGTCAAATGTGCAGAGCAGGGATTTGAGCACAAAGTCTCCCTGATTTCAGGGCACATGGTCCAAACCACTACACTGCATTGCCTCTTACTTTCTGCTGAGTCTGAGTAGGTGCGTTTATGTTGAGACATGAGGGGCCCTACTGAATTTGGCATCTTTATTTCTCTTTCTGTCGCCTGGTTATGAACGAATACAAGAGCAGACTCCTCACTTAAAATCAACCTTTGACTCTGAAGCCACTTGATAGCCTTACACTACCTAGCTCTGTTTAATTTCCATTTAGCTACAGTTGCAAAGTTGCAGGCAATCTAAAGGTAGGACCCTGAGCCTAGGATCTTTTTTGATACCCTTTTAAGTTAGCAATGTAAACCATACGAGTAAGGAAAAGAATGAAGAAGTTCGGCAATCTACACATATCACCGAGGCAGCAGCAGTGCCCTTATATTTGTTTCTAAATTATGCTCCAAATCTTAGACAACACTCCTCTGTTATTATTTGAAAAGTATATCCACATGTTACTGTGCACACAGGAGAAGCATTTGTTGGGGAGAGGTGGGAAAGAGGCCCCACGCAGAAGAGACCTTGCCTTATATTTAAAGAAGCAAGAAGGAAGTTGTCCAGCCAAGGAATGCTTGGAGGCAGCTCTCTGGACCCAAACGATGTGCGTGAGTGGAAATTACTTCCACGCTGACACTGGGGTCCACTCTGCCTCACGGGGCTGCCTGCTTACCGCTCCCCATGAGGGGGGTCCACAAGAGCCTCTGCTTCCCAGGATGTGTCCCAGAAGTGTGCCCAAGACAAACCTAGAGAGTCTGCTGCTCCCCTGGGAGCCAGCCTTTTCATCCCAACTCCCTTTCATCCCAGATAATGGATCTCCTATTGTGCTTGGGGAAGGCTGGGGCCTTGTCACTTATGGCAAGGGATGTCAGCATTGGGGGTGCCAGCATGCTTGTAGGATTGCTCTAGGACCTCAAGTTTGGTCCACACTGGGGTGGGGTTGTGAGTAGTGAGCCCCAATACACCCTCTCTCTTCAAGCAGCTCCAAGGTGGCTGGGCCCTCCTCGCCACATGCAGAGGACTTTAGGAAAAAGGAGCATTTTAAAATATTGAGTTTCCTGCTGGAAGTTACAATAAGAAATGAAACAGCGGGAGTTTGCTCTCCTTGGTCGCCTGAGAGCAGCTGCTGACCGGCGTCTCCAGCCCCCAGCGAGCGGAAAGCAGAACTTGCCCCGGGTAGGCGCTGCTCTCATCCAAACCAAACTTCCCCTCAATGACTTCATTGAAAGCTGGTTTACATCATGAAGAGAAACTCCATTTATTTATTTGTAATAACGACAGGATTTTATGGACCCACAAGAGGATGTAATTTAAGAAAACATTAGCAAGCTATTCCAAATACCAAGGTTTTGAAACTTGCTATGCCAAATAATCATCAATGGAAATATTTCAATATTGAGAATCCAGAGGGGCAGCAAAACTCCTTTTGAGCAGGGCTTTGGAAGGTGGAGAGGTTCTGAAATGTATGTTTTTGGTCATAACATCCTGGGGTCCTAAGAAAAGACAACTGGATTTTCAGAAACCCATTATAAACAACGTATGACCTAAGAGAAGTAGGTCCATCTAATGCCTCCCTCGTGGGACTTCAGCCCAATGAATAACTGAGAAAATGCATGACTGATCCACTCTGTTGCTTTGCTTTGAACAAAGTATTGGAGGGAATTACATGATGTTTTTATTAGGGTTTTTAAGACAAAATGATTGAGAGATTACCAGGAAAGAGGGTGAGCTAAGAATGGACGCTTGCTACAGAAATGTGATATTTTTCAAGTTCTCATTCTATGAGCAATCCTATGTCAGTGGTATTTGTAGTTCCTTAAATAGCGAACATCATAAATTTTTGGAAATCTTTTTGAACCATGTTCAACCCTTTCTATGAGAAGCCTGCAGGATTCAATGATGGGAGACACAGATTCCCCAATCCACCAAATCCTCGTCTTTTACTGCCAGGAGACATACGTTGGAAAGGTTGGATATGTGCACAAAGTCACCTGCTCATCTGACTACAATTACGTGTCCACACATATACTCAAAATTTAGATATCTGTCTCCTACCCCGACCCCACTCGACTGACTTTCCTGAATGGACAGTTAAATCTCATTTATGTTTATAGTCCCGGGCTGACACTGCTGTTCAGGTATTCAGTAAGTCGATGGAGTATTCACTCTACTGAACACTGTTCAGCACTGAGGGCCGGGGGAAGGAACAGAGTCTACAAAACCATCTAGGCTACTCTTAAGCTGCTCAAATCCTACAGAAAGAGAATTACCACTTCAGAGGAAAATTCAAGACCTTAGCGTTAGAGCTAACATTGCAATAGCAATTTGTACGTTAAAAGATGCTTTTCTAAATACTATCTTATCTGAGCTATACAAAAACACTTTGCGGCGGATTCATTTTCCCCGTATTTCAAATGAGGAAACCAGGTATCAAAGGGGTTAAGGGGCTTTTACAAGACCATAGAGCGAATATGGGGTGAAGTTGAGTCTTTCATCCCCAAGTTTGGTTCTCGCCTCGTTGTACCTTCTTCACCCACTGCTTTTCCTCAAGTTGGGACATTGACAAATAGATACTTTTTCCTCTTTAATAACAGCTTTATTAAGATGCAATTCACATATCAAAGGTGTGATTAGGTATATATAGCTCAGTGGCTTTTATTATATTCACAAAGCTGAGCCATCATCATCTTTCTATAGTCTCAAAACATTTTTTTTATCACCCTAAAAGAAACCCTATACCCATTAGCAGTCACTCTCTATTTCTTCTTCCCCAGCACCTTGCAAACACTAATCCTCGTTCTGTCTCTGTGTGTTTGCCTCCTTGGAACATTTCATATAAATGGAATCATGCAACATTTGGCCTTTTGCGTCTGGCTTACTTCACTTAGCATACTGTTCTCAAGGTTCATTCATGTGACATATGTATCAGAACTCCATTCCTTTTCATGGCAGAACAATATTCCTTTGCATGGGTATACCACATTCTTTTACCATTCATCTGTTGAGGAACATCTGGGTTGTTTCCACTTTTTGGCTGTGATGAACACTACTGCTGCAAACATTTGTATACAAGTTGTTGCATTAAGATCTGTTTCTCTTGGGTATATAGGTAGAAGTGGGAATTATGGAGTTATCAGATAACTCTATGTTTAACATTTTGAGGGACTTCCATACTGTTTTCCAAAGTGACTGCACTGTTTTACATTCCCACCAGCAACGTGTGAGGGTTATAATTTCTCTATATCCTTATCAACACTTTTTAGTTTCTGGTTTTGTTTTTTGTTGTTGTTGTTGTTATTGAGTTATTTGACTAGCAGGGAGCTATGTCAGAGATGGTATTAAAGCCGGATAAAATACTGGGCTTCCCCTAGTCTGGCAGTGCCTATCGTTCTGAGTTCAAATTCTAGCCCAGCTATTTAGTCAGGGGATAAGTCACAGTCTTGCTGGCTCAGCTTCCTTTTCTAAGAACAAGATTGTTGTATATTTCAAAAGAAATTGTAACTAACAACACTGAGTGCTGGCCAGCATGTAGAGTAAATGGGTCTCTCGTCCCTCGGTAATGGGAATGCAAAATGGAACAGTTGCTTTGGACAACCATGTGGCAGTTTTGAATAAAGTTCAATATATACTTAACAAATGATGCAGTGATCTCACTCTCAGATATTTACTCAAGTGAAGTAAAAATTTATGTCCGTGCCGAAACCTGTACATGAATTTTTATGGCAGCTTTATTCGTGATCACCGAAAACTAGGAGAAAAATGTCCTTCAAGTGATGAAAAGATAAACACAGAAATAATATAACTAATTCCAGAAAAAGAATTATATTCAAAAATTAAACATAACACATTACTGATATTCCCAGTAACATGGATGAATTTCAATGCATTATGCTAAGTGAAAGAGGCCAGACTCAAAATATTGAATAGGGTATGGTTTTATTGATATGATGTTCTGGAAAAGGCAGTGGTTGCCAGGGCCTGGAGGCGGGAAAAGAGGTGGACTACTGCTATGACCTGAATGTCTGTGTCCCTCCACACTTTCTGTTGAAACCTAACTCCTAAGGTTATGGTATTTGGAGGTGGGGCCTTGGGGGGGGGTGATTTGGTCATAAGGGTGGAGCCCTCATGAATGGAATTAATGCCCTTATAAAAGCAGCCTGAGGGGTGCCTGGCTAGCCCAGTTGGTAGAGCATGAGACTTTTGATCTTGGAGTTGTGAGTTTGAACCCCACAGAAGGGGTTGAGTTTACCTATTAAAAAAAAGGGGGGACACCTGGGTGGCTCAGTTGTTAAGCATCTACCTTCGGCTCCAGTCATGATCCCAGCATCTTGGGATCAAGCCCCACATAGGGCTATATTGCCCCTTTCTACTGTGTAAAAAGATAGTGAAAACATGGCCGTCTGTGAACCAGGAGACCCTCACCAGACCCCGTATCTGTCAGGGCCATGATCTTGGACTTCCTAGACTCCAGAACTGTGAGAAATAAGTGTTTGTTCTTTATAAGCCACCTAGTCTCAGCCCAACCAAACAAAGACCAACTACAAAGTGGTATGGGGAGATTTTAGGTGGGGGGACGATGTACCCGTTTAATATCTTGATTGTAGTGGTTACGTATTTAGAGTGCTTGTCAAAACATTCAAAACTCTGTGATTAAAAGGGTAAATTTTATTATGTGTAATTGATGACCCTGTTTAATAAAGAAAGAAAGCTAGATATGTACAGAGAGAGAAAAAATTCTACTGCTCTCTGCAAACAGGAAATCTTGAGACCCGAGATCTCGTCATCTCTTGGGTACTTTCTACTCTGCCGTAGGCTGCTTGGATCTGACCCCTAGTCTCCCCTCCATTTAAACTGAAGACCATAGACCCCCCAGATGTGTGAGTTAAAAGGATCTTAGAACTGGTCCAGTTTAACCCATGTCTCAGGGCCACGATCACACTCCCCCAAGAATATTTTAATCCCATCCTCCAGTGTGTGCTGAAGGCAAGAGCTCCAGGGAAGGTTGCAGCAGTTTTGAAACGTTGAAAGATACTCTAGCATTATTTGAAATAAGCATGGAAACATTGTCCCCACATCATGATTCTGATTATATCCAAAGCTCCATCGACTTTAAGCTGTCCCAGCTCCCTCAGTGGCCGGGCTTTGGTTCGCCTATAGGCAGAGGCCACAATGCAGAGGACAGCCAGAGGCACCATTTAAGGTGGTTGCATGAAGATGATAGGATACAGGGTGGAAATTAATGTGTCTTTTTTTTTTTTTTTTTGAAATTAATGTGTCTTGATCTCTTTTTCGTACAATATCTTAAAGAGCCCTTTCTGGTATGATGTCAAAGCTTGTTTGGCTCCAACTTAGAAATTTATATGAAAAGACAACCAGTTAAAGAGAGGTCAGGAAAAGGAAAACGAATGGAGCTAACCAGGAAAGGAAAGTGGGCATATATTCCACATACTAGAGGGAGAATGTTTTTACTGTCTTGATTATATACTATGTGCGTAGGACATGCTGTCTCTGGGCATGGGTTTTGGCACGGGCTGCCTTCTGGCACGGAGCTCTGGGAAGAGGCTGCCTGACTTTCCCTAACTGTGAAGGTAGGTGGAGTGATCCTAATACTCAGGCTTCACCCATATCTGACCATCTGCAGAGCCAAATTGGGTTTCTGGTAACCCACTGCTCATGGAGCAAGATTAGGAAAAGAAATCCCTTGGAGACAGTTGCTGGCAGATTCCAGAGCCTTGTAAAACTACGTTCCCCTTCTTGCTTAGCTTTTTTGGACAGTAGGGCAGGCCACCAGGGAGCGAGAGTCGGTCCCTGGATGTGATGTACTTGGGAAGCCTGCTCGTACCCCATCTGTTTCAGGGAGACTGCATTTTGAGTCCAGGTGTTCTGTGGCATTCTGAAGTTCTGGAATCTTCTCTGGGCTATTGGTGGCTAAGTTGGAGGACTCAGCTCCATGGTGAGAGCTGCCACAGAAGCAAACAGCTGGGGGTATTTTCAGATGAATAGCTGGGGCTTCAGTGGGACATTCATTGGCGGTATGTGTGCATTTGCGGGGGGGCTGCACAGGGAGAGTGACAGAGGGGGACCAGAGCCTGCATAAGTCACCTTTTAACACAGATATTTCAGTAGGATTGCGGTGCCTGCCAACCACGGCCACATGATGGGGGAGGTCACAACTCCATGACGCTGAGAGATTTGTTCTGAACTCTGGCCCCGAGGACCTCTCCCTTTATTACTGGCCGGGGGACAGCTATGTTACAAAAATGACATGAAATCTTTCAATGGCCCCTAGATGACACAAACTCTCATTTCGGACCGTTCCCAAGGTACCATTCAGGTCTCTGCTTTCCTCTGGCTCTTCTTCCTACTCAGCTGGTGGGTGATCCTAAAACAGACCAGCAGTGGGCACTAGCCGGCTGGCGTGGCTTCTGCTGAGGGTCACAGGGAGGCTGTGCGGGTAGCAGACCTGCCTCCTTGGAGACTGCTGAGCTCTGGGGCCAGAGAGAGGAACTTTCCCAGGGGGGCTCATCTCCCCATACCTCCCTGGAAGGGGGGCTTCCAGGACCTTGACTCGCCTTGTTCAATTTCAGCCAAGTTCAGAGTTTGCTCATGTTGCATGAGCAATATACTTGGTTCATATTGTAGTTTGTATTTTTCACATTGTTGTGCAACTCTCTTCACCATCCGTCTCCAGAAAATTCTTCGTCTTGCAAAACTGAAACTATCTACCCATTAAACAATAATTCCCCATTTCTCTCTCCCTCAGCCCCTGCAACCATCATTCTACTATGTGTCCCTATGCTTTTGACGATTCTAGGTACCTCGTATAAGTGGAATCATACAGTGTACCTCTTTTTGTGACTGTCTTATTTCACTTAGCATAATGTTCTCAGGGTTTATCCATGCTATTGTATATGTCAGAATTTCCTTCCTTTTTAAGGCTGAATAATATTCCACTGTATGTATAGACCACATTTTGCTTATCCATTTATTCACTGATAGATACTTGCGTTGCTTCTGTGGTTTGTTATTATGAATAATGCTGCTATGAACATGGTTTACAAATATTGATTCCAGACTCTACTTTGAATTCTTTTGAGCATATACCCAGAAATATGATTGCTGGATCATATGGCAGTTCCATTTTTAATTCCTTGAGGAAACACCAGACTGTTTTCCACAGGGTTGTACCATTTTACATTCCCCCCAAATGGTGTGCAAGCATACCAGTTTCTTTCCATCCTTGTCAACATTTGTAATTTTTTGTTGTTTGGGTAGTGACTGTCCTCATGGGTGTGAGGTAGTATCTCATTGTAGTTTTGCTTAACATTTCCCTGATGATTATTGATGTTGAGCATCTTTTCTTGTGCTTAGTGGCCATTTGTATATCTTCTTTGAAGAAAAGTTTATTCAAGTCCATCACCAATTTTTAGATTAGGTTATTTATTTATTTTTAAATTTTTGGAGTTCTGTATACATTCTGGATACTAATCCCTTATCAGATATGTGATTTGCAAATATTTCCTCCGTTTATAATTTTTAATGATACAACACTTAACCCTGGCCAGAACGGTAACACCATAGATAACTAACATTAAACCTTCATTGCGTGCCTGATCCTGATAAGTGCTTTACATACAATATCTTGGGGTCCCTGGGGGTCACAGTCATTTGAGCATCCCACTCTTGGTTTCGGCTAAGGTCATGCATGATCTCAGGGTCATGAGATCAAGCACTGCGTCTTGGCTCCGTGCTCAGCATGGAGTTTGCTTGAGAGTTTCTCTCCCTTTGCCCATCATGCTCGTGCTCTCTCTCTCTCTCACTCTCTCTCTCTCTCTTTCTCTCAAATGAATAAATCTTAAGAAAAAAAAAAGCCCCAGATTCTAGTCCTTACTCTGCCATTGCCCAGGGGGCTGTAGTGGGCTGAATGGTCACCTCCCAAAATGTATGTTGTGTCCTAATCCTCATAACCTGTGAAAAATACCTTCTGTGGTAGAAGAATGGAGAGTACCTTATAGAGCAAAAGCGATTAGTGATTTTGAGAGGGGGAGCTTATCCTAGTTTTTCTGAATGGGACCTACATGCCATCATGAATGTCCTTATAAGAAAGAGACAAAGGGAGGAAGCACAGCTGGGAGAGAACACAGAGAGAGAGCCTCACACACAAGGAAGACAATGTGAAGAAAGAGCAGAGAGGGAGGCAGCCACCACCAAGCAATGCTGACAGCCATCGGAAGCTGGGAGAGGCAGGGAAGCGTCTTTCCCTGGAGGCTTCAGAGGGAGCACAGCCCTGCCATCACCTTGATTTTGGACTTCTGGCCAACATCTGGGAGAATACATTGCTGTTGTTTAAGTCACCGGTTTGTGGCGTGGTTACAGCAGCCATAGGAAACTAGTACGGGGACCAAAGACACATGAATTACTCTTCCATGAAATAAGTGTGTGGGTGAGACCTCTGTTTGGCTTCATTGCTGCCTGGAATCATCTCCATTGGACGCACCAACACTTAGAACCATTTTGCAGTTTGAGCAATCCCTCGGAGTAACAAGTAAAACTACTCGGGTGTGGGCTCAGAAAACAGCAACAGTGAAAGCTCCTCATTCCGGTGGTGATCCGAACAGGGCCCTGGGTGCAGACCCCTGCTTTCTGTGTCTGTGCCCTCAGGGCTCTGAGTCTGTGAGCCTCGCAGAACCGACCTCAACGTTCCCTGCCGTCGTCTTCCTTCAAAGTCTCAAGAATCGGTGTGAGCTTCCGAGCAGGAGATGACCGGGGCTTTCCAGACGAGAAATGGATGTCAAGGAAGTCCTCCCTGCACTGCCGAGGCGGGTGGAGAGTTTAGGGAGAAGGGGAAGAGGCCGGCAGGGCGGTGGGTGGAAGTGAAACCGCCTGGGAGGTCTGGGGAGCCTTCAATAACATTGGATTGGACAACGGAGGGGGCTGCGAGGCCAGGGGGAGGCACCTGTGAAAATAGCAAATACTTGAGCCAGAGACGCTACACATCCTGCCCTGGCTCCTTCAGGTTCCCCACAGAGGCAGGGATCACGGGCGAGGGTGATGTGTCTCCCACGATGTCAGCATCCCCGAGGGCTCGTCAAGAATCTGACAGGAGAACGAGCTGAGACATCTGAGAAAGGCCTACGAGAGAGATAGACGGAGCGAGAGTCCGATCATCATTCCCAAAGATATGGCTTTAACCTCTGCCCCCTCCTGCCTGCCAGCTCTGGGAGATCCCGACAAGCCAAGAAACTTCTCTCCAAGGGGTGGGGGTGGGTGTGGGTTGGGGGAGGGCCTCTGCCAGGCGCCATCGTCTCCCCTCCACCACACAGCTGACAGACACTTGAGAACTTTCCTTCCCAAGCCTGTATCCTGCTGGTTCGGGGCAAAGTGTGCAGCTTTCCCACCAGGATCAGTGAGGAAATGGCCTGGTTTGGACTCAAACAGGCTGATTTGTTTTCCCAACATGGCCTCGGCCCTGCTCAGGGAGCTCCAGTCATGCCCGTTTTTTTTTCAGGGTGCCTCTCCCTCCCTGCTTCCCTCTCCTGCTCCGAGAACACATCACCTAATGTCTGCAAGGCTTCTGCTTCATGTTTGACATCCCTTATTTACAAAGCAAACAGAATATTCCTTTTAACACACATCATGCTAAGTTTATTAATGCAGAAAACAATCCCAGGGGGCCGGCCCAGGGGACCCTTGAAACCTGCCAGCACAAACTCTTCAAACGCTCAGTGCGTCAGATCCTCCAGGACAATATTTCACACAATGGAGTAAAAATAATATTTTTCTTTGGGCCTTTCCAGCCGCTTTTGTGGCGAGCAGACAGAAATTATTTTCTTACTCTGCTCCCAGAGCAGAAATCTGGACGAAGCTACGTTTATTTGTTTAACACAATGATTTCATCCTAAATGTCTCGACAGCAAATAGTTGGTGGTTTAATAAAGGGCCTTTGAAAGGAGCCCGGAGCTGGGAGATGTGAGGCGTGCGGCTGTCGAGGCCGAGGGGCCACCGGCTGTGGCGACGGAGACGGAGGAAGACCGGGTGCCCCCTCAGGCTGTTTCGGGGGGCTATGGGGTCGGGGGTGTTATTGCTCCTTGACTGGAACAGTTTGTGCTACCTCCAGCCTGGAGAAGGAAGCGCTCTGACGCTTTGGTCCTAAATGCCAGGCCTTCTCCCAGACCAGCGCTGCCGAATACAGACAGACACAAACCCAAAGGCAGATACTCAGACTTGCTTGGAGGAAAGAGAGGCCTTTCGTATTCACTCTTGCCTTTCCCTGATTACAAATGTGTCCCACGTCGTCAACCAAATGTGGTTCGCTCTTCTGATGCTAGGGCTACGATGAGGGGGCGAGAGTGGAAACAGGGCCGGCCCGGGCCTGCTGACCTGCCCAGCAAGCGCTAGCCAACCGGGTCTCCCAACCTACAGTGAGATGTCAGTAGAAACTCAGAAAGTCTCATCTGCGCTTGGCTTCTTTTTCTGGGATTGTTAGGGGGAGGGAAATGAAAACATACACACAGAGGAAAGGCCAGGAAAAGGTGGTGAATGGTATAAAAACTGCCCCCCCCCCCTCCGAGGGGGATGTCCCAGGTCCTCAGAGTCCAGCTTCTTCATTTTACAGAGGGGGAGGAAGGCCCAGAGAGGGGCAGTGATATACTTAAGGACGCACAGCTGTTAGAGAGAACTGTGACCAGAACCCAGGCAGCCACCTTCCAGCGGAAAGGGGATAGAGTCCAATCCAGCCTACAGCTGACAAAATCAAAAAGCTGAGTTACGGGTTTCATTTTTGCCAAGTGGGACTTGGATGGAACATCTGATTTGGTTCCTGATGATTTGGTTCCTGGAACAACATCCTGGAAGGGAAGCAAGAACCAGCAAAGAAGAGAGTATCTGTGAATACACACACAGATGTATTTCCAATTATAAAAGTCATGTTTATTGGAGATTGTATAAAACATATACAAGTATAAATAAGGAAAAGGTTATTATAATTATTATAATTATTTGTAATAATGTATTACTGTTAACTTATTGGTATACCTCCTTTCAGTGTTTTTTCCCTTGCTTCCATATGCTTTTATTTATTCACTTATTTTTACAAAATTAAGATTCTAATTGCCTTATTTTTTAAATGATTTAATTTGTTCCTAAGCATCTCTCCATGTCATTAACAGTGTCTCTGAAGCATGACCTTTGAAATGTGGCGTTCTATCATATTATATGACTGTCGTAATTCTTTTTCCCAATACCCTGAAGCCGGTCATAGGATAGAATATCTTTGAGTCGGTCTCAAGCCAGAGTCACTGAAAGACTGTCGGGCTGTGTGGGAATTGACCCTCATTCTTGCAACAGTTGAAACCCCTTTCCTCCATCTCAGACTGGTTCAGATTGCTTTCAAACCCAAGTGCCTGCCCCACCCCCCAGCTCCCTTTCATCCTCCCCATTTCTTCTCCGTTTCTGCTGCTTCCTTCTCAGACCCTAAACAGGCCAATATTAATCCCTTACATCTGCATGGTATTTTACAACCTCAAAGAGTTTAGAAATGGCCTTATTTGATCTTCATAAAAACCCTACAACGTGGCCAAGGCAGAATGATCCCAATTTACATTCAACAAATATTGTACAATAGTGAATTATTTGTACTTTGGGAGTCACCGAAAGAGGGACGCAGATAAATAAGTCTTTGTCTCAAGGAGTGTCTAGTCTAGTGGGAGCACTTTTGAGGAATTCACCAGGTGATGGCTGCTGTTCTTGGCTTAAATGACTTACCTTCTGTCACGTGCCTAATGAATAGCCTAGGAGAGTGACCTAGCACATCCTCTGCTTTCCATACTCTATGTCGCGCCACAGTTAGATTCAGAGCTGGGGGTAGTAGTCAGGGCAGGTGGATGACGGGAAGCCCTTGGAATGCCCTCAGCCCTTCATTTCAAGCCCTAGTAAAAGATTCTAACATTTGAGAGGCCAAAGTTCCCTAAGAAGAGTCCATGGATCGCAGCTTCTTGTGTAGTGGAGGTGGATATCTCTATAATTTACCTTTTTTTTTTTATAATTTACCTTTTTAAAAAATATATTTTATTTGTTTATTTGACAGAGAGAGAGATCACAAGTAGGCAGAGAGGCAGGCAGAGAGAGAGAGGGAAGCAGGCTCCCAGATGAGCAGAGAGCCCGATGCGGGGCTCGATCCCAGGACCCTGAGATCATGACCGGAGCCGAAGGCAGAGGCTTAACCCACTGAACCACCCAGGTGCCCCTATAATTTACCTTTTCATGAGCAAGTGATTATTTGAGATGAAACTACTTCTACATCTCTTAAAGAATTAAGAGAGAGAGGAAGTAGTAGTTATTCAGCATTTCCTATGTATGTGTCTTGGTAATAGATGCTTTACATGTGTGATTTCATCTAAATCAGAACACACAAGAAGTGTTATTCATTGCTGTATTACATAGGATCTAGTGCAATCCTTGACACATAATAAACGTTGAATAAATGCTAAATGAATGAATGAATGCCCATATTATAGATAAGAAAATGGAGATCCTGAAGGTTTAGGAAACCGGTACTAGTTGACATAGGCAGGAAGTAATGACTAGGGATTCAAACCCAGTCTTCCAGTCTTAGCTGTGCTTTTCTCATCACTTGGTAGGAGACCCATCTCTTGAGTACCCGTTTCTTGGTAAGCTGTACACGCTGTAGGCCACGGAGAGACTATTCAGTTCTCATGTGTGTGGTGGCTTCGGCAGTCTGGTTCTCTGTGCATAGATTACCATCTGGCTCTTTTTTGCCTCTTTCTCCACACTTCCTGGCACCTTATTCTAAAAACAGCACATGTGGTTGTGTTTGCAGGTAAACTATTCTCTTCCTTCAATCCTATGGGATGCTCCTTCCTTATATCATCACTCACATTGGGAGCCTGGCTCTTTGAGAGGGAAAAGTATACGATTTTATAGGCTGCAATGTTTTTACATTCTCTTTAGACACTTGAAGAACACTGGCCTCCTTTTTTTTTTTTTTAAAGATTTTATTTATCTATTTGACAGAGAGAGATCACAAGTAGGCAGAGAGGCAGGCAGAGAGAGAGAGGGGGAAGCAGGCTCCCTACTGAGCAGAGAGCCCAATGCGGGTCTTGATCCCAGGACCCTGAGATGATGACCTGAACCAATGGCAGAGGCTTTAACCCACTGAGCTACCAAGGCGCCCCTGGCCTCCCTTTGAAGAAGCTAAAGAAAAGTCAAGTTTTGCAAATGTCCTTTAGATGTGGTTCTGTCCCTTTACTAGAGACCCATTTGGCAAGGATAGGAGAGCTGCTAAAGGAGCTGCCCTTTGAATCTCTCAGGACATCAGTGTTCTCCTTTGGTTTGGCTGCTTGGTCTTGGCCAGGGAGCTAATTGATAGATCTTGAGGGAAAGGCTCTCACTAGCAAGACTTCTGCCTGGCGTGAGCATCTTTAAGTCCATTGCATATCCCTTTGTGTAGGTATCTCTGGGAATGGGGAATCCACACACTGGTATTTCATGCATTGCCAGGATGCAGCATTACATAAGACTTAGAAAATAGAACCTTCTGAAATACAATCAGAGTCAACTGGTCTGAGACTGAACACCATTTCATTTTTTCCTCTCTAAATGAGTGAGGACTTTACTGGTAATATACGTATTGACATAAGAGAACAATGATCTCTAAAGGGTTCTAAGCACTCTGGGAATATCTAGTTGATACTAAAAGGCTGTTTGGGGAAGAAAATTGATGTGTGTCAAGGAGAGTTGCTTTCAACTCTGGCGGAGAACACTTTGGTTGCTTTTTCATTCTCCTTCCCCTTCCCCTGTCCCAAGACTCACACCCATTGCTCAAGTACACACTGCCCTTGGACCAGACCAGCACCAGCAAAATATTAACTGGGGTGGTGAGATTTTTTTTGTCTTCATTATTCAAGTCTGAGTCTCACGCCAGCAGTCCCTGAGGACTTTTTTTTTTTTTTAAAGTGGGGAGGTGGCATTTCCAAAAGAGATGTTTTGATTTTTGCAATCTTCAAAAAGTAATAGGATCCTCTCTGAAATATTTGCTGGAATCCCAGAATGTAAACTGACCCTCCTGATCATCACTTTGCCTTTAGGGAACTATCTTGGGGGTTCATTAAGCTATCTAGTCAGCTGTTCATCTCTAACCTGAACCAGATGTAAGCTGTTCCATGTGGAGGTGACCCAGGGAACTTTACCCACCCCCTCCCCACTCTTAGAGACTGGCAGCGTTTATTCCTGACACCCACCTATATCAATGATCTAATTGATTGGGGATACTAAGCAGGCCATTCAGATGGAGTGCCTGGCCTAGAATAACTTATCTTCCAACCTGAAGCATCCAGGCAATCAAATCCTCCTAAAACCTCAGAGTGCTACAAAATAAAATAAAACCTCCTTTACTTACCCTCAAATCCTTTAAAGCACAGTGACGACCTGGCACTTTTAATATTCTTTTTATGACATGTCATATTTATCACATGTCAAAAAGGGTCCCCCAAACAAAACAATAACACTGAGTGAAAACTTACATAGAGTCTCTCTCTGTTAGCAAAGTTAGTTTTGGCCCCTGAACACCAACTTTTATGGGTTCTTACAAAGTCATGACTATTTCTTAGCAGTTGGATTTTCCAAGTCTTGAAATGAAATTCTTTGTTATACTAGTTATTTTAAAATGAAGAATGAGTGAATTTGACATCAGGGAAGTTAGAACAGTCATATTTTCCCCTATTCTTGGCACTAGATGCAACCAAAATCTGGCATTATATATGAAAGAAGCACAAGGAGACAATGAAAGATGGAGAAAAGAAGACAAAGCAGCTAGGGACACGAGGACCCAAGGAATGACAGAGAGGTGAATTAGCTGGGTTTTTCTTGTCGCCTCATATATCTTAGACTTGTGGCTAAAGAAGCCAGCACCCAAGAAATGCCAGTGGGTGCACCCATAGAAGACCCCAACAAATGCCTTGTCTCTGGCCAAAGGACCAGGAAAGGTACAGCCTCGCAAAATAGAAAACTTAGGTAGTAATCACTCTATTCTAGCCAAACAACACAGAAAAAACTGGGACCCTATCCCACCCGAAGACCTAGACTCCTACCCTTATGAGACTATAGTGGGCAACCACTCAGCCCCACTGTGATGGAGTCAGAAGAGGTCAAATAGGGACCTAGACCTTAATCACCACCTCTGCGGTATCAGTGGCGACCACATGGGGAGCTCGGACTTTTCCCCCACCCAGCAGTAATGAGGCACCCACCCTTTTCTACTGGGATGGTGTCAGAGGAGGCCTAGTAGAGAGTAGAGAGTCAGGACTTCCACAATTGCTAGAGGTAAGGAGGCCACCTCCACTTCAGTGTTTGTGGAGACCACATGGGGACCCAGAATTCCCATTCCCATACAACAGTAAATAAAAAGAGGGGGTGCCTGGGCGGCTCAGTCGGTTAAGCTTCTGCCTTCAGCTCAGGTCATGATCCCAGGGATTGAGCCTCCTGTTAGGCTCCCCACTCAGCAGGGAGCTTGCTTCTCCCTCTCCTCCCTGCTCGCATTCTCTCTCTCTCTCGCTCACAAATAAAGATAAAATCTTCAACAACAATAATAACAAAAGAAGCACACCAGCACTCCCCCCTTGCCAGCAGAGTCCGAGTGAGGAACCTGGGCTTCTACCTCCACTTGTAAATAACAACGTGACATGCCCCCACCTCCTTTGCCTCCTGGAGTGTTGTTAAAAAAAGGCGGGTTGGGAGGGGCAATGATAGATAGTCTGAAAGTATAAATAAGACCTAGTCTCATAACATAATACCAAACATCCAAGTCTCCAATGAAAATTGTTTGTCATGCAAGAACCTGGACGATCTCAGACTGAATGAAGAAAGACAAACCATAGATGCCAACACTGACAGAGATGTTAGAATGATCTGGCAACAATTTTAAAGCAGCCATGATAAAAATGCTTCACTGGTAGATATTCGAGATTGATTTGTCACAGTTACTGACACACCAAGTTTCAAGCTCAGGTCTAAGTTCTCCTAACAATGGCGTCATGATGCCCAAGACTCCTTAAATTCATGCTTTATAGACCACTCTGCATCGTAGCCTTCAAGTCCTGCACATCCTTTGCTAGATTTATAGTTAAGTATTTTTTAATATTCAAGAACTCTTGGTACTGTTCATTTTTTTTGCTTCCTTTTTCATTTCAACTTGTTCTTGTTTTGTGGTGACAATTACTTCTCAAGGTACTCTAAAAGTATGAATATGCAATTTTAAATTCTATTATTTCCTGCATTATGTTTGTTACCTCTGTTGTAGATTGTTCTATTTGTTCCTCTTTTGTGCCATTGATTATTTTCTCAAATGTCTAAATGGTCCATTCATATTTAGGGATGAAGGACTAGGTTAATAATATAGGAGTATGAGGTGAATCTTTTCAGTTGGTGAGTAGGCTTGCTAAGAACTCTTTGTGACCATTTTTTTCTTTGAAATCTTTATTGGTTGATAGTTCATAGAATTGAAAAGGGGGATTTGCCTATTTCCATGATTTTGGCAATTTATATACTAGCCATGATCGTTCAAAGATTACCAATGACCCCATATGCAAATTGCAAAGTGAGGTAAGGAAGAGGCCAAGAATAAAGCAATCATTTTTTAAAGGATAACAAACAAAAGGGTATGCTTAGGAAGAGGTGGTGGGAGCAGAACCTTGCCTCAAATATATAAATTCTCTATTTCTATTGATTATCATGGGAACACAAGCATGGTAGACCATGTGTAAATATTTATCGAATTGAAGTATTTTTTTTCCTAATTCCTCCCTTCCATTAAATAAGAAACAATTAAGAACATTCACAAGTACTTTGAAATGTTTTTAAGTGAAAGATTATTTGACTCTTTTTAGTGTGAATGTTCTCTGGGAGAGCAATGACTCCATGCCAGGCATTGTTCTAAGAACTTTCTGTATTTACTTTGTCATGATTTATTTTACTTAAATCATGATGACAACTCTATGAGGTAGTTTAGCAGATGCTATGGGTGTCCTGTCCATATCCGCCCTCATTTTCCCCTATACTGGAGACTGCAAGCACCTGCAAGTCCCTGCCCAAATAATCTTCTCCCCCCCTTCACCCTGGCTTGGGGAGCGCACTTAACTCCCATGCAAGACATTGTGGGGTGCTGAGATTTAAGACCCTCAGAAACAACCGTCAGCCAATGACAGATGGGCCCTTGGTGGATAAATACCCCAGCTTCCTTGACCTGTAGTTGGGAATATCTGGGGTGTGTTCTACACAATCTTCCAGTTCCCCAAGTGCAAAGAAGCTCTAGATGCCCGCAGAGGTGACTCTTTTCTAGCTTCCCTTCCCTTCCCTTCCCTGTTTCACTTCTCTCTTCCCCTACTGACGTTTCTTAGGAGCACCTTCTAAATAAACTCCTTGCTCTCAAGTCTTTGTCTCAGAGGACCATTCTGGAAACACCCAAACTAAAAGTATTATGTAGTATCATGGTCCCCATTTTGCAAATAAAGAAACTGAGGCACTGAGAGCCTGGTTACTTGACCATGGTTAGTAAGTTAGTGAGAGGCAGAGCCAGGCTTCTCGGTGCAAGCTCTTCACGCAAGCTCTTCGCCACCACACTGTCATGCCACGGTGGCCCTGGGTGCTGATTCTGTCCCAGGTACCATGCTCGGCACTTCATACATTTGATTTTTCAGGGGATAAAACAAGCGGAGATAGGCCATGTGACATATCTAAGGTCATGAAGTAGTAAGTGGCAGAGCGAGGATTTGAACTCAGGTCTATGATTTTACTCGTCCTGCCGTGCTGCCCCCATGTGAGCCTGCAGTGTTTCTCTGCTTTCTGCCTACATAGCTCTCAGGTAGAGGTAGGCAGAGCCTAGGGCTCTCAGGGGCAGGTCCAAAGGGATACAACCTATAGTCTCCAGTGGGCTGCATTCCTTGTCCAAGATCTTTGTGCCCTTCCTTCAGTGTGAGGTCCAGACTCTCCAGGCTGTTTTCTTCCCTCTAGGAATGTTTCTAGTGCTTACTTTCTCCTGCACAGGAGTGTTTCAGGATGCTCGTCTTTCCGAGGAATGGATGGAGAGGCCAGGGGTGGGTCAGGTAGGACAACCAATGATAACCAAGCATTTTCTCTACACTAGGGGCTTTGCTTAAGTTACATAACTTAATCCTCCTAGAAATTCCTTAAAGTAATTGCTCTTTTTCCCATTTTAAAAACCAGGAAATGAGGTTAAGAGAGGCAAAGTAATTTGCTCAAGGAATTTGTCCAAGGTTAAATAATTCAAAACCCAAGTCTTTTGGATTCTAAAGCAGTCCTTTCTCCACTGAGCCAGGTGAGAATCTGGCAAGGCAAGGATAGGAGGGAAGCTGCCAGCAGCTTCCAGGGCACTACGTGTCTAGCACCTGCTGAGAGATGCCAGGTAAATTCTGATCATGAGGCTTCCAGCATAAAATCCCTGGTTAGATCACAGCTGGCTGAGATCAATGCCCCTTATTAGGGGCATAACTGTTTTTACCCAGAAAATAAGTCTGTACACAAAAATCATTCAAACCTTAAACACATTTGTCTTTCCATTTATGAACATTCTCCAGGTGTTGGGTTCTGGGTTGACTGTTAGAAGATGGAATGAGAGGACAGGATCAAGACCTGGTTTCCGTTTAGGAGGAGACTGATGCCTATTTTGGGAAATGGACCATATTTTCAATGAGGCAGCTAAATACACACATGACACTTGCAAATGAGCGACTTCTGTGATGGGACCAGGAAACAGTTGGGTGGTTGGGTGGTGTGAATTCTAAGCCCCTTTCTGCACACTCGTGATGAATCTATCATACCCAATGTGGGATCCCCGAGCTTGAACAAGATGGGAAAAATTGGAAAGGAACTAGAATAAATGTATAGTACGAATTGCTTCAGAACACTCAAAGAATAAAAAATGTCGTGCTGATTTTTCTAAATCAAAATAAATCTGATATACATGCCTCCACTCACCCAGATGATGAGAATCCCAGGACCAGTTGTTGGGGTTCTGCATCCCCACTGTAGATCAGAACCTTTGGCCTTGCAAGGTGACAGGATGTGTCCTCATCTGTCCGTCACCATTTGAAGGTGGGGTCCATTTGAACGAGGGTGGCTTCTCTCAAATCTCCTTCCCTCCTTGCTAGGCTTGGCCTCAGGAACCATCGAGTCGGGTCCCAGAGTTGCAGGAAGCAGTGTCTATTTCCATAGGCACTGGGCATGTTGGTTCTTCCACCTGGGGGTCCAAGTGTGTGAGTGGGTTCAGCCTCTGTCTCTCCTGGAATGCTGTTTGTACAGACCCCTTCCAGATCTTGGGAGACAATCCTCTTCTCTTAACCTCAGGCTCACAGTCCCTACTGCCTCCCCACTGCTATTCCACTCTGCCAAATTCCCTTTCTGGCCTTCATCTTTGAAACCAAAGGCCTGACTCTGGGTGATCTCCCAGAGATCAGATTGTCTGAAGCCCCCTACACAAACAAAATGAAGTGAAACACAAAGCAAGAAATTGTTTATTATCTCCCTCCATTACACACACACACACACACACACACACACACAGTGAGCAAACCAAATCCTTTGCAAATGAAAGGCTATTCCCCATGTATAAAGAGTGCTTTTACAAACCAGTGGCTGAGAGCCTGGCCTGCTTCATTTCATGTCCTGGCCCTGCCATTTATTAGCTGACTAATTTTGGGCAAATTGCTTAACCTCTGTTTTCTGATGTGCACACCGGGGCCCATAACTACATCACAGGCGGATGGGTTGAGGCTTTTATTTCACACACTACTTAACAAGCACCCACAGGGCAGAAGCACTGGACTCCACCTGGTTCCAGCTCATTCCGGCTCTGCTCTGAGCACCGCAGAGCCTTCTCCTGCCATCTAGGCAAAGACTGAGGGAATGCGTCTGAGCACTATCAGGGCATTTTAAACCCAACCCCATCTGTTATAGGCTGAATTGTGCCTCACCCCCAAATTCATATGGTAAAGTCCTAACTTTCAGTACTTCAGAATGTGACCGTATTTGGAAATAGGGCCTTTAAAGAGGTGATCAGGGGTGCCTGGGTAGCTCAGTCAGTTAAGTGTCTGCACTCAGCTCAGGTCATGATTCCAGGGTCCTGGGATCGAGCCCCACGCCTGGCTCTCTGCTCCATGGGGAGCCTGCTTCTCCCTCTCCTCCCTGGTCGTTCTCTTGCTCTCTTTCACTCTCTCTCAAATAAAGAAATAAAAACTTAGAAAAATTAAAGAGGTGATCAAAATGAAGCCATTCGGGTCGGCCCTAATCCAGTCTGGCGTCCTTCTTACAAGCAGAGATTAGGACAAGCCCGGAGACCCTGGGGATGTGCAGGACCAGAGGGATGGCTTGGTGAAGAGGCAACAAGAGGGCAGCCATCTGCAAGCTGAGGAGAGAGGCCTGGCACGGGTCCTTCCCTCACGGCCCTTGGAGGAAGCCACTTGATCTCTGACTTATGGCCTCCAGAACTGTGGAAGAGTATGTCTGTGGTGTTTTGCTCTGACAGCCCAAGCAAACTAATACACCATCCTGGAGATGAAGTACAGTCAGGGTCTCCAAAAACACATCCATGCCAGTGTGTGACCCTCAAGCGGGGAGGAGGGCGTCCTGTGGCTGCGGGAACGGAGCATTCGGGATGAACCACACAAACCATGGTTGTTTCTGGTGACTGCCCTCCCGCAACACCAAAAAGTTAAAAGAACTCCAAAACAGCAGATGGGGCAGAAATTCTCAGAAGAAACTAATGGAAAGGATTCCAGCTCCGGAGGCAAAATAATGCTTCTGGAAATGGAATCAAAGCTTCCCACATTGGTGAGGGTATGGAACTCTCTGGATCTCTATCCTATTGGCCCTGTGCCTAGGGCTTTTCAAGGGCCTACAAAATGTTTCAGAATGAAAAATTTGATGGACTTCAAAATAAGAAATTAAAACGGCCAAGGAAAAATAAAAAAATAATTTCAAGGGCATAGTTATAAAATAACTTTCAAAATGTTTTTAATTGCAGTTATATTTAAGAAAGGATGTGGAAACATTTTAATATAATTACCGTCACAGAAGTGGTACATGCCTCATGTAAAATAAAAGCCTCAACCCATCCTCCTGTGATGTAGTTATGAGCCCCGGTGTGCACATCAGAAAACAGAGGTTAAGCAATTTGCCCAAAATTAGGAGTTACATGCCTTCAGACCTACGAAGGACTTCAGTCAGAAGTCCTTCTCTCTTCACCCCTCAGAACATCATACCAAGCCCGTCTGGGTTTAGGACGAGACAATGACACACAGATACGTTCTGTGATGTGAGATGGAGGTAGGGAAGAGGCTGAAGGTCCCAGTGAAAGGCAATTATGCCACATAGGAAAGTGGTCAACGGTTCAGCTTAAGCCAGGGTTCAAATCTTCATTCTGCTCCTGTGTGACCCTGGGCACCTTACTAAACCTCTCTGAATCTCAATTCAGATTTCGTCACTGGCACAAAGGGGGTAAGAATGCCTACCTCATAGAATTTTCATGGGAATTGAGTGAGAAGAAGACTATACCATGCTTAGCTTTGTGCCTGGGGAATAGTAAACGCTCAGTAAATGCTAGCTATTGATATGTGGCCCTCAGCAGGATTCTCAGAGGGGAGGGATTCTCACAGGAGTCTCGGTCAGGAAGGCTTCTGCTCAGCCTGAGCCCCCGAGAAAATATTTAGTGAATGGATGTTGCCTGGATTCATTTTTTTCTCACAGTGCAGAAAAAACCCAGCAGTGCAGTGAGGGTATGTGAGTGGCTGGATCACAGGTCCCAAGTGAGGACTGGGAGGAGGGTGGCGCCTGCCAGGGTGGTGGCAGAGGTCCAGGAGGAGCTCTGCGCGGGAGTCCCTGTGCAAAGCCCGGGGGACCGGCGCCCTTCCCAGGATGCTGTGGGCTCAGGCGCCCCTTCTGCAGCTCCCGGACAGGGGAAGCAGAAATTGCCAGCAGGCGTCCTTGGAATGCCACTGCTTCGGAAAGCTAGTTTGCTGCTGACGCAGGACCCATCTCATCTGCTCTGCCAGGAGCACGCAGACCTAGGACAAATCCCCGAGGGCTCCCGTCCTGTCACACAGCACGGTCAGAGGCAAAACCAAGCCCAGGACAGCACAAACACGGGTTTTTAATTCGTAAATGTGCAGCTGGGGGTCACTTTTGTTTCTGCAGGGCTTGAAGGGTGGAAGAAAGGCCAGTCGTTTTATGGAATCAAAAGAGGAGATACCGAGACAGTCTCTGACCAGCAAGTGTTCCATTAAGGCGGGAGTTTGGGGAGCAAGGAGACTTTCTAATCGGTCTTCAGACGTACGTGGCAGACCCTGACTGGCTGTGGGGTGGCTGCTGAGCCGTGCGGGACATTTGAAAGGAAGATTGTTTCGTGTTAGGGCTGGAAGGTTTTTTAAGGTTAGCCATTTCCTGGAACAAGGAGGGGGTTGATGGGGGGCTTTTTTGTTGTCAAATTGCCATCATGGCCCCTATGGGGGAGCTAGGGGGACTGCCTTCAAGGCAGATTTCTCAGCAGAGATCGGGACCAGAAGGCCTGGCCAGGGAGCCAGGAAGCCTGGGTTCTGGGCCCAGCTGGTCACTGACTGAATGAGTTCTCTCCCTGGACCTGTTTATTATCTGTAGAGTGAAGGGGTAGGACCACCCAAGAATGTCAAACTGCTGACCCTTGGGACAAATCCAACCTACAACTGTTTTCTCTGGCCTATAATTTATTTATTAAGGTTGTTTACTTTGTATGCCATCAGAAAGTGTGCGCATTCTCCAGTCCACAGCCCCTCTGCTCCACGCCATGTCCCACCTGCCGAGTTCCTGCCTTTAGGGAACCTGCTCTGTCACCGCAGGCATCTGTGTCCACAGCGCTGGAGCTGGATAGTCGTCCAGCCTTCTAGTGCCTTCCTGGTGCTGGCCTGCCGTGGCTCTACCATTCTCAACGGGGCCTTCTCATTTCGCTGCCTCCCAACAGTCACCTTGCGCTGCCCTCCATAAATGGTGACACTCCAGCTTCTGGAGTCAATTATTCCTTTCAGAAAACTAGAGGGAGAAGCGATATAATTAAGTACCTGAGAGAAAATGAACCAAGCCACGGAGATCCACAGTGGAGGCTGAACCCCAGGGCCCCACTTGACCTCGCCCAGCTCGGAGTGGTCTGGTGTTTCCCTGGTCGGAAGGGACTGGCCTGGGCAGGACTGGCTCGCACTTCGAGCCACAGTCTTCACACAGGAGGGCAAGAGGCTGCCTCAGCGGGCAAGGAAGCGACACCCGCTTCCCCTCTCCACCAGGCAGCAGGATCAGAATCAACACCCCAGAAGGGAAAATCCCTTCCTTACACACCATGCCCAGGAAATAGTTGCTCTGTCCCTAATTTGGGGCCCAGACACTGTTGTGTTGTTGGATCCTTCCACCCATCCTCAAACCACTGACCAGATAAATCGAGTTGAACTGACTTCAAAGCAAACACTGAGCAGAGCCATCTGTGATTCATTCCTGTGCAGGCCCTTCTCTAGTTATATAACCAGAGAGAGCCAGACAGAAAGACACAGATTGCAAGAACTTTTTTTTTTTCAAACCCCAAACCTTTACAGTATTGGGATAATTATGGCTTTCATAGCGTTGATTACTTTAAGCTGTCAGTAATTTGAGTCTTTTTCAGAGTCAATGACCAACTTTTTATAATTGCATTATATCTTCCCACTTCCATCTCTAAATAAAGGAAACAGAATCCTGAGTTCACAGGGTTTCCTTCAGAGCACCTCAGCCTGCATACTTTGTTGTCGGAATGCTACGATGGACTCTTCTATTTCCCAGCATCCTCTGGGCCTCAAGGCACACTTGCTCCCCACTCCACAGTCTTATTAGAGAATGTCCATTAGTCCCCAACCTGAAAGAAGAGGAAGTGTGATGTGTAGGTTGGCCAAGGATTTTGATTGAGTCATTCATAAATCACCTAAAGTATGGTAGTTTATGGATAAAGGGTAATGAAAGATACTAGATACTGTATTTTCCACACATTTGCAATTTTTAAACATGTTGTTTTCTTATTATAAAACTAATACCTATCACTGTGATAATTCTAAAAACTATAAAGAAGAAAATAAGTATCCCAAATCCTTGCCTGGGTAGATTATTCAAACAGAAAGTGATGCTAATATTTTAGCACATTTTTTCCTAGTCTTTCTTTCCTCTATGTTTATATTTTTAGAGTTGGAAGTATATTGCATTTAAAATTTTCAGAGTCAATGACCAACTTTTTATAATTGCATTATAATTTTGTATCCTGCATTTCTATTGAATGTTGGCCCACATGATTAAAAAAAAACCTTAGTTTTCAGTGGCAATACAATTTCAAATGAAATGGATATACCGTAATTTTTAAAAAAAAAAACGAATCCCCTACTACAGGACAAAGCTTGTGTCTACTATTCTGCTACTATAAATGCTTCAGGAAACATCTTTACCTATAAGTTTCTGTCTGTATTTCTGATTGCTTTCATATGATCTAGTTCAAAATTTTATTTATGTATTTGAGAGAGAGAGAGAGAGAGAGAAAATGTAAGCGTGATAGGGTGAGGGCCGGAGAGGGAGGAAGAGGGAAATGGAGAGAGTCTTAAGCAGATTGTGCTTTCATGACCCGAGCTGAAACCAAGAATTGGACACTTAACTGACAGAGCTACCCAAGCGCCCCAGAGCATGAACGTTTTTGGAAGTTCTTAATACATTTCAGAAAAATTGAGTCACCTTTTCACCATTATATATGAATACTTTTTAAACCTTACTCTTTCGATAAGTAAAAAAGTAGAGTCTCATGTTTACATTCATTTACTCTTCTTTGGTTCCCTATTAGAGTAGTTGTTTTTTCAAATCTTTATAAGCACTTTGCATTTTATTCTATCTAAAAGTAGATCTTGTTCAAGCCCAGGGACGAAGGCTTAGGGTAACTTTGAGCTTCCTGGTGCAAAGATGCTGCCACCTCAATGCAGACCAGCCTATAGTAAAAGCAGTGAGGCAGAGAAGAGGATTAGCTGACTAGGGCCTCCAGAGGAGGACTAAGTCAGGAGGGGGTCCCCGTTCCTGGTTATATTAGTTACCTATTGCTTCTTGACAAATTGCCCTTACAATTTAATTTAATTTAACTTTACCAATAAAGTTATTATCTCATGGTTTCTGTAGGTCAGAAAGCTGAGGGCAATTTCGCTGGTCCTTCTGCCTTGGGATCTTTCCTGAGGTTGCAGTCAAGTCCCTGACTGGGGCTGAAGGAGCTGCTTGCAGGGTGGCTCACTTCCATGAGGCTATTGGCCGGCAGCCTCAGTTCCTTATCACTTGGTTCTCCACAGAATATCCTCACAACATGGCGATGGCTTCCCCCAGAATGAATGATTCGAGAGATAGATTAAAATAGAAGCCTCTGCATATTTTAATAAGGTATATTTTATAAGGCATAAGCTTATGCCTTATCAAAGGATAACCTAGTAGTGAAACTGCTATACCATCTCTTCTGCCATGTTCTGTTGGTCATTCAGACTCACACCGTTACAGTGTGGAAGGGGACAGTGTAAGAGTATGAAGACCAGGAGGTAAGGGTCGTGGGAGGCCATCTTGAAAGGCGGCTACCACATTGGCTGTGGGTTTTCACGGGCTCCCTTTCCGAGGAAAGGAGAGAATCAATAGCAGAACCCTTCTTTATGATTGTTCACATCGTGCTCCCATTAACCATACATAGTCCTGTTCTCATGATGGGGCTGGTATTCGCCAATTCATTTCGTCTCCAAAAAAATCTGTAATTAAAAAACCCTTTGCGTATAGTTACAGATAGAAATCTGCACTGGGTGACCTGTGTGCTTCAGAGCCTGGTGTCCGGTTGAGGGTGGCGGTGGTAGTAAATCCAAGCAGGAGCTGCCATCCAGAAGCTGTCTGACCCTGGCCGGCCGGTGTTCTGCAGCTCAGAGCCCAGCGGTGAACCGGGTGGCAGAGGCTCAGGGTGCACAGAGAGAAGGGGACAGACGGACAACTGCTCGAGTCCACCCACGGGTGGGGTGAGAATCACAGGAAAGATTTTTAAAGTGGAGTGGGTAAGTGAAACACAGAGAATCTCAGTTCTGGGAGAGGGACCTGGGGCTAGAAGGAGGCAGGAAATAAGCTGTCATGGATAAGGCATATGACCCTACTAGGACTTTTGAATCTAAAAACATATATCTCAGTGTGATCATTAAAATGTATGACTATTACCCAAAAATGTTTTTGATATCAATCTAAAATTGAGATGCTGAAGAATTAACCAAATTAGCTCTTCTCTTACCACCCCCCCACACCCTTTCCCCAGGCAGCTTCATCAATCTTATAATTTCATCTACTTTAAAAAAAAAATATTTATTTAAGGGCACCTGGGTGGCTTAACTCAGTCAGTTAAGCATCTGCCTTTAGCTCAGGTCTGATCCTGGGGTCCCGAGATTGAGCCCTGAGTTGGGCTCCCTGCTCAGCAGGGAGTCTGCTTCTTCCTCTCTCTCTGTCTCCCCGCCGACTCATGTTCTTGTTTACTCTGCTCTCTCTCTCAAATAAATAAATAATCAGCACATTTGACATAAGGTGGTAATAAGCAAGCCACTTCCCCTCCACCAGGGAATGAGCCGACAATACACTACTTACACTACCGTCACCTTGACCAACATACTTGTCTACATGACTAGCTATAGCTACAGACGGGGCTCAAGGGCAGAGGACTGTTAGCCTCACAGTTTGACCCATTTAGCAAGGACATGCAGGGACACACAGGGCCTGTGCTGGACTGCCTCTTCCAAGACAGAGCCCCCTCCCGCTCCCCGCAGACTGCTCTCCCAACCTCAGCCCAGGCCTACCAGGGCTGAGATATTGCCATGATTTACCTAGGAGACGTTCATTTTCAGTCCCCCAGAAATGCCTCTTTGTCCTCCAAGAGGTTCACTTTGGATGCCAGGGCTCAAGAAGTTCTTGCCCAGGGTTGAGAGTTGGGCAGGGATGTTCCCGCCTGAGACTGCTGGAATGCGCACGCAGTGTGCAGTGGGCCAAGCAAGGTCAGCGGGCAGCTATAAACACCACCCTGCAAGGCCAGCAAGCTAACTGGAGCTGAGCTTCAATGGGAGCTCTGTGCAGGGCAGCCAGAGGGGTGACTGTGGGAGCCCACGGGAGACCTGGAAAATGGATGAATAGGGCCGGCAGCCTCCGGGGAGGGACAGAGGCTTGGCAGTTGTGTGTGTGTGTGTGTGTGTGTGTGTGTGTGTGTGTGTATGGGGGGTGCAGATAGCATTCAGAAATGGCCTTCAAAATCTTTTCCTTATTGCAGGGTTTGTATTTCCTCCTCGGAGGAAAGTATTGGGGCCTGAACAGTGATTAACTAATGCTGACTCCAGGATTCCCAGAGTTTAGACTCTAGACAATCAGGGGTTTAAGTGCGTGCATTTAAGTGCGCACACACACACACACACACACACACAGTTTTTCCCTTTGTCATGGAAACCCACGAGACAAGGACAAATCCAGAAGACATTTATCCTTTTTCTCTAAAACATTCTACTTGAACATTACCATTTCGGAATATTATCGAAGCCAGGACCGCAGTTCTCTTCAGTGTCTGAGAACAGGCTTGCTTCCTGCTGAGGAATGTTTTTTCTTGTGGTTGGTGGTATGACTTAGGCATAACTTGGTGGTAGGAAGGGATCCCAACCCCCCTTGCAAAACTGAGCTACGCTACATTACTTGTCAACATCCAGTCCCTAAATGAAATAACAGGGAGACAAAATATATTCTAGTCTCAACTCAAAGATAACGATATTGTTTGATTTCAGTGAAATGATACAAAAATATATGTAATAAAATCCTATTAGCTGGGGTGCCTGGGTGGCTCAGTCGTTAAGCGTCTGCCTTCAGCTCGGGTCATGATCCGGGGGTCCTGAGATCGAGTCCTGAGTCGGGCTCCCTGCTCAGTGGGGAGTTTGCTTCTCTCTCTCCCACTCTCCCTGCTTGTATTCCCTCTCTCACTGTCTCTCAGTCAAATAAATAAAATCTTTAAAAAATCCTATTAGCTAATATAATTAGCTAATATCATCACATTATAAAATCCTATTTAATTACATTTTAGAATTTTATCTATAGTATATCCAAAGAAGGTTTGCAGTTAGATGCTTCAGCCAGTAACTAAAATGTGTGCTCCCAAAGGTTCAAGAAGTAGGTGACAAATATTCACGTTGAGATGCTTGAGTACTGATCCAGGGAAGCCACCCGCAAGGGCGGGGACTCTAGCTGTATGCCTCAAGCCGAGAACAGTGCCAGGCACACAGTGAAGCCTCAGTAAGTGTTTGTTGAATGGACCAATGAATGAAAGAGATTTCTTTTTTTCTTCGAAGGCTGGCCTGGACCCTGTTCTATCACATGAACTTAGAAAAAAATCTCACTATGATAAAGCAACCCCAAAAATAGTATGTATAGTCTGATACATTTTTTTTTTTTTACTTTAAATTAAAGGAAAACACTCTATGCATTTAGAAGAACATAGTCGGGGCGCCTGGCTGGCTCAGTGGGAAAAGCATGTGATTCTTGATCTTGGGGTCATGAGTTCGAGCCCCACATTGGTATAGAGATGACTTAAAAATAAAGTCCTCTTCTTAGAGGAGCATAGAAAAAAATTACTGAGAAATTACACCTTGCACTGTTGATGACGGCTACCTCTGAGGACCGAGAAGGACTCTGGAAGGAAGGGTATCGCATTTTGCATAATTTATGTATTTCTGTATTGTTCTGCCCGGTGAGGCAAGTATGTATTACTTTTTTTTGGTTAAAAAATGGAGATTTTTAAAAGAACTCACTTAAAATGTGTAAAGCACTCTGATATGTGACTCGATGGAAAAACGTTAACTTTTTTGAGGAACCAAAATTTAGGAAGGTTAGTCACCTCCAAAGGTCATTATCATTTCCTAGCTTTTCATCAAATGATCTCCAACTACCAGGACAGTGCTAAATTTTGTTTTCTTTTGTTTAAAGAATGCTATAAAAGAAGCTAGTAGAATGTTATGAACTACATCAGGTTCAACATTTATTTATTCAACAAGTATTTATTGAGTGCTATGCTTACTTTATGGGCCGGTAAGTACAACAGGAACTGTGGTACAAAGAATAATTTGGTGGAAAGAAGTCAGCATTCTAGATGGATTTTTTTTTTTTTTAAGTCACCTAAAGTCCCTGAAGAAATGGGATCTCAGATCGTGGCATTTCCTTTGTCGAGGTTAGTTCTTGCCTGTTCATCTTAATACTCTGTTACCGTTTCTTATCATGTGTAGAATGCCCATTTAACATCATGAGGTCTTATGGCATTTTTCCTGTAAATTTACCATAATTGCAATAGTAGATATAGAACAATCTATACACTTAAAGAAAATAAACCTCCTAATGAAGGCTCCAGCTAACCACTTTAGGGAATTGCTCTTTTTGATTGTACTCTAAGGCCATTAAAATATTTATTTAGTGATTTATTCATCCTGTGGACAGATGTAGGGATCGGTCTATTTTTCACCTTACAGTGGAGTTTTCTTTTTAAATATTCTCTCTGGCTTTGTGGTGAAATGTGCGTTATGATACTTCCTCATAGTGACACATGCAAAAGCGTTATTCATCAAACATATTCTCAAGCATACTTTTCATTATTCTTGCAAGTATTTAGACATGAGGAAGCCCTGTACTCTGTCCAATATAAAAAGAATCGAAGATGTGATACAATTCCTCACCCGTGTGGACTTGGATTTTAAGGACAGGGTCACTGTATTTCACATAAAGTTCTTTCTTTTTCCTTCTCCTCCCTCCCCCATTACCAAATACATAACTGTACTTAGTCTGATGCTAAATCAAGGTAAATGAGACGTGACCTATTAAAAAGGAAATGAATAATTCAAAAGAGGGGAAAATTGCATTCCTGGCTGGAAGCGTGGACGTCATTGCTTGAATGTATAGGTTTATTCTACCACTTCACTAGATGATTTCGCCTTTTGGGTGGCATGTCTTCCATCATCCAAATTACCTAACGAAGTCAGTAAAGTAAGGCCAGCCATGTTTTGCTGCTATCTACTTTATATTTTTTTCAAGTCTCTTAAATGGGTTCTTTTTAGTTAATGAACATATATACAGCAGACCTGTCTCTGATGGGTCCCTGGAAATAATTCTTATTAATACCCTAAAACTTGATCTGAATCAGGAATTAAATAATCGGCGTTTAACCTGTGTGAGCAGGCACACCGGTCAGTGCTTCATGGGCAGAATTATTAGTGGAATCTCTCATGTTTTCTAAGTACAAGGGGGAGCCGGTCTTGTCTCCCATTGTGGACTGTGGAGGAAGGGGTGGGCTGGGCAAGTCATTCTCAGGAAGTGGCCCCAGGCAGTTCCTTCATGTCCTTAGGGCCGCCCCGAGTGGGACAGGACTTATCCAAGAAGGCCAGGTCTGGACAAGAAGAGCAGAGAGTCAGGGGGCAGAGATCTTGGCCTGCAGGACCAACAGAACATTGTCTGTGGCACTCTCTGTTCTCCGTTAATGTCAGTGACCAACGTGACTTTGATTGGGCACCTTGCATAGAAACCAAAGGGAATTTGATAACCCACTGAGATGGCCCGTCCCTTAGGCTTGGTGTCCCTTGTCACTGCCTTGCAAATTGCTGCATCCAGTTGTCCCCGTAGCTTTTTGCTTTCTTTCTCTCTCTTTGTACTTATATTAAGGGGGCAGGGGATAAAAAGTGTTTTGATACGTTATAATCACTGTGATATTGTCCTCGTAGGGAATGAATAGTTCCTGGTATTTCTAGCCAATCAAGATCGGGGTTGAGAGTAATAATAAATAAATCTTACTATGATTGCAGCAACCATTAGAAAACAGACTTTGATCATGGAGTTTTTTTGTATTTGTTTCCTTAGAGTGGTGGGGGTGTGGTGGGGAGACAAGCTCTTTCCGGGAAAGGGCAGAGGGGGGCTGTGAACTCTGTTCTTTAGTAAGTGCTCCTCTCAACAAGGGATTTCTTAGGGGCCTTCCTTCTGAATTACTTAAGGAATGAAATCAAGAAAGGAAATGTGTTTGCAGGTGTCTTACAAAACCTACAGTTGAAAAACAAGTAGTGAGTGGCCCGTGATGGGCAAAAGGAAGGTCAAGGTAAACTCCTGAGTTTGCTGTCTCACAACTGCAGACTGTTGGGTAAAGTTCTGGGAAAGCCAGTTCTCTCAGCAACGGGACTCAATGGTACTAACAGACTCAATCATACTAAATTTACTAAGTGTAAATGTATCTCAATCACATTGGATCTAAAAGAAGAGCCGAAAACATGGACCACAAAAACTTGATCCTCAAGTATTTATTTGGGTCACTGAAAGTGTCTGCGATCTGAAAGGGTCAACACTGAACCGTTTCTCACAGCTACTCCTGGGGGTAGGATCTGGGGAAGAGTAATGAGAGGAAGGGGTTTGGTTTGGTTTGGTTAACTTTGGGCCCTTCCATAAAGAGGTATTCTACTAAGAAGAAGAAAGAAAAGAAAGGTTAAAGTCTCAGGGCACCTGGGTGGCTCAGTCAGTTAAGCATCTGCTGTCGGCTCAGGTCATGGTCCCAGGGTCCCTGCATGGGGCTTCCTGCTCAGCAGGAAGCCTGCTTCTCCCTCTCCCACTCTCCCTACTTGTGTTCCTTCTCACGTGCATACTCTCTCTCTCTGTCAAATGAATAAATAAAATCTTAAAAAAAAAGAAAAGAAAAGCAAAAAGAAAGGTAAAGTCCCGCGGAAGACAATGGCGCCCTGAGAGAAGCCGTCCCTGGTCCTTATTGCGCTTACCCTTACCTGTGTGTGGGACCGTTTGGCTAAATTAATCTCACACTGCAGCCTGACAAGGGGGCAAGCTTCTATGAGGCAGCCCAGTGTGGAGGCTGCTGACTCAGTATTCTCTGGGTTGAGGTGTGCTTGTGGGGGCACAGTTTCCCCAAGCAGGAAATAACAGGGGACCAGCCATGTAGCCCCGGGAACAGCTGGGGGGCAGGGTTACCAGCCCCCCAGGGAGAGGCATGTAAAAAATTGTTGGATAAAGGCCATGGTTCTTCCTAAAGCATTTCACTGCTCTCACAGAGATTCTGTGTTCCTGATCTCCACCCTTATCTCCTGGTTTTTAGTATTTCTTTAAAAAATGATGGCCTGTCTCAGCTGAATTAAGAGGAACAACAACAACAACACTCCAAACCCCATTTTTGTTGTTTCCTTTGTTTTTTTTTTTCATTGAATTTCAGAGAAAAGGAGATCCAAGTATCCGTGACAGCCAGACTTTGTGGTGACTGCAGGCATAAAAATGAGGAGCAAAGAGCCAATGCTGCTCAGACAGACGCCTCCCATCCCCCAACGGGTCCTCTTCCAAGATTTTCTGTGAACACCTTGGGGAGTGCGGTGGGGAGAGGGGGCTTGGCTATAATAACACATGCCAAATAGAAAACCACAATTTAAAGATGAGCCAGCCCCATCATGTGCCTTTCCACACGACAATAAGCAAGTTTGGTTGGCTTCCGTCTGCCGGGGTGATTTAGAGAAGCCTTTGAACACCGATGCTTGTGGTCCGGCGAAGGCCTGTGAGTAACTGACCTGCCTGTGTACGGTCCACTTCGGAAACAGAGACTTCCCCGGTGGCATGGGAAAGAAAACACCGACCTAATCCCGAAAAGGTAACTTTAAACCAAAGCCCAACCAAGAAAGAGAGTGGGAGAGCGACTGCCAACTGAGCCCGGCCAGAAATAAGAGTCCCATTGTCCTAGCACAGGCTGGCTCGCAGGCGCACGCTCTCGCCTTGCTTGGTGTGCTCGACATGCTGACACTTCCAGGACCCCGAAGCACACATTCCAGAGGCGGGCAGCCTTCATCCACAGCTCTGCGGCTGGAGGGGGAATCACGCTGGAGGCGGGGGTGGGGAGGTGGGGTCGGGAACAGGGAGGTTAGGCCATGAAGAATCATTAGACACCGATGGTGCTGACCGCACATCTACCAGAAAACAGGAGTGATGTGTCTGGGAACATGGGGTCCGTGGGAGGAGAGTGAGGGGTGGGTTGAGAAGAGGGCAGGTGAGAAAGGGGACCAGCCCCAGGTCCGCTGCAGCTGAGGATGGGGAGCCTGTGGCGGGAGTCTGCCAAGGTCCTAGAAGATTTTCGTGGTCTTCAGGGCCCTAGCAGCTGCTGCAAAGGAATAGGGACTGAAGGGAGTGGGGATTTGCTTCAGAAAGATACACTGGAGGGATAAAAAGCTGCAAGATAAAGATTTTAAAGTAAAAGAGTAGCTAGATTATCGACAGAATGGCAGAGTGGAAAGAGGCTGAGGTGGAAGTCAGGAGTCACGGATTTTAGTCTGTGGCCCTGGTCAGTCACCTGCCAGGTCTGGGTCTGATGGCAGTTAGAGTGAAGGGGTTGGGCCCTCCATCTGTCATGCCTTCCGTCTGGCACCCTGAGATTCTCGGAGCATGTGCCTCCCAGGTCTAAAGAAGGGGGTTTCCTTACCCGCCTTCTCCTCTCTTGTCATCCCATTCTCGGGACTGCTCTGGAGAGCTCTCCAAGGTCTCCCTCAGCTGGGGAGTCGGCCCACTCTGTGACTAAAACGACTCACCCCAGAAGTCTCTGGACCTCAAAGCAGACAAAGGTGAAAGAGAGCATTGCAGGGATCTGAAAGCTGGGGAGGGAAGATGATGCCGCCCCCGTCACAAGGGCCCAAGAAGGGGAGTCTGGGCATGCTGCAGACAGCTTCGAACACGTTGCAGCTTCTTCCCCTCGTCCTCTTCCCTCCTCTTTAGCTGGCTATTCCCAGAATTTAAGAACATTTAAAAACGGATCCTTCCCTTTGAAATGGGCTGCATTCCCGGAGCCTTGTTGGTGTCGGTGACTTTGTTAGTGAGAAGTGCCTGGGCTAGACGCTAGCCTGGGTTTGGCTTCTGCTCTGGCTCTGACTGCGTCTGTGGCCTTGGTGGAGTCAGAGCACCTCTCCGGGCCTCAGCTTCCTCATCCGGAAAGCAAAGGACGGTCACCATCTCCACGGTGAGCCCCGAGGACATCCAGAAGAACTACAAACACTTAGTTAAGGTGAATGACACATCCATGGGTGGCAGTCAGAGGTGATCTGAGCCACGGAGGGCCTTGATGAGGAACTCAAGATCCAGGCCCAGGAGGAGGGAGAGAAAGGGCAGTTACCCGAAATGTGAGCATTTGTCTCTTCCAACCCCACCCCACCCAGCCAGCTCTAATTGCTAAACAACAACAGAAGTGAAGGGCTGGCCAAGTGACGCGAACTCTGCCGGTCCTTGCTGACATTTGCTGGTGTCGTGAGCATGAACCATCTTGGACGCACCCTGCTCTGCCATCCACTCCAATTTTTCTGTCCTTGTCAACTTGTAGCGCAAGACTGGTGGGAACCTGAGCCCATGCCCTCAGCAGTGACCAGTGCCCTTCTGGAAGCAGCCTGAAAGCACAGCAGTCCTTTGCCCTAATGCGTGCCCTTCCCCAGAAGCACAGACAGGCCACCTGAAGGCTGGGTCTGGTTTGATAGATGTGCAATCTTGGAAGGGCCCCTTGCTTGGTTTAATGCCCTGGTGTCACCCTCTTGAAAATTCTAATGGTTTTTTAGCAATGGGCCTTGAATTTCTATTTTGCCATGGATACCATAAATTGTTGAGCCAGTCCCCACGGGGGGCCTTGCCAATGGACAGCTGCCTGGAACAGAAGCTGGTGGGGACACATCTGGCAGAGTATCCTTGCCACAGGTGCCAGCTCCACACACAGAGGGGCGAGATTTCCACAGGGTATGTGGACACTGCTAACTCTGCAAATGTCATCTTGCATATATGCTTTTGCACAAGCAAGTTTTCTTTCTTTTTTTTTTTAAGATTTTATTTATTTATTTGACAGAGAGAGAGAGAGATCACAAGCAGGCAGAGAAGCAGGCAGAGAGAGAGGGGGAAGCAGGCTCCCCGCTGAGCAGAGAGCCCGATGCGGAGCTCTGGAGCTCCATCCCAGGACCCTGAGATCATGACCTGAGCCAGAGGCAGAGGCTTAACCCTCTGAGCCACCCAGGCGCCCCATGTAGGAGCAAATTTTCTAAGTCAACTCGTGCAAAAACCTTTGCAAGTCATCTAGAGTTTGGAAACTTTACAGAAGTGACTTTTAAACACAATATGGTAGACCAATCAAGGCATAAATCTGGTGCAGGACCGTCCTTTTGGGCAGGAGTTTATGTCTTGTTCATGCTCAGATCAGAGGGAGTTTCCATGGTCTTTAATACGGAGAGGCATGCCGCATGCGCTCTCTGGAGGCTCAGGGGCCCTTGAGAGTGAGAACTCTGCTGTATTCATCTTTGTGATGAACGCAGAGCCTAGCAGTGTGCCAGCATAGAATCCACTAAACAAATACTTGCTAATGAATGAATCCTCATCTGCAAGTGAATAGGATTGTTTTCTTACTATGGGAAACATATTTCATGAAGGTGGAGGAATGTATACCCAGCTATGTAAAAATATGGATCAGTAGTACACTTAAGAACACAAGACCCAAGATCTGTGGTCTAGTCCAGCCCTCTCATTTGGAGATTAGAAAACTGAGGCTCGAGGAATCTCAGTAAGTTATCTGAGGTCATACACCTGATCTGGACCAGAACCTCGCTCTTCTAACATCTAACCCAAGTGAATTTTTCCTCCAACCCACTCTGCCTTAAGGATCAGGAAGCATAAATAGTCTTAGGTGTTTACTCACCACTTATATATAGCCTTCGTAACCCTTCATTATGGAGGAGAAGAACTCAACTGTTTCAATTGCCGCCTGCGGAAGAACATCACAATCCCCTACGGTTGCTTTCTGGCAAGCCCCCATGAATGATAATTTGAGATCTAAGGCAAAATGAGAAGGAAGGAAGGTCTAATAAAAGCTTTTTATCTGCAGATTGGAATTAAGCACTCTGTGCCCAGACTGTTGGCTTTCCCTTGACTTCAGGGTTGCCGCTTGCAGAAAATTGGAGAGTAAGAGCGTCAGTCACTGGGTCGCGCCAAGCGACATCCCCTCCAACCTAAGCGACATGTGATATTTTGCTTGCTCGGAACAACTCCCAAACCACCTCAGCTCCATTCCTACCATGAGTTTGGAGGAAGCGGTAGTCTCCGTTTTTACCAGTTACATTATGTCACCGGAGCATCTCTACCTCTTTGTGGGATTCCTGAAAGCTGAATGTCTAAAAAGGATCACTCCAATCCCAGGTGGCCAATCTGATGCTGTCCCGAGCCCCAAACAGCAAACTGTGGGGCAAGATGGACATCAGGTCAGTGCTTTGTGGGGGGGGGAGGGGGGGCAGGGACCAGACAGCCTAAAGCTTCAGCCCAGGACATTAGTGAGGTGCAAATTGCATGGTGGTGGCTGCAGGGCAAGAGGAAAATTGCAGGCCAGCTCCTGGAGAGAGAGAGAAATAGCAGCGTGGTATTTTGGGGCCTGGCAACAGCGGCCACTGGGCATGCTCATCGTTGCCTGAAAACACACACATCCAACAACAATCACTTTTTATCGAAGTACAATATACAAACAGGAAAGTGCCCGAATCAGGAAGCTCAGTGAACTTCTATAACCCTGACAGGTAACCTGCATCCTGGTCAAGAAAGAGAACACGTCCGTCCTTCTGTCCCCTTCCAGTCACCCGCCGCCCCAAGGGGAGCTGCTGTTTCCATTCAGCCTTGTCTTTCAAGTGGAAGCCAAGTGGCAACTGAGGAGGAGACAGTGTGGTGGAGCTGGTCCAGATTCTTCCCACAGCGCCATTGCTGCGGGCCCGGCCTGGCAGCTTGCTGGATCCTAGCGAGCTCAGCAGCCCGCCTGGATCTCAACGGGGTCAGGCTGGGAGAGGAAGAGTGGGCAGGGCTTCAAGAAGAGGAGGCCTAAAGACCACAAGGTGCAGCAAAGGAGGAGACCAGAATGCAGGCCGGCCCCCACCCCTGCCTGCCAGGCTGCAGACCCGACCTCTGCCTGGCCCACAGCTGAGGAAGGTAAGATGCCAGTCTCCTCACGGCCTCCAGGTTCTTGGAGGTTCTTGATGGCATTGGGTCATTCACGTAGGGCTGCTTCTGTTTCTTTTCTGGTGTTTTTGTGGGTTTTCTCTCATTGTAGGCTCTCTGAGTTGCCTTATCGTGGTCAACCATCCTGGCGAGGATCAAGGCTGTTTTGCTCCACTGGCTTCCTGTCAGGCAGCGAAGTCAGGCCCCCATGGAGGGCAGCTTCCACACTGATTCTTGTGGCCTGGAGTCATGGCTGGTTTTGCTGGTTTTGCCACCTGGCTGCAGTGGACTCTAGTTAGACACCATTTCTGAAGAGAACCAAGCGTGTTTTAAATAGGTTCTATTTTCTGGCTGTGAGTTTTGGCTCTGGGGCCCTCCAGCATACAGCACTCTTGGTGCTGAGTAGGAGTGTATTTATACCTCTGAGAGACAAACCCATTTCGATCTGGGAATCCAAAATAACGGTGAGATTCTTTTTTATATTTTCAGTGGCGTGGTGAAGACACCCTTACACTCTCAAGGAGGAGATCTGTTGCAGTGGTAACTGCATCCTTAGCTTGGGGAAAGGAGTTTCTTTGTCTCTTTTGGGTCACCTCCAGAATCTTCTCAGTGCACTGCTGTTCAGCTTCCCCAGCCTCACCACACTTCTCTTCTTGCTCAGGCCACCTGGAACTTCTCAGAGGTCAAGTTCAGTCAAGACTGTCCAGTCCCAATCTTAAATTAGCTTGCTGTACTTTTGACGTCTCTGCCCACCATGACATTCTCTTCTACCTCCACGCCCCCAGGTTTTTCTCCTGCATCTCAAGTTCCTCCAGTTCAATCTCTGTGATAATATCCTCTCCTACTTCTCTTGTTGGTATTGTGCTTTCCTAAGGTGTTGTCTTTAGCTCCTTCTGACTCTGCATCCTTTCCTTGAGCAATCTTGCATACCTGCCTGACTTCAGCCTTAGATGTAGCTCTCCAACCAGATTAGTTTCCTTAAAGCTCCAGGCTGACCATTGGCCTCTCCATGGATGCTCTATAAACATCGATAGCAATTGCTCTCAGCTCTGGCTGCACATTAGAATCATGGCTGCTTTTTAAACAATACCCATGTGTGAACTTTACCACCCTAGCTATTGATTTAGTTGATCTGACTGAGGCCTGGACATGACCGTTTTAGAATCTCCCTAGATAAGTCTGGTGAGACGTCAGAAATGAGAACATGGAGGTACAAAGCACATGTCCGTAGATAGCTGGAGTCTATGGAAAAGAATGCTTTTGCATCTCCACACTGGGCCTTCCTCCAGGAAAATAAATCACATCTCTGGCGCTAAGACTTTTCAAACATCTTTATAGGCATTGACTGATGAACCTGTGTTCCCACTGAGAATGATCAGTGATCCTTGGGCTCTAGATTAAAAAAACAAAATAAAACTAAGACTGAGAGGAAGAACTGACTCAGAAGACTAGTTCTCCACCGCCCCCCCCCCACCCTTTTTCCCAACACAGAACCTTCTGTGACCCTGCTTGAATTCTGGGGCAGGTTTTGGTGTTTGTAAGGACTCAAGCTCAGTTTGCCATTCTCCCAATGCTCTGAGGTTCTCTGACCACAGAAGGACCAGCAAGACCGAGCAGAGGGGCTCACTGGAGAGTGGCACCTGAGCCTCATTCAGGTTCCCTATTCAAATGGGGGTAGCAATTTTTACTGTTGGAGAAAGCGTGAAAGCAAATGAGAGATAGTGAGGGTGCTAAAATACTACCATTTGTATTCTAATGTAATCCAGAATGAAAGTGTATGTACAGGAAGCAACTTTAGAGATAATTTTGCCCTAACACTGTATTTTACAGGAGTGGAAACCGAGGTCCAGTGGTTAAGGGATTTTCCCTAGGTAAAGCTGCCAGCCAGGTATCAGGTTTCCTAGTTCAGGGCTCATTTCCCTCCAGACTTCCCTAGGGATGCATACTGCACCCATGTGGCTGGGTTTGACTCTTGCACACCATCTTTCCAAACAGGGCCCAGAGTCATTTGAGGACCTATCTTTTCCAAAGAACACCAAAGTTATTCTTAGCCTCTTCTCCCCATTCTACTTCCCTCTCTACTTAAAGTCCTGAATAAGGTGGCAAATGCCCGTGGCCTTCCTTCCTCTGCCTGCTATGACCTAGGTTATCCCCCCAGTAGGGTAAAATTTTGCGGGTGTGGAGGAGGTGTTAAAGTCAGAAGGGACTCAGCCTGAAGAGGCTCAGTACTTGCTGTGTTTGACTCTGGCCTGACCTTGGACCAGATACAGATCCTTTTTAAGCCTCAGCTTTCTTACCTATGACATGGGCATCATCTTGGTATCTACCTTGTGGGGTTGTTGTGAGAATTCAATGAGACAATTTCCCTAAAGCAGCATTTCTCACATAGAATTGCACATTGGAACTACCTGGGGAGGTTAAAACACACAGATACATATTGATGGCACGGTCCTACTCCTAGTAATTGTTAATTAATTGCTCCAGGCATCTGGATTTTTAAAATTTCCCCAAGCGATTCCAACTGTGCAGCCAAAATGGAAAACAAGGCTGGCTGTAAAGGGCTCAGGGTAGCATTGAGCAAGTGATCAGCACTCAAATAATTGGCTCCTCATATAAGTACAAAAATGATCATTCAAATCTCCCTTCCCTACTAGACCCTCATAGCTGTCTTGAGGGAGGGCCTTCTTCCTTTTGCATTTTCCAGGAAGGCTCTTCCTCCCTCCCCCTATCTGCAGTTCTGCCCAGAGCTCCCATCCTGGATTTTCCTGATACACCGGGCTGGTGACTTCTGGCTCTGAGAGGTCACTGGGGAAGTGAAAGGTGTTCTGATGTCAGGTGACTGTCCACAGATGCATTCCAGGCACTCCTTGGCTGCGTCTGCCAAGAAAGGCTGTTTAACCTCTCCGTGCCTTCCTCCTATAAAATAGGGGGAAACTGTCATGTATCATGTCCCCAGAGGGGCTGGGCATTCCGCTAAGCCCAGTGGCTTAGAACAGTTAAGAACAGTGTCTTCTCTAAGTGGGATAACCTCTGTCTTGAAAAATATTAGCTGTGAGGAGGAAATGAGACAGAGCCTGTACACAAAAAGCCTCGAGACAGGAGACAGTTGTGGTGGTCTCAGACCGTTCTCTAGGTGCGGAAGATCTGCATGCAGGTCACTGCCCATAGCACCTTGCAGACATGGGGGAGGCCTGGGAAGGCGCAGGCGACTCTCCCGGCTGGCTTTACCGGGTCGCAAACACAGCCTCGAAACCCCCCTCTCCTGGCCCATTTCCGGGCCCTCTCTCCACACTCCAGCGCCTGTGGGCCGCGCTGTGACTTGAGTTGGAATCCGCTGCGCGGGCAGCGCGCGCCACGGAGAAGTTCCCCGGCCCTGATGGCGTGCGACGTCGTGCGCCTACCCGAGGAGCGCGCGGCGCGTCCGCCAGAGGCTCACTCCGAAGCCCCCGGGGCCGCGTGGTGTGGCGGGAGCGCGCTCGGCTCCGGGAGGGAGTTGCGGGCTGAGTCCCTGGGGCGCGCAAAGGCGGCGTGGCGCCCACCCGGGAGCGAGGCGCAGGGCGCGCCCGGCGCGCGGTCGGAAGGCCCCTGGGCTCTTCCCTGAGTCTGGCGGGAGGGGTCCTCCTGCCCCCCCGGTGTCGCGCTCAGCACGGGCGCGCCGGGATCCAGGCTGACGGCCCTTTCTCGAGGTTCCTCAGCTGTGTCTCTGAGAAAACAAACTGCCGCCCAGGCCGCGGAGGATCTGGCGGCGCAGGACGTAGCTCGGTGCCCACCACCCTGGGCCCTGGCTCCTCCGCGGAGCCCTCCGGCCACGCTTTCGGTTCTTTGCCCCGCCGGCGCTGTGGCTTCTGGCGCGTTCACCGCCTTCGGCGCTGGGCTCCGGGCCCGCGGTCCCGGCTCGCTAGTCCTTGGGTTCCCATCACTACCTTGCCATTTGTGGCCACGAGGGCTGGGACAGATTAGGTGGTCTCTGTGTGCCCCAATTCCTTATCCGTAAAATGGGGCTAACGTTCCTACCCACATGGGGTTATTGAGAGGAATAAATGAATGAATATGAAACGCCAGGCACATGATAAACACTGGAAAAGTATTTGATATTCTTAAGAAAGTAGGGATTATAATCAACGTCGCTCTATTAAATATATGCAGCGTTGCTGTATTAAATGAAATGACGTGGCTAATTTGCCTGTATTAAGTAAGCGGCGGATGAATGCCGTGTATTAGTGTTACTGTTACTCCCAGGGAATCGGGTTTTTCTTATTATTAAAATTTAAATATTTTGGCCTCCTCCCGTGTTCATTGGGGTTAAGAACTGTGCGGCTTGGCTCAATATAAAATGGCCTCTGAATCCGTACCCAGTTGTAATTTCCTTGGGTGTTTTGAAAAGGGCTCGTCAACGTTGCCAGGCCAGCGCCGCGCTTTTGTTTGCAAGAGGGCAGCGAGTAAATTATATCCTGGGCTTAGTAAAGCAAGAAATAAACACATTCACAGTAGGACTCTTCGGATGAACTATTTTATTTCTCTTTTGTGTTTGTGCTTGGTCGTTGATGGTCCGCTGCAGACTAATGCGATGCCGATGTGTCTTAATATTAATGGTTTGGAGCTGAAGACAGCCCTTCTCAACGCCAACGTTGGGGCAGCCCCGGCAGGGTTAGGAGCCACCACGAGGCCCAAGCTAGGACAGGGAAGGTTCTTTTTGTCGCTTTCTCCCTCTTGCGCAGTACCTCACGTCGGTGTTCCTGGAGAAACATATTCTGGATGATGAGTGAATTTAAACATTTCTGGTTCTGTGATCATAATTTTCTGCCTGATCGAAAAGTGACCGAGCCCTCCTGCGCTGGGGTGCCCCCCTCTGCCTGCGTTGGGGGTTTTTAACCCTTTCTACTGGAAGGTTGCCTGGGCCAGGCACCCGCCTTCCAAACCACCATTGCATTCCCTCGCCCAGTGCACCTGCTGTGAGATGTTAAAGGCAAGCACAGACTGTCCTGGGCTAGAATGTTGGTGATGGCAGTCTTGTGAAAACCAGCCTTGGTGGCTGATGAGGTCTTATAACTGTACACTTCCTTCCTCCCTGGAGCGCTGCTGGCCCGAAATAACGCAGACGGTAAAGTAGGTACCATGGAAAAAAGATAATCGTCATTTTTTACCTGTGCAGTTGGATGGGAGGAATCTGTCCCTAGCATGCTTCCAAATTCACTGGGGACTTTGTTCCCAGGCCCAGAACCCTCCTTCCCGGGGCTTCAGTGCAGCGCCCCCCCACCAGGATATGAACCAGAGAAAGACCAGCGTCCAGGACCGGGTCCCTGCACCGTGGGCTGTGTAGAAGTTCTGGGGACAGAGGGAAGCTGATGAGAGAGATACAGAGAGAGAGAGAGACGCATGGGTGAGCTCGAGACAGAGCCAAGTGTCTACCTTTTAAAGGAAGACCCCGGAGCCGGCTCCCGGCCTCACCGAAAAGGCAAGCTCAAAGGCAAAATTAAGCATCATCCGGGCAACTTTCAGAAAAGGGGTCCTGGGGCAAGAAAGTCGGTGTGAGGTGGAGGGTGACTCCCGGGAACAGGGCGCATGCGAGGTTGTTCCCAGGCGCTGGGTTGCCTGAGCCGCAGACGCGCTGTTGTTTATAAACTCGTTGCGCCAGCGGCCTCACGGTCCGTGTTGGATGCCTTTCCTCCTGGAATGGAAGGGCAAACAAACCAATCTTTGGCAACGCTCAGCCTCCCCATGGCGTTCCGAAACAAGACGGTTTTCAATGTAAATGAATTTCTTAAATGCCACAGCAACGACTCTGTTTATTTGTTTTGGTGTAGGAAGGTTAGCAAAAGCACCAGAGCCCTTCTTCCGGCTTCTCTTTGATTCTGTCTTAGATTTACGGGTTTTTACTCGGCGACACGGCCCTGGCCACCCGCCTGCCCTCCTCCTCCCTCCCTCGGACAGGGCAAAGCGAACACCAGGCCCCGGTCACCAACGTGCCTCAGAGGAAGGCGATTGCAGGATTTATCAACCCCCTCCCCAGGACCTCAGATTTCATCTCTTTCTTTTCCCCCTGCATGTTCAGTTTGTTTTCTCAAGACCTAAGCAATTTTTAATGTACTCTATACTTCCCGCTTAATCCTCATCGTTTATTGTCTAATTATAGTTTCAAAGTGATTATGTAATTAAAATCATGTTTCGTTGCAGCAGGACTTCAAAAGGGCGGCAGACCCCCGCTCTGGCATTATTTTCTGGTGATGTAATAATTTCCCTGTGATATTTAAAATAAACACATTAGTTCAAGAATTCTAAACATGTCTCAAAGTATATAGTAGGCTTGATTGGCACGAGGCTGGGTTGTAAAGAAATGGTAAAACCTATCACTAGTTTAATATATTTCTATGCTCCCATGCAGGGTAAATTATAGGATAATGGGGCGCAGGCGATGGTAAGCTCTGTTTATATAATCCATTTCTTCACACGAGTTCCCATTGCTTTCCCTTCCCTTTGCTGTATGTGGTGGTTCTCTGATCCCCTGACCTCAGCCATGTGTTTTCACTTTTTCTTCTGATCTCAATTCCATGACCAGCGGGGAATAAAATACAAATTGAATAGTAACCATTCACAGGCCGCTCTTTTCAAACTGTTGTTAAAACCTCTTTGTCTTGTCTAGCGGTTGATAGATAAATGTGTTGTATTTCGCCTTTTTTCCCCCTCCTTCCTCTTTTTTCCCCCCTTGGTCAAGGAAAAAATAACCCTCCTCAGCCCAATTATGCTCTTTAAAAATTAAAACCCACACCTCCTTTCAGACCCTCTCCTGCGCGTCCTGTTTTCCCCGGTAGGCCCATTGGTTAAGGCGGCGTTGGAGACGCTCAGGATTCACCACGTGGAATAAAGAAGCGGCGGGAGCTGAGCGCGGCTGGGGGAAGGCGCGGTGCCCCCGTGTGAGGTCCAGGCCTTTGTCCCGCCGCCTGAAGGTTCATTTAGCATCGAACCTGTATTGCCTCTGATCTCTTAGCGGAGCTCCCAGAGTCGGCTCCGAGGACTGGGGGCCGCCCCTCCTAGAAACCGGAGGTGGGTAGGGGGTGAAGGAGCCCGGCAGAGGGCAGTTACAGTGGTCTGAAAAATAAGCCTCCTTCGCCCGCCTTTTTCTTTTCAGAGTCAAACCTGCTCTGAGGGCGAGGTGGACAAGTGACCGAGCCGTAGAACCGCGTTTCTCTCAAACGGGAAACAATGGCTCCCGATTTCTGGGCCTTGCCTCTCCCGGATCTCTCTCCCTTCTACCTCCTCGGCTTCTTTTCGGGAACGTGAAGGCAAAAGACAAAAATTGCAGAAACGTCTAACTCGCAGCCTGCCCTGGTCTTCCATCCGAGCTGCTTCGGGGTCGCGGCACGGCAGGGTATTTGTTATTCCGCCGCTAGCGCCCGGGGGCGAGGGGGGCGGGATAGAGATCCTCTGTGGGCGCGGGACCCACTATTCCCGAATCTCCAGACTGCCAAGTGCTCCTCGCTCAGGGCTGTTCTAAAGCGAGCTAAGGCGACCCTTCCAGGGAGAGAAGAGCGCCACCGCAGGGTGGCTCGGCGCGCACCGCGCCCTAGGCGCGCGGCTCTGCGGCCCGGCTTAGCCGGCCGCGCGCCTTGGGCCCGGCTGGGCGCCTAGCGGCGGAGGGGGGAAGCTCGGAGCCGCCCGCGCCGCCAGGCTGCTCGCGGCGCCCGGGTAGGGTTTCCCGGGCGCCACAAACCGACCCGAAATCCACGAGGCCGCTTGACAGCGCTTTTCGGCGTCGGCCCGCGTACCTGTAAGCTGAGCCCCGCTCACATGCTTCACATTAAACCTCCGTGCCCGGTGCCTCTTCTCTTTTTTTCCTCCGAAAGGGTTCTTATAAACTTCCCTTCGTTTATTTAGCCTGGTTTTCATTGCTCCAGTTTTGCATGGGTTGCCTTTGTTTAGTTTATTAACCCACGGGGTTACTTTAACTAAACATTTGGACTGAATACTTCGGGGTTGAATTTCAACGTTTTCTAACGAAATTACCGAGTTTTTTGAAGCCGCACAGAGAACGCTGTGTTGAGTTTATTAGTCAATTTAACAGACTATAAGGGGGGAGGAAAAATGAATTTAGGACAGCCCGGGTTCGTACCCACTGGGCGGAAGCAGCTCGCGAACCCTCAGGGTTGGGGCTTCAATAGCGCGAACAGTGCGCGGGGACGGTCGGGGCGCGCTTCCCGCTCCGGTGAAGGGTGCGCCCCGGGGGCCCGAGACTTTCTCAGCCCGCGGACCCCGCTCCCCGGGGAGCGCGCCTCAGCTGCCGCGCAGCTCCCTATTCCGTCTGGCTCCCGGCCTCCCCGGAACCACCAGCACTCGAGGAACAGGGGACGAGAGACGGGCGGGGCCCTGACACTGGGCTGCGCGTCCCCCGCCGGGTCGCTCGGAAGCTTTCTCCTCGTTCTCACCCGCCTGATGAGTTTTATTTGGTGGCAGCGGCGGGTGAGCTCTGCAGCCCCTCTGGTGAAGGTCAAGGGAAAAGGGGTTGTGGTGGAATCTGCCAGAAATACTGGAGATGAGTGGTCAACCGTCCCAAGTGGGCGTGGAGCAGGATGACCCTATCCCTGGGTCAGGGTGCAGTCCCGCAGGCCACCTGGGCACTTTGGGGGTTTGGTTCCACACCGGAAGACCTGGTGGAACCAGGGGAGCTGGACACATGGGGACCGCTCTATCCTCTGTAAAGCGGCAGTTTGGGGACAGAACTTTTCCATCCGCCATCCGCTTGGCCTAAGCGAGCAGCATTTTTTCTTACCCCATTTTTTCTTACCATTTTAGCTACTTCCCCCACTTCTCACTCTCTCAATCCTCTGCCGCATTTTGGTAGAGCGATGCCCAGTTAAGAAGTGGCCTGGCTGAAACGTCGTTGACCCCTGGCCTTCTGAGATGAAATTGAGACTTTTACTTATTTAGGAAAGGTAATGAAGTGGAAGCCCAAACACAGAAACAACAACAAAAACTTCATCTAGTTTTGGGGAGATCGGACAAAGGGTGTGAAGGGATGAAACACTGAGATTCCTTAACTGGTAAAGCCAGCTAGTGGAAAAACAAACAAACAAACAAACAAACAAACAAACCCCAAAAACTCACGATAGGCAGGGTTTCTTTTACTACAGCATACAGCCACCAGGCCCTGGATCCCAACATTTTCAAATTGAATTATGGTAGGTCATATTCCAGGAAGTTCAAAATTCAAAAGATACCGAAGGGTTTAAGAGGCAAAGTCTCTCACCGCTTTGGGCCTCCCAGTTGGCCTCCCTGGAGGCAACCACTTGTTAGTGGAGTCTTGTGAAATATCCTGGAGAAAACTACAAGCAAGTTTGAAAAGGCCTACCCTTCTTTCCTTGCTTTGCTTCCCCTCTCTGCACTCCCGGTGCCCTTCTGATGTTTGAAGTCTCTAAGAAGGCCACCCACCTGGGAAGGTGTTACTTGCCACTTCCCCTTTCCCGCCCCCGCTCAACACATCTGCCTGGAGTTCTACTAGCCTGTCATACTCCTGATTTACTTCTCTCTCCTGCACACAAAGCAGAAGCCCAAGTCATCTCTCCCTGCTGTTCTCCAAGTCCTGGCTTTTCTTCTTCTGCAGCATGATTTTGACCTCTTCTTTCCATTCCTCTGTCACGCTTCCAGGACAGTCCCTTGTTCCTCCTAATTTGGATCCTGGGGACAGCCTGCCAGCCAGCCTCCTGTTCTTCCACACCTTTCCGCCACCCCACCCTACACTCACCACCACGCCTACTCATCTAAGGCTGACCTCAAAGTCCTTTATCTGATGAAATGCCTCCACGGCTTCCCACTGCCACTGCATCACCAGGCTGTAGACTGCTTCGAGAACAGGAAGCCATCAGATCATGGCAGATAGTCACATCCTCGGCTTGCCTGGCTCAGACCCCAGCTCTCCTCGCAGCCCTTTCCCGAGAGCGTTTGTCTCACCGTTTCTCAGCAGCCAGATCTCTCCAGCTCTCCTGTCCCCAGACCTTTTCTCAAACCTTCTAATACTGGGGAGACCCCTGTCCCACCCCCACCGAGCGAAATCCTGCAAGGCCTTGCTCAAAAACTGCTCGCTCTCCAGCCACTGCAGCCATTCCCTCCCCTGACCCTCAGAGTAATTTGTTTTGATACAACTTACATAGATGTGTTTCTTTTTAAAAAGATTATTTATTTATGTATTCATTTATTTATGAGAGAGAGACAGAGAGAGCACAGGGAGGAGCAGAGAGTGGCAAGCAGGCTCCATGCTGAGCTCAGAGCCTAACTCAGGGCTCGGATTATCCCATGACCCTGAGATCCTGACCTGAGCTGGAAGCAAGAGTCAGACGCATGTCCAACTGAGCCACCCAGATGCCTCTCTTTATGTAGATGGGTTTCTTAGTCATTTGGATGTTTGTCCTATTCCCTCTTCTAGATTATAGACGGTTACTTCCTAGCACATACAAAGCAATAATTTTTTTAAGTTAATAATAGCTCACTGTTATTAAATATTAATTTTAAGTTAATAATAGCTCATTTAATAATATTATTATTAAGGAATAATAACTTACTATTCCTCCTCTTTCTTCCTTCCTCAGCAAAAAGGAGAAAGGAAGGACACTGCAATAAACATTAAAATACCTTTCTCTTTCTTTTTTTTTTTTTAAAGATTTTATTTATTTGTTTATTAGGAAAGAGAGAGAGTGAGAGAGAGCATGAGAAGGGAGAAGGTCAGAGTGAGAAGCAGACTCCCCATGGAGCTGGGAGCCCGATGCGGGACTCGATTCCGGGACTCCGGGATCATGACCTGAGCCGAAGGCAGTCGCTCAACCAACTGAGCCACCCAGGTGCCCTACCTTTCTCTTTCTTAAACAGCAGATAGTATTAGCTGTTAGATTATCTTATTAAAGTAAATGTGACTGAGGTATGACTTATTTACAAAGTTAACCCCTCTAGAATGCATATGTATTTTAAGAGCCCATATTCACTGGTCACTCCAGTGAATCTCCGCATTAGTCAGGGAGGTGGAGTGGGCCACCCTGGGCCATTGTTTGTCACAGAAGAATGGTGGATGATAACTTCGGGCTCCACTTCTGAAGGGCTGTAAGTGGTAAGGATGTAAGAATGTATGAATATTGTAACTGAACTTTTGGGTTAAGATGGCTAGCTAGATTAAATTTCACAGATGTTCCTCCTCATGCTTTCTGCTCTTTAGGGGTAGGAAAGCCCACTCCTGGGAACAGAAGGGGAATCTCTCCCAAGTCTCCTGCGTCTTTTTGGTCACTTGTCCTCAGATTGCCATTAGCACAGCTCTAGTCCGGTCTGAGCCAGTGGGGTGCCAGGGAGCCAGGGAAGAAGTTTGAGTCTCCCCTTCTCCCCTCTCCAAAGGCTCCATTAGGAACCCTGAAATAGAATGCAATGGAAGGAAAACTGGGTTGGTTATGCCCATGCATCCCTAAGCCCCTACATCTTGCCCCTCAGCCAGATTGCTGTCCTTAAGCTCCTTTCAGAGCTGCCACTTGTCTGAGTAGTTTTAATGCCTGACAGTCCTGCTTTGTACAGAGATCTATGACGTAAGCCCTTTCTCCACCACTACCCCCTCCACGGTAGGGGGCATGGTAAAGGGTAGTTCATTATTCAAGAAGTATTTGCTGCCCACCCCTTATTATGCCATCCAAGCAGGTGCTAGGGCTACCATGGTGAACAAGATGGACAAAGGCCCTGCTCTTGTGGGGTTTACCTTCCTATGGGAGGGACTACAGCAAATGGATTCGGGGCTTAACCCCATGGTATCCAGTCTCTCGGATTGAGAGAACACTGAACAGCCTCAGGTTCCATTGTGCTCTTCATGTCCCTAGGATGATTAGCTCAACCTCACGGATCAGTTTCTCACTTCTAGACTTAGAAGGCTTTGTGCCATTGACCAAATCAATAGACATTCAAATCCTCTAGACTGCAAAATATTCATATGATCGGATCTGGAAGTTTAATTGTGATTATAAAAGGAAATCTGATCGGTTCTGTGTAATAGCAAAAACAGACACGCACTCCTCTCTCCCACTCCCCACCCCCACGAAAAAAAACAAACACCCTGGAAAGAATCTGAAGTTAAAATAAAAAGCAGCTGGCAATAGGCCCATCGTGTGTGATGATAATTAGACAAACGTTTTCCAAGTATGGGATGATCTTGTGAAGACAATGGTGAGGAGGAGGGGAAAAGCTCAGGAAAGAGAATTTAGTAAAGCAGTGATTTCTGCCCGCCTGCAAAGAGTTTAAGTGGCACACAGGGTGTCACACAATCTCTAATTTGGTACCTTTTATTTTGTTTTCATGCATCCTGGAAAACATGTCTTCAGCTGAGAGAGTGAAGAAAAACTTGAGGCTTTGATTTACAAAAATTAAAGCCACGACTAGGCTTTGGATCAAGGTTGTATCCTGGGCCTGGAAAGCCTCATCCTTCATTGTCTCAAACCTTTCCTGCCCTGAGGAAAAAGAGCTAAGAGTCTTAAGCTAAAGCAGCTCTTTTGCCATCTGGGGCTCTAACTTGGTTGACCCTCTCCCAAATTATTATAATCCCGAGTCTGGAATGGATATAGATCTGGTGTGGGTGATGGCAGCTGCCTTGTGCTTCTGGGTGGCTTGAGATCTTCTGCGTGGGCCTGGAGGAGGCCAGGGGCTGCAGCGGTGGGCACACAGGTACCATCAGCAACCTAGCCGTCTCCATGTGAGCTTTGGACTTCTCTTTCCCTAGCCCCATCTCCCAACCAAATCTTACTCTTTAGAAATTATATGAGACATTTGTACCTTATTATGAATATTAAGGTACTATGTGAACTCACCTAGGGTTATTTACCTTTCGAGCCTGGGCTTTGATTGTAGAAAAAACTAATTTATGGGCGTCTGGGTGGCTCAGTTGGTTGAGCAACTGCCTCTGGCTCAGGTCATGATCCCTGAGACCCGGGATCGAGTCCCACATTGGTCTCCCAGCTTCACGGAGAGGCCGCTTCTCACTCTGACCTTCTCCCTTCTCATGCTCTCTCTCACTCTCCCTCTTTCTCTAATAAATAAATAAATAAAATCTTAAAAAAAAACAACTAATTTATGCCCATTACAAGAATTTCAAGTATGTGAATGTGTGGAGGAGGCTTTTGGTGGGAAAGGAAGTTGAGGAAGAAATAAGAAACTCTGCTGGGCCAGATGGACCAGCTTGGGAAAAAAAATGTGGTGGAATCCCTTCAACTTGAGCGAAAGAGAAGTAGTAGTATCGAAAGCATATGGATTAGAGGCAGAAGAAAGATAAATGGTAGAGAGCTTACTTTCCTTTAATAAACGGACCCATCTGCTCTGTGCTTCAGAGGGAGGAAGAACAGATCACCTACAATTTCTACAGCATGTACCCTGAACCCTCAGAGCCTCTGACCTCTCCCCTGTTGTCTGACCTGATTCTCCCGTAGGTTTGACTTGCGCATTGCATGAAGGCTGGAGGCTGCTTTGTTCAGAACCAGCCTTGGAAATGCTTCCCAACTTGGGCAGTTGCAAAGCATGTTAGATGCACACGGCCTACATTATGTCCCTGGTTGATGGGCTTTGGTATTTACTGGTTTGCTTCTAGGGAAACCAAAAAGCAGGGTTTTTTTAAAAAATTAATTAATTTATTTTTTATTAACATACAATGTATTATTTGTTTCAGGGGTACATGTCTGTGAATCATCAGTCTTACACAATTCACAGCGCTCACCATAGCACATACCCTCCCCATTGTCCATCCTCCAGCCACCCTACCCCTCCCCAGTCCCCTCCAGCAGCCCTCAGTTTGTTTCCTGAGATTAAGAGTCTCTTACTGTTTGTCTCCCTCCTTTGTCTCCCTCCAGATCCCATCTTGTTTCATTTTTCCCTCCCTTCCCCCCACGAACCGCTCCCCCCCACACACCGCCTCTCAAATTCCTCATATCAGAGAGATCATGTGGTAATTGTCTTTCTCTGATTGACTTATTTCGCTTAGCATAATACTCTCTAGTTCCATCCACATTGCAAATGGCAAGACTTCGTTTCAAAAGCAGGTTTTAATTTTAAAGGAAGATCTAAAAAAAAAATAACAACCACTTTCCGATATAAAATCATACACATGCTATGTAAAAATGCAAACAAATACAGAAAAGTATAAAGAAGTAAAACAAACAAACCAACTCAAAATCTGACCCGAAGAGAGCATTGTTAACAATTAGGGCTCTCTCCTGAAGTAACTTTCTGTGCACGTAAGTACTTATAGCTTGATATGTACGCCGTAACGTAAGTCGAATAGGCCACATGAGCTCCTCCTCCCTATAAGAGGGTCTGCACATCTTTTTATTTTCTATGTCAATACATGTAGATCAGTATCACTTTTCTTTGTCTTTCTTTTTTCTTTTCGATGTTTAACATAAATGCAGAAAAGTGCACAAGTCTTATGTCTGCAGTGCCACAAATTTTCACCAAGTGATCATGCCTAAGCCAACAGCCAGCTCAAGAAACAGAACGTCTTCAACCTCTCTTGCCCCCTCCTAGTCACCACTCCTTTCCAAGAAAGCCGCTGTCCTGATGGCCTGGAATTAGCTATGCCTCCTTTGAACTTCATGTAAACTGTATCACTCAGTGTGATTCTTTCTTTCAGCTTTAATTCAACATTATATTTGGGAGATTCATCCATACCATGGTGTTTATCATTTACCCACCCTCGAGGCTATATGGTGTTCTAGAGAATGCCTGTAACCACACTTTGCTTACCTGGGCTAATTTTATTTATTTATTTGAGAGAGAGAGAGAGAGAGAGAGAAGGGGAGGGACGGAGGAAGAGACAAGCAGACTCTGCACTGAGCCTGGAGCCTAGAGCCCAGAGCCCTGAGCCTCAGGCCAACATGGGGGGCTCAATCTCATGACCCTGAGATCATGACCCAAGCGGAAACCAAGAGGCAGCTGCTTACCCAACTGAGCCACCCAGGTGCCCCCCACCAGTCTACTTTTGATACACATTTGGGTAGTTTCCCGTCTGAGACCATCATGAATGGGGCTGCTGTGAACATTCTTCTGCATGTTCTGGGGTGGATATATATACACCTTCCTGTTGGCTCTACACAGAGAAGGGGGATTGCTGGGTTGTAGGGTAAATGTATGTTCAATAACTTTAGTAGATATTGCTAGATATGTTATCATCTTTAATGGTGAGGCCACGTGGGATTCCATTGTATTCATATATCACATTTACTTCTTTATGTAACCAGACTCATCTTGGTGGCCATTTACTCTGTTTACAAGTTTTTCTATAAAAACAATAAAGGGACTGAATCAGCAAGAGGCTGGGAAGTAAACTCCTCTCTCCATGCTTAAATTAGGGCTCAGATCTGTCCAAGTTTGTGTAGCTTAGATGATTTTTCACCCGTCACAACATTGTTCATGCAAGAAAGAATAATTAGCCTTCGTCATTCTCAGTGTGGTAGTCATGTAAAAGTCATGTAAAAAACCACTCTAATTTGCTTGACTTAAATTCACTTGCTGCAGAATACTCACAGAGAACCATCTAGAAAGAGAAAGAGGATGCAAGCCTAGGTTCCTAACTAGATTCCAAATGTGTCCTTTTCACCTTAGGAGGGCTGGGGGCTTCCTACTCCCTGTCTGTTCTTCTCTTTCAGTCCTCGCTCCATTGAAACGATCTGCCACCAAACAAAACACACAAAGTCCCAAAGTGATTACTTGAGGTTATTTTGGGTTTGTTTTGTTTTGTTTTTTGCCTAGGTCATAAACATGTAAAAGCAGTGAAAACAAAAACAAAACCTTTGGGCCTAATTACTGTCAAACAGTCATTCTCTCCCACGGCTTTGATGGTTTATTTCTTTATAAAATTAAGTGGAACCTTACAGGAGTATGAGGCAGTAGAGGCTGGCATATGGTGATGGCAGCGGAAATAGGAAAGGACTGGTATGGAGGCTTTGTGCTTAGCGGGGTGCAGGGCTGCAAGGGTTCCTGATGGGACTGCCAGAAACTTGTGCCATCACTAAGAGGGTCAGAGAAATGTAAGGGTCAAGTTAAGTTGGAAGGAAAGATGATGAATTTTACTTCCCCGCAAGCTCATTATGCTCCAGTCATACCCACTTTGGTTTTTTCTAAACCACATCACACTTATCTCACTTATTCAAATGAAAGACTACTCTTTCTGAAATGTTCTTCTCTCTGATCCCCCCCCTCCCCCCATGGCTGGCTTCGTTTTGACATCACCTCTTCAGAAAGACCCTCCTGACCTGATGTCACACCTGAAGTGACCAGTCTCTTGTCCCTTCCCCACGTTTTGTTTTCATAACGGCGCTCAGCATTACCTGAAGTTTTCTTGTTAGCTTATTTGTTTATGGTCTATGTCTCCCCAACCTTAGTGTGAGTTCCAGGAGATCAGAACGTCCTCATCTTCTCAACCACACTGCATTCACAGAGGCTGGACGGGTGTCAGGCACAGACAAGGCGCTCAGGTAGAAATGTCAGGTGGCAACATCCAGCTCATAGTGGAGAACGTCGGTCCGGAGCTCGGGGAGGTGGAACAGTGTGAAGATGTGAGTCTGGAGTGTAACTCAAGAAGCCAAAAGTAGGCACAAACTCTCTTAATTATAACCAACTTTGGATCATTAGCTCAAGCCAGTGTAAGAAAATGTGCCCCCAGAAGCATTTTTTTTAGATCAAAGTAAGAAGAAACAGCTAAAGCGAACCTTTTTCTTTTCTTTGAGGAAGGTTGGTGGAGCTTCCAGTAAGATTGTGTGCACATGAAAACTGAAAAGCATTAATGAAGGGAAAAACTAAAAAGTAGTGAGTGTGTGCTCAAATGTCTTTAGGTCTCTGCCCTGTAACTCCTGTCTGATGTCTTCGCTAAAACATCAGCCAGTCCTTGTTGCCCCTCATGCTCTGATATGGAGGAGGCTCCAGAATATGGAGTTACATCAAAAGGGCAGGTGCAGAGCAGGGCAAATCACACGCTACCTTTTGCATAAAAAGGTTGACATAAAGAAGAATATGCTTAGATTTGCCTGAACACTGGAGAGATACAGAATAAGTTAATAAAAGTGGTTACATACTGAGGCAGGTGAAGTGGGGAACAAGATAGCCAGGCACAGGATGGGAACAAGACTTTGCAATGCATACTTTTGTTTTGATTCTTGAAGCATGTGAATCAATTAGCTAGTATAAAAAGTTAAAATTTTTAAAATTGCCTATAATTGATAGGAATTTGCATTATGAAGCTCAATGATCACCTTGCCAAGGTTTTGCACAGGTAATATTGAAGATTCAAGCTGGGAGGTCACTGTCAGCACCTTGGAGTAAAGAGTACAAATGGGAGATGACATTATACTCATGTCTCCACAGATGAACAGAATTAGAGACTAGAGTGATGTTTCTAATTCTAGAGGTGGACTCCTGACTTGGTTTTCTTCTTCATAATCATGAAAATTACTGTACTGAGAATGACAAGGGCTAATTATTCTTTCTTGCATGAACAATGTCACGACAGGCGAAAAATCATCTAAGCTACACAAACTTGGACAGGTCTGAGCCCTAATTTAAGCACGGAGAGAGCAGTTTACTTCTCAGCCTCCTGCTGATTCAGTCCCTTTATTGTTTTTATAGAAAAACTTGTAAACAGAGTAAATGGCCGCCAAGATGAGTCTGGTTACATAAATAAGCAAATGTGATACATGAGTAGAATGGAATACCAATTCTTTACACTAGGTGGGCACTTGGTAGAGGTTTGCTGATTAGGTTTCACTTTTTCATCGGGCAGATATTTTACTGAGCACCTACTGTGTGTGAGGCAGGCTCTGCTCCAAAGGTTGGCGATACACCAGTACATGAGACAGACCAAAGTTGTTGTTCTCAGGAGCTTCCTTTATAGTGTAGCTTACATTTTTTAGAACCATTGGGAGTAGTTTTAGTTTTAGTTCACTCCCTTCATAAGAGGATGATCCTAGGGAAATCTTTTCTTTACTTCAATTTTCTTACCTGTCAAAAAGTTTGATTAAGGCCTTGGAAGACCACTGATCTAACTCCAGACTCAGACCTTATCAGCCACATATCCTTGTTACTCTCTTTGAGCATTGTTTTTCTCATCTGAAAAATAGAAAGGTATTGTTTTTGTTTTTAAAGATTTTATTTATTTATTTGACAGAGAGAGAGAGATTACAAGTAGGCAGAGAGGCAGGCAGAGAGAGAGGTGGAAGCAGGCTCCCTGCTGAGCAGAGAGCCTGATTGTGGGGCTCGATCCCAGGACCCTGAGATCATGACCTGAGCCGAAAGCAGAGGCTTTAACCCACTGAGCCACGCAGGTGCCCCAATAGAAAGGTATTTTGAGTATTAGATAAATTGCACACATATAATACTGTATACACTGAGTGCTTAATAAATAGCTATTACTATTATTATGTGCTCTTTGGACACAATAAATGTGCATAAAGTATGGCTTCTGCCCCACTGGGGCTCAATATCTACTCAGGAGGCCAGACTAAAATGCAAGAAATAACCACTAGCAGTACCCGAAAGGATATAATTAAGTGGTTCAGTAAATTGTAGGGTGTTAACTATAAATGCCATAGGAATTCACAGGAGGAAAAGATGGATTTGGGCTGGTGGAGGGTTGGACTGGTGCCTGGCTTTGCAGGAGAGGCATAAGGGAGGATTCACAGGGTCCTGAGGTCCCTAGGCCCAAGGACAAGGCAGGAGAGACCAAGAAGTTGGCCAGATGGGATGGTAGAGTGTAGTCATAAGGGGTGTGGAAAGGCAGGCAATGGAATTTAGACTTGGTATGTAAAGAGAAAATAAGGACCAGCCTTAGAAATCCCACTCAGGTCAATCTAGGTCAAGGGAGGAGAGGAGAATGAATACTCCTCTCCATCGGAGTCTTCACCCTGAGGAGGGAAGGCTGGTTAGGGGGCGTGGGGGTGACGGGAGACTCTTAATTAGGGCTGGTGGGGAAGAGATGTTAAGACTCTCTTGACAACTCCTCACCACACCAGTCAGGGATTAAGTTGTGAAAAGCACTTCAAAATAAGCGGTTTATTGTTGTTGTTGTTCTAAGTAGGCTCCACGCCCAGCATGGAGCCCAGTGAGGGGCTTGAACTCACGACCCTGAGATGGACACATGAGCTGAAAACAGGAGTTGGACACTTGACTGACTGAGCCACCCAGGCGCCCCAGCAGTTCAGTTTCTAATGTCAATTTCAGGGTATATTGTAACCTACAAGTTTTAGCCCAGGAGGATGGCATGTACTAGTTGGTTTGCCAGTTAGGGACAGGATGTTACCACAGTTTTTGGCAGGAGCATCCGGAGAACAAATACAGCCTTTTGCGCCTCTTTCCCACCTCTCTGCTACCTTTCTCAGGGAGTGGATGATGGTGGTGGGGCTCAGGATAGTGACACTGCTTCTGTACTTTAGGGCCAAGTTCATGGTTTGGCCAGAGGATTCTTTGCTCCCTGCTTTCTACTCCTTCCTTCATGTAGCAATAACCGTCACAAACAGCGTTTACAAGACATACAATCAGACATGCTCAATAGTCAAAAGGATCATTTAAACTTAGCCTTATTTAAGTCAAGAGGGCTCAAAGCAATTCATACACACTAACTCGGTAGCCTTCTCCTAAGCCTGGGAGGGGGCAGGTCACAAAATGAGGTTAGACAATCTGAGAGGGTTGGTTTTATAATAAGGGCTGGGAACCTGAGTGGAAAAGCATCAATATATAATAATCCAATTAAGGTATCAGGGTTGGGAAGTCATGTTCCTACTTTTCAGATTAAAAAAATGAAAGCAGAGAGCAATCAGATAATCTGGATTTGCAATCAGATAATCAGAAAATCCGGCCAAGGGAAAGGCCAAAGAGAGAAGCAGATCCCTGAAATCCTCCAACACATCTCACTATCTGGCTGTGGTCTGAGCAGTCATAGGTGGGATGGTGATATCAATCTAATCAAATGGTGGTAAATACATATGACATAAAATTTACCATCCTAACCATTTTTAGTTGCACCGTTTGGCACACTACATACATTCATTTTGTACAAGCAATCTTCAAAATTCTTTTGATCTGGCAATAGGAAACTGTACCCAATTAAACCACAACTCCCTATTGCCCCCTCCCTGTAGCCCCTGGCAACCAGAATTCTGTTTTTTGTTTCTGTGAATTTCATTACTCTAGGTATCTCATCCAAGTGTACTCAAACAGTATTAATCTTCTTGTGGCTGGCTTATTTCACTTTGTAGAATGTCCTCAAGTTCACGTGGTTGAAGACTCAAACTGCATAAAAGAGCAAGTGGTGAGAGTCTCCCTCTTGTCCCCCAGCCATCTAGCTCCTTTCCTTATAAGCCACCAATGCAAATCTTTAAAAAAAAAAAAAAAATTATTTATTTATTTAACAGAGAGAGAGATCACAAGTAGGCAGAGAGCAAGCAGAGAGAGAGGGGGAAGCAGGCTCCTCGCAGATCAGAGAGCCCGATGTGGGGCTCCATCCCAGGACCCTGAGATCATGACCTGAGCCGAAGGCAGAGGCTTAACCCACTGAGCCATCCAGGTGCCCCAATGCAAATCCTTTCTTGAAGGTCTTCCAGCGTTGTTTACACATACACGTGCAAATGGTAGCATGCTAAACACACTGTTCCACAACTTACTTTTTTGACTTGACAACATTTCTTTAAGATATTCACATACATGGAAAGAATACACACACAATGGATACCTGGTATTGTCATAAATGTGGATAGCTGAATGAGAGAGGGCCTGGGACCCTGACAGTCCCTTCTGGCTGTGCACACAGTAGGAGCCTCTTAGATATTCCTCGGGCATCTGGCTCAGTCCTCCTACACTCTGCCGGCTATTATGCTGCCTAGTCTGTCATCAAAATTCAAGTGAAGCAAAGGAACTTGGTCCAGATGACAGAGCTACTCAAGATGAAGGGTCTGGTTTTAAAGTTGGTGCTGTGCCACAGCACCTTCTCACTAGATATGTCTCCAAAGGCAAAAATGAACGATTGTGACCTCATTGAGATAAAAAGCTTTTGCACAGCAAAGGAAACAGTTGACAAAACTAAAAGATAACTGACAGAATGGGAGAAGATATTTGCAAATGACATATCAGATAAAGGTCTAGTATCGAAAATCTATAAAGAATTTATCAAGCTCAATACCCAAAGAACAAATAATCCAATCAAGAAACGGGCAGAAGATATGAACAGACATTTCTGCAAAGAAGACATCCAAATGGCCAGCAGACATATGAAAAAGTGCTCAATGTCACTCGGCATCAGGGAAATACAAATCAAAATCACAATGAGATACCACCTCACACCAGCCAGAATGGCTAAAATTAAGTCAGGGAACGACAGATGTTGGTGAGGATGTGGAGAAAGGGGAACCCTCCTACACTGTTGGTGGGAACGCAAGCTGGTACAGCCACTCTGGAAAACTGTATGGAGGTTCCTCAGAATGTTGAAAATAGAGTATCCCATGACCCAGCAATCGCACTACTGGGTATTTACCCTAAAGATACAAATGTAGTGATCCGAAGGGGCACGTGCACCCGAATGTTTATAGCAGCAGAGTCCACAATAGCTAACCTATGAAAGGAGCCCAGATGTCTATCAACAGATGAATAGATAAAGAAGATGTGGTGTATATACACAATGGAATACTATGCAGCCATCAAAAAAATGAATCTTGTTATTTGCAACGATGGATCTAGAGGGTGTTAGGCTAAGCAAAATAAATCAATCAGGGAAAGACAATTATCATACGATCTCGTTGATACGTGGAATTTGAGAAACAAAACACAGGATCATAGGGGAAGGGAGGGAAAAATAAAAAATGATGAAATCAGAGAGGGAGACAAACCCTAGGAGACTCTTAAGCATAGGAAACAAACTGAGGGTTGCAGGGTGGGAGGCAGGGATGGGGTAACTGGGTGACGGGCATTAAGGAGGGCACGTGATGTAATGAGCACTGGGTATTATATGAGACTGATGTATCACTGACCTTATCTCTGAAACCAGTATTATATGTTAATTGAGTTTAAATAATAATAAACTTAAAAATAAGTAAATAAAAATAAAGTTGGTGCTATGCCTTCCTGTGGCCGTCTTCGCTAATGCCGTGTCTCTTGCCCGGAGTGTCCCCATCCCCACTCCCCCACCCCCAGCCTGGTGTGTAGCCGGCCCTTTGGAGGCTGCTTGTTGCTCAGGCCAATGGCAGGCGTTCTTCTTCAGGCTCGGGCAAATTCTGGGGAGATTTGGAGCTGCTGGAGGAGGAGACAGACAAAAGGACAGTCCCATCTAGTATTCATAGACAGTGTTGAAGGTCCAAAGTCAACTTCAAGCACTTCCTTCTGTCTGGACTGCCATCCTCCTTCCCGGCACCCTGCACCACAGCCCCCTGCCCTGGTTCCTCCTAGTCAGCTTCGAAGAGTCCTGACCTCTCTCTCCACCCCCGGACCGATCCCTCCTCCTCTTTCCCCCCGTGGCAGCCACCCTCCACAGGTTGACTCAGCTGTTTCCTTGTCTGCCAACAGATGGGGGAACTTCTTGGGTGTGATATTTGATATTGTTTGATGTTCACCTTTGTCCCTCCAGCTCATCGCTCAGAAGAGACCTGAACTGAAATGTCCCACATGACCCAACGGCATGTAGACAAGCACAGGAACCAAAGACGAAGCCCAAACACCAGGACAGGAGGTGAGCAGCAGGTGGAGGGAAGGAGAAATGCAAGAATCACAGCGGACTTGGGGAGAGAGGTCTGGGGTCCTCCTGAGGGGTGGTAGCCCCATATTCATGGGTAGTCAGGGTAGGTTAGAGGAAAAGGGTCGTGTAGACAATGCCCCAAGGTCATGACTCAGGCCCCACCTTTCCTTAGAAGTCCCTCCTGCCCACTTCAACTCCAAAGACCCCTGGTTTTTCTCCAACCAACATAATCTCCCTGCATGTCCTCACAGACGACCTTGCACTTCTGGGAGATGACTTTAACTTGGATCTTGCCTTCCAAGTAATAATAGTCCACCCTCATATAGCACAATCTATGTGTCCAACACTGTTTTAAGCCTGGAGACACATTCAAGTTTTAATCTTCACAGTAACCCTATATAAAAGGTGCTATTTTTATATCCTTTTTATGAAGAGGAATCGAGGCGCAACATGGTGAAGGAAGTTGTTCAAAGTCACTCAGCGGTAGGGCCCAGATTCAAGCCCAGGCACTTTGGCTTCAGAGTCTATGCTCTTAACCATTCTGAGTGGAACGGAAGCCCCTTAGAGGCCATAGTCCCATCTACTCGCCATTGCCCAGGGGCCCCAGCACACTGCCGGAATCTTGCATGGCCCCGACACAACAGTGGGCAGTAGGACGGCTGCGTCAGAGCTGCCTTCCGTCCAGTTCTGGTTAGGGGCCCGTCGGGCTTCCAAAAAGCATTGGGACCCCTTATGGGTTTCATGGCCCAGGTCACTTTTGGGTGCAGACTGAAACTGTCTTCTCCTCACCACCTTCCCCCTCGTGCCACGCTAGCTCGCCGATTATCCTTCTGCATCGAGGGAAGAAGACTGTGGGCTCTTTCTCCCGAGTTGTGTTGGCGCCTCGGCTTGTTCTCCAAGAAAGATGTGCTCGGAGCTGTGCAAGTCCACGTCACCTGCCGTCTGGAAGTGGACCCCACACTGAGGGTGACCAAGCAGACAGGTTTTCCCAGGGCTCCAGTTATCCTGGGGCGGGGTGTGGGGTGACAGGCGGGGAACTGGGACCTACTATTCCCATAGCCTTAGGCAGGGGCAGGGAAGCAGGAGTATAGCTTCACAAACAAATGGGGATTTACACAGTAAATGACTGCCCTTTCCTTCACTTAGGTTTCTGAGGAAGGAGGGTGAGGGAGAGAGAGGCAAAAAAGAGATGGACCTCCCAGGGCAACATGAATTAAGCCTTGAAACTTGTGCCCAGCTCCTTCTCCCAAGGCATCTGGGCTTTGATTTGTATCAAGTATAGAGTTAGCGCTGGGAGTGTTGTTGTTGTTGTTTTAAGATTTTATTTATTTATTTGAGAGAGAGAGAGCACGAGCGCACAGGGAGAGTGAGAAGGAGAAGCAGACTCCCCACTGAGCAGAGAGCCCAACGTGGGGCTCGATCCCAGGACCCTGGGACCAGGACTGGAGGCAAAGGAGGATGCTTAACTGACTGGGCCCCCCAGGCGCCCGCTGGGAGTGTTTTGACTCTCGAGTGGAAGCGGGTCATGGCATTCTACTGTCAAGAAGGCGAAAACCAGCCCTAAACACTGCATGGAGAGCACCAAGCTTCCCACTTAGCCACTTAATGCTGGGGCTGGCCTAGTCACTCCTGCACACCCCAGTTCCTCAGAATCCAGTCAGGGTGATTTATGCCATGTTACAAGTAAAGAGGCTGCTTTTAGTTATCACTTTGTTGGCCTCCTGCGGGGTGGCCAGCTGGTGGAAAGCCCGTGTGGGCTGCTCAGGTTTTCGCACTGATTTGCAAAGGCTCCCACTGACCCAAGTGTCATAGCTGGTCTGGAATTCGAAGTTGAAATTCCTCGATTCGGGTCAACTCTCTTGTGCACACCAAACCTGATGACAGTCCCCACAGAATGAGTGAGTATGAGCTCTGATTCTAAAATGACATGACAGATCTTCAAACAAAGAAATTAGACCTCGCATAGCTGTGGCGGTCACCTGCGAGGTCGACGCTGACGTTTTCCCTGCTGACAGCGGTTTTGGACTCTTTCTCCACCAACTCCAAGATGTACACTGTCTTCTCTTTGCAAGCCTGAGAAGCAGCAAAGCCTTGTTTTTCTGAAGGTGAGTTTAAATGTTGGAAAATTGTCAAAAATAATCCAGAGCCAAGTCTGGTGAATCAGGCCAGCAATCAAGGGGAGTGATACCATTTGATTCTGGAAGCCAAAAACCATAATTATGAAGTCATGTGTCTAATGTCCCCCCTGGCCTAGCCCTGAAGACCTCCAAAAAGAAGAAGATGGACTGTTCTCGGCAGTCACAACTTCCCACGTTACCAATATCAACTATGGAGGGCCATTATTTACTTGGCTAACTAGGTTGTGAATTACTTATATTTCATTTTAAAAAAATCAGTCTTCTTAGTTGAAATCATACGCATTTATATAAAAACTCCTCCTCTTAAGTAACCAAGTGATTTTTGTTGGCATATAAGCTTTTTACCTAGCACTGTTTTTCCTGTATTTATCATAAGCCATTAATTTATTTCAATAGCCCCTACCATTGCTCCTGAGTTTTTCTTGGCAGCAGTCCAGTTCCTGAATGTACTGCCGAGCAAGGAGCAAGTAGTTTATCATAACAAGGGGCTGGGATTATTGTTGAGAAAAGCAGAGGGAGGTCACATCTGCACCACTGCTCGGGCCAACTGAGATGCAGACGAGAAGATGGAATTTGCTTTGGGCTTCTTTTCTGTCTAGTGCAGGCTTTCAGGGGCCGTCACCCTGTGCTGCTCCATCCACAGTGGTTTCCTGAGTCCTCACCTGGGCCTGCCGTTGTTAGGCTGGGCACCGCACAAGGTTTAACAAGGAGGGGAACTGGACTGTCCCCCTGGAGGGAAGGGGAAGAAAAGGCAAGGGCTATGAAGGAGCTGCAGAAGATGCCGCAGGGTTATCTGAAGGGAGAGATCCGACGGGGAGACAGAAGAAGGGGCCCCGAACGAGGTGACTTGTGAGACCTAGCTGGCAGGGGCAGAATCCGCAGCCCCCTGCCCTTCCTCAGGGAAGGAGAGCCCAGTCCCCCGCCAAGCCCTGACAGCTGGGCCAGGTCTGCGTCTGGGATTACAGCATTAGGTGAGAAGTTAATCACAAACATGAATCACCCTTGTTGCTTCCTTCTCCACTGGGCTCCTGAGCTCTGCGGGGGGCTGCGCAGGGCCCCTGGCTGCAAGTGCAGGAAGTCACACTGGGGGGAAACAGGAAGCCGGCCGGTTCTCACCAGGGCCCAGCCGTTACCTGTGTCTGAGATTCCGGGGGGATTAACAACACTCTGGAGGGCGAGAATCCCCTCGGTGTGGCTGCCAGGAAGGACTGATTCATGGGCCAGCTGACTCGGTTCCACCCAGGCTGTGCTCACCGGGCACTCTTACATTTCAGGGGACCCCCCCCACCCCCACCTCAGCTCCGCCGGGACTGCACTACATCTAGGTCAGAAACCCATTTTCGCTAAGAAGACTGTTCTCTCTCTTTTCTCCCAGTCCCGGTGGTCAGTTTATAAAGAAAGTCCATTTCTCATCCAAACCAGCAGGACCGGGTTAAGCCCAGGATTTCTGCCAAAATCGCCTCCCTCCCCAACCCACTTTAGGAATGTCCCACACCCTCAGCTGCCCCGACGCTCCCTCACATTCTTACTGCTTCAGCTCGAGAGAGCCCTCCTCGTACAGCCTGAGATTGGCAGGGTGATTGACACTACGAACACTGGTGACAGCGTCAGCGTCCCTTGTCTGGAACCTCCTGACCCTCTGTTTATAGATTTGATAAATGCTGCTGGTTGTTGTCTCCATGCTGACCCTCCAGGGCGGCCATTTAGTGAATGCTATGCTTGGCTCAGCGTCATGCCATCACGAAATATTTTCCTTCCTTCTGAATTCCGTTTGCAAAACCCTCTGTGGCCGACAGGTCTTTACAAGGAAAAGGCCTCCATGTCATCAGAGGGAAGTCCTCCTCACCAGAATCTTAGTAAATCTCAGTAGGTAGCCAGCCCTGCAAAGTATTTCATTTCTTTGTTTCTTTCATTTTTTAAATGGCATTAAACTTACCGCATACATATAATTAATCAGAAAGCTTTAGCGGCTTTGACTTCGTAG